>OZ012739.1:614044356-615244356 GCA_963859935.3 Lathyrus sativus | reverse complement strand
GTGAATTCCTTAGCTGTGGTTCTTACCATTCAACATACTTCTCGAAGAGGCGAGCGCTTGTGCCAGGTTAACTGAACCTTAGGATCGGAGATCATCACGTAGAAGGGGTGGGTACAAATCAAAATTTGAGCCAAATATCCTTTGTTTCACGAACCGTGAACCCGACCACGATACAACCCTTAAAAGACCTAATTGAGGTAGGGTTAGTCTGAAGCGCATTACGATAAGGTTGAGTAACCTGACTCCTTCTTGACTTGCTAGTCACATCCTTGTTGTATTTTTCACTGACCACATAAGCACTACGTTTGAACTTCGGTTCACTCGTCACTCACAATCATATGCATGTAAATGAGTGACAACGCAAAATTTTTCAAAATATGCATAACCATTGCATTAAGATTACCATTCGTAGACAGACAATTTTAATTGCAGGTTAGTAGTTGGTATGAAAGAAATTCCAGCAGGAATAATCAAGCAGGACTGAGTAATTCAGCAGTCTGAACCAGAATGGTGAATGTTGTGAAGCCCAGTGGATCAGAGGCATTATCTTCCGGTGAGTTCGGAATCAGTCAGTCTGAGGACAAGTCCCGAAGCTTCAGTTGAGCAGGGGCAGTTTGTTTGAGAGGCAGTTGATCAAAAGTGAGTCTTCTCGAGAGCCAATCAGGGGCAGTTATTCAGAGCGTGGAGATTTGAAAGCAGATGCTTCCGGTGGATAATCAGATCGGGTTAAGTCGCTAGAACGCTCATTCAGGGGCAAGTCATCGCAGAGAATGTTGAAATCAACTGGATTGTCGGGAGTCTAATGGAGATTGAATTCTGTTATCATATAGATACCGGGGCAAATATTCTCGAAGTCGTCTCGTAGCAAGCTGTTCAGAGCAAGTATTCCCAAGAGTTAGATTGGGGCAAGTTGAATCGTACTGGGGCAAGTTGTGCACGCCAGTCTTTCTATCCCTAGCTGAGAGTACTGGGGCAAGGTGTTCAAACAAGTTTGTTTATCCCCAGCCGGAGTTGAGTATCGGGAATCATGTCAAGTACCCTTGTCAAAAACCTGAACCTTTCAAATAAGAAGGTCTTGTTGTCGTTGGATCATTATCCCGCAGTTTAAACCTGTTGCGCGTCAGTAACCAGTCGTTTCCAAAGTCCAGTTCTCGCCTGGCAAATCGGTAACCAGTTCTCGTCTGGCCCACCTTCCGTAAGCATCAGTTCCCGTCCTGGTGCAGTTTATTGTAAGCAGCAGTTCCCGTCCTGGTGCAGTTTATTGTAAGCAGCAGTTCCCGTCCTGGTGCAGTTTATTGGTAACCAATTCTCGTTTGGTCACCGTTTCTTCAAGTGTTGTATCAGTTCTCGCCTGGTACATGTCATTGCGTAACCAGTTCTCGCCTGGTTGGCTATACCTCAGTCTGTTATCCAGTTAGCCTCGTCTGATGTTCAAAACACAAAAATCAATTTTCCTAACCTATTCTCCTATCAGTTCTCGTCTGGTAGTCTACCTTTGAATGCTAGTTCTCGTCTAGTATTTTCCATATCTTCCACTGTGTACATAATCCATGCTTATCCTAAACCAAAACAAAAAAAAACCTAAAGGTATCTGACACAGTATTTCCCAACGACCCGCATGTTGTCAGGTTTCCCGATACGAAGCTCGATTAATGCCAGTGCTCCGAGTAATGTTTGAATTCCTTGCAGATGTTGTCAGATCAGAATTGCTACTCTTCAGCAGATGAAAGTTGCTTATTATCCCCGGAAGAATCGAGATTGTATTGTCACCCCGTATCAGAGTAGGATCAGGAGTATCCTCAGCAGATTAAGATTGATATCCGTGATGGTAGGGGCATTTCCAGCAGCGTGTTGCGCGCAATCAGCCTCAGTTCGGGTCAATCCCCGCAGAGCACAACCAGTTGCCAATTGTTTGAAGAAAGCATCCCCGAGCAGAATTGTTTTCTTTCCCCAGTGAAGTCACCAAGCAGGGTTGCCTTTTCATTTCTCCAGCAGAACGGTTATCCCCAGCGGATTTGATTTCCCGTTTCCAGCATTTATTTTGCTGAGATGATCCTGTGACTTCGGTTCATCCCCAGTAGAGTTGACGTTGCCTTCGGCATTTATCTTTCCAAGTGGTTTTCAGACCTGGTGTTCTCTGGCAGCTCGAGCCTGCATTAGCATTTGCATATATAGTCATTGCATCTAACAAGCATATAGCATATCCATGCCGTCTGGGCATCGCATTTTCAAACAGAACGCATAACATTTACATGTCATATAGGACATTGCATCATTATCAAGCATACGCATGTCGAAGCATAGACCAGAATGGTTACCTATTGGATTTCGAACTTGTTTACCTGCAGAGTTGTTTGGTTCAGCTTCTCGTCTTCCCCAGCGGAGTGATTCTTCATATTTGGTTGTTACATCAGCATCGGGAAAAACAACAACAACAACGGAGATTGACATATATCAAGCTTTTCTGAAGCTGCCGCCTTCGTCAGAATAGGTGCCAAGCAGTTCCATTCAGAATTCCCCCAGGAGAATTGTCCTCAAGTTCGCAGTGAACTGTGACTTGACCAGATTTGATCCCATGAGAGAGATGGGAATCAAGTCGTTTGCTTTTCCGAAGCATTATTTCAATACTTGTGGCGTTACACAGGTGTTGAAAAGGAGAAGAAATTGTATCAGAAAATTGACCAGGTGTTGCCGTGACAACCAAACTTCAGCTATTGGAAGCTATTCCTCAAGCAGTTTTGCAGTATATTCCCGCGGTTGGCAAATTTCAGGGTTCCATTTGTATTCAACCGTCATCTACCTTGAATGTTTGAAGGCTGAGCGCTCTTCACCCATTCAGGTCGAAGCCGCTTGAATAGGGGCAGCTGTTGCACCCCAAAATTTGACCAACCGGGTCTCGTATCTGGCTCGATGTTTCGGCGCATAATCGCATTCGCATCTGCATATAGCATACAGTGCATTTCTCATTTGTTTTGATTTTATCAGGGATCACAGCTCTCGTCTCGTGTTTCGGGTGTTTTTAATCAGTTTGAATAGGTAGAATCGTATATTTTGTTCTTCTGGGATTTATTGTGATTTTTCTGGGTTTTATTAGCATTTTTTAGGGTTTAAATAGCTTTTGGCATTTTTTAGGATTTAATAGGATTTTTAAATAAATTTTTTTAATCATTTTAGATATTTTTAAATAGCATTTTCTCTTTTTAGAAATTAAATGTTTTTAGATATAGATAATATAGATTTTATCTTTTTTTAGGATAATATAGATTTTCTTTTAGATATAGATTCTTTTTCTTTTATTAGTAAATAGAATTTAATAGAATTTTCAGAATATTAATATAGTTTTTATAGTCTTATTAGTATGGATAGATTTTTCATTTTCTATTTTATAGATTTTAAATCATTTGTAAATAATATAGATTTTTAGAATATTAATTGATTTTTTTTCTTTTAAATAGAATTTAATAGATTTTAAATAGTTTTAATATGTTTTAATTCATTTTTTAGAGAATAATGGAGTTAAATAGATTTTATCTTTTTTTAATAGAATAATATAGTTTTATTAGAATTTTATTAGTGGGTTTATTAGAGTTTTAATTAGAGTTTAATTAGATTAGTTTTAATAGTTAATTAGATTTAATTCATTTTTCATTAACCAATTATGCAGCTTTTTTTTTTTGCAGTTTTTTATTCATTTTCGTGTGGGCTTTATCCCCAATTCGCAGGCCCATTGGTGTTTTTTTGTCCAGAATTAAGTCCATCAGTCCAAAAATGTCCAGATTCATCCAGCACATTCTGGAAGCTTCCAGAACAGTCCAGAAATCAAGCTCAGCATAAATACCCCTCGCCACGTGTTGAGAAGGGGGATGGCCCACCTTTCCACTCCACCAGACGCCACCTCACCCTCAGCCTCCATCTCTCTCTGCCACGCATGGGGACACGCGTCCCACATGCGCCCCTCTCCTCCATTACCTCCCCACGCGTCATCACCAACGACCCTCGCCTGAAAACTTCGCCGGCCGACCTGCATGGCCGGCGGCCACCGCGCCATCACCGGAGGACACCACAATACCCAGATTCCGATCCTTAACCATCATCTTCATCCCTTCTCCTTCAACCTCTAACCTTCATCCTCCATCATCAGGTAATTCCAGATCAACTCCATCTACCTACTCCGACCACCACCATCAACGTCGCCGGAAAACACAAAACCCAGAAAACCACCACAAACCCAACCTCCAGCCTTCATCTTTCTCATCCAACTTCCGGCCACCATGAGAAACCCAGAATCATCATCCAGGAACACCTTCAAGAAGCGTTTCCAGAAGTTCATCATAACGATGAAGATTCATCATCATCGACGATTTGTTCATCAATCTTCATGATCCTCCCCAGAAACTTCCAGGATGAACCTTCAATCGTTCATCAAGAAACCCCCGATCCTCCTCCGATCCTCATCTGTTTCCAGAAAATCTTCAATCATCATCCTCCAAACATCATCGAATCGTACATGCAGATCTTCATCTCCAGAAAATCACCAATCACGCGTGTATCAAGAACCAATTCCAGAAAAACTTCATCATCATCAACAACCTTCAGGATCTCCAACAACGAATCGTATTATTGCTCATCCAGAATCCTCAGAACGCAACCTCAAGAACCATTCTCCAGATCGAGAACTCCATCATCAACAGCTCTTTGAACCTTCATCCACCTTTTGTTCATCATAATCATCGTCGTCCGTTTCCCAGAAATCCAAGCGCATTGCCAAGATCTTCAAGCAGATCCTCCCAACGCCTTCATCAGTTGGTTTGTGAAAAAGATAGAACGAAAGAGAAAAATCTGGAAGAGGAAGCGAGAAAGGAAAGAGAGATTGGGAGGGCGAGTCAGAGAGAAGGAGGAAGGATTGTGTGACGGCCGTGAATAGTCGGCGGCGGAGAAGGAGCTAGGGTTTTTTTTTTGGGTTTGTTCTGAAGGTGAAAGGAGGAAGAGATCAGGCTGGAGAGGTTGGGCCTCAGGCCCAATCAGTTTTTTTTGGGCAAACACTCCCTCGTTTTTTTTCTGACGAGAAGTGGGCCTGGGCCCTATTTCCCAGACATACGCCCCAGTTCGCTCATACCCCCCTTCCTATTGTTTTTTTTTCTGAAACCTTTATTGGGCTGGGCCCTTTAGTTTGTTGTTTTGTTTTATTTTTGCTGCTTACCATCTCCCCCTGTACCAGGACACCCCCTTTCCCTTAGTTTTCTTTTCTTTTATACTTTTGTATGTATTATCCCATATAGAAAAAAAAATATATAGAAAAAGAAAGAGAAAGTGAAAAACAAATAGAAAAGAATATTATAAAAAATAGAAAAAAGAATTGAATTGAAAAAGAAAATATGGAGAAAATATTCAAAAAGAAATAGAGAAAAGAAAATACATGAGGAAAAATAGTGAGAGAATATTTGTGAAAAAATAGAAAAAGAAAAGAAAAGAAGTATATTTGAAAAATTGTGAGAAAAACATATTGGAAAATATGTGAAAAAATAGAGAAAATATTGTGAGGGGTGCTAATACCTTCCCCTTGCGTAACCGACTCCCGAACCCAGGTTTTGGTTGCGATGACCATACCTTTTCCCCGTTTTTTGCGAGGTTTACTTCGAGCGTTTCCTTTCCCGCTCTGAGGGATAAATAACGCACGGTGGCGACTCTTCTGTCAGCCGGCGCCGATTTTCGCAGTAGCGACAGTAGGCACAAGGGCCACAATCCTTGCCGAGCACATTCCCCCCATATCTGTAGTTCCCCGAACTACATCGACTCTGACTTTCTCACATCTATTGAGAATACGTAGGCATAGGACTGCGAAGTCCTACCGAGTCCGTTCTTTCTCTTTTCTTCCCCGTTATCCCTTCTTTCTTTGTTTCTAAACCCTTTGGAAAACACTTTTATAGCATAATATTTAAGCAGATATCTTCACACATCGACAAACAAATGGTTCCCATCGAGTACGATGGATGCGAGGGGTGCTAATACCTTCCTCTCGCGTAACCGGCTTCCGAACCCGTTCTTGGTTGCGAGACCATCTTATCCATTCTTTTCTTAAGGTTTTCTCGGTATTTTCCTTTCCCCTCATGGGATAAATAAAGTTCGGTGGCGACTCTTTTGTCCTTTCTTTTCGCCTCCCCGTCGTTGCATTTTTCGAGTAGCGACACTGGTCAAGTTTAGAATTCAACAAGCTGACCTCACTGTTGGGTGAGTCTATTGTTGCAAGATGCTCCTTCTTCTCAGCCTCTAACTCCTTTATGATTTTCTTATGTTTCTCCCCTTGTTGGCACACTTCTGCACTTCTGATACACAACTGTTTATATGAAGATGCAAGCTCATCAAAAGTCAGCTCATCTTCATTAGAATCATCATCAGATACACATACACTATTTAGTGCAGTGAAATGTTTTGCAGATTCTTCTTCTGATCCATTTTCAGAATCTCCATTAGATCAGGTGACAATTAGACCTTTATTTTGCTTCTTGAGGTAAGTGGGACATTCATCTCTAATGTGACCATAGCCTTCACACTCATGGCACTGAACTCCTTTGCCTTGGTTAGACTTATCTTCATATTTACCTCTTCTGCTGATGTTAGAGGAAATGCTCTTGACATTAGGTCTAGTCTTCTGATCTATTCTTTTGATCAGTTTGTTAAATTGTCTTCCAAGCATAGCTATAGCTTCTGATAGATTCTCCTCACTTCCACCATTGTCTTCATCTGATTCCTATGCAGTATTTGATACAAAAGCCATGATTTTGTTCTTCTTCTCAGCATGATCACATATTCCCATCTCAAAGGTTTGGAGAGAACCAATGAGTTCATCAACCTTCATGTTGTTGATGTCTTAAGTCTCTTCTATAGTTGTAACCTTCATGGCAAATCTTTTGAGCAATGATCTGAGAATCTTCCTTACAAGCTTTTCTTCAGACATTTTTTCTCCTAAAGCTCCCGAGGTATTAGCAATCTCAAGAATGTTCATGTAGAATTCATGAATAATCTTATCCTCTTTCATTCTCAGATTCTCAAACTTAGTAGTCAGCATCTGCAATCTAGACATCTTGACCTTAGAGGTACCTTCATGAGTTGTTTTGAGAGTATCCCAAACCTCTTTGGCCATTTCACAGCGATGCACAAGTCTGAAAATATTCTTATCTATCCTATTAAATAAAGCATTCAGGGCCTTAGAATTCCCAAGAGCCAAAGCTTCTTGCTCTTTGCTCCAATCTTCTTCAGGTATTAGCACAATTGATCCATCTTTATCTGTCTTCACTAGATGTTCCCATCCTGAGTTAGTTGCTCTCTAGGACTTGCTATCCAGAGACTTCAAGAAAGCTGCCATACGAGGTTTCCAGTAGTCAGAGTTAGAACCATCCAGAATTGGTGGTCTATTTGTGAATCATATATCCTTGTCCATAGTACCAGAATTTATCTTCCTTAGATCTCACCTAGAAAATAACAGGCATGGTGCCTACTCTGATGCCAATTGAAATTCTAGGTACTAAACAGTCAATGTTATAATGGATGTTATGACATCCACCACTGAAAAAAATATTAAACTTAACAATAAACACTTAAAGAAAGCAATAAATAACATCGGGAATTGTTTACCCAGTTCGGTGCAAATCACACCTACTCTGGGGGCTACCAAGTCAGGGAGGAAATCCACTATAAGCAGTGTTAATTCAGAGTCAAACTACCAGTTTGCACTCTTCACTTAAGACCTATCTAATGCAACTTCAGCCTAACACTAGACCTGAGTTCCTACTCACTCCCCCTCAATCACAGCAGTGATATCAACCAGTTAAGTTACATATTAAAAATAAGACACACTTCAAACAAATCTTGATCTTGTTTCACAACTTCAATCAAGAGACACATCACTCCTGCTTAAAAGCTTAGAGTGACACATTCAACTTACAACTCAAAATTACACTAGTCCAATGCAATCATCTAGGTAATGATTGATTGGCTCACAAGTAATCCTAAGACACAAAAACACACGTGAAGAACAAATTACACAAGCAGAATTCTTCACTCACATTCTCTAAAATCTCTAAGTATCTAATCAGGATTGCCACACTTTTATTTATATGCAGCACACGAACCTTGGGCCTAAGGAACCTAAATTAGGTTTAACCAAGTTAAACCTCTTTCCATATTTCAAGGTTCTTTCAATTAGGTTAAAGGCATTTCACGTTATGCTCAGCACTGCCTAGCATTTCGCCTGAGATAACTAAGAGCCCTAAAATATTTCCTGAAATATAGCCTGAGCTAACTCATGCATTATACCATAAAAACAAACATGCGCCCTTTGCTGTCAGCTACCTGATGTCATAACATTCAGTATGACATCCAATACACTTTGTTCTAGCTAACCAAACTTACCCTGCAGTATACTTCACAAGCATGTCATGACATCTACATACACAACAATGTTTTACCATAAAATGCAGTCAATCAAAAACATCTACACTTCATATCATTGAATAAGATATTCATATACATTAGTCATGTTGCTCCGCTCATTGCATAAACATGCGCATCATAACATCTCATCGAGCCTAACCTTTCAACATAAATCATCCCACATTAAAGCCTTGTGACACAAGATTTGACCATAAAGCACACATTGTTGGGGTCTTTGTAATCACCAAAGTCCAATTTAGCTTGGAAATTCAAAGCCCAGTCCTCACCTGGCAAACCTTGTTTAAAGTCCAGTTCTCGTCTGGAAAACTATTTTAAAGTCCAGTTCTCGTCTAACAAACCATTTTAAGGTACAGTTCTCGCCTGACAAACCATTTTAAAGCCCAGTCCTCGCCTGTAAAACCTTATTTAAAGTCTAGTTCCCGTCTGGCAAACCATTTCAAAGTCCAATTCTCACCTGGCAAACCTTTTTTAAAGTCCAGTTCCCGTCTGGCAAACCATTTTAAGGTCCAGTTCTCATTTGGCAAGCCATTTTAAAGCCCAGTTCCCGCCTGGAAAACCATTTTAAAGCCCGGTTCCCACCTGGAAAACCATTTTAAAGCCTAGTTCTCACCTGGAAAATCTTGTTTAAAGCACAGTTCTCACCTTGAAAACCTTGTTTAAAGTCCAGTTCCCACATGACAAACCATTTTAAAGCCCAGTTCTCGCATGGCAAACCTTGTTTAAAGTCTAGTTCTCGTCTGGAAAACCATTTTAAAGTCCAGTTCCCGTCTGGAAAACCATTTTAAAGTCCAGTTCCTGCCTGGAAAACCATTTTAAAGTCCAGTTCCCACCTGGAAAACCATTTTAAAGTCCAGTTCTCGCTGGGAAAAGCTTGTTTAAAGTCCAGTTCCCATCTAGCAAAACCATTTTAAAGTCTAGCTCTCGCCTGGAAAACCTTGTTTAAAGTCCAGTTCCCGTCTGGCAAATCCTTTAAAGTCCAGTTCCCGTCTGGAAAACCATTTTAAAGTCCACCCTCGTGGCACCCTCATAAAACCAAGGTCCAACTTTGTTTGGCAACTACCAAATCCAGTCCTTGGTGGTATCCCCAGCATACCTGATCATTTGCATTATCATAAGCATGGCATACAACATCATATCATAATCACTTCAAGCATTAGCACATCATTTGCATTCTCATATGCATCTTATTTCCCTAGAATTTTGCATCTTAGTTGCATATGTGTGCATCATGATGCATATCATTGCTGTCCCCAGCGACATGGCATAGCAGTATAGCAGGATCCAGGATCAATTCACAAGCTTCTTGGTCGGCCTTCCATAAAAGTTGGCAATATGTCTCTGAAGAGAGTTGATACCCCGCTTGTTTATGGAATTTTACTTCCCAGCAAGTCATTCTTCAACCATGCAGTTGATAATGATAATCCCCAACAGTGGTTGCTCCTATGGTTCCCCAAGTAGAGGTTACCTTAAAAAGTTTCTTGAAGGCTTTTTCCCTGCAGAGTTTGGACAACACTCTTCCTCCAACAAGAATTTTGGCTTAACTATTCCCCAACAAATTTATCACTCGAGATATTGCTTTGGTATCCCGAAAGACCTTAATGGATAAGGGACCGCTTCGACTGCCCGAAGAAATCTCGTTTATGTTCCGAGATACTGCTTTGGTATCGCGAAGAACCTTATTGGATAAGGGACTGCTTTGACTACCCAGAGAATATCAGGTTATCTCGTTCATCTTTTTACATCCTGCCATCCCGTTCTGGTATATCTTATCCCTTTGCATTTTACTTGCTTGTTGGACAAATTTCGGGGTCTTCTTGTATCTAATTGACTTCCACCTTGAAATGAACGTCATGCAGTTGTTCATTCTCTCAGGTTTAAGGCAATTAGATAGAAGCATCTGTCATACTCCAAATTTGTCCTACCTGTTTCAAAATTTTCATTCGCCCGACTTTATTTTTCAATTCGTATCGCTTGTACAGTGTAACGTTTTTTTTTTGCCAAAATAAACCTTTTCACCTTTTTACCCAATAAATTTGTGACACGTGGCTTTCTTTTTTATCATTATTTTTGTTTTAACATTTTATTTTTAGATAATGTTAATATAATATAATTTTAATATTAATTAATTAATTAGTTTAGAATAGGATAGAATTAGAATTATTTAATTATAATTAGAAAATAGAGTTTAAATTAGAACTTAGAAATTAGATTTTTAAATTTAGAATTGTATTTTAGAAAATAAACTTTGGATTTAGAAATAGAATATTTAATTAGAATTTTAATTAGGAAATTAGATAGGATTTTTAATTTAGAAAAATAGTCTAGAAGTCAATTAGGATATAAATAGAGTTTTTATTATTAGAATTAGTTTAGTATAGATTTTTGATTAAAATTAGATTTAGATTTAGATTTTTTAACTAGAATTAATGGGAATTAGTTTAGAAAATAGACTTAATTAGAATTAGAATTTTTACTAGAAATGAATTTTAATTAAATAAAAATAGATTTTTTAATAATCTAGGTTAGAATTTTTAATAGAATAGTTTAGAATTAAAATAGTTTTTTTATTATTAGAATTATAATTAGTTAGAATTACATTTTAATTATTAGTTAATTAATTTCGATTAAATTATTATTGGTTAGAATAGATTTAGGAGTTAGAATTAATTAGCTTTATTTTTATATTAGTCTTAAATTAGGATTAATTAGTACAACATTTGATTAAATAAATTATTTAATAGAAAATTAAACAAAAAAATCAAAGAAAGGACCAACAACAAGCTAGACACGTGTGGCCTTGGTATATAGCCTGCTACTATTCATTTTCTTCTCAAAAATGTTCAACCCTAGCCGCCGCTGGGCCATTTTCGTGTTCCCTTTATCTCCTATCTTTTCCACTTCAAAATCATCTCCTTCATCAATCACCATCAAACCTTTCAAAACCAACTCGTCGCCGAAATTTCATCTTGCTCCTTCAAATTCAACCACAACCGCTACACAAAACCCACCGCTTCTTTTCATCCAGTCTTCATAAACTCTCGGTCTTCACCTCATTACCGTCATCGTTCCTCCTCTCACGCCTCCAACAACCATCTGTCGTTTCTTCACAACACAACAACCTTCCGATCTACTGAAAGCATCAACGACATAATAATATCATCGTCGACACATTCAAGTTAAGCATCACACCAACTCAGCGCAGATTCCGACAAACTTCAAACTCAACAAGTATCGTCGAACTGCCGTCAAGTAACTCTGATGGCATTTTCTGCTCAAGTTCGCACACACCAACATCAACAAATTGGTTGGTTTCACTTTTAATTGTTTTATCTTTGAAGTTATTATTGGTTGTTCTTTTTAAAGAACTTTATTCAATTCGAGATTTGACGTTTTTTTCGTTGGTGATTTGGTTTGGGAATCTATTGATGTTGTGTTCTTCTCTTTTTCATATATGTTTGTTTGAACTCCATGCATCATGTTGAGTCTTGATACAATGCTAATTATTTTCTGATACAGTGTTTACATATTGTTGTTGTGTAGATTAGTGAGGCTTTTTATCTAAGTTCATTAAAATGTAGCTTCTGGATGTGTATTCTTTTAATATTCAAGAGGTTTTATAGGTTTCTATGATATTCTGTCGTTATATGCTTAGGAAATGATATGTTATTCACATCAAAGCATGACGGTTTCGATAGAAATCACATTTCAAGTGTATACTAGAGATATATGCATTTTTCTTCTATTTGTTAAGCTACATAAAGCACGTGCCTACATAACTTAATGTATTAAAATGAATGATACAAATTCTCTTGACGGCAGTATCGACATGTCGTAACATCATCAATATTGTGTAGCCATTTTCTTCTTCCTTTATTATGCTTTCTTTTAACATTTTTTTTATTTTTTATTTAAATATAATTTCTAAATGTAACAGTGTAATTTCATCTTATTTGTTTTTCTTTGGTTTTGTTAAGTATATATTTCATGCATATTTGTTTTCTTATGACTACTCTTGTATGATTTAGCCTAATTGACATTATATATATCAATTATAAGTGTATTTTGCTAGAATGTTATGAATATGTAGATAATCAAATTTGTTTTTTTTTTCATTTCGTTGCATTTTTAAATCGGGATTTCAATTCATGGATTCAATAATTTGATATCGTTATGCCCCAAATTTCAATATATTAATGGATAGTGTCACCGCGTTACGATCCATGTGTATGACATTTCATCATGTTGTCATTACGCACAATCAAGCTTTGGAGCACGTTTTGACAAACTCGATCCGATTTATTCTTATGTGTTCGATTTTATGTTATTTCATCCTCATTTGAATAAATGTATCCCCATTCCCGAAATGTAACAATTTTATCACTTTTGTCTTAATTATGTTTTATGCTTCAAAACATTTTTCAAAATAAATTCTCGATTCATCGAGCCATTTTCTACCTTTGCAAGTCGAGTGCTTTCAAAGCCTCGCCGTCAACCTTTGATCACCATACACAACATTTAAAGCTTAATCTTGGGCTTCCTTACAGTGACACCTATTGGATCAATTATTTCTAGTTGGTCACTTATAAGACTAGCCCACTTTACTAGTGCACACGTTTAAAACTCAAATTCAAACCTCGACTCACCTCGAGTATTTTTATTCAAAACAAACTATCCTTTTCGATTAAACAATGTAGATATCGAGCTCTTGAGGTCTAAAACTTCTTGGGTTCTCGAAGGATTGCTCTCAAGGTGCACGCCTTGGGTTGTGATCATTTTCCTAATTAAATTGCAAAAGAATTGAGTTCTTGGAGTCTTGCACTCCTTGAATTCTTGAGTGACAACTATTGAGGTGTATGCCTCGAGCAGCGTGCCATTCGAATTTTCGTTCCTAAACACTTCCCCTAATTACTTGGACAAGTATATTCACTATCCAACAAACATATTTCATAATTAATGGAATGAAAAAGGTGTCATTGAGATCTAGCATTCCAACGATATCCCGACTAATTGGTTACAAGGCCGATGTCTCGCTTATCAAATAGTCGTCATTCCTCCTAATATACAACCCGTCTAAATTCGTTTCTCACCCTCGTGCGATCAAATCTAAATCTCCTTCAATTCAAACTCTAATACGCGTCTAAACCGTCCATCAAACACAAATTTCGAAATTGAATGAAAAAGGTATCGTTGGAATCTAGCATTCCAATAATATCCCGATTAATTGGTTGCGAGGTTGGCGTCTCGTTCATCAAATAGTCGTCATTCTCCATCAAATTACCTGACCAAACTCCTTTTTCTCGCTCCCGCATGATCGAAACCCTAGATACCTATTCAACCCAACTCTCTTTTCTCGCCCCCGTGCGATTGAAACTTTTCAAACACTAAATTCTTTGCCCTCGTGCGATTTCCAACTCAAACATGCCTGTTCTGAAGAACATTGTTTAGTCCCTTCTTCCATGCATACAAACTTGTGCTTCAGCCTCCCCTAATGAGCAGACAAGCCAACGTTTAGCAGTTAGAATGCGACCTAAACTCTCGTTAGACTCAAATATACACGTTCCCAAAGAACATTGTTTAGTCCTTTCTTCCGCGCATATGAACTCGTGCTTCATCCTCCCCTAGCGAGTAGACAAGCCAACGTTTAGCAGTTAGAATGCGACCTAAACTCTCGTTCGACTCAAAAACACCTTTTACCAAGAACATTGCCTAGTCTTTTCTTCCGCGCATATGAACTCGTGCTTCAGCCTCCCCTAGCGAGCAGGCAAGCCAACGTTTAGCAGTTAGAATGCGACCTAAACACTCGTTCATTTTCGAGACCTTTTACTGTAGTTGTATGAACTACGAATGCTCTGATTCTTCATTCTCTTCTGAATGTAAGATACGTAGGCACAAGATTGCGATGATCTTGGCGAGCACATTTCCCCATAATTCCATAATCCCAAACCTTTACCTGTAGTCCCGCGAACTACGATGCTCTGACTTTCCCATTGCACAAGGGAGTACGTAGGCACAAGGGCCCCAATCCTTGGCGAGCACTCTATTATAAAACCATTCATTTCCCTCCTTTAGGAGCAAGCCCTTAGAAGAAAACAAACAACTTAGCTAACTTTTCTCTCGAATCGAATCAAGAGGTTCCCGTTGAGTACAACAAACGTAGAGGGTGCTAATACCTTCCCTTTACGTAATCGATTCCCGAACCTAGAATTTGATTGCGATGACCATGTTTTTATCTCTTTAAAGGTTTTATCGATATCTTCCTATTCCTTCCTTGGAATGACTACAGTTCGGTGGCGACTCTGTTCGAACATTTTTTCCGCGCCCATCGCGAGGATTGTATGTTTTGAGGTACAACAGCGTCCAAGCATCACCACATAATTCACTTATGTAACCTAGATTATCTTTCTAAGTCATTCACCTTGTTATATTCTTAATTTTCCTCACTCATCATCATAGACTTTTAATCATGTTATACATACACACAAGTATCACAACCAACAACATATAACATGCATCATAATATGATTCATAACATAGATAAAGCATACATGACAATATAACATGCTACAAGGACCATAAATAAAGCTATTACATGATCCGCCTTAATATATGTTATTCCACTTTCACGTCATAAGGCAAACATCCATTTTATCATCCTATGGTGGGGTTAACCGGACTCAAAGAAAAAAGCATAGTGGAATAACTCATAGATACTTCTCTCTAGATCATAGTCTTCTACGTTAGCTTCCTGACACATCTGTTATCACATCATTACAAGTTACAAAACTCATTAGCCGATCAATTTTACCTAATCGAGATTATAGTTCAAAACACCCCCAAACTAATGTAATTCGATCAATTAATGTTAAAATAATGCATGCACATCATGCTACAAGTTATAATGCATCCAAGGTGGTTTAAAAACATGCAACAAGTGGTTCTAGAAAAAACAAGGTTGGACCATTTGATTGCATGAAGGTTCTGTTAAGTATTTTCATCATTTTTTCAGGACCAATCGATTGGGGTCTGCAACCAATCAATTCGTGCAGTGAAAATCATCTTTTTCTCCCTTTTAAAGAAGACCAATCGATTGTTTGACAAAACTAACAAGAACCAATCGATTGGTTCACCTATTTTCTTCACAAATTCCTCTTCTAAACACTTCCCCATCCAATTTTAATCATATCAAACCATTCCAATTCATACACTATGATAAGCCCACACCATTCAAAGGATTATGATGTATAACTCAAGAATCAAAACACATAAACAACATGAAATCAAAGACAATAACCATAACAGCAACACTAAACTCTAGCTTCCCACACATAAATTTCTTTCACCAAAGCTAATCTAACTAGGAATTCACCTCCAACACATGAAGATGATGCAAAAATTGAGATGGAGTTTATAATGATGATTCCATGAACTTTTATTTTATTCTTCCTTGAGTTTCTTCTTCTTCTTCTTTCTTCCTTCTCTTATTTCTCTTATTTTCTCTCTCTTTTCTTTTTTCCTTTCTCTTTTTTCTCATTTGCTAGTTTTCTTTTCTTCTGATCTTTTCTTTTCTTTCTTTTTATCCACCACCCAAATATAATATATAATATATAATATTAATAAATGCGAGAAAATATCTTAAATTGAGATTTATCTTATAGTACCAATTAACCAATTATTAATATTGTCAAAATGCCCAATCATGTACTTATTAATAATGGTCCATCTCTTTTAATAAGGATTGATCTCTTCAGAGTTTACTGGTTACTCTATTTGTCCCAACTGACAACATTTAAAGCACTTAAAAGTATATAGGATATTACAATATGTGTTTTTGTGTCAATGCATACGACTTCTTAGATTTTGTGGTGCACAAAAATGGCATCAAGATCAACCAACAAAATACCAAACCAATCTTGGACACAAAGTCTCCCTCAACACAGAAGCAATTTCATCTTTTTTTTTGGGAAAAATAAATTTCCTAAGAAGATTTATATAATTTAAGTGGCAAGACAAAAGCATTTTCGCCATTGCTAAATTCAGAACATCATTAAATTGTCATATCAATGTTATTCGGAAAACTTTAAACTCAATAAGAACCTTTGTTGTTGGATTCAAAACTTCAATAGATTACATGTGTTATTTCATTTATCTTCTTTGCTTTCTTCTGCATGATCCAAATACTTAAATCAACGGTGGAAGTTAGATTAAATAATTACTTTTGAATGGTGTAGCAACAGATGTGACACCATTTTCTACCCCATAATTTAAATGACAAAATAATCACATTTATCAGAGTAAAATATTAAACTAAAAAAAATTACCACAAAGGGCGTACATTTCCCAATAAATCAAATATAAGTCAAAGCTCCATAAACAACGGGTTTTCCCAAAAGTTATCAAAAATAGCATCAAAAGGCAGCGAAACTCAAAAAGGCATATGTAAGTGCTTCTGGTTGGCTGCATTTTGTGGCAAAACATTAGAGTGTGTATGGATGTCATGACTAATGTTATGAAACACATTATGCAGGGTAAGTAGAGCTAGCTAAAAGTAAGTTGAATTGGATGTCATAACACTGATCGTACGACATCAGGCGCACAAGTTTAGTTTTCTGGTATTTAGATTGAGGAAGCTCAGGCTAGAATCCAGGAAACTTTGTAGAAGCTCAAGCTGGAAGTCAGGAAACATTTTAGAAGCCCTGACGAAATAAAATGTCACTGACCTAACAGGTAAGTGCAGATTCGTGAAGAAAGGTTTGGGTAAACCTAAATTCTGCACAAAGGCCCAAAGTATATCTGCTGCTATAAATAATAAGAGGATGAACCTTAATAAAGGGTGGAAAATAAGCAGAGAGTTATCAATGTGTAACTGTGAGTGAAGAAGGTTGTTCTTCACGTGTGTCTTGTGAGTGAAGAAGTTTGGTTCTTCACGCGTGTCTTAGGACTTGTATGCCAAGCAATTGTCTGCAGTACAATTGCATTGGCTTAGAGTGTATGAACTGTTGTGTTCATTGTCTCACTCAAAGCTGTTAAGCAAGAGTGTGTGTTCCTTGATCAAAGATGTGAAGCAAGATCAAGGTGTGTATGAAAAAGTATGTCTTTATAATTATTTTGTAATTGTGTGCTGATATCACTGAGGTGATTGAGGGGGAGTGAGTGGGTAAACTTTGATCTAGAGGTCTCTAGGTTAAAGTGTCATTAGTTAGGTTTTAAGTGAGGAGTGCAAACTGGGTTGTTTGACTCTGAATTAATTCTGCTAATAGTGAATTTCCTCCCTAGCTTGGTAGCCCCTAGATGTAAGTGTTGTTGACACTGAATTGGGTGAACAATTACTGTGTTATTTACTGCTTTCCATTTACAGCTTATTAGTGTATTCAGTAGCCTATGTCATAGTGGATGTTACAACTTTAGTAATAACATCCATCGTGTGCTTTCCAGAATTTCAGCATAATCCAAAGTATTCCTTACGCCGCAAGGTAATCAACATAACAAAACATCAATAAAACAAGGCTTTGACTCAAAGACCCCAACCCGATATTACACTATCAGAGTAAGACCCTCTAAGTCAACCACAATGTCCAACGACCCAAAACTTTAAAAGTCCTCGACGGCATCCACGGATAAATCTGGTCATCCGCACGTTACCCACGTGGAGGCAACATTCAAACAGGCAGGGTGAGTAAAACAATTTATAATAATCAATGTAGGAAATCAATATATAAAATGACATCATTTTCATATTCAACATAATCATATTCATCAATGGACATCAAAGGTCATAACATCATAAATTACTCAAGATCATCACGTAAATGCAAATGCAATAAGACTCGTGCATGTGGTACCAATCATCACAGCTCGATGGATAATGGGTCATCAACCCTCCATAGATCCCCATCAATAGGATCGGTTCTACTTGAGAACTGGAGCACATCAAAATACCTCACACCCGCACAATGGGACTGAAGCCAAAGAAATCAAGGTCCTGAACCGAAGTCCGGATGCACATGAATGCATGATGCACACGTCAATAATCATCCTCATAATAACATCATAGGTGCATCATCATTCATCAAAATCATCTTCATCACAATCATTATCATATATCATATCATTATAGAATCATCAAAACTCATGGAACTATCATCATAACTCATCATCATTGCATCATAGGAACCATCATATAATCATGTACGAATCACATAGAAATCACAGTTATACTCATATTAATTCGTCAAAGAAATCACAACATCAAAACATCAAGGCATCACTGTACAAAATCAAAATTCGCGAAACTCTGTTACGTTCTCTAGCAAGTTCGTTGTGCGAGTCTGGGGCGAGTTTATTCGTTGTGCGAAGGATTCTTTGTTGTGCGAGTCTGGGATGAGTTTCGTTTGCCGTGCAAAGGATTCTTCGTTGTGCGAACATGCGATTACAACAAAACACTATTACACACCAGAACCTAAAATCAACCCAAAAGTCCAATGATTTCCTCCCCCAATGTCCCCCAAAACATCCCTAAATCATCCCTTAGGTCTTACGGTGATAAAGGCACAAAATCTACGACTTATTAGGCTAATCCCGTATCATATTCACGCTCTAATTCCCATAATTTCCTTACAACTACACCACAATCATTAGAGTTTCTCACAATTTAATTACCCTACATGGTTGAAACCCCAACAATAGATTTTTGACCACGAAGGCATACTTTCCCTCAAACCCGAATGATCTCAAACCTATCAGACCATCAGTTCAAATCCTTATACAGTTAAAACCTTAATAATAGAATTTTGGCCACGAAGGCCTAATTCCCTTTATCTCAAAATCAGCCTCAAACCTTTTAAACCCTTAAATCAGCTTTAAACACATTGAAATCACACATTGAAAATAATGAGAGCAATACTCCCCATACCTTAATTGCCGACTCCAAGCCTTCTCCTTGATTCTCAGAAACCTTTCGAAGCTTTTGCCTCAAACCTCTTCCTCAGAGCTCTGACCTCTATTTCTTCTCTTTTCATGGTCTAACAAGAATGAATCCCAATCCCCTCATAAAATCCTTTTTTGTTAAACTTAACTTTGGGCCTATAATTTGGGCTTTTCCAATATTACCCTCACGAACTCCTCCTTAATTGTCCAATTTGCCCTTAGTTAACTTATATTTATTTAAATTAATAATAATACCAATATATTCATATTATATACTATTATTTAAATAAATAACTTAAAATCCATAATCCTCAATATTTCACACCAACCACCGAAAAATCACCAAAAATACGAATATTCATATTTAAATAAATTAAATAAATATTCCAAGAATTTGGGGTGTTACAACTCTCCCCCACTTAAAAGAATTTTTGCCCTCAAAAATTACCTCAAGGAAACAGAGCCGGATATGACTCCCTCATCTGATCTTCACGCTCCCAAGTCCAACTTTCTCCAGCTGGTCCTCCCCACAATACCTTTACCAAAGCAATCTCTTTACCTCATAGTTGCTTCACTTCTCGTTCATCAATCCAAACTGACAACGCCTCAACAGTCAAGTCATCTGTCACTTGTACATCATCCATCTGAATCACATGCGATGGATCTGGAATGTACTTCCTCAACTGAGGCACATGAAACACATCATGCAAATTCACAAGCGATAGCGATAAAGCAATCTGATATGCTACTTCCCCCACCCTCTGCGAAATATGATACAGACCAATAAAATGCAATGTGAGCTTTCGAGACTTCAAAGCTCGGCCAACACCAGTTACCAACGTAACTCTCAAAAACACGCGATCTCCTTCATGGAACTCAAGTGTTTTCCTCCTCTTATCATGGTAACTTTTCTGACGACTCTGCGACGCTTTCATCTTTTCTTGGACCATCTTGATATTTTCAGTCGTCTCTTGCATAATTTCAGGTCCGAGTACATCACTCTCGCCTGACTCATACCAACACAAAGGAGTCCTACACCTCCTAACATACAAAACCTAATATGGTGCCATTCCGATACTAGAATGATAACTGTTATTGTAGGTAAACTCAATCAACAACAAATGACTATCCCACGATCCAACTTGATCCAACACACAAGCTCTAAGCAAATCCTCTAAAGACTGGATAGTTCTCTCTGTCTGTCCATCCGTCTGCAGATGATAGGCAGAACTCAACCTCAACTTAGTACCCAAAGTTGTCTGCAAACTCTCCTAGAACCTCGATGTAAATCTCGGATCTCTATCAGACATAATACTTGAAAGAATACCATGTAGTTTCACAATCTGATCAATATATAATTCAACAAGCTTCTGCAACGAATAATTGATCCTCATCGATATAAAATGATCTGATTTGGTCAATCTATCAACAATCACCCAAATCGAATCATACCCCTTTAAAGTCTTCGTTAACCTGTCACAAAATCCCTAGAAATGCTATCCCATTTCCATTTTGTAATATTCAACGGTTGCATCAGACCTGACGATCTCTGATGTTCAACCTTCGACTTCTGACAAGTCAAACAAGCATACACAAACTCTGCAATTTCCTTCTTCATACCCGGCCACCAAAACAAATTCTTCAAATCTCGATACATCTTTGTGGCACCAGGATGAATACTTAACCCGCTTCTGTGACCTTCCTCAAGAATGCTCTTCTTGATTTCTGGCACATCGGGAACACACATTCTATCTTTGAACCTCGTCATATCATTCTCATCGATCCAAAAATCACCCCTGTTACCTTGATTGATTAACATGAGACGATCCACCAGTCTCAAATCAGATTTTTGACCTTCTCTGATTTTTTCGAGAATACCACTAGTCAACTTCAGCATACCCAACTTCACACTGTTAGGAGTCTCTTCACAAACCAAACTCATATCTCTGAATTGCTCAATCAGTTCTAACTCTCAAACCATAAGCGTCGACATATGTAAGGACTTCCTACTTAACGCATCAGCCATAACATTAGCCTTACTAGGATGGTAACTCAATTCAAAATTATAATCCTTCAGAAGTTCAAGCCATCTTCTCTTCTTCACAAACAACACCAGAGCACCCCACAGAGAAACACTCAGTCTAATAAACTTCTTCTCAAGTAGCTCTTCCAACTGTTTCTTCAATTCCCCTAACTCAGATTCAAACATCCGATAAGGAGCCATCGACACAGGACTAGTGCCCGATATCACATCAACAGTAAACTCTACCTCATGCTCAGGAGGTAAGTCACTCACGCCGTCTGGAAACACTTCTAAAAATTACCGAACAACGGGTAGCTCCACGCTCACTGCTTCATAATCAACTTGAAGTGATGCAAACAACACAAACATTTGTGCCTTATCTTCTAAGAGTTCTCCTACTTGCTTAGTAGATACAAACATCAGCTCTCCACAATCACCAAACTTTGGGAACCTCACAGTCTTGCCGTAGCAATCGATATGAACATAGTTATACTCCAACCAGTTCTTTCCGAGAATAACATTGATTTGATGCAAAGGTAGGCAGACCAAGTCTATCGCAGAATTCTTATCATATATAGTTAATGGGAAGCTCAAACAGACTAATGCAGTAGTCACTGAACCATTGTCGAGGTATCGATAACCATACTCCCAACCATAGAAGATAATTTCAAATTCAACCTCTTAGCACATTCAAGCGAAATAAACGAATGAGTAGCACCATTATCAATCATAGCAATCAATTCAAAATCATTAATAAAGCAAGTACCTCTTATCAAGTTATCTGTCTTGAGTTCTTCCGCACCATTCAAAGAAAACACTCTGCCATTCGTCTGAGCAGCAGTAACAGTCTTCTTCGGCTACTGACACTGGGAACTGATACGACCCTTCTCTCCACAATTGAAGTAAGTCAGAGTTTCATCTTTATAATCAGTAGCTTTATGACCTCTCTTGCCACAACGATGACATCTCAACACCCTACAAACCTCAGCACGGTGACCTTGCTCGCCACACTTATAACACTTGCATGGAGCAGTAGCCGCTCCCCAACTTGACTTTTTCCCATCTGAAGCCTTCTACTTTCCCTTATCACCATAAGTCACACACGGTTTCCATCTATGCCGACCTTTCTCTTTCTTTTCACTCAGCTGCTTATAGTGAGTAGATCGAGCTCGACTATCCTTATCATAAATTCTGCTCTTGTCCACCAGTTCCGCAAACCGACGAATCTGCTGGTACCCAATTCCTTGCTTAATCTATGGTCTCAATCCATTCTCAAACTTGAGACACTTTGACATCTCTGCGTCAGCATGATTGTAATACAGACAAAACTTTACTAAAGACTCAAACTTCCGCATACTCAGCCACAGTCGTATTCCTTTGTTTCAGCTCAAGGAATTCCACCTCTTTCTTGCCCCAAACATCTTCAGAAAAATAATTCTTCAAAAATTATTCCTTAAACACAACCCAAGTTATTGTAATGCCGACACCTCTCAATCTCTGACGGGTGTTATCCCACCAGTCCTCAACTTCCTCTGCTAGCATATGCGTACCAAACTGCACCCGCTGAGCCTCAGCGCACGCCATAACTCGGAAAATCTTCTCAATCACTTTCAGCCACTTCTACGCATTATCAGGATCATGAGTGCCCACAAAAGTCGGCGGATTGTTCCTCTGGAACTTTCCTAAAGCATGAAACTCATTTGGAGGTCCACCATTCTGGGTCATCACTTGGGCAAGTGATTCCAGCGCATCAGCAATAACACGATAATTTCTTCCAGCCATCTACAACCACCAACAGGGTTAGAAGAAACAACTCATCCAATAGTGTTCTCACACTATTGACTGACAGAGGACTAACAACATAAAAATTTGGCC
This sequence comes from Lathyrus sativus, assembly GCA_963859935.3. NCBI lineage: Eukaryota > Viridiplantae > Streptophyta > Magnoliopsida > Fabales > Fabaceae > Lathyrus > Lathyrus sativus. The sequence continues at coordinate 615,221,084 of OZ012739.1, read as the reverse complement.
GGACGAACCAACCAGGCTTTGATACCACTAATGTAACACCCTTTTCTACCCCACAATTTAAATGGAAAAATAATCACATTTATCAAAGTAAAATATTAAACTAAAAAAAAATCACCTCAAAGGGCGTATATTTCCCAATAAATCAAATATAAGTCAAAGCTCTGTAAACAATGGGTTTTTCCAAAAGTTATCAAAAATTGTATCAAAAGGCAGCGGAACTCAAAAAGGCATAATCCAAAGTTTTTCTTGCGCCGCAAGGCAATCAACATAATAAAACATCAATAAAATAATGTTTTGACTCAAAGACCCCAACTCAATGTTACACTATCAGAGCAAGACCCTCTAAGTCAACCACAATGGCCAACGACCCAAAACTTCAAAAGTCCTCGACGACATCCACGGCTAAACCTGGTCATCTGCACGTTACCCATGTGGAGGCAACATTCAAACAAGCAGGGTGAGTAAAACGATTCATAATAATCAATGTAGGAAATCAATATATAAAATTGCATCATTTTCATATTTAACATCATCATATTCATCAATGGACATCAAAGGCCATAACATCATAAATTACTCAAGATCATCACATAAATGCAAATGCAACAAGACTCATGCATGTGGTACCAATCATCACAGCTCGATAGATAATGAGCCATCAACCCTCCATAGATCCCCATCAAGAGGATCGATTTTACTCGGGAACCGAAGCACATCAAAATACCTCACATCCGCATAATGGGACTGAAGCCAAAGAAATCAAGGTCCTGAACTGAAGTCCGGATGCACATGAATGCATGATGCACACGTCAATAATCATCCTCATAATAACATCATAGGTGCATCATCTTTCATCAAAATCATCATCATCACAATCATCATCATCATCACAATCATCATCATATATCATATCATTATAGAATCATCAAAACTCATGGAACTCTTATCATAACTCATCATCATTGCATCATAAGAATCATCATATAATCATGTATGAATCACATATATATCACAGTCATACTCATATTAATTCGTCAAAGAAATCACAACATCAAAACGTCAAGGCATCACTGCATAAAATCAGAATTCGTGAAACTCTGCTACATTCGCTAGCAAGTTCGATGTGCGAGTCTGGGGCGAGTTTATTCGTCGTGCGAAGGATTCTTCGTTGTGCGAGTCTAGGACGAGTTTCATTCGATGTGCGAAGGATTCTTTGTTGTGCGAACACGCGATTACAACAAAACATTGTTACGCACCAGAACCTAAAATCAACCCAAAAGTCCAACGATTTCCTCCCCCAATGCCCCCAAAACATCCCTAAATCATCCCTTAGGTCTTACGGCGATAAAGACACAAAATCTACGACTTATTAGGCCAATCCCATATCATATTCACGCTTTAACTCCCACAATTTCCTTACAACTACACCACAGTCATTAGAGTTTCTCACAATTTAATTACCCTACATGGTTGAAACCCCAACAATAGATTTTTAGCCACGAAGGCCTACTTTCCCTCAAACCCAAATGATCTCAAACCTATCAGACCATCGGTTCAAATCCATATACGGTTAAAACCTTAATAATAGAATTTTGACCACGAATGCCTAATTTCCTTTATCTCAAAATCAGCCTCAAACCCTTTAAACCCTTAAATCGGCGTTAAACACGTTGAAATCACACATTGAAAATAATGAAGGCAATACTTGTTAGAACACAGATTGGTTCTTAATAATATCTCTTTGTTTTGATGATAACTATTAGGAATTTTGAATTTAAGAATTATATACTCTAAATTTTGCTTGAGAGTTTTTACTGCAGATAGTAAACAAATTAACACTCTAAAAGCAAATCAGAATTATATACAAGAAATTAACTAGACTCTGAAGCGCCAGATGCACTCATTAGAAGATTCTGATTGCTGCTAACAGAAGATCCTGAGCGTAGCCTCCAGAAGGATCTGAAGCAAGAAGCTCCAAAATATTCTGAAGCAGAAGATCCAGAAGAATCTGAAGAAAGCAGAAGCATCTGAAGCAAAGAAGAATATTATATGAGGAGTTTCTCAAAGCATAGTTTCTACAGAAGTTTCTGAAAGTACTAAAGCTGCCAGTACTGAAGTTTTGTGTCAAATATGCTCTGATGATTAACACACTGAAAGCACACATGCTGCAGAAGACTCTGATCCAGCAAAGTTCTGAACATCATTAGAAGACTCTGACCCAATCAGATTCTGATGAACTTGCTGAAAACTGAAGAAGAAATATTCAAAGATTATATCCGTTGGAGTAAATCAAACGTCTCTTTCCTTATTTGTGCTAGACACAAGAACACAGACAAAAAGGATTTTTCTGTGCTTTCTTCTTCTAGGAAAGGTCACTTGATGTGAGGACAAAAAGGCTCAGACCTTTTTGGGACATCTTCTCAACGCTCAGCTCTCCTTGGATCAGCTGCCTATAAAAGGAAGACTCCACCAAATTCTTCAGTTAGACATTTTGCTGAAAAGAAATTATAACATTCAAGCTCTCATACTTTCATATTCATTCTTAGAATTATTTGTACTTAATCTTAAGAGAAATATCACTGTTTGTGATAAAAGCTTTTTAGAAGCATTCATACTCTTGTATTAGATTTACATTGATTGTAAAGGATTTCCTTAAGAGGATTCAGTTGGAATCAGTAGCTCTTGAGAAGACTAAGAACAGTTGTTCTTAGGTGTTACTATTGTAATCTGTTTGATTAAATAGTGGATTAAGTCCTTGTTGAGAAAGGTAAATCACTCTAGGAAGGGTGGACTGGAGTAGTTGAGTTCAACGAACCAGGATAAAAATAATTGTGTTTTAATTCTAAGTTTTAATCTTTCATACTTATTCAACCCCCCTTCTAAGTATTATCTCACCTTCAGTTGGCATCAGAGCTCCGGTTCTGTGTGTGCTACCACTTAACAGTGACAGTAAAGATCCAAAGAGAAATACTTTGATATATATATTTATTTGTTACAATGGCTGATAATACAATATCCAACATTAACAATAAATATGAAGAAAGGGACAGAATCAACACCAAACCCCCTATGTTTGATGGGGAGAAATTTGATTACTAGAAAGACAGAATTGAGAGTTTTTTCCTGGGATATGATGCTGATTTATGGGATCTAGTCATAGATGGATATGTCCATCCCACAGATGGGAATGGCAAGAAGATAGACAGAAAATCTATGACAGATGCTCAGAAGAAAGCTTTTAGAAATCATCATAAGGGCAGAACTATATTATTGAATGCAATTTCTCATACTGAGTATGAAAAAATTACAAACAGGGAAACTGCTTTTGATATGTTTGAATCCTTAAAAATGACTCATGAGGGAAACTCTCAAGTCAAGGAGACAAAAGCTCAGGCTCTGATCCAGAAGTATGAGGCCTTCGAGATGGAAGACTCTGAATCTGTTGAAGCCATGCTCTCCAGATTTCAGATTCTCACAGTTGGGCTAAAGGTTCTAGACAAGGGATACTCTACATCAGATCATGTAAAGAAAATCATCAGAAGTCTACCTACCAGATGGAGACCAATGGCGACTGCCTTGAAGATGGATAAAGATCTGAACAAGATCTCTTTAGAAGAACTCATCAGCTCACTGAGGAGCCATGAAATTGAGCTTGAGGAAGATGAACCTCAGAAGAAAGAAAAAGGTAAATCTGTTGCCTTAAAATTTAACAAATCTGCTAAAGCTTTGCAGGTTATTGAAGAAAGCTCTGAAGAATCTTCTTCTAAAGAAGAAGATGAATTATCCATGTTGTCCAGAAGGATCAACAGACTCTGGAAGCACAAGGGAAAGAAGTTCAACAACTTCAGAAGATCTGATCATAGAAAGGAATCTTCTGGGCACAGAAGATCTGGCAAGAAAGAAGTTGTATGCTATGAGTGCAAAGAACCTGGGCATTACAAGAATGATTGCCCCAAACTTCAAAAAGAAAAACCCAAGAAGAAGTTTAACAAAAAGAAGAAGGTTCTGATGGCAACATGGGATGACTCAGATGAATCTGAATCATCTTCTGAATCATAAGAAGAATGTGCCAATGTTGCACTGATGGCCAACACAGAAGATCAGGAGGAAGGAACCTCAGGATATGAATCAGATTCTGAATCTGATGATGACGCTGAAGAGGTAATGGCCAAACTTACTAAAGAAGAACTTATAAAAGTTTTATCAGAAGTTCTTAAAAGTTATAACAATATCAAACTCAAATACAAGAAGCTGAAAAGCAATCTTGAATCTAAGATTGATCTTCTGAAGACAGAACTTGTTGAGCAAAAAGAAATTAATCTGAAAATCAAAAATGACTTTGAAATAACTCAATAAGAATCTGAATCTGAGACTAAGTCATGTGAAAACATTTTAGAAAAATATGACTCTAGCTTTCAGAGATTCCTTACTAAGAGCATAGACAGAAGCAAGATGACTTCTATGATCTATGGTGTTAGTGGGTGATAACACGAAATCGTATATATATTTTGATGCATAATTCAACTGAAGTTTAACTATTTTCGATCCGATTTCGGGTTGTTTCCGTGTTATTTGTCTGATGTTTTGCATGTATTTGATGATCATGTCTAAACAAGGCAATATGAAGAAAAGAAGCAATCTCAGATGAAATATGGATGAAAACCGGGTGAAAACATCATGAAAAGCACAGAATGTTGATTTTGCTGCTGTAACGACCGTCACAGCTCCATGACGACCGTCACACAGGTGACGACCGTCACACCTTGTGACAACCGTCATGCAGGCAAAAACGCCCCACTTCAAATGCATGTGAAAGAAGCAGTTCCAAGTCCCAAATAGTGGACCACTACTCCCTGATAATTCTGCCTCAAAGTCCACCTTCTTCAAGTTATAACCGTTAGAATTCCATTTCTATAAAAGGGGAAGAAGGGGGAACTCAGAAGGAGCCGCATTCAGACAACGAAGTGCTGCCAATTTATTTTCAGAGCAACCTTTCCAGTTTTTAATATTCTTATTTGTTTCTCTTTTCTTTTTCTGCATTCCTTTCATTCCTTCTGTAATTTTTATTTCTGTTGTACGATCAAATTGGCACAAAGACCAGAATCCTGCCAACATCTGTGGAGGATCTGCCCAAAGGTCAATTGGAATATTTACAGGTTTCTCATTTCAATCGTAATTCCAGTTTTTATTATGATGCATGCTATTATTTATTGTTTTTATTTATGTTTTACCTTTCCCAAATCCATGTCTAGCTAAATTTAAGTAATCGATATGTAGTAATAATTCGAAAGGGATTTGATAATAACCGCTTGAAAACTGTCTTTTTCAAAAGTTGTTTATGGTCTGAGTGTTTAAAATTAATTTACTGAATAAACTTCGTCGCGAAAGCGAGAACTTATTTAAAAGTAGTTTTGCCACGAAAGTGGGAAATTAATTAAGGTACGAACCAACAAGCGAAAGCTGCGGCAAGACCAGATAGTAAACACTAGTCATTCATTTTAATAACAGCGAAAGCACTTTAAAATGAATTAGAACTTAGAGATTTCCAAAAAATAATTTTAACCCCGAATGGGACACGAAAGCGTACGTTTGGCCCTTAGAATTATGATTAGCGTCAATAACCATCATGAGGCGAGAGTCTTCAGATCACCATTTTCTGCTTAAATAAACTCTGAAAAATATTTCGTAGGCTGGTAACTTGTCAAATCCCCGAAGAACATAATTTCTATATATCGATTCAATTAATTATACTTTAATTTACATTCTTAGTTCCCTTTAGTGACAATCTTATTCCCTCAAACATTATCTACCTAGCTAAACATAGTAACTCCCGAGAACACTAGTTTGATTACGAGTCCCTGTGGGATCAATATCTATTATTACTACGCGATAGACTGTGCACTTGCAGTTAGGTTGTATTAGACATAGAAAGTCGCGATCAAGTTTTTGGCGCCGTTGTCGGGGATCCGTTTAGCCAATAGTATAACCTTCTGTTACGCCGTATAGACTAGGTTAATTATTTTCATTTTTCCTTTACTAGTGTTGTCGATTGTATGCCAAGTGATCACCCGCAAGGCGATATCTTGAAACCTTCAGTCGCAGAACTAGAACGCTTCTTACATCTAAGAAGCCGAATCATTGAGTACCAACTCAAACATAACATTCCCGATCCTCTCACTCCCATTCCCAAATCCGAAGAAGAATCAAACATGGCTGAAGGACCTCCAAACAAACCGCTAAAGGCATACGCTACGCCCTCTCAGATGGAGCCTAGAAGTAGCATTGCTGCCCCAGCTATTACCCGAAATGATTTTGAGCTGAAACCATCATTACTGTCAGCTGTACAACAAAACCAATTCTCAGGAAACGCAACTGAGGATCCGAACGAACATCTAACGAAGTTTGTACAATACGCAGACACGGTGAAAGCAAATGGAGTAACTTCAGACGCGATAAGACTTCGTCTTTTCCCATTCTCTCTTAGAGACAGAGCGTGGACATGGTTGCAATCTTTACCATCCAACTCCGTTACGATGTGGGAACAATTGAAGAACGTCTTCTTAGCGAGATATTTTCCGCCAAGCAAAACTGCTATGCTTAGAGCTCAAATCAACGGATTTCGACAAAAAGATACTGAATCTCTTTACGAAGCATGGGAACAATTCAAAGATATGATGAGAACATGTCCTCACCACGGTTTAGAAGACTGGGTGACAATCCATACTTTTTATAATGGGCTTTTATACAATATTAGATTGACAATAGACGCTGCCGCGGGCGGTGCACTTATGGATAAGCCATACGACGAAGCCTATCAATTAATCGAAAACATGTCTCAGAACCATTGCCAATGGGGAGGTGAACGCACTCCAACAGAGAAAGCCACAGCGAAAGGTGGGATGTACGAGATCAGCAGTCTTGAAAAGTTCAACGCTAAAGTAGATGCTCTAGCGCAGAAGATTGACAGTCTGACCGTTAACCCCACTGCAACCGTCGTTGCCGTAACTCCAAATTGCGAGTTATGCGGAAGCACCACTCATAATGCACCCGAATGCCCATTGCTAGCCGGAATCCCACCAGACCAAGTAAATTATGCTCAAGGAAATCCTTACGCAAATACCTACAACCCAGGTTGGCGAAATCATCCAAACTTTTCTTACAAAAGCGAAAATGCATTACAAATGCCTACTGCTCCACCAGGATATCAGAAACCAGTTGCTGCTCAGACTGCACCTAGGAAATCAAACCTCGAATTGATGATGGAAAAATTCATAGCTACTCAAGCTCAAACAAACAACGAATTCCTGAATCAAAACATACACACTAGCGAGCAAATTAAACAGTTGACCGGAAAAGTAGACGCTTTAGCCACCCACAACAAAATGTTAGAAACACAAATATCACAAGTGGCTCAACAACAAGCCTCTGCTGCCGCACCCGCTGGCACATTTCCTGGACAACCCGAACAGAATCCAAAAGGCCAAGCAAATGCTGTAATACTGAGAAGTGGAAAAGAATTGGACGAACCGATCGATCCGAGGACCGAAAACTCAGCCATGCAACAAAAACCAACTGAACAAGCAGAAAAGGAATCCAAGTTAGAGAAGAAGGAAGACAACGAGAAGGAGGATACCGCAAGTGAAAAAACTCAAGCACCTCCAGCGCCATATAAACCACCTATCCCTTATCCGCAAAGATTAATAAACTCCAAAACTTCAGGACAGTTTAAGAAATTTGTAGAGCTCCTTAAACAACTGAATATTACTATTCCTTTTACAGAAGCGATAACTCAAATGCCGTCATACGCTAAATTTCTCAAAGAAATCCTGTCGAATAAGAGAAAGATCGAGGATAACGAAACAGTTACACTTACTGCAGAGTGTAGCGCCATTATTCAAAACCGCATGCCTCCTAAATTAAAAGACCCAGGTAGTTTCTCCATACCCTGTGTCATAGGAAAGTTCGTAATAGACAAAGCTCTATGCGATTTAGGAGCCAATATCAGTGTTATGCCTTTATCTATATGCAAAAAGTTGAATATGGGAGACCTCAGACCAACCAAAATGTCCGTACAATTAGCTGACCGATCAGTAAAATACCCCGTCGGAATACTGGAAAACGTTCCAGTACATAGGACAATTCTACATCCCAACCGACTTCATAATCATGGACATCAAGGAGGACACTGTCACCCCAATTATCCTAGGAAGACCATTCCTAGCTACAGTCGGAGCTATTATAGACGTGAAGAAAGGAAGGCTAACATTCGAAGTAGGAGAAGAAAAGATAGAGTTCATTCTCACCAAGTTCTTATAAGCACCAGCCATAGACGATACCTGCTATTTAGTAGACGAAATTGACGAATGCATAAGAGAACTTGAAAATGAAGAGACCGCGTATTCAGAAATAATAAAGATTCAAATACCCGATATTTCTGAAGAAAATGATTGGCGTAAACCGTATAAAGACGACAGCCTAAGCGAAAGCTTAGCATTGACCCCAAACCATATGCCAGGTCCGAAGAACACATCTTTAGAACTTAAAGCACTACCCAAAAACCTTAGATATGAATTCCTAGACGATGAACTAAAAAGACCAGTGATAGTCAACGCCGACTTAGGACAACCAGAAACCGAAAAGCTATTAGAAGTCCTAAAGAAGTACCCCACCGCGTTAGGCTATAACATAAGCGATCTAAAAGGTATAAGCCCTTCAATCTGTATGCATCGAATTACAATAGAGGAAGACTCTAAAACCTCTAGAGAGCATCAGAGAAGACTGAACCCCATCCTAAGCACTGTAGTCAGAGATAAAGTAAAGAAATTGCTAGATGCAGGAATCATCTATCCAATCTCCGATAGTGAATGGGTTAGCCCAGTTCATGTCGTACCAAAGAAAGGAGGAGTCACAGTAGTCAAAAACGAAAAAGGCGAATCAATAACAAAAAGAGTCGTGACTGGAAGCAGGATGTGTATTGATTATAGAAAGCTTAACAAAGCCACACGAAAAGATCATTTCCCGTTACCCTTCATAGACCAAATGTTGGAAAGATTAGCCAAACATTCATATTTCTGCTATCTAGATGGTTATTCAGGATTTTTCCAAATTCCCATTCATCCTGATGACCAAGAAAAGACTACATTCACCTGTCCTTATGGTACTTTTGCTTACCGCCGAATGCCGTTCGGACTCTGTAATGCTCCAGCAACCTTCCAAAGATGCATGATGGCAATCTTCGTAGATTTCATAGACGACATCATGGAAGTATTTATGGACGATTTCTCAGTATGCGGACAAAGTTTCGAAGGATGCCTACAAAACCTAGAAATGGTATTAGAACATTGTGTAAAAGTGAACCTCGTCCTAAATTGGGAAAAATGCTATTTTATGGTCCGACAAGGAATAGTTCTAGGACATGTCATATCAGATAAAGGAATTGAGGTCGACAAAGCTAAAATAGAGATTATAAAAGATCTCCAACCTCCAAAATCCGTACGAGAAATACAGAGTTTTCTAGGACATGCCGGTTTCTACAGAAGATTTATAAAAGATTTTTCAAAAATCAAAAAAACCTTTGACCGGCCTGTTGATGAAAGATGCTGAGTTCGTCTTCGACGACGACTGTTTAAAAGCATTCGAAACATTAAAATCAGCCCTTATCACCGCACCGATTATGCAACCACCCGATTGGCGACTACCGTTCGAAATCATGTGCGATGCGAGTGATTATGCCGTAGGTGCAGTTCTAGGACAAAGGAAGGACAAGAAACTCCATGCCATCTACTATGCCAGTAGAACCTTAGATCCTGCCCAAATGAACTACGCTACCACAGAAAAGGAACTTCTAGCAGTTATATTCGCGCTTGACAAATTTCGTTCTTACTTAGTAGGAGAAAAAATTATCATATACACAGACCACGCTGCCATAAGATACCTAATAAGCAAAAAGGATGCCAAACCAAGACTATTGAGATGGATCCTGTTATTACAAGAGTTTGACTTAGAAATCAAAGATAAGAAAGGAACCGAGAACGTTGTTGCAGATCACTTATCCCGAATAGAAGGCATCAAACACGAACCAGTACCGATAAACGACGATTTCCCGTACGAACGTCTGATAGCCAAATTAGAAAGTGACATACCCAACTCAATCTCAGAAGATCCAGAATTCGAAAAAGCCGTAGAAGCCGTCTATGCCCAAGTCACATTACCTTGGTATGCTGACATCGTTAATTACCTCGCTGCAGGCGTGCTTCCACTGGATCTCACTTATCAGCAAAAGAAGAAATTCTTCCATGATCTGAAACACTATTATTGGGACGAACCTCTACTCTTCAAGAGAGGGGCCGACAACATATACCGTCGCTGTGTCCCAGAGGAAGAAATAGAAAATATCATTTCCCAATGCCATTCAGCACCGTATGGTGGTCATGCTAGTACATCCAAGACGTGCGCTAAGATTCTCCAAGCCGACTTATTCTGGCCTAACCTTTGGAAAGACGTTCACATCGTTGTGCTAAAATGTGATCGATGCCAACGAACTGGCAACATCTCACGACACGATGAAATGCCTCAGAAAGGAATCTTAGAGGTAGAAATCTTTGACGTATGGGGAATAGATTTCATGGGACCATTCCCACCTTCTTTTGGTAATAACTACATACTCGTCGTTGTAGACTATGTGTCTAAATGGATAGAAGCCATTGCTGCTCCAACAAACGACGCACGAGTAGTAATCAAACTCTTCAAAAACACAATCTTTCCTAGATTCGGTGTACCCAGACTCGTCATTAGTGACGACGGATCTCACTTCATATCGCGAATATTTGATAAACTTCTTTCTAAATATGGAGTCCGACACCGAGTAGCTACACCCTATCATCCGCAAACTAGCGGACAAGTAGAGGTCTCGAACAGGGAAATAAAACATATATTGGAAAAGACTGTCGCTACCTCAAGGAAAGATTGGTCATCAAAGCTACATGAAGCTTTATGGGCTTATAGGACCGCCTTTGAGACACCAATAGGTACTACACCCTACAAATTAGTTTACGGTAAATCCTGCCATCTCCCTGTAGAATTAGAGTATAAGGCCTTCTGGGCCATTAAGACACTCAATTTCAACTACACCGAGGCAGGAGAAAAGCGAATCTTAAACTTACACGAATTGGAAGAACTTCGATTAGACGCTTACGAAAATGCCCGTATATACAAAGAACAGACTAAAAAGTGGCATGATAAACGTTTAGTCAAGAAACAATTCAGTGTGGGAGACATCGTATTGCTATTTAATTCAAGATTAAAACTCTTCCCAGGTAAACTAAAATCTAGGTGGTCTGGACCTTATGAAGTAACTAAAGTACTTCAGAGTGGAGCTGTTGAAATTACCGATAAGACGAATGCACCGTTTATCGTAAACGGGCAACGTCTAAAACATTATAATTAGAACGAAAACAGCCCTCAAGTCTGCAGTATAGCATTGCTTGAGCTTCCAGCTCAAACACCCGAATAGCTTGTCACCAAGCTATCGTCAGGCTTTAGACGTTAAAAACAGCGCTTACTGGGAGGCAACCCAACTTTTCCCGCATTTTTCCTCGTTACTGTATTTCATTTTTTATTTAAAATTTTACTTTGAAACCTTAACAAAAATTCTAAACTTAAAATTACTACTATTTTCTACTTTCGCTTGTTTTCATATTTTTATTTTTTTATTTTATTTTTCTCTTTTGGTCTTTTGTTTTTACCGCTTTTTGTTTTTAAAAATCCTGACTTCAAACTTCTGTTTTAAACTTTTCAGGATTTTAAAAGTCTTCAAAACATTCCTCCTGTTTTCTCCGACTTACCTGCGAGTATGGCCGAGTACGACTTCACAAAGGTTCATTTTCGAGGACTAGCTCAAAAGGCAAGATTTGCAGCACTAACTGAAAGAGAAATCGCCTTAACGCTGTATTATGATAAGTCTACCATGGATAAACTAGGAATCACGGATAGCATTCAATACCTGTTCAATCAACTGGGTTGGGAGAACACTGCTTTGAAAACACGTTTTGCTACCTATAAGGATCTCACCTATGAATTCCTTAGTTCCTTCAGATACCTACCCAACTATGGTTTTGGATCCAACACAGAGCTGATTACCTTTCGAATGTTTGGAATGGACCAAACCCATAGCCGGATGTCACTAGCTAATCTCCTAGGATTTCCTAGCGGACTGCATGTGTTCATCAGTGCAGAAGATGACGATATTGATTTTGAACTCGACCAATTCTGGGGTAGAATCACAGGCGACTATCACCCTGAACCAGACAGAATGTATCATGATGATATTCATAACCCAGCTTTCAGATACTTCCATAAGATACTAGCTCACACCCTTTTCGGGAAAGAAGAAAATATTACCACAGTATCTAAAGAGGAGTTATTCATCATGTTCTGTGCTTCCCAGGGACGTACAGTAAATGCAGTGCCTTTCATGATGAGATCTTTCAGACACTTCACTCAGGACCCACAGTCACATATTCTTATAGGAGGCCTCGTGACAATGATTGCCCACGAACTCGGCCTTAGATTCCACTTAAATGCAAGCACTCGTGTTGGCACCATCCGACCCATGAATATACAGTTCTGCTTTAACAGGCGCATTTTAGGAACTATGGGACCTGGACCTTATGAGTACCTCATTAACGAAAAACCTGTCCAGCTATTCACACAGCCTGATCATCAGATGGCAAGTATCCACAACAAGGACAACTGGCTTTATGAATTGGATGAGCCTATGAGACCTCCTTCACCTCAGTCAACACCACAGAACTATATGTACGACAGTGACCACATCTCTGAGGCACACGACTATATGTACTATGAGGATGCTGTATCAGAAGCTGAAGTAGACCCTACGACTCCTCCGCACTACAACACCTATCCCGAGCCTATCCCTGAGGAGACCACCGACAAAATGGATACTGTTCTACTCCGATTGGACAACGTTGATGCAGCTCTGACTACTGTAAAAGATGACATAGCAGGCATACACAGCGAACTGGTAGTCTTCATGGACTTAGTCTGTGACCAGCTCGACTACTATGCACGGAAGTTCGATGAGTTAAAGGCACGAAAAGACTAGATACTAGTTTTAGTTTAGTTTGGTTTAGTTTAGTTTCGTTTAATCATTTGGATTTTCGCATTGTTAATTTCTTCATGTATTACATTACAATCATTCTATTTTCTTTATTTCAATTATAGTCTTTATCTATTTATTTTGTTTTTACGTTGTTTCTTTGTTTATTGGCCACTATAATACATTGCCATATCAATAATAGGCCTAAAAGTCACTGCAAGAACACCCTCAGAGCAAAATTCTGCGTTCTGCAAATTTTGCTGCTGTGACGACCGTTACAGGAGCCTGACGAGCGTCACGCGGGTGACGACCGTCACAAATATGTGACGACCGTCACGAACCCAAAACTGTTATCTGATATAACAGGGGTTGCGTTTTCTCTCCCACTCATCTCCTTTCAACTTCCAATCATCAGAACTCCCACCCCACTCCAATTTTTCGTTTTCCCCACATTGCACCATATATTTCAACTTCCATCTCAACTTCCTACCACACTTCTTTTACTTTTTTCCCACTTCGCAGAACCACCCCAATCCTCAGAACCATCTCAATTTTCCAACAATGGCGAGAAATACCGAAACCCCAGACATCAGCAACATTGTGTTCAGCGACGGTGACTCCGGAGAAAGACAGCGGGCCAACTACATCGCATTCCATCAACGGTCGCTTCAGCCGACTCATTATCCACATATTCCATCGCTCACGGAGCTCGGACTCCTTGAAGGCGTCACTTGGATGCTTCAAAGAGCCGGCATCTGGAACCTCTGCACCAATCCACTGCCGACATACGAACAACTCACTCTCGAGTTCTTGAGTTCGTTTACCTACGTCACTTCCAGCGGCGACCTCAGCCAACACTCCGGTGCCGCATGCTTTCGGATGTTCGGCACAAACTATCAGGTGAACCAGAACCAGATTGCCGCCATCTTACAACTCCCTCGAGGCGACAATGCTCACCGCCGCCTCACCGATCAGTTCCAGCACGAAGCTTTCGCGCTCTGGTACCAGTTGACCGGCATCAATGTCGATGGTTGGGATTCTCTGCACGCCACGCATATCCATAACCCGACCATCCGGTACTTCCACCGAGCATTGAGCAACACAATCTTCGCCAGGGACAACAACCATAAGGTGAACTCGAAAAAGCTCTTCTTACTCCACTGCGTCTTCAACAACGAGCCTATCAACGCCGCTCCGTTCCTCCTGGCCCACATTCAGGCCAACTATAACCGTGGCTCCAAGCCATTTTACTTTGGCGGGATTGTCACTGCCATTGCACTTGGGCTGAACCTCGGCGACCGCCTCCAGCACCTCCATGCCATCCCCTCGGTGTTCCTTGACACCGACCACTGCAGAGCCTCTCACCTCATCCGTTCCAGACCGACGGCAAGTACCATCCGGTAGTGCGTGGCAAAACCGTCTGAAGCATCATCCTTCCATCACGCACCCGGACACACCTAGAGGATCGTACCAACTGGTTATTTGACCTCACTGCCCCTCCTGCTGCCGTTGCTCCAACTCAGGACCACACCCAAGGTTCTGACGACGAAATCCAAGCTGAGTTGGACAGGCCGGAGCAACCAGAGGCATCACAGCCTCCTCCTTCCAAAGGTACATCCTCCCACCGCCGCCGCCATCTTCCAGTGCCCGACTACTCAGAAGAGGACCTCCGCCGCTCTCTCGACCAGCAGGCCCAGATACTCGCTATGATGCAGCAGCAGAATCAGCGAGCAGAGCAGTTCGAAGCTTGGCATCGGACCCAAATGCAACAACTTCAAACCGGCCAAGAAACCATTACAGAGAACCTGGCGAATCTGACCTTGCAGGTCGAAGGACTCCGTGACTATGTCTACCACACCGGAGCTATGAGTTTTGAGGACCGAGTCGCCCGGGTCAGAGCCAGAGGACGAGAGCGCGGACGTGACCGAGGCAGCGGACGTGATTAGTTATCATTTTCCTTATTTGTTTACTATATTTTCAGTTTATTTGTACTTTCATTTCCGTTGTATCTCCCTCTCGCATTCTTTCAAATCAGTGGGGACACTGATTGAGATAGTGTGGGAGCGGAGCGTTTATTTCCATTCCATTGTACTTTGACTTTCGTAATTTCTATTTAAACATTTTCTATTTTTAGCAAATAAAGCTCGTTTATATATCCTTTTTCCGTTACGCAAACATCCCCACGTTATTCGACGTAAACAACAAATTTTTTCGTTCGTTCCTCAAAAGCAAAAGCATCACGAGAATGCACCCGAGTTCAAACCAAGTTTTGAAACTCCGAGGAGACGACAATTCTAACAAAACCAGTACCATCTTGACACCTTAGATCTCCGGTTTATGCGAGTCGGTTTCACTACCTACGTGTACCAAAGTCTCAAGTGTCTAGGCAAACTCAGACCCAAGTAGTTTATACTAGCAGTCAGCACCATCCTAAAACACTTCTAAGCGAGCGACCGATGCAAATAAGTGTATGATCTCCAAAAAGATGAAAAATCATGAAAAGAAAGTTAGATAGCCAAAATATGAGACACGTTTCCTTCTAAGTTAGGTGCTTCTAACCCGAGCATTTAGCCCAACGGCACGAAAACTCATTGAAAAATCAATGATATAAGCTTACGATCAATGAAGAAGATCAAAAACAGAAATGAGATCATATTCACTAACAGGTCGACTTGCCATGAAAGTCTATGGACAACGGGCTTAATGTGATTGCGCTAGAACAAACAGGGTGAACTTGCCGCGAGAACCTTGACACCAAGCTACAGTAGCATGACTGAGACCGATTTGCATAAGAAGGAGACCTCCGAAGACTTGTAGTCTAGTGTCGTCATGGTACTCGTTTTGTTCTTACCAAGAATCCCAGTTTTTCCCAACTTTGCGAACGAAGAAGCTGCCTCGTGCTTGCCGACTTTTTCCTATTTTACTTGAGGACAAGCAAAAATTCAAGCTTAGGGGAGTTTGATAACACGAAATCGTATATATATTTTGATGCATAATTCAACTGAAGTTTAACTGTTTTCGATCCGATTTCGGGTTGTTTCCGTGTTATTTGTCTGATGTTTTGCAGGTATTTGATGATCATGTCTAAACAAGGCAATATGAAGAAAAGAAGCAATCTCAGATGAAATATGGACGAAAACCGGGTGAAAACATCATGAAAAGCGCAGAATGCTGATTTTGCTGCTGTGACGACCGTCACAGCTCCATGACGACCGTCACACGGGTGACGACCGTCACACCTTGTGACGACCGTCATGCAGGCAAAAACGCCCCACTTCAAATGCACGTGAAAGAAGCAGTTCCAAGTCCCAAATAGTGGACCACTACTCCCTGATAATTCTGCCTCAAAGTCCACCTTCTTCAAGTTATAACCATTAGAATTCCATTTCTATAAAAGGGGAAGAAGGGGGAACTCAGAAGGAGCCGCATTCAGACAACGAAGTGCTGCCAATTTATTTTCAGAGAAACCTTTCCAGTTTTTAATATTCTTATTTGTTTCTCTTTTCTTTTTCTGTATTCCTTTCATTCCTTCTGTAATTTTTATTTCCGTTGTACGATCAAATTGGCACAAAGACCAGAATCCTGCCAACATCTGTGGAGGATCTGCCCAAAGGTCAATTGGAATATTTACAGGTTTCTCATTTCAATCATAATTCCAGTTTTTATTATGATGCATGCTATTATTTATTGTTTTTATTTATGTTTTACCTTTCCCAAATCCATGTCTAGCTAAATTTAAGTAATCGATATGTAGTAATAATTCGAAAGCGATTTGATAATAACCGGTTGAAAACTGTCTTTTTCAAAAGTTGTTTATGGTCTGAGTGTTTAAAATTAATTTACTGAATAAACTTCGTCGCGAAAGCGAGAACTTATTTAAAAGTAGTTTTGCCACGAAAGTAGGAAATTAATTAAGGTACGAACCAACAAGCGAAAGTTGCGGCAAGACCAGATAGTAAACACTAGTCATTCATTTTAATAACAGCGAAAGCACTTTAAAATGAATTAGAACTTAGAGATTTCCAAAAAATAATTTTAACCCCGAATGGGACACGAAAGCGTACGTTTGGCCCTTAGAATTATGATTAGCGTCAATAATCATCGTGAGGCGAGAGTCTTCAGATCACCATTTTCTGCTTAAATAAATTCTGAAAAATATTTCGTAGGCTGGTAACTTGTCAAATCCCCGAAGAACATAATTTATACATATCGATTCAATTAATTATACTTTAATTTACATTCTTAGTTCCCTTTAGTGACAATCTTATTCCCTTAAACATTATCTACCTAGCTAAACATAGTAACTCCCGAGAACACTAGTTTGATTATGAGTCCCTGTGGGATCGATATCTATTATTACTACGCGATAGACTGTGCACTTGCAGTTAGGTTGTATTAGACATAGAAAGTCGCGATCAGTGGGAACAACAGAAAAGGTATTGGATATGAATCTTCATCTAGAAGTAATCCAAAATCTATTGACAAACTTTTCATCAAGAATACACCTCTGTATTCTCAATTTAAATTTGGTCACTTAAATGACATTAAACACACAAGCTCTGAGAAGAATACTTATGTGTTTAAACCCAAGGCAAGTCAGAATAAACATTATGTTGAAAAACAGAAGTTTAGACAAACCTACAAACCAACTAACCCCAAGGGACCCAAGAAGATCTGGGTACCTAAAAACAAAATAATTCTTGTTGCAGATGTTCTTAGCAGCAAGGTCAGGACGCCAATCATGGTACCTGGACTCTGGATGCTCACGACACATGACAGGAGAAAAGTCTATGTTCCAAAGCCTGGAACTTAGATCTGGAGGTGATGTGAAGTTTGGAGGGAACCAGAAGGGCAAGATCATTGAATCTGGCACTATTGGAAATGGTAAACTTCCCTCTATTACTAATGTTTTACTTGTTGAAGGGTTAAAGCATAACTTATTGTCCATAACTAAATTAAGTGACAATGGTTATGATATTACCTTTAATCAAAAATGTTGTAAAGCTATTAGTCAAAAGGATGGCTCTATCCTATTTAGTGGTAAGAGGAAAAACAACATTTATAAAATAAATCTTTCAGAACTTAAAGTTCAAAATGTTAAATGCCTCTTGTCTGTTAATGAAGAGCAATGGGTCTGGCACAGAAGATTGGGCCATATTAATATGAGACGTATATCTCAGATTAATAAACTTAATCTTGTCAGAGGACTCCCTAATCTGAAGTTCACTTCAGATGCTCTTTGTGAAGCATGCCAAAAAGGGAAGTTTTCAAAAACATCTTTTAAATCAAAAAATGTTGTTTCTACTTCCAAACCACTAGAACTACTTCATATTGATCTGTTTGGACCAGTGAAAATTGCATCCATCATAGGCAAGAAGTATGGATTAGTCATTGTTGATGACTATAGTAGATGGACATGGGTAAAGTTCTTAAAACACAAGGATGAGTCACATTCTGTGTTCTTTGACTTCTGCAAGCAAGTCGAGAATGAAAAGGATTTCAAAATTATAAAAGTCAGAAGTGATCATGGTGGTGAATTTGAAAATAAATATTTTGAAAAATATTTTTCTGAAAATGGCATTGCTCATGATTTTTCCTGTCCTAGAACTCCACAACAAAATGGGGTTGTAGAGAGGAAAAACAGAACTCTGCAAGAAATGGCCAGAACCATGATCAATGAGACAAATCTGGCAAAACACTTTTGGGCAGAAGCAATCAACACAGCCTGTTACATTCAGAACAGAGTGTCTGTAAGACCTCTTCTGAAGAAGACTCCATATGAACTATGGAAGAACAAAAAGCCCAACATTTCATATTTTCATCCTTTTGGATGTATTTGCTATATGTTAAACACTAAGGAAAATCTGAACAAGTTTGATTCCAAAGCACAGAAGTGTTTCATGCTTGGATATTCTGAACGCTCTAAAGGCTACAAAGTATACAACACTGAGACACAGATTGTGGAAGAATCCATTCATGTCAGATTTGATGATAAGCTTGGCTCTGAAAAGCCAAAGCAGTCTGAAAACTCTGCAGATAGGGAAGTAGTCTTCATTGACTCTGAAGTTCCAGAAGCAGACAAAATTCAAGTGAAGGAACCAGAAGCAACGCCAGATGCTATTCCTTTAACTTCCCAGATGAATAATCTAAACATTTCTGAAGAATCAACTATTAGAGGATCATCATCTAGAATTAAAGCTTCTCATCCAGAGGATGTCATTATTGGAAAGAAGGATGATCCCATCAGAACAAGATCCTTTCTAAGATCATCTGAAGCATCACTATTTGGACTGGTGTCAGAAATTGAACCATCTTCTGTAGATTAAGCTCTGCAAGACAATGATTGGATTATTGCCATGCAAGAAGAGCTAAATCAATTCACCAGAAATGATGTATGGGATCTAGTTCAAAGACCTCAAGGATTCAATATAATTGGTACAAAATGGGTCTTCAGAAATAAGCTAAATGAGAAAGGAGAAGTTGAAAGGAATAAGGCAAGGCTGGTTGCTCAAGGGTACAGTCAACAAGAAGGTATTGATTACACTGAGACATATGCTCCAGTGGCAAGGTTAGAATCTATACGCCTTCTTATTTCATTTGCTGCACAAAATAACATCACTTTGTATCAGATGGATGTTAAAAGTGCCTTTCTTAATGGTATTATAGAAGAAGAAGTTTATGTCCACCAACCTCCTGGTTTTGAAAATGAAAAATTTCCAGATCATGTTTTCAAATTAAAGAAATCTCTATATGGTTTAAAACAAGCTCCCAGAGCTTGGTATGAGAGATTGAGCAATTTTCTTCTGGAGAAGAATTTCATCAGAGGCAAAGTGGATACAACACTCTTTTGTAAATCAATTAAGAAAGATCTTCTAATTTGCCAAATTTATGTAGATGATATTATTTTTGGATCAACAAATATTATGCTTGGAAAGGAGTTTGCTACATGTATGCAGGCAGAATTTGAAATGAGCATGATGGGAGAACTCAGATTCTTTCTAGGAATCCAAGTTAATCAAACTCCAAAATGCACTTACATACATCAGACAAAATATGTTAAAGAACTTCTGAAGAAATTTAACATGTCTGATAGTAAGCTGGCAAAGACTCCCATGCATCCTACTAGCTCACTTGGCAAGGAAGAGGTAAGTAAGAAAGTAGACCAGAAGCTCTACAGAGGTATGATTGGCTCTCTTCTTTATCTTACTGCTTCTAGACCTGACATATTGTTCAGTGTTTGCCTGTGTGCTAGATTCCAATCAGATCCTAGAGAATCACACTTGACAGCTGTCAAGAGGATTCTAAGGTATCTGAAAGGTACTTCTAATGTGGGTTTGTGTTATAGAAAATCTGATGATTTCAAATTAGTTGGATTCTGTGATGCTGACTACGCTGGAGACAGAGTGGAAAGAAAAAGTACTTCTGGAAGTTGTCAATTTCTAGGAAGAAATCTAATCTCCTGGTACAGCAAGAAGCAACCCACAATTGCACTTTCAACCACAGAGGCTGAATACATTGCTGCTGCTGGATGTAGCACGCAAATGCTCTGGATGAAGAGTCAACTAGAAGATTATCAAATTTTTGAAAGTAACATTTCTATCTTTTGTGATAATACTTCTGCTATATGTTTGTCCAAGAATCCCATTTTACACTCTAAAGCAAAACATATAGAAATTAAGCATCATTTCATCAGAGACTATGTTCAGAAGGGAATCATAAATTTAGCCTTTGTTGATACAGATCATCAATGGGAAGATATTTTTACAAAACCCCTTGTTGAAGATAGATTCAAATTTATTCTGAAAAATATTGGTATGGATTTCTGTCCAGAATGATATTTGTCAGAAGCAAACTTTTACAGATGCAAAAATGCCTAATGCTCTGAAGTATTTCTTCTGATTGCTTATTTATTCTGCTTAATATTTCTTTTGTGAAATTCTGAACTAACAATCCTTAGAAGATCTGAATGTTGGTTAACGTTTCATTTCTCAAAAGATTTCAGAACACATGCAAGCAAACACGTGTCACACCAAATCTGAAGAGGTGGCATGTACATTACTGAAGAGACATTTGAGGTGAAGTTTGAATAGTGAAAATCTTGATTTTCCCCCCAAATTGTCAGAAGCAATTAATGTTTGAAATGATTATTATTCTTTTCATTTAATGCTTGTTAAAATGTGCAAATTCTGACTGATGGTATGCCTAAGTGTTTTAGTATAAATACATGACTTATCTTCACTTTCACACTTTTCACACTCTCAGAAAATTATATGCGTTTTCATCTCCTCTTTTCTCTGCATAAAAACCCTAAACCTAAGCGTGTGACAAAGCATTCTTCAATGGCAACTTCATCATCAACAGCTGCTCAATTCCAATCTTCAATGGCTGCAGTAACTTCTGCAAACATGGGTGTTGCTCCTTATTCTCCTCCCAAAAGAACTCTTTTAACCCCTGTTGAGAAGCTGGAGGTTTTGTGTGAATCCATGGTAGAGTTTGATTCTCTTGCAGAAAATGGCTTTGAGTTTTGTTCTATCATTGGAGCTCAATGATGGGTTAAGTATTTTGATAGACTCTTTGGACCAGTTTACCCTCTCCTTGTGAAAGAATTCTGGATCCATGCCTCAGTTTACCCCAAGTTCATCTTATCTTCTGTACTGGGAAAAGAAATAATAATCACAGAGGATCTGATCAGAAAATTAATTGGATATGAAGAAACAGATGGTGTTTCCCACTTGCCAGCTGGGCGTGTGGACATGGGTGAGGTATATGAAGAAGTGATGACTGCTGGTCAAGCTTCTAATAAATTCAAGGATCTGAAGCCTGACTACAAGATCTGGGCCAAGATCTTCATGGGATGCATTCATCATAGGAAGTCAACTAATTCTCCAGACTATGTCAATAATGAACAGCTCTATTTCATGTATTGCCTCAGTCAGAGCACCAAGGTAGATCTTCCATATATTCTGTTTATGCATCTGTGGAACCATATAAATGCATCTAGAGAGTATGTGAAAGAGAAAGGACAGAAGATCAGAACCTGGATCCCCTTTGGAAGGTTGATCTCAGATCTTCTAACTGAGAATGGTTTGGTCACTGCTCTGTACGCTGCTGGAGTTACAGAGGAATTGGAATTCATAATGGGAAAGCCTCTGAATGCTAAAAGTCTTCAGAGACTTAAAATAGTTGCTGAACTCACAACAGCTCCCAAGAAGCTGAATGTGTCTGAACTAAGTAAGAAGAGGGTTCCTGTAGATGACTTTCCATTGTTCTTTGCTGAAGAGCCCAGACACATTGTAGTTATGTACATTGATGAATGTAATAAGGAAGGCAAGCCTGTTCCTGCAAATGTGATTCAGCTAGCAAGACAACCCCTACCAGATGTAGAAGAAGAAGAAGAAGAAGCACAACTTCAGAGGAAAAGGACTCAGCCAGTAGCAGAATCTGCACCTGCTCAGAAGAAGGTCAAGATTGCTGAGAAGCCAAAGAAGCTCTTGAAGAGAAAAGAATCTGAAGACGCTACTTCTGTACCAGCCAAGAGGATCAAAATAAAAGGTACTAAATCTTCTGTATCTTCTGCAAATATTTTTATAAATGACTCTAATATTAAGTCTGTTCCAAAACCACCCTCAACACAAACTACTTCTGTTACTGCTCCCAGTTCAAAATCACCACAAAAACAAACTTCTATTCCAACAACAACAACAACAACAACAAAAATCACTCAAACACCACCAGTCTCTATACCTAAATCATCTCAACCAAAAATCCATATCAAACAGTTTGTTCCACAAACACAATCCTCACAGAAACAACCTACAGAACAACAACCACAATAATCTGTACAACAAAAATCATCTGAACAACCAGAAAAACAACAAGAATCTCAACCAAAAAAGGCCTCTGAAAATCCACCATCAAAATCATCTGAACCCATTGCACCTGTTACTTCTGAACCTACAAAAGTAACTTCTGCTCCAATTTCATCAGAACCAATCTCAATTCCATCTGATTCACCCATCTCAGAACAACCATCAAAACCATCTGAAATTCCTTCAGAACAAACCAACACTTCTGAACCTCACATTCCTGAGACAGAAGTTCTTGATGTTACACCCTTAAAAACGGTGTTTCAAGTATCTTCTACTTCCTGCACACCAACCACATCTTCTAACTCCTCAGAATCAGACCTCCACCCAGATTTTCTAATCTCTCCATCTCAAAAATACTCTGAGGTAAACCAACCTGAACCTACTATACCTTCAAAAGCTCCCATTCCAGATCCTTCCCACACCTGCACCATCATCTGAGATATTGATCCCCAATTCAAACCCAAGATCTTCTATATCTTGTGCCCAAGTATCTTCTCTGTTTCATAATTTGGCATATGGTTTCAAACTAAAAGACTTTTATGATAGAGTTGAACCATCTGACCCCATCAACCCTCTGAAACCAAAACTCACCATGACCCTTCCATCTGTGATTCTTGATTACATGAAATCCATGTCAGATGTGGGATCTTTAGCAACCATATCCTGTTCTGCAAAATCTGATAAAGTTGTTGCTTCAGCTCTGCCAATTGCATCTGATAACACTGTTGCATCTGATGAACCACTCAAATCTGCCTTCCAAACCTACTCAAATAAACCTTTTGATGTAGTTACCCCTCACACCAGAGCAAAACCTCATTTTCTAAATGCCTTGTTCAGATCAAAAGAAAAAGCTCCTGAGATACCCTTCATTCCATACTATCCTCCTCCTCTGATCTCCATCCAAAAATCAAATTTTCCACCAACTCCCCAACCTAAACCTATAACTCTGGAAACTTTATTACGACCAAAGCCCAGACTTAATGTTGATCATTTATTTCAAACTTTTTTGCAAGAAATACAGATGTATTTAGGTACTGTTCAGAAGAAATGCTCAGCAACAATGGATGCCAAAGAATCTGACATCATCTGGAATGGATTCATCAACAGATTCAACTCTGTGGCCTCAAATCTGAAGAACATCTGTTCTGATGATGTGAAGCTCAGATTTGCTGAGGCTGCAAGGACTCTATTCTGGACTGTCAAGAAATCTAAACCTCTGCTCCTTACAGATGCTCCTCCACCTTCAGCAGAATCTACTGACATTGCATCTGAGGAAAATCCGTTGGCTATGACTCTGGTAGACCCTCCTTCTAATTCCAATGCTCCATACTCTACAGAACCAGTGGAAATTGACTCTGTTCAAGCTCCAGAACCTAATCATACTTCTTCATCTGAGATAAAGAAAGAACATCCAAATTTTGAAGATAAGATTGTTGCTCTAGAAGCTGGCCAGTCAGAGATCAAGTTCTGGATGGCAAAGCAGGATAAGAAGTCTGAGGATATGACAGAATGGATGTCAAAGCAAGATGAAAAGAATGAAACTATGGCTAAGTGGATGTCCAAGCAAGAGCAATCTTCCTCAGAGATTACAGATCTATTGAAGATGCTTTTGTCCAAACACTCTTAGATTTTTTTCATTCTAATGTTTTTGCATCTGTTGTTTGCAT
This sequence comes from Lathyrus sativus, assembly GCA_963859935.3. Lineage (NCBI taxonomy): Eukaryota > Viridiplantae > Streptophyta > Magnoliopsida > Fabales > Fabaceae > Lathyrus > Lathyrus sativus. The sequence continues at coordinate 615,196,431 of OZ012739.1, read as the reverse complement.
ATGTACTTTATTGCTACATATTCTGATGTTTGCCTATGTACTCTTGATCTGATCTTATGAATGAATCAAAGTTTTCTCCAATGAATTATCTATTTACTGTTTCCTTTTATTTGTCCTTTTAAAGTTTTTACTTTTTGCTTATGACAAAAAAGGAGGAGAAAATATAGATCTGAACTGTTTAATATAACTTCACCAGAATGAAACTTCAGACATATCTATTCTATCTAACATTTAATCTGACTATTTCAGAACATTTGATAAGTACACTCTATAAAAGAAACTCTGAGTCTCTCAGATCATTTGACTATTGTCAAACTCTGAATCTTAAATCTGCAAGACATTCTGACCTTCAAATGTTAAAAGAACAAACAAGATATAACTCTGAAGATTACTCAAAGACAAAAGGGAAGTTTCTATTCCTTATTTGTATTTAACTTAGGGGGAGATTCATCATCTCAGGGGGAGTTATAATTCTAATATTTTTAATTAAACAAAATTTCTGATGCTTTTTGTCATCATCAAAAAGAGGGAGATTGTTAGAACACAGATTGGTTCTTAATAATATCTCTTTGTTTTGATGATAACTATTAGGAAATTTTGTATTTAAGAATTATATACTCTAAAATTTGCTTGAGAGTTTTTACTGCAGATAGTAAAGAAATTAACACTCTAGAAGCAAATCAGAATTATATACAAGAAATTAACTAGACTCTGAAGCGCCAGATGCACTCATTAGAAGATTCTGATTGCTGCTAACAGAAGATCCTGAGCGTAGCCTCCAGAAGGATCTGAAGCAAGAAGCTCCAAAAGATTCTGAAGCAGAAGCTCCAGAAGAATCTGAAGAAAGCAGAAGCATCTGAAGCAAAGAAGAATATTGTATGAAGAGTTTCTCAAAGCATAATTTCTACAGAAGTTTCTGAAAGTACTAAAGCTGTCAGTACTGAAGTTCTGTGTCAAATATGCTCTGATGATTAACACGCTGAAAGCACACATGCTGCAGAAGACTCTGATTCAACAAAGTTCTGAACATCATTAGAAGACTCTGACCCAATCAGATTCTGATGAACTTGCTGAAAACTGAAGAAGAAATATTCAAAGATTATATCCGTTGGAGTAAATCAAACGTCTCTTTCCTTATTTGTGCTAGACACAAGAACACAAACAAAAAGGATTTTTCTGTGCTTTCTTCTTCTAGGAAAGGTCACTTGATGTGATGACAAAAAGGCTCAGACCTTTTTGGGACACTCTTCTCAACGCTCAGCTCTCCTTGGATCAGCTGCCTATAAAAGGAAGACTCCACCAAATTCTTCAGTTAGACATTTTGCTGAAAAGAAATTATAACATTCAAGCTCTCATACTTTCATATTCATTCTTAGAATTATTTGTACTTAATCTTAAGAGAAATATCACTGTTTGTGATAAAAGCTTTTTAGAAGCATTCATACTCTTGTATTAGATTTACATTGATTGTAAAGGATTTCCTTAAGAGGATTCAGTTGGAATCAGTAGCTCTTGAGAAGACTAAGAACAGTTGTTCTTAGGTGTTACTATTGTATTCTGTTTGATTAAATAGTGGATTAAGTCCTTGTTGAGAAAGGTAAATCACTCTAGGAAGGGTGGACTGGAGTAGTTAAGTTCAACGAACCAGGATAAAAATAATTGTGTTTTAATTCTAAGTTTTAATCTTTCATACTTATTCAACACCCCTTCTAAGTATTATCTCACCTTCAATACTCCCCATACCTTAATTGCCGAATCCAAATCTTCTCCTTGATTCTCAAAAACCTTTCGAAGCTTTTGCCTCAAACCTTTTCCTCAGAGCTCTGACCTTTATTTCTTCTCTTTTTACGGTCTAACAAGAATGAATCATAATTCCCTCAGAAAATCTTTTTTGTTAAATCTAACTTTGGGCATATAATTTGGGTTTTTCCAATATTACCCTCACTAACTTCTCCTTAATTGTCCAATTTGCCCTTAGTTAACCTATATTTATTTAAATTAATAATAATACTAATATATTCATATTATATACTATTATTTAAATACATAATTTAAAATCCATAATCCTCAATATTTCACACCAACCATCAAAAATCACCAAAAATACGAATATTCATATTTAAATAAATTAAATAAATATTTTAAAAATTTGAGGTGTTACAATAGACAAATAATTTAGTATAAAATTTGCGTTTTCTTTTTCAAAATAGAGCGAAAGACTTTATAACTTTCAATGTAGTTGTTTATATATGCATTGAGCAGAATGTATTTTGATTTTTCTTTGAAAAAAAAAAGTAATTTTCAAAATCTACATAAATAACGTGTAATATAATAATGAATTATTGTAAATAACAATGATAAAAATTAAATAAATTAATAAAATATTGATATTAATTAAACTATGAGTGTTTAGTCTAAAATAACTATATCTAATTAATATATATGTTCTCACATCACGTACGAAGAAGTTAGTGATAACGTGATAGTGCCACTTCCGTCGTTCAAAGCTCTGTCAAAAATATCCAAACCCGAAACTTCAAAATCTCTCTCCTCTTTGTGACCGCGTCTTTCAAAACTATTAGCACCCCCAGATTTTCCCACTTCCACTCTCTCTTGCATACCTCAATTACAGTAACACAGGTTAATCACTTCCAATTTCTCCTTCAATGTCGTTATTCTGAATTTCAATCCTTTATTATTATACACAACTTCTGCGTTTCTATGACTGTCTCACTTCTCTGTTCCTCAACAACCACGTGTTGTAACAGTATGTCACTTTGCTATACTTTAACGGATGCTAATTTCTATGTTGTCGCCAATCATGGGTTATTCAGAGGTGAAACCAATTTCGTCAAAATGAAAACTTTTTCCAATGGGTCTTTGTTAAATTGGAAGAAGAATGGAAGAAGACATGTGGGTCATCGTGCATTTAGAACTAGATGTACTCATGACAATGATTTAGTTGTGGTAAATGGGAAGAAGAACAAAACTAAAGTGTCTTCTGAAGAGGTTATGAAAGTTTTGAAGTCTATTTCTGATCCAAATTCTGTTTTTTCATACTTTAAGTTAGTTTCTCAGTTGCCTAATTTTGTGCATACCACTGATGCTTGCAATTATATGCTTGAGTTTTTGAGAGAACAAGGGAGGATTGAGGATATGATTTTTGTATTTAATATGATGCAAAAGCAAGTTATTTACAGGAGTTTGGATACTTACTTGACTATTTTCAAGGCTCTTTCGGTTAAAGGTGGGATTGGAAGAACGACTTTTGCGCTTCAGAAGATGATGCAAGCTGGGTTTATCTTGAATGCGTATTCGTATAATGGTTTGATTTATTTAATGTTGCCTGGTTTTTGTAAAGAGGCTTTGAAGGTTTACAAGAGAATGATCTCAGAAGGGATGAAACCTAGCATGAAGACGTATTCGGCTTTGATGGTTGCGTTGGGGAGGAGAAGGGACACGGGAAACATTATGAATTTGTTGGAAGAAATGAAAAGTATAGGTTTGAGGCCGAATATATACACGTATACGATATGTATTAGAGCTCTTGGGAAGGCTGGGAGAATCGATGATGCATGGGGGATTTTTAAGGAAATGGAAGATGAAGGATGCGGGCCTGATGTTGTCACGTATACGGTTCTTATTGATGCTCTTTGTTCCGCAGGGAAACTTGACAAGGCTGAGGAGTTATATATGAAGATGAGGGCGAGCAATCACAGTCCGGATCGGGTAACATACATTACATTGATGGACAAGTTTGGTAACGTTGGCGACTTGGAAAAAGTGAAAAGATTCTGGAATGAGATGGAGGCTGATGATTATGCCCCTGATGTGGTCACCTACACTATACTTATTGAGGCTTTATGCAAATCCGGGGATGTTGAACGGGCATTTTCGATGTTAGATGTGATGAAAACGAAAGGAATTTTACCAAATCTTCATACATACAACACATTGATATGTGGTCTTTTGAAGGCAAGAAGATTAGATGACGCCTTAGAACTTTTTGAAAATATGGAATCTTTGGGTGCTAAACCAACTGCTTTTTCGTATGTTCTTTTCATTGATTATTATGGAAAATCAGGAGATCCTGGAAAAGCTCTCGATACATTTGCAAAGATGAAAGAGAGAGGCATTATGCCAAGTATAGCAGCGTGCAATGCATCCTTATATACTCTTGCAGAGACGGGTCGGATCAAAGAGGCAGAAGATATATTCAACGAACTTCACAACTGCGGGCTTTCGCCGGATTCAGCAACCTATAATATGATGATGAAGTGCTATAGCAAAGCAGGGAAAGTAGACAATGCCACAAATCTTTTGTTTGAGATGATAAGCAAAGGTTGTGAACCAGATGTAATGATAATTAATTCTTTAATCGACACACTTTACAAGGCTGGCCGTGTTAATGAGGCGTGGAAGATGTTCGGGAGGCTGAAGAGTTCGAGGCTAGCTCCTACAGTTGTGACGTACAACATTTTACTTACCGGTCTCGGTAGAGAGGGAAATATCGTAAATGCCCTTGAATTATTCAGTAGTATGACCGAGTCTGGATGCCCTCCAAACACGATAACTTTTAACTCACTCCTTGATTGTCTTTCCAAGAATGAAGCAGTTGATTTGGCATTGAAGATGTTCTGTAGAATGACAACAATGAACTGTAAACCTGATGTTTTTACATACAATTCTATCATCTATGGTTTGATCAGAGAAGGCAGAACCAATTACGCGTTTTGGTTTTTCCATCAAATGAAGAAATTTCTTTCCCCTGATTATGTAACTTTATGCACCCTCCTTCCCGGTGTTGTGCGCTATGGAAGGGTTGATGATGCAACCAAGGTTGTAATGGAATTTGTACATCAGGAAGGTTTACAGACAAATTCACAATTCTGGGAAGAACTAATGGAATGCATTTTAGCCGAAGCGGAAATAGAGGATGCCATTTCATTTGCTGAAATATTGGTTTGCGATTCTGTTTGCCAAGATGATCATGTAATGTTACCTCTAATTAAAATTCTGTGTAAGCGGAAGAAGGCCCTCGATGCTCAAAATGTATTCGACAAATTCACCAAAAAGTTGGGAATTCACCCAACCCTAGAATCGTATAATTGCTTGATGGATGGGCTTCTTGCCTCTAATTTCACTGAAAAAGCTCTAGAACTTTTCGAAGAGATGAAGAACGCAGGTTGTCACCCGAATAATTTCACTTACAACTTGTTGCTTGATATTCACGGTAAATCTCAGAGGATCAATGAACTCTATCATCTGTACAATGAGATGCGTTGTAAGGGATGTGAGCCTAATGTGATAACTCATAATATTATCATCTCCGCGCTTGTGAAATCTAACTACTTGAATGCGGCTTTGGATTTGTATTATGAACTCATGAGTGGTAATTTCTCTCCAACTCCTAGTACATATGGTCCTCTTATAGATGGTCTTTTAAAAGCTGGAAGATCCGAACAAGCAATGAAGATTTTCGAGGAGATGTTAGATTATCAATGCAAGCCCAACAGTGTTATCTACAATATTCTTATCAACGGATTTGGGAAATCGGGGGAAATCGATATTGCTTGTGACTTGTTCAAAAAGATGGTTAAAGAAGGAATAAGGCCAGACTTGAAATCTTATACCATTCTTGTAGAAAGTTTGTGCATAAGTGGTAGGGTTGATGAAGCTTTTCAGTACTTTGAGGAACTAAAGTTGACTGGCCTTGATCCTGATACAGTTTCGTACAACTTTATTATCAACGGGCTCGCAAAATCGCATAGATTTGAAGAAGCTCTTTCTCTTTTAGATGAAATGAAGAATAGAGGAGTTTCTCCCGATCTTTACACTTACAATGCATTGATTTTACATCTTGGAATTGCTGGAAAGGTAGACCTAGCTGTAAAGATGTATGAAGAACTTCAACTTGTGGGTCTAGAACCGAGTGTTTTCACGTATAATGCTCTCATCCGCGGTCATAGTTTGTCGGGAAATAAAGACCAAGCCTTCTCTGTCTTCAAGAAGATGTTGGTTGTCGGGTGTAGCCCTAACACGGGAACATTTGCTCAACTGCCTAATGAGTGTTGATTTTATTGTTAGCTCATGCATGTATATATTTAACCATTTTGCTGTGTAAGTTTTTGATCTCAAAAGGGTGATATGAAGGTAATTATTGTAAATGTTTTACTTGATAATTTGTTATATTAACTTTTGATCATTGTTGTTTGTTCAAGGATATACTTTGCTTTGTTTGCCTAAACAATTTCAATGGCATGTATCTAGTATGTGGTTTAGTGCAAATTATGCACTTCAACCAAGATTTCCTTGCTGATAAATGGTGACAATTGTATAATTTTTGAGGACCAACCCTGTCCATAAGTCGATAACACTGTCACTGGCTGAGTAGCTAAAAAGGGGGAGAGAGTGCTAGGTAAACAGCAGATACATGCCATTGAAAAGTTTGTGCATGTGAAATAAACATGCTGTACAGGTGTGACAACAGCCGGTGCTGTTGCTGATGTGTACATTCCAAATTTATGTAGGAATGTATGTTATTTATGTAGGAATGTATGTTAGTGTGTGTAGCTGTATGAGTTTTAGCTACTGATGTGTATACTAGCAGAGTGTGTTAATTAGAAGCTCAAGCAGCAGTACAGGCTGGGGCATCACAAGGATGGGGAAAAGTGCTAGACATACCTCAGAAGCAGGACAAGTTTGGGTTGGGGTACTGCCCATCATCTTCGTCATCTTCGTAGAGCGCGCCGCGCTATAAGGGGCCCGTCAGGTTCACCAGTGGGAGTGTCATTTTTGAGCAGATCAACGTTGTTTCTGATGATGAAGTCGGGGACAGTGATTGTGATATGGACGCTTGGATCCAGCCAAGCGCTCCCGGACAGAAGCTATGCAATTGGTCCATTGAGGAATTCGTCCAAGTGACACATGAACAATAATACTTTGTTTTCTCAGCTATTGTGTAACCCTATGTTCTACCCGAAGTATAGTGGTATTCTATTTCAGGGCATGCTTGTTTATGTTTGAACATTGTTCCATCAATTAATCAAAGGGCGTTTTTTCTCATTCGAATTTTGTGATCTTTGTCTTTCTTATTTTTGTTTTTGAACAATAAAATGACAATGTGGTTTTGTCCTCGTTTTGCATATCTTTTGAAACATTTAACCATTTTCATTGCAGGATTCACATTGCAGATGACACCGATTCAAAACCTCCTATGACTCGCTTCAACTTTGATCACCCGATATTTCAAGCTGAAGAAGAGATTGATGAGGATGAAGACTTGCCAGAAGAGCTAGTTAGACTTTTGAAGCAAGAGAAGATCATTCTGCCTCATCAGGAAGAGATTGAGGTCGTCAATTTGGGTTTTGAAGAAGTTGTCAAACACGTCATGATAGTGGCTGCGTTGCAAAGTGACATTAAGCAAAGATTGATCGAGATGTTTCGAGAGTATAATGACATCTTTGTTTGGTCGTGCGAAGACATGCCCGGACTTGATACTGACATCGTGGTTCATCGCTTGCCGCTGCGTGAGGAGTGTCCGCCGGTCAAGCAGAAGTTTAGGAGGACAAGACCAGACATGACTGTTAAAATCAAAGAAGAAGTACAGAAGCAGTTGGACACAGGATTTTTAGTCGTGACAACTTACCCTTCGTGGGTCGCCAACATCATACGTATGCCAAAGAAGGACGGTAAGGTACGAATGTGTGTTGATTATAGAGACTTGAATAGGGCGAACCCAAAGGATGATTTCCCGCTCCCTCACATTGACGTGTTGGTTGACAACACTGCTCAATTTTCCGTGTTTTCCTTCATGGACGGTTTCTCGGGCTATAATCAGATTAAAATGGCACCGAAGGATATGGAGAAAACGACGTTTATCACGCCGTGGGGGACATTTTGTTACAAGGTGATGCCTTTGGGGTTGAAAAACGCATGGGCAACCTACCAGCGGGCAATGGTGACTCTCTTTCATGATATGATTCATCATGAGATTGAAGTATATGTTGATGACATGATTGCGAAGTCCCAAACGGAGGAAGAGCATCTGGTCAATTTGTTGAACCTATTTGAAAGACTTAGGAAATTCAGGTTGAGGTTGAATCCAAATAAGTGCACTTTTGGAGTTCGGTCCGGAAAGTTATTGGGGTTTATTGTCAGTGAAAAAGGAATCGAGGTTGATCCTACAAAAATAAAAGCTATACAAGATATGCCAGCACCGAAAACAGAAAAAGAGGTTTGTGGTTTCTTGGGGAGATTGAACTACATTGCTCGGTTCATATCTCATCTCACGGCCACGTACAACCAATGTTCAAATTGTTAAAGAAAGATCAGGCGGTCGTCTGGAATGAAAATTGTCAAAAAGCTTTTGATAAAATAAAAGAATATCTGCAGGAACCTCTGATATTGATACCTCCAGTAGCCGGAAGACCATTAATCATGTATTTGACGGTTCTTGAGAACAACATGGACTGTGTTCTCAATCAACACGACGAGACAGGAAGGAAAGAGCATGCGATTTACTATCTGAGTAAAAAGTTCACAAATTGTGAGTCTCGTTACTCAATGCTCGAAAAAACGTGTTGCGCACTCGCGTGAGCTGCCAAACGTTTGAGACAATATATGCTAAATCATACAACCATGCTGATTTCGAAGATGGATCCAATCAAGTACGTCTTTGAAAAGCAAGCGCTTTCAGGAAGGATTGCCAGGTGGCAGATGGTACTTACAGAGTACGACATCCAGTACGTTTCTCTCACAACCGGACTTTAATTTATCCAAAAGGAAAGGTTTAAAGAAAGAAAAACCTTTAAAAATGCAAAGCAAAAGGCAAGGCCTAAAACTAAGTAAAGAGAGATCTAAAGGTTCAGAGGTTAGTTATGCCTAGGGTAGGTATTTCACATCCTAAACATCTGTAGTACTCTACAGGAACCTCTTGTTAATATTTGTGTTTTCTAAAGTTTGCTTGCTAAAGGGAAACGTGCTAAGGTAAAGATCTAAAGTATATACAAAGTATGCTCACGAAGACATCGCATCTCGTGCCTACGTATCCTGACGGGAACAGAATCAAAGCAACCGTAGTTCCCCTCAATAGGGGTGAGGAACTCTTGACTGTGGTCAAGGTTCCAAAAGGATGTAATCATTCATAGAGAAGTACTTACATGGAGTGCAGCGACTCCTAAATCTACGTTGAGATTATTATGGTAGAGAATGTCCACGGAGGGACGCTAAACATGAGCACGGAGACTCAGATCCTAGGGCTAGGATAAAAGGGTAAAAGATGTCCACGACGGGACGCTAAACATGAGTAAGGCGACTCAGATCCTAAGGCTAGGATAAAAGGTTAAAGGATGTCCACAGCGGGACGCTAAAAGTGAGTACGGCGACTCAAATCCTAAGGTTAGGATAAAAGGGTGAAGAATGTCCATGACGGGACGCTAAAAGTGAGTACGGCGACTCGGATCCTAAGGTTAGGATAAAGGTTAAAGGTAAAGGATAACATTAAACAATGTCACAATAATATAGAGAAAAGGTTCAAAACCTCATGGTGATAATCAACAGTTTTAAAGGTGAACCTCTTTGAACATCATGTGAAAATATACATTGATACAAGAATTTAGAAAAAATAATCACTTAAAAAGGATTAAAAATGAAGAAGTTATGTAAAATTGAAAGTTAAATAAAAATTAAATAAACTAAACATTAAAAAGAATGAAGTGTCTCACCCAAGCCTTGAACTCAAGACCTTGGGGTCATGGACTTAAAACAAGACCAATCCAGCTACCTCATGTGTGTGAAAATAAATGGAGATGGAAGAAGAAATAATAAAAACATGAAAAAAAATCATTAAAAAAGTGTAAAAACGCCCTCACTGAGGGTCGAGCTTGCGTCACAAGGCATGGCAAGGTTCTTATGGGCAAGGAAATAACCACTGGGGTGGCGATACACCCGTTGTATTAAGTCACCCCAGTTGCAAATATACCAAAAATATGCGCAAATATGGGCAAGCTTCCAGACAAGACCAAGGCAAAAACATGAAAAACGATTTCATCATAACTTCTTCAAATCTCCACCAAATCTCATGAAATTTAAGTCAAACTCACTTGAAATTTAATGAGGAACACAATGGTAATAACCAAATTTTGAAATAATGCACACAAATGAAAACACGAAGACTCATGCATAATGAAGCTTGAAATTCATTTTGCAGTGGTAAGATCAAAACAAATGCAAACATACACAAGTGAGGGCCTGCTCAAGTTTCAAACATGATATAGACTGAGTTTCAACATAAATTTAATTCAAAAAGACACTGGAACAAAGTAATGGCATGTGAGTTTCATCAAAGAACATGAGTTGGATCTAACCAAAACAAGATGATCAAAATAGGTGAGTTCAAGACCCACACATGTCTGCTCATATTCTAAACCTGCTGCTCATGATGATTAAGATCTAAAAAAATCCTGCTGAGGCAAGATGTAATTTATGTGAATAACAAACAAAGTTCAGGTTTTTGCCAAAAGGATCCTTTCAAAAACAACAGTGGTGCATTTGGAACTCAAAGATTGGGAGAGTTGTCAATTAGCTTGAAACAGAAATGTGCACATATCTCAAACATCACATAAATCAAATTTTACCAATATGCAAGAAGTCAATGGTGCAAGGTAATGTATATGAGTTGCAACAGGATTTGAACACTCTTAACAGAATGATCAATAGCTGGACCAACACTAACTTATATCAATGAAAGCTCAATGAATTTAAACAAACCCCCAAATGCAAATTGGATTAATTACTTAAAACTCTCCAAAAACATACTGACAGCCCTTAGATTCATAATATGGCCCCTAGCTTTCAACACAAAATGAGGTTACTTGACATGAAGCAAGGGCTTATGGTGCTACCAGCAACTCAAGGCAGAATTCAATCATAAATAGTCACAAGGAAAAACACGTGTATGTATTCCAACAATAAACTTAATGCAAACATGGTTTATAGGTATCCGAATGTGAACATATGTTTTGTACAAGCAGACATCACTCAAACTGTCCTTAACAACCTAACCATAAAAAACTGTTAAAAGTCCAACTAAAAAAAAACTGTTGAGAAGTCACAACTTTCAACAACAATGTCAAGGCTAAATGCAAGCCAACATAAAGGGTCACTCAAACTACAAGGCATCTCAACAGAGGTGATGAATCCAACCTCTGACAGCAACTAAACATAACATCACAATGTCAAGGTTAACCCTTACCAAATGTTCAGCCGTACAACAATTAACTTCACCAAAGCAGCAAAAACTACAAACATGGTCATAAAGACAAACTGTCATGAGTTTGAATCAACACAACAAAACCAAAATAAGTTGACAGCAACAAACAGAGGCTCAACATAACAATGTTGGCCTCAAATCAATCTATGTTGAACAAATCTAAACTAATGCACTAAATTGAAGTTGAAAACAATCAACATGACAAATTTAAGCATAAACCACAAGTTATAATGACAAGAGCAAATACATGACAATCATGATCAACAATTTTTGGATGATCCACACATGAGAAAATGTAAGATTTAGAGGTCACTTACCTCTTGTAGATCTCCAAAAGCAAGCTAGCAACCAATAAAACCAGAGATTCTTCCTTCCTTTGAGCAAGCTTTGAGTTTTCTTCCTTTTAAAGTAAAAAGTGATTTCTTGGGACAAAACTAGCAAATGAGGTTCCAGTTGCTTTTTAAAGTTTTAGACAGTTGAGATAACATAAATGGAAGGTTTTCAAAGTGTCACAATGATGAAAAATGGTTTGTGTAGTGATTTGACTTGAAATGTGCATAAAAGTCAAATTATGGTGTGTGGACAGTTGACTTTTTGATCTATGGCTCTTTTGATGAAAGTGATGATGGGAACAGTTTTAAATGGACATTTTAAGGGTGTGTATATGGTCTTTGAGGCGGTTTTGGATTAGGAACAAGAACTGGTGTGAAAAATGCAAAGTGGTGAAATTGGTGGTTTTGTGAGACTTCTTCACTTTCAAGCAAAGGGAGAAAGAAATAGAGCTATGTGTTCCTTGTGTTTTGGATGACTCTGGTGTTTGGCTTGCAAATTGTCCCTTTGGAAGGAAAACCTTAGCAAATCAAAATGTGATTTCCTCTGCAGATCTTTTGCTTGTTTCTAATATATTTTAGCCTCAAATATAGTTGTGTTTGAGCTGTTAGGAAGTGACCATAGGGATGACAATAGCATATCTTTCATGCTGCAGAAAAAAAGAAGCAATCTCTCTCTCCATTTGTACCTTTGTACTTTCTTGCATTTAAATAATGGTTTTTGCATAAATCCTTGGTTTTGCTCAAAGATTCTTCTGATTTTGTTCATCATACACTTTTAGACATCAAATCATATGTTAATCCATGGTTGGAAATCAATTGAATAGTTGAGGAATGAGTTTATGCCAAGTTTGAACATGGTTCATTTAATGTGTTTGGACCCAACTTGCCTCCTTCGAAACTCCTAGCTCACAAATGCTATGGAGGAGTTCTTCTACTTTTTGGAAATCCCTCATCATGCTCTACAACTTTCATGTTTTCATGATCTTTAGATTCCAAGTGGAACTAGGTCAAAAATCCCTTCAAAGTTGGCTGAAAACATGATTTGCAAGGCCAGAAAACTTAGAAATTTTCTAAGTGTTTTCCCCTCTTGTAATGATTTTGATCATAACTCCCAATATACTCATTTTTTGCACATGTACCCCTGTGAGACTTTTGTAGGAATTGTCAAGACCTTTCCAAAAAGTTTTAAACCACCTCAATTAGATGTGTGGTTAGGAAGTTATGGTCTTGCCCCTTTCAAACCCCTAATTTCCCGACTTCTCGATTACTCCTCAATCCTTGATCCAATGGTCATGAAAATTCATGGATAGGTGTGATATAACATTAGGAACATTTTTTATTCACGCTTTGAGGTCAAATTCCTTATGGTTGAAGAGTTGACTTTTCGGTCAACGAAACGATCGATCGATGACTACCGAGTCGACTGTTGATGTTCCGGGTCTTCCGAGGCCTTGAAACTTCTTGAGTGGACTTCACAAATCCATATGAGCTTAATGGACCATAATTCCATCACTAGAACACCTTTTAAATCAAAAGTCAAACCACAGTTGACTTTTCCTGATTAGAAACCCTAATTCACCTGTATCTTAACAAAGACAAACTTGAAATAGGTTATGGTTAGATAAACAAATGAAGATGACCTAAGAATGATGATGAATATCTAAGGGGTCAAAATTTGGGGTGCAACAGCGCCTAGTACAACATAACTTATTGAGGAAATCAACGACTCTGCAGGGGGTAACAATCAACCTGCTGAGATAGAAAAACCTGCTAGAGATCAAATCAAATCCTGCTGAGGAAAAGAATGCCCTGGATGGCTTTCCAAGATACGACTCTCTTGGGGAATCAAAAACTCGATTGAGGATAGACCACCAAACCTGGAGTCAACGACTATGCCGGGGATGAACAACTAAATGCTGAAAACAGGATCTGCCTTACTAGGGAACAAAGCTCTGAATAGCCTGCCAGAATATAACATTCCGGGGAACAGGCAAACTTCGTTAAGGAAGCACAACACAATGATAGAGATAAACCTACTCTGCCGAGATCAAAATCCACTCCTCAAGGTATTACCTCATGAGGGAAGAAACTAACTCCGCTGTAAGCCACTCAGTGAGGATAACAAATCACGATCTGCTAGGAAACCGCTCCAAATTTCTCCGCTGAGGACAAAGATCCAAACCACCAAAGAGGACCTGGCTGGGTAAAAACATATAGGAGAACACAGTCAACCTATGCTTGGGGAAAATATCACCCAGCTCAAACTCCGAGGGGACGTCCATTTACACATCTTGACTCTGTGGGGAAACCACAATCCTGACCTGTTCTGCCATGGGAAAAAAAGTCCACACCTGCCTGGTGAATGACTCTTCGGGGAGTTTAGATGAACTTTTCGTCTGCTGGGAATATAAGTATACTTAACCAACTGCTGGGTATGAAGTGACTTCATTGGGAATAGAGATGCAAACTCTACTTGTTGGGGAACAGACTTTGGCTGGGGAGAAAACGAATTCCATCCATATCTTTTTGCCCTAAGGGTAACGACCCTACAAAAATGAACAAACAGATAAGATATCCTACACGAAAGGAGCTATCTCAGTCCTCATCCGTGACGTTGTTCAATTAAATCAAAGTTTTAACAATTATTGGCCAAGGCCTGCAAGTTTATGTATGTGCAAGTTTATCAAAAACATCGGGCGTTTTTCACAAACAAAACAGTAAAAGTTAACAAAACAAACAGTTAACTGAATAGTATATGTTTATTGACAAATGGCCTGTAAATAGGCAAAGTTTTACAACGGATGCAACCCCTGAAAAGAGGAAGCTACCCAAAAATACAGATATGCACAGAAATATACAAAAGTGTACAGAAATGTCGGCAATGTGGTACAGACAACCACCATGAGCTGATCCCTCTATGACTCACCTAACTTCGATGGTTTCCCGACGCTTCGTCTTCGGAAGAAATTGATTTGGACAAACGGCCCTCAGGTTCTCCCAATCCATTAAGCAATGAAATTCACACGCGGACCGCAGTCATTTGCTTTTCAATCCCTAACTTTTGCCTGAAACGCCCTTGCGGGTTTTCGATTCACCGGGATACCCATTTTTTCAAAAGTCGCCTTTTCAGGTTTTCGACTTTGCGGGTTTACATCTTTTCATTTTTATCCCTAACTTTTGCCCAAACCCATTCTTTTTATGGTTCGTCGGGATGCCCCATTTTTGCATGGACTTTTCTTTTTTTTTGTCTAGCGGATCTCTTTAAGCAAAGTATTCTTTAATTGCATCCGAGTTCACAGAGGATGTAAAATCCTCACCATCCATGGTAGACAATAGTAAGGCTCCTCTGGAGAAGACCTTTCACACAATGTATGGACCTTCATAGTTAGGAGTCCATTTGCCTCTGTGATCTGATTGGGGTGGGAGAATCTTTTTCAGCACAAGATCGCCCATCTAAAAGTTTCAAGGGCGCACCTTCTTGTCGAAAGCTTTCTTCATCCGACTCTGATACAACCGACCATATGCAATAGACGCTAGCCTTTTCTCATCCATCAGGCTAAGTTGATTCAATCTGTTCTTTATCCATTCTGCCTCATCGAGCTTGACGTTGACCAGAACTCTCAAACAAGGAATCTCGACTTCTAATGGCAGGACAACTTCCATACCATATACCAGCGAGAAAGGTGTTGCCCTAGTTGATGTGCGTACCATAGTATTATAACCGTGCAAAGCAAAGGGCAACATCTCATGCCAATCCTTGTAGGTTACAACCATCTTTTGCACTATCTTCTTGATATTCTTGTTGGCCGCTTCAACAACTCCATTCATCTTCGGCCGATAGGGTGATGAGTTGTGATGCTCGATTTTGAAATTCTAGCACAATTCCTTCATCATCTTATTGTTCAAATTCGAACCATTGTCAGTAATGATTCGTTCGGGCACTCCATATCTACAGATGATGTCCTTCTTTATGAATCGGGCTACCACTTGCTTAGTGACGTTAGCGTACGACGCTGCTTCGAACCACTTGGTGAAGTAATCAATGGCTACCAGGATGAAACGATGTCCATTGGATGCGGTTGGCTCAATCTTGCCAATCATATCAATATCCCACATGGAGAAGGGCCATGGGGACGCCATAACATTCAAAAGGCTCGGCGGCACATGAATCTTGTCTGCATAAACCTGACATTTATGGCACTTCTTCGCAAATTTGAAATAATCTGATTCCATCGTCAGCCAATAATACCCTGCCCGTAATAACTTCCGAGACATGGTATGCCCGCCAACATGTGTACCAAAAGTACCCTCGTGGACTTCTTCCATAAGCAGACTTGCTTCTTTTTTGTCCATGCATTGCAATAACACCAAGTCATAGTTTCTCCTATAGAGCACACCATCCTGGTTCAAGTAAAAGTTGCCAGACAATCTCCTCAGAGTCTTCTTATCACGGCTGGATGCCCTAGTCGGATACTTTTGGTTCTTAAGGAAATTCTAGATGTCGTAAAACCATGGCTTGCCATCAGCAGCTTCCTCAATGGAGAATACGAAAGCGGGCCTATCAAGGCGAGAGATGACTATTCTTGGAGCATCATTCCAATAGTTCACCTTATACATCGAAGATAGCATTGTCAGAGTGTCCGCCATCTGATTTTCTGCTCGCGGCACATGGTGAAACTCTACCTTGTCAAAGAAAGGTAACAGCCTCCTTGCGTAGTTCATGTAAGGAATTAGATTCGGCTGACGAGTTTCCCATTCTCCCTTGATCTGGTTCACAACTAGCGTTGAATCGTCAAATACATCTAAATTCTTGATCCTCAGATCATAGCTTCTTCCAGACCCATGATGCACGCTTCGTACTCGGCTTCATTGTTGGTACAGGGAAACATTAACCTGACAGTGAAGGGGATATGAGATCCATGAGGAGTCGTGATAATTGCTCCAATTCCACTACCGTACGAGTTAACTGCACCGTCAAATATCATCTGCCATTGAGAACCCTTCTCTAGACCTTCATCAGGTAATGGCTCATCACAATTCTTCGCTTTCAAATACCTAATATCCTCGTCAGGAAATTCAAATTTCATAGGTTTATAATCATCAATCGGTTGTTCAGCAAGGTACTCTGACAGAACACTTACTTTGATAGCTTTCTGAGAAACATATTGGATGTCATACTCTGTCAGTACCATCTGCCATCTGACAATTCTTCCTGAAAGTGCTTGTTTTTCGAAGACGTACTTAATCGGATCCATCTTCGAAATCAGCCTGGTTGTATGATTCAGCATATATTGTCTTAAATGTTTGGCAGCCCACGCGAGTGCGCAACACGTTTTCTCAAGCATTGAGTAACGAGACTCATAATCTATGAACTTTTTACTCATATAGTATATCGCATGCTCTTTTCTTCTGGTCTCGTCGTGTTGACCGAGAACACAACCCATATTATTCTCAAGAACCATTAGATACATTAACAAAGGTCTTCCAGATACTGGAGGTATCAGTATCAGAGGCTCCTGCAAATATTCTTTTATTCTTTCGAATGCCCTTTGGCAATTTTCATTCCAGACGACCGCCTGATCTTTCTTTAGCAATTTGAACATTGGTTCACACATGGCTGTGAGATGAGATATGAACCGAGCAATGTAGTTCAATCTCCCCAAGAAACCACGAACCTCTTTTTCCATTTTCGGTGCTGACATTTTCTGTATAACTTTGATCTTTGCAGGATCGACCTCGATTCCTTTTTCTCTGACGACAAACCCCAGCAACTTTCTTGATCTTACCCCGAAGGTACACTTGTTAGGATTCAACCTCGACCTGAATTTCCTGAGCCTTTTAAACAGCTTCAACAAATTGACCAGATGTTCCTCCTCTGTTTGGGATTTAGCAATCATATCATCAACATATACTTCAGTCTCTTTATGCATCATGTCATGAAAAAGAGTT
Organism: Lathyrus sativus; assembly: GCA_963859935.3. Lineage (NCBI taxonomy): Eukaryota > Viridiplantae > Streptophyta > Magnoliopsida > Fabales > Fabaceae > Lathyrus > Lathyrus sativus. The sequence continues at coordinate 615,178,878 of OZ012739.1, read as the reverse complement.
ATCATAGCATGTTGATATGTTGCCCCGACATTCTTCAAACTGAAGGGCATCACTTTGTAACAAAACGGCCCCCATGGCGTGATGAACGTTGTTTTCTCCATATCTTCCGGCGCCATTTTAATCTGATTATAGCCTGAAAAACCGTCCATGAAGGAAAACACGAAAAATTGAGCAGTATTGTCGACCAACACGTCAATATGTGGGAGCGGGAAATCATCCTTTGGGCTCGCCTTGTTCAAATCCTAATAATCAACGCACACCCGTACCTTACCGTCCTTCTTTGGTACAGGTACGATGTTGGCGACCCAAGGAGGGTAAGTTGTGACAGCAAGAAAACCTGTGTCCCAGTGCTTCTGAACTTCCTCTTTGATTTTGACAGCCATATCTGGTCTCGTCCTTCTAAGCTTCTGCTTGACCGGCGAACAATCTTCACGCAACGGCAAGCGATGAACCACAATGTTAGTGTCAAGCCCAGACATGTCTTCGTAGGACCAAGCAAATATGTCACCATACTCTTGAAGCATCTCAATTAGTCTTTGCTTGATGTCACTCTGCAGCGCAACCCTTATTCTGACGTTTCTGACGACTTCTTCAGAACCCAAATTGATGACCTCAATCTCTTCCTGATGAGGCAGAATGATCTTTTCTTCTTGTTTCAAGAGTCTGGCTAGCTCTTCTAGCAAGTCTTCATCCTCATGAATCTCTTCTTCGGCTTGAAATATCGGGTGATCAAAGTCGAAGCGAGTCATAGAAGGTTTTGGACCGATGTCATCTGCAATGTGGACCCTGCAATGATGATGATTAAATGCTTCAAATGATATGCAAAACAAGCACAAAACCACATTGCTATTTTATTATTAAAAATAAAAATAAGAAAGACAAGGATCACAAAATTTGAATGCGAAAACGCCCTTTGATTAATTGATAAAGCAATATTCAAACATAAACAAGTAAGCCCTGAAGCAAATACCGCTATGCTCCGGGTAGAACATAGGGTTATACAATAATCAGGAAAAAACAAATCATTACTGCTCAGTTGTCACTTGAATGAATTCCTCAATAGACCAGTTGTGCAGACTTTGTCCTGGCGTGCAAGGCTTGATCCAAGCATCCGTATCACAGTCACTATCCCCTTCTTCATCATCTGAGATGGCACTGATATGCTCGAAGATAACACCCCCACTAGTAAACCTGACAGGCCCTTTATAGCGCTGCGCGCACTACGAGGATGAAGAAGATGGGCTGTACCCCACACCAAATTTTTCCTGTTTATTGGGTATCTCCAGAACTTTACCCCAACCCTGAGATGCCCCGACATTCACCATAGCCTGGGCTTCCTTAAATGAGGACATGGCCACTTCGGGCGCTTTGCTCACTATAGGTGTTTTATCTTTAACTTGCACAACCTAAAGGCTTGGCACAGAGTTTCGTGAATCTCGCCATCCACCTTAACATACTTGAAAGACGATAAATGACTAATCATTATGTCTTCTTCTCCGCACACTGTGACAACGCTGCCGCCCACCATATACTTGAGCTTCTGGTGCAGCATGGACGTAACAACTCCAGCTGAATGAATCCATGGATGCCCCAACAAATAGATATACGCGAGCTGAATGTCCATGATATAAAACACCACATTGAATATCTCAGGACCAATTTGAACAGGGAGAGTCAATTCACCAAATACAGATCGTCTGGTTCCATCAAAAGCCTGCACTATCAAGTCACTAGGCGTGCACATGATTCCTCGAGTGTCTAACTTCATCAATGCCTTCTTCAGAAGAACATTCAATGACAACCCAGTATCGACCAGAACATGAGACAACACTACTCCTCTGCATTCCATAGAAATGTGCAGTGCAAGATTGTGATTACGGCCTTTGGGAGTTAAGTCCAAATCAGTGAAGCCCAAACCGTTTCCGACGTTCACGTGCGCGACTACTCCTTCCAACTGGTTGATGGATATCTCTTGAGGCACATATGCCGTATTTAAGATTCTCAGTAGAACATTCCTATGTGCTTCGGAGCACAACAACAGCGAGAGAATGGATATCTTATAAGGAGTTTGTTTTAAATGATCGACTATCTTATAGTCACTTTTCCTAATCAGCCTCATAAACTCTTCTGCGTCTTTCAACAAAGATTCCTTCTCACCTACCAAAGAAGTTTCTTCAGCCACTACCTTGCACTTACCCTTATCATCTTTATCGGTGCTCGTTGCTGGAGGCACGAATACTCTACCGCTCTGGGTAATGCCACCTGTTCCGACCAGATTGTCAATGGACTCTGAAGGAGAACTCTTCAGCTCTTAGTTTTGTCCATTACAATATACCTCAGTTCCGTAGTTCCAAGGGATCCCCTTGGTGCTCTCGTACGGTACGGGACCAGATTTGGTAATAATAACAGTTGGCGGCCTTGCAGGCACAAAAATAGTGATTGTTTTATATGGGATAGAAATAGTCGCAACATCGTTCTTCTCTACTTCTACCATCTTATCCTCCTTTTTCTCAACAACCCGATCAAACTGCAGAACACCGTCATTCATCAGCTTTTGAATACAGTTCTTTAATTCATCACATCCCTCAGGATGACTCAAACATTCAGCGCAGTCTTCGTCGCAGCCCGGGAACATACCCCCTTTCAGCAATTTGTCTTTCACAAAGGCCAGCGGAGTCTTCAACTCGTTGATATCCGTTATCAGATCTAAATTTTCATCTTCGAGAATAGCTCCGACCCTAGCTGGCACATGGTTCGGCATGGGGTTCTGCACGACATTGGGCGCGTCGTGAGAAAAGTCTATTGCTTTACTGTCTAGGAGATCCTGCACCTTATGCTTGAACGCCTTGCAGTTATCAATGTTATGCCCCGGTGCCCCGAAATGGAACTCGCAACGAGCATTGGCATCGTACACGGGTGGAGGCGCACCTGTCAGGGGAGCCATAGTCCTCTTTTGAATTAACTTCAACTGTAACAAAGCCTGAAGTAATTGAGAATACGACATCGACAACGCATCAAATACTCTATTCATTACCCGGCCCTGATTCTGGAATCTTCACTGGGCATAGTTCTGATTCTGATTTTGATTCTGCTGTGGTCGCTGTTGTGGTTGTTGTTGCTACAGAGGTACTAGAATAGTGACACTAGCAACCTTTTACTGACGATACTGATTCTGATAATGATTTCTTCCTCTACCATGAGAACTAGACACTAAATTGGTCTCACCTTCACGTTTCTTATTACCAAACACCTTTTTACCTCCTCCAATTGAGGGCACTTCACCTGCGTGGATCTTTCCTAACTTTATACCATTCTCTACTCTCTCTCCAGTGATTATAAAATCAGAGAAGCTACCCGACATGCTACTGATAAGCTTCTCGTAATAGACACCAGGCAAAGTGGCGACGAACATATCAATCAGTTCTCTTTCAACCATAGGCGGCTGCACTCTTGCTGCTAGTTCATGCCACCTCTGGGCATACTTTTTGAAGCATTCATTGTTCTTTTGGGAGAGATTCTACAACTGTATCCTGTTAGGCGCAAGGTCACTGTTATACTGGTAGTGTTTCACGAAGGCTTCAGCTAAGTCTCTCCAGCTTTTGACATTAGCGGGCTCCAGTCCCATATACCACTCAAGTGAGGGTCCAGATAAGCTATCTTGAAAGAAATGCATAAGCAACTTCTCGTCATTGGAATAGGCAGACATTTTCTAATAATAAGATCGCAAGTGAACCCTTGGGCAGGTGACACCCTTGTACTTGTCAAAGTCAGGAACTTTGAACTTCAGCGGCACTTTCAGATCAGGGATGAGACCCAAGTTAGCCATGTACAGACCCATGGAGTTTTGGTTCTTATAGCTCTTCATTTTCTCTTCCAACATTTTTAACCTTCTGTCAACTTTAGGCTGCAGACCATCATCTAGCCCTCTCATAGAAAATACGTCGTCCTGACCGTCTTCCTCAAATTGTGAACCAACATTCTCGTGCACAGTTGAACTAGGAATATAGCCTTCATTACCCAAATTCACTCCGCCCGGAGGAATAAGAACAATAGGCCTAACATTAGGGTTAGGAGTACCCCCTCCCACAGTATGGGGTATAGCAGCATTTCCACCATGTAACACTCCGTTCTCGTCCACACGTGCAATCAAGGGCTGCACGAGTGTCCGTAACTGATCCTGGCCATGAGCAACTCCCTGCATCATGTCCATTAACTGAGCCATCCGATCTCTAAATTCCTGCATTTCAGTTTGCATTTGCTCCATTACTCTTCTCTGATTCCCTCTGGTAGTGTACCGGTGAGTTGTTTGATGGTCTATCCTGAAACAAACTAACGGAAGCACAAGAGATAAGATTAACGGTTCCTACGCACCTGCAATGCAAAAAATGTAAAATGCAGACATGTATGTATGCAACAGGGAAATTTCCCCCTCAATTCCAGTTCCGGGAGAACAGCATGTCAATGGAGCACCCTAAAAACAAACATAGGATAGAAACTCCTCATGTATAATCAAAAACCCAACAGGAAAAGTACAAGCAACAACTGAGTACAATAAGCAAACGACCTCAACCAACAAGCCTGGTGATGGTCAACAACAAGCAATAACAACAAAGAGAAAACATAATCAAGCTAGATGACGAGACCGAAAATCCTCTAGAAACTCCTGTGTCTCAGGATGATCTGGTCTGATGAGTAACCCCTGGATGAGCAACTCTCGCTGGCTAATAGTACGCTGTAGACTCTCAGCATGGTCTTCCCAGGCACCCTCTCCAAAGACTTCCTCGAGCTTGCACCTCTTCGTATCAGCTCTAGCTCTGTAATCCTCCAAGGTTGCAAGCGCTTCATGCAATCTGCAGCCACTATCTCGTCTGATTGAAGCCTCAGCTGAAATCTTCTCGTCTTTTGCTCTGAGTTGAGTCTTCAACTTGCTGATCTGTAGTTTCAAACCATCTTCACGCTCTTTGTTGTTGGCGAGCGTGGCATTCCATTGGTTGTTAAACCTAGAAATCTCTAAGTAAGCTTTCTCCAAGTCCTTCTTCTTAGAAGCAAGGACACTGCTGACAGCATTCAGATCTAGACCTAAACATTCCCTGGCACTAATCTTCTTGGTCAGACTCGTACCTAGCCTGTTTACCATCTCAGTCTGTTTCTTCAAAGAATAAGTTTCTTCGGTCTTCTCACTTCGGAGCTGAGCAATTTCTTTCTCCAACTCTTCATTCGTCTTCCGCAACTCTTCTTTCTTAAACCACAACTGATTGTATTTCTGGACGTCCATAGTGGTAGGCTCCTCAATCATCAAAGGATACAAAGGCTTGGCAAATGGAAACGACATCAGAAACTTAGCAGCTCTCTCACGAATCCAAGTCAGGTAAGGGTCATAAGCTCGACTGTTACTCTTCCCCAATAATGCCTTCCCTTTCCTGTGGATATTGCTCCAAGCCTGCTCAACTCTGGCTAAGGTATCGCCTTCCAAAAATCCGGTGAGATATAGAGATTCATGTATCTCCTCTTCCTCAAGAGGATCTCTCAGTGCATACTCAAACTGCCTAACCAACAAGGATGGATTATAATTGATGCAACCTTTCCTTCAGACCAAAGGGACGTTAGGAAATCCACTGCAACTATAAATGATCTCAGCACCAAGTATCTCCCTGTCAAACCAGATAATGTTCTCTGCAGACAACCCCATCAACCTATCAGACCACTCAGAAGTACCAGCAGTAGCAACAAATTGACCTGTCCTGGGAAGATGACTAGCAAACCATTTGTACAACAAAGGAACACAACACGATACATTCTTTCCTCTTCGTTTCTCATTCTTGTAGTGAACAGAATGATAAACGTCGCCCAACAGCGTAGGTACTGGATTCCCTGAAGCAAAAATGTAGAAAGTATCTATGTCTACAAAATCCGGAAGGTTAGGAAACAAAATAATACCATAGATACAGAGAGCTAGAATGGCACTGAATACAATCCAACAACCATCTTTGGCGCACTGCTGAGCCTTATCAACCAGAAAAGGCAAAGGAAAACTAGACACCCCATTCTACTTGGTCAACTTTCTTGAAAACTCAGAAACATCAAGGTGGAAAGCAGCACCAAGCTTAGCCAGATCAGGCTCAGTATCAACATGATAAAATGGCATCTGATCCAACACAGGAACACCCAACAACATGGAATACTCCTCTAGGGTAGGTGCCAGAACATAATCAGGGAAAGCAAAACACCTCAGTTGTGGGTCATAGAACTGCATAAGAGCATAAAGACCATTCATCTAAAAACTGAAGGCTTGCAGACATATCTCAACAGTTTCCCATAGGACTGCTTGAAATCCTCCATAACTTTCCTGTCAGCCATGGCAAATAAACTCAGCAAAGAAATAATGTCAGGAGTAGGAAGCTTATATGCCACTGTCTTTTTCAGGGTCTCCATGTTAGAAATAAGAAACAAGATCACTGGAATTGGGAAGGAAATATGCACCTGCAACACAAATACATGTTAATGAAATGCAGATGAAAATGCAAATGCAAATTCAAGCAAGGGATCAAGATTGTTGTGTTGCTGACGGAGAAAAACCAGAGCTCCGCTTTAGCAAAACATAGCACTGTCATTAGGACCCTTTGTATTAAGAACACAGATTCACACTGCAAAGAAAACCGGGTAGTCTGAAAGTCAAGGTTTCCTGCATAACCCAATCCCTCTCACAGGTATGGACCTATCCACTAATAAGGTTCGACATCCTATGCGTTCATCAGCATCACAGACTTTCAAGAAACGATGATACGTTCACCATTTCTGGTTTGGCATCATAATCTCCCGAAGAGGCCTCACTTAGATGAATCACAAATGATCGGTTCCCAGAGTCGACAACCCTCAGATCCAAAGTCCCCTCAAATCCAAAGGACCGGAAAGGAAATCATCAAAGAGAATCTCGTCTGAGTGCAAATTTCATGGGAACTAGTGCATGCAAAGCATACAGGCTCACCACTACTTTCCACTACTAATGCTAGGTTTGTACTCAAACCTGGGTCTGGCTTATCTCTCAATGGAACATTCCCTCCCCACAACACAACAATAATGATACAATGTGGAAAGTAAAATGTGAAAGAAAATAAAGTACAACACATATGTACACACCCAGAACATAAACAAACAAGCGCTAGGATTGACTCGCATAGGGGATGTGACTGTCCTCAGCAGAGTCGCCAGCTGTCGCTACTGCAAAAAAAGAGGTCGGCAATGACAGAAGAGTCGCCACTGTGCTTTATTTATCCCAAAAGAGGGAAAGGAAACGCTCAGATAAAACCTAACGAAAAAGGGATAAGATTGGTCGTCGCAACCAAATCTCGGGTTCGAGAGCCGGTTACGCAAGGGGAAGGTATTAGCACCCCTCACGTCCGTCGTACTCGAAGGAATCCACGCTTGTTATCTATCTAAAGGGTGTTTATCATCTAGCTAAAGGTTTCAGGGACAAAATAAAAATAAATGACTCTACAGAGCATCGCTGCTCTGTGCCTACGTACTCCCCCGTGCAATGGGAAAGTCAAAGTTAACGTCGTTCGGCAAACTACGGGTGAAAGGTGGGGGAAGATTGCTCGCCAAGACATTGTCGTCTTGTGCCTACGTATCCTCATCTGGTATGAGAAATCAGAGAAAATGTAGTTCGGGATAACAAGAGCACCGGTTGGTTCAAAATGTTTTACCCGAGTAGGGTTAAAACTTAGTTCTAGCAGTTAGGTGTATGCAGCTTGACCATTGGAGACTTAGGCGTTACCTATTTGCGGTAGAACCAGGAGTTAACAAAACTCTCTTTATGAAAAAGGTTTACAAGTTAAGATCCCAAAGGATAAAAAGGTTTGAAGTTGTTTTTGTGTTTTTTAGAGAAGAAGTGTTTTGAGTTTGATTTGTAACTCATGTTGCACTAAAGACTATGACTTAGGAGCGAATGTATCGCATATCGCCCAAATGGCATACACTAAACACTCTAAGAAATTGAGAGGAAGCCCCCCAATCACCATTTCCAAAGTACTTAAGGCTCGTAACACACAACATTCATTAACCTTTATTAAGTGTTTTATGAGAATTTGAAGATGAGAAGAGAAAGACACTCTAAAGGGAGACTAAGACTCAATCTAATGTTCTCATGAAAGATGAGCCTATGATTGGAATGAAAGGGAATGCTACCTAATGTTATCATCCATGTTTCAAAACCTAAGGTCTATCATAATCTCAAGAGATTAGAAGTCCTAAGGGAACATGGCAAAAGAAATAAGAAGGAGAAGGAAGCAAAAAGTAAGAAAGATGCAAGCATGAAAACATGTAATGCACAATTAGAATGAAAGTGAGGGAGGAAAAAAGTGTGGGGCAGTAGTCTCCACAAGCACATCTCAACCTCAAGCATGCATATGATAAATTCAAAGAAGAAGAGAGAAAGAATGCACACAAAAGCATTCAAATAAGTGCACAAAAGTGGGATGAAATGGGAGAATAAATCCTACAACCATTCAACATCAACCACAAGCCCTAAGGCAAGCCAAATGAAAAGAAAAGGATAAATAATTGAATGGGAGAATGGGAGGAAATTTTAGGACAACAAGGAACTCACAAGGGCACTCAACCAAAAGCAACACCATCATTATGCAAACAAACACCAAAAGAGGTCCTCAAAGAAGCATCATTCATGACATGCTTCAAGTACCTCCAAAGGAGGGACCAAGCCATATTGAATGGACTTCTAGGGTCATGGGATAGAGGTATAGATGAGAGGAGAAGGTGCATAACCCAAATAAGGAAGCACACAAAAGAGAATGCAAGCAAAGGCATGGAAGAAGACCTAAGTCATTCAACACTTGAAGCTCAAGTGGAAAGCCTAAAAGAAGTGCACATCTCAACAAGCAAAGAAGAAGTTTATGACCTAAAAATGAGAATCCACATACCTCAATATGTTAACAACATGATTCAAGAAGAGTTGGGAGCTCAATGGATCCACAAAGGTCATTTCTATATCAAACTAGGTCACTTGTATGTATGGACCTCCCTTAGAAGTAACTTGACTTGCAAGTTACCTAAAAAATAGGAAAAAGGCTCAAAAATAACCAAATAAAATGCACAAGGTACCTTAAGATATTGGCAACCAAAGGCCAAAACATCAAGGCATTATTCCCTCAAAGCACCACCAAAAGAAATGAATCCTCAAGGTGTACCACTTTGAAATGGGAGAATCGAGGGTCAAACAAAAAGAGACAAAAGTCCAACCAAAATGCATCAAACCAGGCGCAAAATTGGAGCCAAGAATTGTCCTATAAAATTCTTCAATTCATCATGGTTATTAGAAAAAAATTTCAATCATTGGAGCCAAGAATTGATCAAGAAACAAATCAAGAACAAGCATGTTGCAAGAAATAAACCAAATAAAACACCTCCAATCAAATAATTCCATTTTAAATAAAAAACAATCCAAAAAATAAAATAAAAATTTCCTAAAAATAAAATACATCTCAAAGTGTCTAGAAAATATTTTTGTGGAATTTATTGATCATTGGAGGTATTTTAAATGATTTAAAATGAAAACGGAACAAAAAAGAAAATAAAAAAAAAAAACAATTAAAATGAGACTGCGGTGCAAATAGCAACAAAAATAGGCAAAAGGATTGGGCTGGACCAAGGAGGGGGTGCCAATAGCGCTTGAGCCCATATGAAAAACAAAAAGTGAAACACACTGTTTCACTTAATAGTGTGGCAGTCAAAGCTACACGCGAGCAAGTCAGAATGGATCTGGTCCGTTGATCCACTCAGTCAACATTTCAACGCATACAAGTGGCAAGCCATGTCAGCACAGCCGTGTGAAAAACCAGACGACGAAGCATTGTGCTCCAATCGTCTTCTTCGATCAACATCCAAAAACACCAGATCCAAAATTTAACCAAATCAAGTGAAATCTTATACCAAACTGATCCTCACATTATGTAGAACGTGAATCCAAGTTTGGTTTTCATTTATCACTCAAGAATAAGCCAAATCGAAGCAAACAAAAATTAAGCATCACAATTGAAATTGCATAAACATGAACAATTATGATCCAGAATTTGCCTACCAAACGTAGGGCTTCAGATGCAGCAACAATGGCACAAATCAATGCATATTAAGAGAGAAATTTTGAGATGAAGCTTACCTAACGGAGCCTCTCTGTTGGAGCTTCTACAGATGTTCAAGCTTGCTCAAATTGTGCAGAATCCTTCAATGAACTTCAAGGAGCGTGTTGCTAGCTTTGAATTGCCTTGAAATTACTTCAATTGTGATTCACGATTTTGAAAATCTCCTTCAATGCTCCAACTGTATTCTTGCTCTCCTTGCACGAAAATCACTGAATGAAGCTTCAATTTTAATATGAAGCTTTTATATTATGGATCTATGATCATTTGAAGGCCCAATTGTGGCTCATTATGGTGTAATTCAAAAATGCCCAATTTGAAAATGGGAGCTTCATGCACACGTGACAAGTGGCGCCAATTGCCTTATTTTTTATTCAAATAAAATGCTGGAGCTTGGAATTGATCCTATGGATGGAAATAAACCCTTAATTTGATCTAAGGATGGAGATTGAATGTGAAACTTCACCATGAAGTTACTTGAAATTGCACATGTTCTAGCTTGCACCATTCCATTCCAACTTGTGCATTTTACTTGGTGTGATAACGTGACTCAAAATATGTACAAACATGGCATGAAAAGGTTCCAAAACTAAATCAATTTAAATCATGACTTTAAAGTCCTTTTCCCATGGAACTCCTTCACCAATCCTCCTATCCAAGCATAATCCATGATAATTTGATGTTACATGATGAAATTGGGATCATATGAAACAAGTTTCATGTTGGGGAAAGTTCCATTTGAATTGCACAAGTGTACCAAAATGACCTATAATGAAAATGACCTATAATCTCACTTTCCCAAAATACCCTTGCCTTTCAAGCTTCATAACTAGAGTTCCACAAATAAGATGAAGGACTTCTAGTACTCTTTGGAAATCTAAAACCATGAGGAACAACTTTCATGTTTGGGTCAAGTTGAGGTGAAACGCTCTTCTAGGTCAAAAGTTCCTTGGAAGTTGGTTGACTTTTGTTGACCAAAAGTACATTCATCTGAGGACCCATAACTTGTCAGCATCATAAGTTGAGTTCCACAAACCCAATGTATGAGTTCTAGTACTCAAAAGAAATCTAAGAACATGCTCTACAAGTTTCATGTTTGCATCAAAGTGAGATGAAACTTGTATCTTGAGATATGTGGTCTTGAAGTTAGACACTAAACACGGGATTTTACACTGAGAAACCCTAATTTAGCAACTTCTCACACTCTTGATTCTTCTTGATTTAATCTTGAAATAACATCTTATATGCCTCAAAATGACCTTCCATGACTCCAATGAACTAGAACCATGTCTCAAACACTTTCAAGTCTACAGTTGACTTAGGGTTGACCAGATGAAAACCCTAGATGCACCAACTTGACTGTGGCTTCTTGCACATATAATAACAACTTAAATAAGCTCCACCATAACCATGGCCTTGTGGACCACTGATGATTTGAATTGAGCCCTCTTGCTTGAGCTAACATCTTTGACCATTCCTTTTAAGATGCACAAATCCTTTCTTGATCCCCTGCCAAAATGAACAATGCTATGCAATGCAAAAATGATAGACATGAAATGAAACATAAACCAAGTTAGAAAAGGTTGGGAAAATTTTGGGGTACAATAGATTGCATTTAGGGATCCATTGAAAGATATGAAACATGAAGTTTCCTAACTCTTCACTTTGTAATAGTGTGCCCCTTTTTGCAACAATAGTGACAATACAAATTTAAAGAAGGTAACCTTTTTCTATTTGGTTCCTTTTTAACGTAAATATACCTCTAATACGGATTGTGAGGTGGTAAGTCATACTTAGAAATATCTATAGCAAAAGTGACATTGGGTTGCAAAGCGTTATCAAGTTTAGCTTTAAGAGTCCTTGACTCCTTTTCCCAAATGTGACATGTTTCACAACCAAAATTCCACAAAGACCTGGGATCCTTATCTTATCCTTCTAGAATACTTGACATAGATATCTTTAGTGTTTCCATATGTCTTTCATTTTCAGAAATCTTAGCATCCAAATGAGAGATGATTCTCTTATTTGAAGCTAATCTCTTGAAAACATCTATAGCTTATCTTTGTATATTCTCAAAGGATTCTTGAAGTTGAGAAAAAGCTGAATCATGAGAAGTTTGAAGTTTAGAGTGACTTACAACCTTTTTCTTTCCTTTGTTTGCCATATGAAAAAGCATGGTTGATTCCTCACTTGAAGTAGAGCTATCATCACTTGAAGAATCACTTTCGCTTTCCCAAGTCCCATAGGCTCTTCTACCTTTTCTAGACGTCTTGTAACGACTTTTTTCATTCTTGATTTTTGGACACTCCGGCTTAAAATGACCGGGTTTACCACAGTTGTAAGACGTACTTCATGACTTTCCCTTTTTGCTTTCATCTTCTTGTCTTGAGGAACTTCATAACCTTCTTGATTTATCACGGTACTTGTTGGTATATTTGTCGTTATGTTTTAACATGTATCTATTGACTCGCAGCCATATCCTAATTTTTGACCCTAAGATTCTGTTTTTCGTTTTGTATCATCTGCATAGCATATCATACACTTCATCTTGCATAGTATCCGAAACGCCAGTCAGACTAAATTTGTTGGATTTACAGACAAACTAGTCTAAATTTATTTCAAAATCTGACCAAACGCTATATTTTTCCAATATGTCTATTTCACGCTGATTATTTTGGTGTGTTCATTTTATTTTTTCAAGCACTTTTCTGCCTGACTTTTTATTTCGTTTTTTAATCATTTTTAGTTAAATAATCATTTAATTTATTTATATTTAATTAGACATTTAATGTATATTTTTATTTTTATTAATTAATTTTATTTTTAATTTATTTATTAATATTTTCTTTTTAAAAAACACAAAAATATAATTTTTAATTCTTTTTATTCTTGTCTTATCATAAAAATACAAAAACATAATTTTTAATTCTTTTTATTCTTGTCTTATCATAAAAAACACAAAAACATGATTTTTAATTCCTTTCATTCTTGTCTTATTATAAAAAACAAAAAACATTGTGTTAATTGTTATTATCATTCTTGTCTATTTTCTAGTCATATATATATATGAATTGGAAAAAACAAAGAGACAAAAAAACCATATGTCCTCTCATTGCTCTCTTTCTCTATCTCTAACAAAGTCGTTTTTCTTTCAAGCTCATAACAAATCCGCAAAGCACCATGAAAGTCTCTACAAAACAAACCAAAATATCCATAATCATGCACACCTTCGGCATTGTTCAGCCTCTGTTTGTGGTAGCTTTCTCTTATCCCTTTCGGTTTATGTTCATAAAAACTTTTATTGATTTTATTTGTTTTACTTTTTAGAAATTTTTTTGTTAATATGTTAGGTGTTTAGAATTTTTTTTTCTCTTTTCATCAAAACAATTTAAAATATATATATATATATATATATATATATATATATATATATATATATATATATATATATATATATATATATATATATATATATATATATATATATATATATATATATATATATATATATATATATATATATATATATATATATATATATATATATATATATATATATATATATATATATATATATATATATATATATATATATATATATATATATATATATATATATATATATATATATATATAACAAGCATTTTATCTTAATGTTTGTGATTGATTTTCTTTTACTTTGTTTATATAGATTTATATGAGTTGTCTAATTTTATTATTTATTTGTTTTGTTTGTGATTATTTAATTATATTTATTGCTTTTATTTTCCATTAGCTAGAAAAAGTAATTAATTGAATAATAGATAAAAAAACAAAAAAAAAAACATAAAATCAACTTCTTTTTTTATAAAAAAGAACAAAAAATAATAAATACTCAATCCAGCGTCGAGACACTTTTTCTCAAGTCAAAATCAACGAGCTCATTTTATTTTCGTGCTTGCGCTTATTTCTCTAATTGGGTTTACTTATAATCTTTTCATTTCATCCCCATCCGAAAAAATGTACCTCGTTCCCATTAAGTGTAATGATTTTATCGCTTTCATCTTGATCGTATTTTAATGTTTTATCCATCTCTCACTTACACACTCAAACCATTTTCATACTAATTCTCGATTCAATATCGAGTCATTTTCCAAAACACCTTTATAAGTCGATTATTTCTACGATCTCTATCAATCAAACCCAAAACATTCTTGATTCATATATCAAGCCATACTCTAATTTGTAAGTTAACTGCTTTTTAGCATCATCATCAACCTCATGCATACACTTGCACATTTTCTTTGGTTGTGGTTTCATTTACTAGAAGCACCCTTAGAGACTAGGAATCGACCTAACTTTTTCTCAAACTCTTGATCCAACGTCAAGTGGTTACTTCCCTCATAAGTCGATTTCCTTTTGCAATCGCCATCAAACAAATTCAAACCTCGATCTTTTATCGAGTATTTCTTTTCTTAAAACTAAAATCTCTTTCTTTTCTCTAAAATACAAAAATACTTTAATCATATTTCTAATCTGTTTCATAAACTTAATAAAAATACTTACCTCTCTTTCAACCTAAACTTAGGTTTAGAGTTTCTTAACTATATGTAGGTGTTCTGTCATAGACACTTACCTCTCCCCCCTGGAACCTTGGCCATAGTCAAGAGCTCCTCATCCCTTTAGGGAAACTACAAATGCTCTGATTCCATTCCTGTCAAAATATGTAGGCACGAGATGTGATGTCTTGGCGAGCATACTTAGGAATAACCCCTTACGTATATCTTTTCTTGTCACCCTTTGGCAAACAAAAAAATAAATAACGCATTAAAACAAGAGGTTCCTGTAGAGTACTACATATACTTAGGGTGCTAGCACCTTCCCTTGGTATAACCAACCCCCGAACCTTAAGTTCTCTTTTGCTTTGCATTGCATATTTATGGGTTTATTCGTTCTTTTTCCCTTTCCTTGGATAAACTAATGATTGGCGGTGAATTATGATTTGTGATTCAAGTTAATTAATAGCTTGATATCTGATTCTCACTGCGATAAAAATGGCGACTCTGCTGAGGAAACTTATAACTTTTAAGGGTTTCACCTAACTTATTTTATATGTGTTTTGTATACCTGTATATTTGTATATCTGTGGATTTGTATATTTGTATTTGCTTGGGTCTTTTTGTATGCAAGGTTTCTACCTTGAGTGGTGAGATAAGTCCTAACCTGGACTTGAGTGCACTTATGATAGGAAGGTGATATATTCAATGAGGCTTATAGGGAGTTGATTCCCGACCAAGATAACTTGAGAAATCACCACTCAGTTGAGGCCTTTTTGGGAGTAGTATTTGTTGAACGAGTATTCGTGAAAACATTACTTTCGACCTAGGAGCCCGTGACACTGAGGATATTTAGTTGCCTTTAACCCAACTTGGCCTTATTAGGACGTAGTGCGGTGACTATGAGGGAGTAGTCCCAAAATAGTTGATACGCAATACTACACTCAAAAGAGGTTCTCTTGGGAATATTATTAACCACCGAGTAATTGGGAAATTGATAATATCCGAAAGATGAACTGATGACTTTGGGAACTTTTATAGAACCCGTTGTACAAGTACAAATAAACCCATAGTACACGTCATTTGGGATGGGTAGACCATGGCTCCATGCTCGTGATTTTCAAACCTAGGCCTTTGTTTGTTTGAATGTGTATGTGTGGATTTGTGAATATGTGTATACCTATGTTTGTGCATTCATCCATGCATTCATGCACCATTTTTCTAACCTTTCAAAGAACTTAGAGTTATGTTGCAAACATCATAGGTTTTACCACGAATTGTAGAAGTTGTACTCTATTTTGCAATCCTTCAATTTTTAATGAAATGAGACATTTTCAGTTATCAAAAGTATTATCCACTTTATGGTGTTCGCAAACATAACTTTTGACCTCTTTGAACTGCAATTTGCACAACATGCATCATTTAGCATTTCTTTTGCATACAACTTTTCTCTAAACAAAACTCATTCGAACTTCTGTCCTTGTGTCACTCGGCTGATCTCCTGACATTCAAACTGAGCTTGAAGTAGTTACTGAAGGATAATGGAAAGGAAAAAGAATGTGGATCCATTGTCAGGCTTCAGAGTGATGACTAACCCGATGTTTGGTTCTCCTCCTGACGACAATGCTCCACAAGTGGATGTTCCTACTCAATCTCACCTTGTGCAAGATAACTTGGATGTTCAAGTTGGTGCAGTTGATTCCTGATTTCGAAGGTATATGGAAACTCCTCATAATATTTTCCCTATGACAAAGGTGAATGATCCTAGAGTTATAGAAATTGAGGAAGGATTTTGTAATCTCAAGGAACAATTGAAAACAATGAAAGGACTTAATGCATCCAGTCTTAAGGTTCATTACTTGTGTCTAGTTCCGGGTGTGGTTGTCCAAGGTACCATTTGACGATGTTCTATCAAAAGATGACCGCTTATGTTGACAATGACAAGCTGATGATTCATTTCTTTCAAGAAAGTTTATTTGGGGTATCCTTGATGTGGTATATGAAACTGGAAAGGAACCACATTCAGTCTTGGGAAGACCTAGCTGACACTTTTGTGAAGTAATACAATTACAACATAGACATGACTCCTAATAGTGATCAATTGATGAGCATGAGTCAGAAGGACAACGAATCCTTCAGGGAGTATGCACAGCGGTGGAAAGATTTAGCAACCCATATTCATCCATCACTCCAAGAGAGAGAGTTGGCCAAGATGTTTCTAAGAACACTATCAGACTCTTATCATGTCATGATGGTAGGCATTGTGCCATTATAATTATCTAAAATTTTGGAAGTCGAAGTATCCATCGAAGACGCATTCAAAAGTGAAAGAATCCAAGACGACTCGAATAGCCAAGCTAGTGAATAGAAATTTGTAAGTGATTCCCAAGAGGAAAGAAATGTTGAAGTTGGTGGAATTTTGGATTCTCCTCAGATCCTGCAAGCTCCAATTCTGTTACCTTATCACCGATATCAGTACGCAGCGCCTATTCAGTGCCAGCAACCACTACTTTGTGAACTTTCATTCCAACAACAAAGGTTGGTTCCTCAGGATCAACATCAGAATCGACAAGCTCAAAATTCGAATTATCCAAATCAGCGCCAGAATTAGCAGAGACCTTTGAATAGTCCAGAAGGAGAGACTCGCCAGTTTGATCCAATCCCGATGACTTACAGTCAATTGTGGTCTTATTTTTCCCGAAACTTGGTGATGACACCCAGAAAGACCAGAGCCATGAAATCTTGCCCTCCTTGGTACAATCAAGATACCATTTGTGATTTTCATGATGGATCAGTGGGACATCTGATTGAAGAGTGCAAGTTTTCCAAGAAAAGGTTCAATAGATGATCAACGATGAGGTACTGACCTTTAAGGGAGGAAGCACATTTGTGAATGGAACACCTTTATCATGATGAATATGAAAACTCAAGAGAGTCCTTTCAAAGCTGGTGAAATTAAGAGGATAACTCATTCCCATGATCATGAGGCTGTTTGTTTATTTGCTTGTATTTGTTGTTATCCCTTTGATTGTAAAAGCATGATTTGCATGTAAGAACTTGTTTATTTTGAATAATCAATGTAATGAATATGTTTGTCTTGAATAAATCCATTTGTATTCACTCTTAAAATGCTTTTTTGTTTTATAATGCCAATTCTACCCGATCTCTTGCTTAGGCAGAGAATTGGAGGGAGGATGATAAAATAAAATAAAAATGCAAGATTTCTTGTTGTATGCTTTTGAATAAGACCCTGATGATGATGTAAGACATTGTTTCACATCCCTAAACACCGGAGATATAAGGGAGATAAACCTTCGTTAACCCCTTTGATCCTTGAAGTAGAATTTTTTCTTTCATACAAAAAACCCATAATTTTAACCTGGGACAGGGTAGTTTTTAGTTAAGTTGTTCGAGCGCCAATTCAAAAAAAAAAGAGTGAGTATCCGAGGATACCACACCTATCCCCCACACATTAAAAGGCTAAAGGGTCAAATCCACAATATTTATCCCTCAGCTAGCCAAAGAGTGGGGCAATCACAATCCTTTCAACAAGTCAAAATGACTTAGAGTTACCAAGATTTGTTCATAAATAAATAAATAAAACCCACTAAGTCAAAACCTATGAAGGAGATTTAGGCAAAATTGGGGCATCCCGCTGGATTTCAAAAGATTTATTCCAAGCAAAAGTTAAGAAATGGAAAAACGCGGGGAAAAAAACAAAGGATTACACAAAAAAAAATCCCAAGCAAAGAACAAAGTCGTGTGGTCAAACACCAAAAGCAAAAAGGTAAGTGACTGCTATGTCCAAAACCTCCATGGTTTCTCAACATATCAAACTCTCCTTGAGAGATGAGTGCTCGCATCAAGTTATCTGAACATAAGATTGGATAACACCACGAAGAAAGGGTGGTTACAAATAGACTTTGAGCCTTATATCCTTTATTTCATAAACCGTGAACCAAGTCACGTTAAAACCCTCAAAAGACCTAATTGAAGCATGGTTAATTTTGAAAGCATACTCAATGAGATGACGTTTCCTGACTCCTATGAGCTAAGCTCAAAATTTGTGTTGGCTTTGTAAAATTAATTCATATCCTAACTAGTGATTCAGTCACAGGTTATTGTGATATCTTTCCAATAAAAAATTTAAGACTAACATGTGTGTTGCATTAGCAGTTTCAGAATTAACATTTTTTTGCTTGCTAACATTGCTTGATATCATATAAGCTTGTATACGAACAATAATGATAAGCTTAATCATTTGATACTTGAGAATCTGATGATAAATGGTGAATCATTTCAAAAGGATGATCATATCTACGTGCATGTTGCCTGAAGACTCTGCTAAACAAGGGCAAGTTGTTTCCCAGTTGTTGCTTCCACAATCCAACTATTCCTAAGGGGTAAGTTTGAAGTTTCATCTATACGGAATGCAGTTAATATGAGGCAGCTATGTCGAGATTCAATAAATATTTCTGAGAGTTTGAAGACATTGGAACATTTTGGATGCCAAGTTTTCTGTAAAATCTTCTTGAGATGACTTATAAACCATGTGATATAGGGCATTTGAAAATTGAAGATTATTTTATTCATTCACAACAACTGTTGTTCGAAATGGAGACCATCATGCAGTTTATCAATGCATAACTACTTTGTTCTCATAATATTCTTCACCCATGTCCCCAGTAAGTCTCTACTTCCGGTGGTCATGACAATTCCCCGATGAATCTCTTCTTCAAGCAGTTATGGCAGAATTGATGCAAGAATTCCCTAGCTAGTGACCTAAGATTTCCTAGTGAATTTCCTTGGTTTCAACCTTCCCAGTGAAGTGAATGTTACCTCACCCCTCAGTGTATTTCTTACAACTTTAACCTTCCCTCAATGAAGTGGATGTTTATTTCATCCCCATGAAGTATCAAATTTGACATCTTCAACTTGCAACGTTGATCTGAGCTTCCCCATTAAAGTGGATATTTATTTTATCCCTTGTGAGGCCTCAACTTTGGCATCTCCAATTACAACTTCCTTCCACACTACTTCAGTTTATAGTGGATATTTATTTTATCCCTATAAAGTCTCTCTAATCACAAGTTTGATTCATTCTCAATGGATCTTTCTCATTCCCAACAAAGCAACAGGATTCATCTTGACGGTCCCCTAAGCGAAGTTCCAATGTTCATCCCAAGTGGAGTGCTCTCTTTTCCCCATAGATGTTTGAAGACTTGAAGTAGGACTGTGATTATATATGTGGCTTTCCATTCACCCTAGTAATGCTTCTATCTTGCAAAGATTGGCCGAGTATTCGTGTTAAGATGTTTATTTCATCTCTGATTTACTTATCTTGGTCTGCTTTGTATGCATAAGCATAACATGGCATACATTCATTCATATAGATACACGACATATGTGCATTTTAAATTTTTGTGTTATTTATTTGTTTGTTCACTTTGGTTATGTTTATCCTCCAAGTGATCGGGTTTGTCTTCTCCCACCAAGTAGAGTCATCAGCCTAGGCAGAAAGATCACAACCTTTCTAAATTACCCAATGAGTTCGATCCTCATGGAAGATGGTTGCTTCAGTTTTTATTTTCCACTTTTGGATAAAGATAAACCCCCAATTGAGTTCATTCCTCAATGAATAGAGTCTTGCTGGACCGTTTCTCTTCAGTTATTTCCTAGATTGAACTTTGGTCTTTGACAATCACAGTCTCCAATCTCTCTAGGATGTTAAACTTAGATTGAGTGTGCATTTATTTTGCACTTTGTCTCCCCGGGAAGAGTCTATTTGAAGATCATCATGGAAGACAAAACCCTTTCTCCAGCAATGTTGTTACAACATTTTCTCAACAATTTATACCCAGATAACAAGTGGCAGCTCTTTATTTGAGCAGTTTGTTTCGTTCTCATATTTTCTATTTGGATGATAAATGGCAGTCTCCTTAAGACAATTTGTCTATCCCCAATGAGTTTATCAAGATTATTAACTTATCCTCCATCAAATGACATCTCTCCCAAAATCCATCAGAGAAGTTTGGTGAAGACTTTATAAGTGTTTATCTTTATTTGAGAATTCCTTATACAAGGACTTTATTTGCTTCAATGCAACTTCAAACTACAACAATATTGCTCCTCAGTGATGTTCTCTCTAGTAAGTTCACTATTCAATTTGCTTCCATCAAATGGCATCTCTCCGATAAGTTTGATGAAGATTCAGATGATCTTTCTCTTTATTTGAAAAGACATATTTTGCAAATCAACTAGCTTGCATCTCTTTTAGATCCCCGACGATGTTTTCTAATCTCCAGTAAATTATGGATCCCCACTAAAGTCATAAATTTCCAGTAAAATTTCAATCCCCTATGAAGATACTCTTCCATAAGTATTCGCCTTTCCAAGAAGAAACTGAGACCCATTCGTGGCTTATGACCCAAGACAAGGGGAGGTTTATTTTACCATTTTCAAGTGGAATACTTGATTAAAGAAGAAACTGAGACCCGTTCATGGCATACAACCTTGAAGCATTGGGGAGGTTTATTCACTTTTTCTAAATGGATCATTTAGTTAAAGAAGAAGTTAGGTCATACCCTGATCATGGAATCTTATGTTAGTCTATTAGATTTTCTTAGGCTATCATATGTTTTAATAGTAGGTAATACATCTTTCTTTTGGTCAGACACTGTTGCTAAGGCTGCCACATGTTTGGTAGTAGGTGTAACACCCTTTTTCTACCCCAAAATTTTCAAGGCAAAATAACACAAAAATCAGAGTGAATAAATAAATCTCATTAAGCACATTTATGTATTGTCTTGAGAGATGAACAAAATGGCGATTCTTACACCATTTCATTTTTGTTTAAATGGTTTCATTCCTGATTTTAGCTAGTCCTTTATTTCTTCTCTTCTTGTTAGCAACACCTACTTGATTGGCATGCGTGGGACTAATGATTTTAGTTACCTCTTCCTTCGTTTTTGTTGTTTTTGGTCAATTAATTCGCTGGCTATACTTAGACAGAATGGTTTAATCCCACAAATTCTTGAGATATTTTTGCATAGTAATCCAAGGCTAAAATTTACTAATGGTTTAATCAAAATCTCAAAATCTTTAATCATTAATGTGTGAGCTAATTCAAAATTGTCTTAGTAAACAATATGCACGTCCGTTGAAGTATAGGGACTTTAAATGATAAACAAAATGAATGTTTAATGATTGTTTATAAGACGACAATTTGAATGATCGTTTGGACGATACAATGATGTGGGTATAACATAATTTATAACCTAAAAATGTGTAATTGATGAGACAATTTATGTTAATCTGATGATTCAGATGATTCAGTATATTTATCTTTTTGAAGAGCTGATGTTTTAATTTATAATCGGTGTTATACACATATCTAGAACTGTATCAAATAACAGCAGTATTCTTCATTGTATTTTACTTTTCATTAAAATTAAAATTTTGACATAGTAAGGTTGACTTCTTCTGTTAGCTTGGTGAGCAAAATATAAAAATATTTGCGATAGGGATTAACTTTGAAATAAACAAATGAAGGATTAACTTTGAAATAAAAAAATGAAGGACTAAAGTTGATTAAAAATATATTAGTCTGGGACTAAATCCTCACTTGTTTATAAATAATTCTTATGTCCTAAATCAGGAAAATGTTATTTAAACTATTATACATTAAACGATTACTTACCCATCAACATGTTTTAATAATCTCCATAGTATACGCATAGACGATCTCAAACTCTAGATAAAATAGAGGCGTGTTAAGCAATCGTTAGTTAACGTAAAATTTTATTGAATCTCTGACATAAATCAACCATAAAATAATGTGAATGTTAGATTGTTGTTCGTAAGCAATACACTATGTGGTTCAAGTACAATGTCAAAAGAGTAAGGGTCACTGCATCGCCACATAGATGCAGTGAAAAAATCAAGAGTTCCGACATTTTCGTGAACATGTGTGAGTAAAGAAGTTGGTTCATAAGACTATGATTCATTTTAGATAATGGAATATGTGTACACTTACCGAAAAATCTATAAAAATAGTAGACAATATGGTTAGGAGAAAGATCAATTTTATGTGCCTACAAAAAACTAAGTGGAAAGATAAAAAATTGAAAGATGGTTAAAGAAGGTGGGGATTATTGTGAATAAAGTATATTGTGGAAAAATGAGGTTGGAATTATTGTGGACAAAGAGTGGAAAAAGGATATTATTGTGGACAAAGAGTGAAAAAAGGATATTATGGATGTGAGTAAAGTAGGAGATCAAATCATAACCTTGATATTTATAGTGGAACAAGACACTTTTAATGTTATTAATGCTTACACATCTTAGGCTGGATTAGCATAACACCTTAAAAAAATAATTAGGAGGATTTAGAAGACTTACTTTAGAATACAGCATAAATAAAAAAAACTTTTTCTAAGATGGTATCTGAATGGACACGTGAGAGTGTATCAAGAGATTTTGAGAGCGCACATATGGGTAGAGTATGGTCTAGAGGAGGTGAACACGGAGGGTAAATCCATCTTGAAGAATATACACAAGAATAAACTAAGTATAGCTGAGATGAGAATATTGTCTTAGATGTGTGGTAAGACTAAATATGATAAGATTATAAATGAAAATATTAGAGAGAGAGAGAGAGTGTGTGTGTGTGTGTGTGTGTGCGTGTGTGTGTGTGTGTGCGCGCGTGTGTGTGTGTGTTGGGGTAACACCTATAATAGAGAAAATGGTGAAAAAATAGACTTGGATGGTTTGAGCATGTAGAAATAAGATCGATATATTATGTGGTAAGAAGAATAGATGAAGAAAAGTCAAACAACTAGAGGAAGAGAAAAACCTAAAATAATAAGAGAAATTATTAAGAAAGATCTCGATATCAACAATTTTGATAGAATCATGATTCTGACTAAAATATTATGGAAAAAATTGATTCATGTAGGCGACTCATGAGATAAGACTTTGTTAATGTTAGTCATTGTTAAATGAAACATCCTTCATGTTATAAGAGAGAAGTTAATATTAGTACTCTCTCTTTTTTAAATTATAAGTCACTTTATAAAAAAAATTATCATAAATTGTAAGTTATTTTATAATTCTAATCTAACATTAATGATATATTTTTCTAATATATCTTTTATCATTTATCATTATTTATTCTTCAAATTTTTTAACTCTCTTTCTTTTTCATACTAATATGTAATAAATGAAAAACAAAATTATAAAGTCATATATAATTTATCTTTTTCATATAAAATTAATTATATTTTTTAATTTATGTGAAATACATTATAATTATAATCATGATGTTTTTCACACATCCAAATGTGTAAGTTAAATTGCATTTTATACATTCAAATAGTAAAATCCAAACATCTTAAAAGTCATGGTTTTTTTAAAATATATGTACAACACCTTTGAATGGTACAATATGGATAAAATTAGGTGAATTTCTTATTGCACCCTAGATGTTTATTATGTACCATGTGAATTTTCACATGTGCCTTATGATTTTTGAGATATATCTTCGGATGTAACTATTTTTAAATAAATGTTGACATATTTC
The DNA here is from genome assembly GCA_963859935.3 of Lathyrus sativus. Taxonomy (NCBI): domain Eukaryota; kingdom Viridiplantae; phylum Streptophyta; class Magnoliopsida; order Fabales; family Fabaceae; genus Lathyrus; species Lathyrus sativus. The sequence continues at coordinate 615,154,612 of OZ012739.1, read as the reverse complement.
AGAAATACATCTTCAAAACTATTTTAAACATTCAATATGTGTCACTCAGACACCATTTACATTTGAATTGTTTCGGAGATGCATATCCAGTAAATTTTCGGAGATACATCTCCGAAGTGTATCAGAACAGGTGTTTTTGACTATAAGTTGTGTATTTTTTTTCCAGATGAAGTATATCATGTGATCCAAAATTAAAAAAATAGACGTACAAAATAATAAGAGACTAATACTGTATGAAGTATAACAATTTATGTAAAAAATATCGTGCAATCGAGATTTAAAATGTGATAAAATCGTAAAATTTAGTAGAGAGTATAGTAATATAACAAAATAATAACAGACTACTACTGGGTGTTCTTGACAACATCTCACTCACCTCCTCTGTCTGCTCTGCCTCCTCGACCATCAATCCTCCCGTCCTCCGGCGATGTATCTGGTGCCAACAGTCCCCCCTGTCCCTCCGCCACCATGGCATCCGGTACTCGCTTGACAGAAGACCCCTCGGAGAAGATACCCTCATCAATGCCTGCCCGCGCAATATCCACTATGTAATGGCACCGAAGAAAGACATCATCAACATGATCTAGTTGAACCTGTTCCTCTTCTAGTATCTCCTGATGATCTGGTCTCGGCGGATGTCCTGGAGCAGTCTGCACCATGTATGAATGTGACAGCCTGAAGAATCACCTGATGTATCCATCAATGTAGCTTCAGTCGTTCGGCGCTATGGTAGCTCGTGCCTCCTCTGGAACTAGATGACTCTTATAATTAACAAACATTTCTTATCTCTGTCTACGAGTCAAGGCAGAAGGAGCAGAGATAACAGGATGTCTAGGGATGGTCTGGGTGTACCCGAACTGCCGCATGGCGCAGTCAGGAAGGTGACGAGCAATGATACGCGATCCGCAAGCTAATCATCTAAAGTATAGTGATATCTTGTCAAATAACCACGTCTGACGGTGATCCACAGAGCTGTTGAAGTACATGTCCTCAGCAACCAAATAATCAAGGTAGACTCTGAAAGGCTCGATCGTCTGGTTCCTTCTGAGCAGGATAAAAGCATAGGCACAGGGCATGTATACAGTGTACTCATCCACACTTGCCCAACCAGAGATGCGCGGGAAGAGCTGGAGGATCCAAGCTTGAAATAAAAATTAAAAATAAATTCAAGGATCAAGAATTATCGGCAATGATTTTGCAAATATGAAATGAAAATAAAAACATTCAAGGATCAAGAATTATCGGCAATGGTTTTGCAAATATGAAATGAAAATAAAAACATTCAAGGATCAAGAAATATTACCACCAGTAGTGTCACGTTGCCTGTGACCTGCTTCGTCTTCCACCGACATCCATCTCTCAAGTTCGAAAATTGATAGGCTAGGAAAGCCGCCCCAAATTGTACTCATGGATATGCTGTAGATCCAAGAAGTATCAGAGGTATGCAACGTCAGTATACGTGGAACTTGTATATGTAACACCCCACTTCCCATAATTAAAATAAAATACGATTATTTCTAGTAACATCAGAGTTTCTCTTCCAAAGCGGGATATCACATCAAATAATTCAACATAACTCTTCATTAAATGGTTTTCAAAATAAAGCAGCGAAAATAATCATTACTTCAACATTCTCGGCCATCCGCCAATTACATAAAATCATTCATTAATAAGGTTCACCAAAATATGATACGTCACAGGAATAAAAAAAATTCAACATGAAACAGATAAACACCCAAGTCCCGTGCTACGTATCAGAGCATCCTAAGACTCGACTCGCACACCACTATCCAAGCTAGCTATGTACCTGGATTATTTGTACTTCCGAAGAAGCACAGACCACAACAACAACAAAGGGGTGAGAAAACATGACCAAAATTATCGGTAATAAGATACATGAATAAAAGTAGTAATTATACAAAATGTCACCCAACATTCATCAACCACGACCTACTGTCCAACATCAACTCAACATACAATAATGCAAACATGTAACTTAACACCATGCATGTGGTACCCACTCATTGGTTCATTCAATCGAACCTCGGATAGATCACATACACCCCTCCTTGGCAATGACCTATCCCCACCATTCTCCACAAGGGAGTACAGATGAATCACATACACTCCTCCTGAGCAATGATTCATCCCACCAAAACACCATGATATGCACGACACCAAATGCACAACAAATAACCTCAAGTACACTAAGTGCACATGATCCTCCTGATCACATCACCATGCATCATATTTATTACACATCAATCAGTTATATTAGTTAAATTAAATATTAGGGAAATTCACATTCTAACACCAAGTATACCCTCTTCACCATTCAACACCATCCCTACACCCATAATGACCAAAGGGGTCCTACGAAACGAGAGAACAACGCAAAACAATATAAAATCACATTTTATGTCACGTTCGCTGGCACATTCGCCTAGAGAAGCCTCAGCGAACGCTCACTACCTCACTCGCCTAGCGAACTCTCTAGCGAAGGCATGCAGTGGCTACTGGAAGTGTTCGCTACCTGCTCGCCTAGCGAAGTCATAGCGAACCCTTCGCTACCCCACTCGCTACCAGCGAAATTGGATCATTTGGTTCTGCCAAGTCTGGGACCATTCGCTACTGGCTCGCTAGCAGCTCGCCTAGCGAACCACTCGCTAGCTCGCTCGCTAGCTGCTCGCCTAGCGAGTCCTGCGATACCCAAAATCCTCACTGTCCAAACATGTTACCTTGATCAGTTCCAAGCCTATCATTCTTCCTCTAACTTCTATCCTATTATTACTACAACTATTATACACTACTCTAATCAATTTTTCCTTCAATTTTCTCTCCAGAAACCCATACCCATGTGCATCACCAATACCACAGGAAATTACACAGAATTTCACCAACATCACAACAATATATGCACAAAATAAATCATGACAACAATAATCATAAACATATCCATATACCAGTCGTATTCATCAAATCCCTACGGGGTTAAGGAATCCTCTCTACCAATGTCATGTAAACATACCAATCCCAACCCATTTCTCCCCCCTTACCTCGATTAATTGATCCGATTATTGAAGAATCCCGAAGAATTGGCAGCCCTAGCCTTGTTTCTCCCCTTCCTTGTTCTTCCTCCTCAATCTTTTCTCTGAACTGGTTTATTGTGTTAATCTCCTCTTTTCCCCAAAAACCTTTCTAATACCCCTTAATCCCTATTTTATTTATTTACTCTAATAATAATACAAATAATAATAATAATAATAATAATAATAATAATAATAATAATATTAATTATTTAAATTATTCATTACTATTAATTATATTATATTAATATTAAAGTCTATACTTTATTAAATAATTCCTATAAATTAAGGGCATCCACCAACGCGCTCAGACACACCCCCACATAAGGACACACCAAAATAAAATAACACCAAAAAGACTAAATAATTAAAAATGGGTGTTACAACTCTCCCCCACTTTAATTATTTTCGTCCTCAAAAATTACCTGATGGAAACAATTTCGGGTACGCTTCCCGCATCCGGCTCTCCAATTCCCAGGTCACACTGCCTCCTGCAGCACCTCCCCAAGCCACTTTCACCAAGGATATCTCCTTCCCTCGGAGTTGTTTCACCTTACTATCTTCGACCCTCAACCACATCGCCTCAACAGTAAGATTCTCCCGGACTTGAACTTCATCTCTCTGAATCACATGAGATGGGTCCGAGACATACTTTCGGAGTTGCGACACATGAAACACGTCATGTAAATTCGAAAGTTCAGGCGGTAACACCACTCTATAAGCTACAACACCAATTCTCTGCAAAATATGATATGGTCCAATAAACTTAGGATCCAGCTTCTTGGACTTCAACGCACGACCCACACCAGTCACTGGGTTAACTCTTAGGAACATGTGATCTCCTTCACTTAATTCCAGCTCTTTTCTCCGGTTATCATGATAACTTTTCTGCCTACTATGAGACGCTTTCATTTTCTCACGAATCATTTGAATTGTCTTAGTAGTTTGTTGTACAATGTCTAGCCCTAATACCACATTCTCACCCGTCTTATACTAACACAGAAGAGTTCTGCACCGTCTACCATATAAAGCCTCAAACGGTGCCATTATAATACTAGAATGGTAACTGTTGTTGTACGTGAATTCGATCAACGGTAAATGAGTATCCTACGCACCACCCCTTTCCAACACACAAGCCCTCAGTATCCTCCAGTGACTGAATAGTCCTCTCTGACTGACCATCAGTTTGCGGATGGTAAGTGTTCGCTGCTCGCGAAAAGGGGTGCCGACAATGACAGAAGAGTCGCCACCGTTCATTATTTATCCCAAAGAGAGGGAAAGGAAACGATCAGAGAAAACCTACGGAAAAGGGATAAGATTGGTTGTCGCAACAAGATCTCGGGTTCGGGAGTCGGTTATGCAAGGGAAGGTATTATCACCCCTCACGTTCGTCGTACTCGACGGGATCCACGCTTGTTGTCTATCTAAAAGGGTGCAAATCTATCTATGCTAAAGGCTCACGGGGACGAAAGAAAAGAAAAAAGACTCGGCAAAGTAACGACGCTTTGTGCCTACGTATCTCATCAGAAATGAGAAGTCAGAGTCAACGTAGTTCGGCTAACTACAGGTAGAAAAGGGGGGAAGGTTTCTCGCCAAGACATCGCGTCTTGTGCCTACGTATCCTCGTCTAGTACGAGAAATCAGAGTAAACGTAGTTCGGGCTAACACGACCACAGATTGGTTCAAGTATTTTAAAACCGAGTAGGGTTAAAACTTAGTTCTAGCAGTTAGGTGTATGCAGCTCGAGCATTGGAGACTTAGGCGTTACCTGTTTGCGATAGAACCAAGAGTTAACAAAACTCTCCTTGTGAAAATGGTTTTCCAATTAAAATCCCGAAGGACCAAAAAGATTTGATGTTTTTGTTTTGTATTTTTTAAGACAAGAAGTGGATTGAGTTATGCTTTGAAACTTATGTCGCACTAAAGACTATGACTCGAGAGCGAATGCGTCGCATATCGCCCAAAGGGTATACGCTAAACACTCTAGACAGTTGAGAGGAGGCCCCCCAACCATCATTCCTCGAATACTTAAGGCTCGTAGCACATGACACAAATCTTTCCTTATTAGGTGTTTTGAATGGTTTAGGAGATGAGAAGAGAAAGGCTCAAACTAAGGGGAAACTAGACCATAAAGTTATCATGCTCGATGCTCCTAAAGTCGGGATAAACGGGGAAGAAACTATCCTACTGTTGTCATGCAAAGGATTGAATATCTAATGTCTCTCCTACTCCCATCCTAAACGGAGGGACTAGGAATCCTAGGGGGACCATGGCGCGAGGCCAAGTAAACACCACATAACTCAATCGTAAATGAAATGAAAGGAAGAAAATTTAATCAAATTCAAAATAAAATGATGACTAAAAATAAAAATAAAAGGAAAAGGATGGAAAATAATAAATAACAAATTAAAATAATAAGATAAGAGTTTTTTCTTGGTTTTTTATAATATTTAAAACTAATTTTAAATAGATAAAATAAAACAAGAAAAGAATAAAACGAAAATAAAAAGAATTAAGAAAACAAGTGCTAAAAATAAGGGAATGCACCACCCAAGGCTTGAACTCAAGACCTTGGGACTGCAAGCACAAAACATAAGCAAAAATGCCCCCGCAGGGGGTCGAACACGGGACAAGGGCATGGCAAGGCAGAGTTTTAACCACTGGGGTGGAGATACATCCGTGTATCAAACCACCCCAATAAAATAAGTACTTAAACATTGCGCGTTTCTGGGCAAAGGCCAAGGCAAGAACAATTCAAGAATTCAAAGATACGTTTTCGTCATAACTCTCTCAAAACTCCATCAAATTTGATGAAATAAAAACCTATCTCGCTCAATTTTTCACAAGGAACAAGATGGCACTGTCAGTTTTCTCAAATTATGCACACAAAATGAAATTCGAATGGAAATGCAAAGTGGAAACTTGAAAATGCATTTTGAGATTTATGAGCCAAACCAGATGAGATTAAATCCATGTAATAGTTTGAGCAAACTCTAAATATGATATGGAAAGAATTTCAACAGAAGGTTTGATCAAAAACACTTGGAATGAGAAAATGGCATATGAGTTGCAAAAATGGTGAAAATGTGTTGAGCATACCAAAACAGAATGAACAAAAACTTAGTATCATAATCCAAACACAAAAACCTTATGACAGCAGCAGCTTGGCCAAACATCATGTCAAAATCAAATGAAGTTCACTTCATCAAACAAACCAAAAACTGATTTTCAGTGCAAACAGTCCCAACATTTATCATGACAGTCTCAAGCAACAATTCAAAATAGGTCTCATATGGAAAGCAAATTCATGACAACAAACCAAAACACATGTGATCCAAAGTTATGACAACAAGTTGAGAAACCTCAAAACAGCCTGGCCTTCATTCAAACATTATCTCAATAGCATGCACATGAATTTCAACAGCAATGCTTTATCAAAAGCAAATGCACATCCAGGATTTGAAACATACATCCAAGTTGGTCTAAACAGCAGCCAGACAAAACTTGTATACTTAACATGATCAGCAGATAAAACAAGCAAGCACTACACATGGAAATTCAGCAGACAAAACAGCGGTGATGAATTTTGGACACCAGAGAATGAAATAGTTGCAATCCAGTTCAAAACAGACTTGCACATGCCTTAAATATGCTACAAATCATGTTTTAACCAAAAGAGATTCAATAAGCCATTAGCACAAAAGAAAACACATGAGTTGCAACATAATGAATCAAGAGTTTGAACAAAACCATAACAAAATGGTCAAGGCAGATCCAACATGACATCATCATTTTAAGAACCAAACCAGTTAGCAAAAGACTAAACATTGTGACCTATGATGCTAACAAGCAATTCGTGGCAGAGTTCAAACATGACTCACAAATCAGAGCAAAACATCATGGTAAAGACAGATATTTATCTGCTCATGGCAGACCCTCAATCATGATTCATGAGACATATAGAACACAAAGCATATGCAAAACACAAATGTTCAAAACAAATGGCACATATAAAACATGGACCTGTTCATGGCTGTTAGCACATACAAGACATGTGAATATCCAAAACAGTTGGTCACCATAACATATCAATGCTAACATAAATTCAAATCAAAGAAACAAAAGCAGGACACAACTTAGCAATGTCTAATTTTCCTAAACTGCTCAACACATATATGAGTTTCAAACTGATCTCAACAGTCTCACATTCATCATAAATAACAACACCTTTTCCACAACAAGAACATAATCAAGTGAGTTTTAAAAGAAAGATTGAGTAAAAGATGATAGGAAAAAGTAATGGTACATGAGTGATAAGAGCAGATAAGAGTTGAAAATACTCAAACAAGGTGATTAACACAAACTCAATACCAAATGCAAGCCCAGCATACCAAGATTTAATGGCACCAACATCTATGAATTTTTGAAGTGAACTGACAGTAAGGTTTTGAAAACCAGAAACAGCATGGTCATAGAAGTTAGCTTGTAACAGACAAAACAATGATATTGTTGGTATAAGTAATCAAGCAGTCCAAAACAGAATCTTAAAACTGACATACCAAGATGTAAAAGCAAAGCAATCCATCCAAATGTGTTTTCAATTCAAACTCTATCAAAGCTCCATCAATTTTGACAAAACAAAAGTCTATCTCACATGAAAAAACATAAGGAACACAGTGGTGCTGCTAGTTTTCTTTAAAAGTGAACACAACTTAAAAATTCGAAGGCAACCACAGGTTATATGTTAAAATGCATTTTACAAGTTAAAAATCAATTCAGTCAGATTTGAAACAGTTTGGAAGCTCACATACACCTCAAATACATCATACATGAGATTCCTATTCATTTGGAAACCAAACTCAAGCTAAAACACAAAGTGACCTATTGAGTTGAAATTGGGACATATGAGTTTCAATGAAAAGTTCAAAACAGTTTGGTGGTTAAATTAACAGAACAATGCCAAGAATCTAAACTCATCATGCATCCAAACAGCACACCTTCCCAAAGGTAAAAACATACTCAAACCAATTTAATGACATTCCAAAAGCTAAAGCACATGTTATTGGTCTCACATTTTTGACAACAAAGTTACATATTTGGCAAACAAACCAAAGACTAACTTTCAACACAACAAAAACAAACAAATGCACACTAAAGTAAAGGATCCATGCTCTAATGCAGGTCATCATGAACTGACAAAATCAAGCTCAAAACAGTCTCTAACAGTTGGTTAATACAATAAGGCTTGAAAACAGCAGCAAACAATTTTGTTATCAAGAATGAAAAATAATCAGTTCAAAGGCATGCTTTTAAGTATAGTTAACATCTCAAAGTAAGCAGAAACCAATTGCACAACTCAAGCTCAAGACAGTTTTAAACATCAATTGTACAATAACACATTTGTCATCACAATGCCAAACCACACAAATGCACATTCAAGCAAAGAGTCAAGCATGAATCAATCAAAACAGTCTCATTTTTGTCCTTTAAAACAGAAACAGAAACAAAATTTACAATGCCAAATATCAACTCAAAGCAATGCCTCAGTGACAACTATAAACTCAGTTTAGCAAACATAAGTAACAAACCTAGTAGAGTACCAGATTCTGACATCAACTAAAGTAAACCAACATGACAATGTCAATTACACACAAAATGCAAACAATGTTCAACATGAGCTAATTGTCAACTCACACATGAAGTAGTAATTCATCAGTCTATCAAGGTACCAATTAGGATTAAAACAAAATGCATCATTACATTACAAGACTAAGTCAAACAGATGCACATTTAAGTAGATAGCTCATGATGTAATGTAGGTCAAAATGATCAATGACCTCCTATCTCAAGATTTTAACAGCTAATGCCAAAACAACAACCAAAACTGACAGCACAGTTGTGACCACCAACATGCCAAAGTTCAAATCAATCAACAATTAAACCAAAATACATTTCACATGATGTTATATCCATATGACAGCAAAGCCTAGACACCAAAAAACAAACCAAACATGAATCAAACATCAACAGAGACAAAACTGGCATGAAAATGTCAACTCTCAACCAAACACCTCAGCACATATTTGTCATGATAACATCTTACAAAAAAATAATACAACAAGATTTTACATCCCAAAACCACAGACTGGTCATCATAATACACATCAATCATTTTAAATGACACTTAAACAAAAAACCATGAACACAAGCACAATTCAAACATGTTTTAATGACATTTATGTACATGAAACAGAGGATTTAGAAATAACTTACCTCTTGAAGACTCCCTAAAGCAAACTAGCAGCAAGTTATCCCCCTTTTGAGCAGACTTTGATATTTCTTCCCCTCTTGAAGCAACAGTTGATTTTTTTTAGAACAATTTGAGAGAAAGTATCAGAAACTCTTCTTTTTATGCAAGCAGTAGCAAGGTTATGGTATGGAGAGTATGGAGTGGAAGGAAACTTGGGAAAAATGTTCAAGAATGAATGAGATTCGCAGGTTTGAGTCAAAGGATACAAAAAAACTCAAATTCTGATTTTTTTCACCAAGTGGAGGCTAGGGTTTGGTTCAACTATTCTTCAGCTTATATACTAAAGGAAAATCAAGTTTAGGGTTTGACCAGGGCAAGCAAATGAAGGGGTCGATTTTCATCTCCATGGTCACTTTTTGAATTAAGGGTAGATGCAGAAATTGTGCTGCAGCTGTTGCAGTTGTTGCTTTCTTGGTCAGCTTGCAACAGAGGCAGATTTTGGCTCATAGCTTAATTGGGTAAACATCTGAAAATGAACAAAATGGCAAAAAGGGGTATTAGGCTGATTTTGGCAAAACTTGGAAGCAACAAACACAACCTCCCATGTGCAAGGGGGAGTGTTAAGGCTGATGAACAAAATGAATCAGCATAATCCATGTTTCAATCTTTGGAAAACATGCTCAAAGTACCAACTTTGATCAATGATAACTTTGTGCTCACAAATCCAATTACTTTGATCTTGGACTCAAATGAAAGAGGGCATGGAGTAGAACAACTTTCATGTTGGAGTCATCTTAATTTGAAGATTGGAAGACCATGAAATTCGTGGTCGAAAATTGTGGCAAACAGGCTGTCCATAAATAACTTAGAAAAAATTCTAAGTTATGAAATTGGCTTATTTTTCCTCAACTTTGCACATCCATAACTTGAGCTTCTCAAATCCAATGGAGGACTTCTTGGACTTTTTGGAAAGCTTGTAACATGCTCTATAACTCTCATTTGGGACGAAGTTCCATTGGACATCAAGAAAGTGACGAAAATTGGCTTGCAATGTGAGTGCAAAAATCTGTCTAACTTGCCAACTTTGAAATCATTGAAAATCCCCAACTTTGATTGATCATAACTTGAGCTTCAAGTATCATTTTTAGGACTTCTTTGACTTTTTGGAAAGCTTGGAATATGAGGAACAAGTTTGATGTTGGAGAAAAGTTCATTTGAAACCTTGATCATGAAGAAAAATGGTCTTGAAGATGGTTGTTCCAAACATAAAACTTTCCATAAATGGAAAGTTCTAAAACCCTAATTTTCCTTAAATGGCAACTTTCAACAACTTTTGATTTTTTGTGATTCCCTTGACTTTTCTTGATCAGATTCCATCCATTTGCCATGTTTAACTTAAGAATCATGATCTTGACCTCAAGAAGTCAGGAGTTGACTTTTTCACTGCACAACTGACTTTTCCTCCAAATCTCCTAATTTTCAATTGACGGATCAATTGAAGCTCCTCTGTTTAAAATTGATGGCCCATATTGCATCCTCAAACACCTTAGGACAAATGGAAGGCCTTGGGAACAAGTTTTCTTAAAGAAACAAACTTTATCCTGATTAAAATTGAAACCCTAATTTCTCCTTTCCTGCCTAAGCATTGCTTAGATGAATTGAATGACCAATTCCAATCCATCATGACCTCTGAGATACCCAACAAACCTCTTCCTCATGTTCATACCAATGATAAAATATTATGGACCCCCTTGACCTTCTTCTGATGGCTTGCACTAGTGCCTTTGCTTGAGTTTGAATCCAATAATGGCCCTCCTCTTGAATGACACACACACACACAACCACTTGATCCCCTGTAAGAACTATGTTATGTAGAATGCAAGATGCTAAAATGCGATAAAACATAAGCCAAAGAAAGAAAAAGGTTGGACAAATTTTGGGGTGCAACAGTAAGTTGAACTCAACTTCAACTTAGTACCCAAAGCTTCCAGTAAGCTCCTCCAAAATTATGAAGTAAACCTCGGATCTCTATCTGACACGATACTCGACGGAACACCATGTAGCTTCAATTTCTGACATGTCAAACAGGCGTAAACAAATTGAGCTATATCCCTTTTCATACCAGACCACCAAAATAACTTCCTTAAATCGTGGTACATCTTCATAGCTCCCGGATGGATACTCAGACTACTACGATGTCCTTTGCTCAGAATTGACTTCTTCAGTTCATCATTATCCGACACACAAATCTTGCCTCTAAATCTCAACACACCTACACTATCCAACTTAAAATCACTATCGGAGTCACTCCCTTCACTCGGCATCAAATCCACTAACTTCACATCTAGCTTTTGGCTTTCTCTAGTTATATCCAAGAAATCATTATTCACCTGCAATTTGCCCAACATCATGCTATCTGCCGTAGTCTCACAAACCATGCTCAAATCTTTGAATTGCTCAATTAGTTCCATCTCTTTCACCATCATAGCTGACATATGAATCGTTTTCATGCTCAAGGCATCTGTTACTACATTCGCCTTTCCTGAGTGATAACTTAAGCTAAAATCATAATCCTTCAAGAATTCCAACCATCTTCTCTGTCTCATATTTAGCTCTTTCTGATCGAACATATATTTTAGACTTTTATGGTCGTTGAACACTTCAAATCTTGAACCGTACAAATAGTGCCTCCAGATTTTTAACACGAACACCACCGCAGCCAATTCAAGATCATGAGTAGGGTAATTTCGTTCATGCACCCTCAGTTATCGTGAAGCATACGCCACCACCTTACCATTCTGCATAAGAACTCCGCCTAATCCCATCTTAGACGCATCATAGTACACCACAAAAGGTTCACTCGGAGTTGGCAACACTAACATCGGTGCCGTAGTCAATTTCTTTTTCAGTTCCTCAAAGCTTTCTTCACAAGCAGCATCCCATACAAAAAATTGATTCTTTCTCGTCAACTGAGTCAATGGCAACGCCAAATTAGAAAACCCCTCAATAAACCTTCGGTAATAACCTACCAAACCCAAAAAGCTTCTAATTTCCGTTGCCGTCTTTGGCGGTTCCCACTGTAACACTGCACTCACTTTCGATGGGTCCACCGATATACCATCACCGGATATTACAAGTCCCAAGAAACTCACTGTCTTCATCCAGAATTCACACTTTGACAGTTTAGCAAACAACTTATTATCTTTCAGCACCTACAAAGCAATTCTCAAATGTCCTGCATGTTCCTTATTAGACTTAGAATAAATCAGTATGTCGTCAATGAACATAACAATAAAATGATCCAAATAAGAATGGAAGATTTGATTCATATACTCCATAAACACTCCCGGCGCATTAGACACTCCAAAAGGCATTACGGCATATTCGTAATGTCCATATCTAGTCCTAAATGCCGTCTTCTGAATATCACATTCTTTCACTCTGATCTGATGGTAACCCGACCTCAAGTCAATCTTACTGAACACCCGAGATCCCACCAAATGATCCATTAAATCATCAATCCTTGGAAGAGGATATTTATTTTTAATGGTCACTTTATTCAACTGCCGATAATCGATGCACAGACGCATACTACCATCCTTCTTCCTTACCAACAGCACTGGAGCTCCCCACGGCGACACACTCGGTCTGATAAACTTTCTATCCAACAATTCTCCAATCTGAGATTTCAATTCAGCCAATTCCACTGCCGAAATCCTGTACGGCGCCATAGATATAGGCCTTGTACCAGGAACAAGATCAATGCTAAATTCAACTTCTCTCGTCGAAGGTAATTCGGTAATATCATCAGGGAACACTTCGGGAAATTCATTCACCACTGCCAACTCTCTCATTGACGTTTTGCTGTCCACAGATAATGATGCAAATAAAGCAAACATTTTAGCTTCGTCCTCCAACAAGGTCCTCAATTCCTTATTAGACAAGGAATTCGCCAACGCTTCCTCTTCCGGAGTAAGGAACAACAACACCTTCCGAAAACAATCGATGTAGACTCGGTTGAACTCCAACCAGTTCATTCCTAGAATAACATCCAACTTTCCAAGTGGTAGACAAATAAGACCCACTCCAAAGTCTCTTCCGAAAATAGTCAGTGGACACTTCAAACACACCAAAGAAGTAGTCACTTAACTAATAGAGGGTGTTTCAATAGTCACCCGTCGCTCAAGAGTAGACGACACCAATCCTAATCTCTTCACACAATCAACAGAAATGAACGAGTAGGTTGCACCCGTATCAATAATAGCAGTCAAAGGAATATTATTGATGAAACAAGTACCTTTGATAGAACGCTCTTCAGTGGCAGCTTGGGTCCCTACCACAGCAAACACTTTACCACTGGCCTGAGACGCCTGAGACTTCTTCGGCTTCTCGCAATGCGTACTGATGTGACCTTTCTCACCACAGTTATAACAAGTAGGCATAGTGACTCTGCAATCAGCTATCACATGGCCTGTCTTACCACACTTGAAACACTTTTTTACCTCATTAGGACAATCATTAGCACGGTGCCCCGCACCACTGCACCAGAAACATTTCAAATCAACAGATGCTTTCCCTTCTCTGGGCTTCTTATCAGTAGCAGCCTTATGTTTTCCCTTATCAGCAGGAACACTGTAAGGAGTACCACTAAATCTCTATTTACCTTTACAGTCATTCACATCCTTATAATGTGCAATCCTGGCCCTGTTATCGTTATCGTAAATTCTGCTTCTACTTACCAGCTCAGGATAATTCCTGATCTTCTGACAAGCGATCCCCAGCTTAACTTCCGGACGCAACATCTATCCCACGGGAGGGAAAGGAAACGCTCAGAGTAAACCTCGCACAACACGGGAAAGGTATGGTCGTCGCAACCAAAACCTGGATTCGGGAGTCGGTTACGCAAGGGGAAGGTATTAGCACCCCTCACGTCCGTCGTACTCGACGGGATCCACGCTTGTTTTCGGGTATGGATTGTTATTCTATCTACGCTAAAGGTCTGGGGTTAAAAGAAAAGAAAATAAAAATAAAAAAATGACTCGGCAAAGTATCGCACTTTATGCCTACGTATTCCCGTCTGGAACGAGAAATCAGAGTCAACGTAGTTCGCCTACCTACGGGAAAGGAGGGGAAGGTTGCTCGCTAGGATATCGCATCCTATGCCTACGTACTTTCATACAACATGAAAGATCAGAGCAAACGTAGTTCGGGCCACGTACGACACAAGTCTGTCCTTGATTGATTTTATTCCTTCTGAAAAAGGGTTTCTTGATTAGCAGTCCCGGCGGACAAAAATGACGTCTTGATGAGTTCACATTCTTTTACGGAAGAAGTGTCTTTTATTGTGTTTGAAATCTTTATGTGTTTTCCTGTTTGTTTTGAGAGAGAAGAGACAGAACCCTAACCTATGGTTGAAAAGGGAATCACACTAACCTAATGTTATCATGCATGGGTTAAGACCTAGTGTCTATCATGCTCCTCTCTTGCACAGAGAGAAACAGAGATCCTACGGGATAGGCAGAAACAGAAACAATAACAGATATATACAGTAAAGCAGTAAAATGCATGGATGCAACAGTACAAGCGAGGCAAGGGAGTCCCACTCAACCTCGAACCTAGAAAACAATAGGCAAAAGTGAACAGGCTTCACTTTCAACCCAACAGGGTAAACAGCAAACAATACAGTCCGGAAAACCAATCAATACATCAGCAATGAAATACAACAGCAAAAGAAACAGCATCAGCATCTCTGAATCAACATCTAGCTCCAAGTAATCTCCAATCATTTACAGGCTTCAACAAGCATCAATCTCCGTCTTCATGGCCTTCAGGCAAGGGCTCTGATCATCAGTCTTCTATCTGCAATGGCTTTTCTTCAAGCTCAAACCTCCAGGATGAGGGATCAGTCACAAGAGTGAAGTGAATAAATGTTAGACAGTTAATTACCTACCAATGGTGGTTCATCAACTGTTAACATTAAACAGAAAGTTTCCTCTCAAAAGTTCTATCTTTCACATATATTCACTGATCCTTCCAAAGGAAGGAGGTGGATATTTGAAAGAGACTTTGAATCATAGAGAAAGGATGGATGCGGACAAGGCATTCCATGTTTGAGAAACAAGCTTTCTAATCTAGAGCTCTGCCTAGCTCCTAAACCCTAGTCTCCTCAGCAGCTGCTAGCAAGAACCTCCCCTCCAACTCTGGCAGTTGATCTTCAATCTCTGGATCTCCAATGGTCTCCATCTCCTCAAGTCTTCAGCTTCCCCAAGCTCCCAGACAATCCCAATACCCAAGCAAGCAAGCAATAATCCCCAGAGGGCACACCACACCAGTCAATCAGACATACACAGAGTATTAATAGCAGTAGAGGAATCCTGACTTTTTCTAAGGGATCTAATAACTACCCATAGCCCCTATAGTCCCATAACTAATCTAGTCAAACCCTAAGTCCTAAGGGAAATGAATTGATTCTCCTAAATCATCACCTAAAAACCCTAATTTGTTCATGTTGTTCAAGCCTACATTAAGCACCTAAAATTAATTTCTAAAAATGGGAACTAAATTGTTTCTACAAGTTCAATATCTCATCTAAACAACCTAAAAAGAATGAACAAAAAATATGAAAGTATCTAATAGAACAAAAATTAATAAGATCATGCATGAAATGAAGCTATTCAAAATGTCATTTATTTAGAAAATATGGAAAAAATATCAAATAAAAATAAAAATGAAATTTTATTTAATGACAATTTTCTACACAGAACCAAGAAAATATAGAAAAAACAACCACTAAAAAAGAGTTAATTTCCTATTTTATATGATTTTTTACTGTTGGTAAAAATTAAAGTGAATTAAAAACTAAATTGAATTAAAATGAGAGGGGGGGGGGGGGGGTATTAAGCAAACGCGCTCAGTTGATATTCCTGGATGGGCCAGCAAACGGGGGTGTGAATAGAATTCTGACTAAGCCCATAGTTCAGTTAAAATTAATCAGAAAAATAAAAACAAAGAAACCAGCGCAGGGGGTGAGAAAAGCAGGATATTCACGTGTATTTTCTGATGGGCTTGGTACTGGGGGGTGGGGATATCAATAACACACTTAGGCCCGCCCGTTTCATTAAATGAAACGGTGCGTTTAGGGCACCTACAACTCTCCCTCCAAATCTCAGAATTAAATGAGAGCCACACGATGGGCTCTGAGGTCAAAGGTCCAACACGCGATGGACGCTCAGGATTGCGTCTTCAACCTTGGTTCATGAGAACTAGGGTTTCCCTCCATGAATAACCATGCACGCACCAACTTCAGCCTCTCGGTTCTCTCTCCACAGTCCATGAAAGGCCACGATGTAAACACGAAAAACACTCCAAATCTCTCCCTCTATACGCCTATGATCATAGTTTGTTTTGAAACTCAGTATAACTCTCAACCCGATAGCAATAAGCTCTGGCCACCATGGAAATGCTCTGCAACCTATCCTCAAGAACCTCAACCAAACCTATACTAATCTCTTCTATGCTTCACGGTGATCATTCTAAACTAACAAGCTAAGGTTATAATGTACTATGCTGTGAGTTCTACATCCTAACAGTTCTAACAACCTGCTATGAATCATCACTAAACTACTCCTAATCAATCAGAAATGCTCTACTAACATCCTACATCATTATTACACTAACAAACTAATGTAAATCTATCTGTATCAAGCTATGGGAGAGAAATTGAACCTGGTGCAAAAGCTTGTGGATGATGATGAAATTCGTGGATCTGAGAGCCTTGATGCTTCAATCTGGATCTACTCTTGCTATATTTGATTCTGTATGCAACACCTTGATGAATTTGGCCTTGGATCTTGAGTTCCAATGGAAATTGCAATTTGTGTGTTCTTGATGGAAGTGCACGAAAATGGATCAATTTCAATCAGATCCTTGTTGATCTTTAGTCCATGATGATGATTGAATATGGTAGAATCAATATTGGTGATGATTGATGAAGATTTTGAGAAATTTGGATGGAATTGCAATGAGAAAGAATAGAGAGAATTGGTGAAATTTTTGGTGAAAAATGAATCCAACCCTTGCTCAATTCTGATTTCATGAATATATAGTGCTCAAATGAACTTTCTAGAACCATCTTGCAACTTCCCTTGCATTCCAAATTGGTTATGTTTCTTCAAATGCAAGTAACCATAAATAACTTTGATTTTTTCCACTAAGCTCAAAAATGTACTTGAACCATTGTCTTTGAAATGTCTTTTGGACCCAAAATCATATATTGGAAGTCCCCATTTGGACTTATAAATCTCTCAAACCATTTTTCACTTTGACTTTCTTTAAGTTATAAGCCATTTTAGTTCAAATTTTGACCAATCATGCAACTTCATGTTATGAGCTTTTCCAACAATTTGTGACCTTCTTTCTAGACTCAAAATGTCATTTGGAGCAAGTTTGATGTTGTAAGTTTTTCCATTTGAGGCCTCCTTGTATGAGTTTTGGACATAGGTTAAAATGACCTGTAATTCACAAATGACCAAAATACCCTTTGCTTGCCAAGACCA
The DNA here is from genome assembly GCA_963859935.3 of Lathyrus sativus. Lineage (NCBI taxonomy): Eukaryota > Viridiplantae > Streptophyta > Magnoliopsida > Fabales > Fabaceae > Lathyrus > Lathyrus sativus. The sequence goes on along the minus strand of OZ012739.1, from coordinate 615,136,721 downwards.
TAAGTTGAGTTCCACACATCATATGAATGCATGCTATACCATTCTAGAAAGCTAAGACAATGAGGAACAATTCTTATGTTGACCAAGAATTCATTTGAAATCTCCTTGAGGGGTAAAACTAGCTTGGAAGTCAAGTCACTTTCACAGACAAAATTTCAGATACCTCAGATGACCTGTAACTTGCAAGGACCATAACTTGAGTTCTATAAATCTCCTTGATGTCTTCCACCACTCAAATTAAAGGTCTTGAGATCCTCTACAAGTTTCATGTTGGCCAAGGATCCATTTGAAACTAGCATTTTGACTTATCTTGCTTGGAAATTTGACCTAAACTAGGGGATTTTACACAGAAACCCTAATTTAGAAGCTCCTCTTCTCCTTGATTTCTATTGAATTCCTCTTGGCATATCTCCATATCCTTCTTTATATGTCCAATGATGAACCCCATATCTCTCCACTAGACTTGAATGCCCCTTAAATCAGTCAATTGACCTAGGGTTGACCTAGGGTTGACCTAGATGAAACCCTAGTTGACTGCCTTCAGCTATAGCTCTTGTGCTCTCATCAATGACTTGTCCCCTTCTTTAAATGACTTTCTAAGTCTCTCATAATGTCTAGATGTTCTCCATGCCTTCAACTCACAGCTCACAACCCTCTTGTTGACCCTCAGATACCCTCAGCTAGGAGATGGACTCAAGGCTTGATCTGCTGAACTCTTTGCTTTCAAATTCTTTCCTGATGACTTGAATGAGATTGAATTGGGATAATAACCTATGGATAGGCCTCTAGAGATGAGAATAATGCTTGATCCCCTGTTGTATGACTTGCTATGCTTATGCTATGCAGATGATTAGACTATGTACATGACTCTATATGCAAATGCTAATGATATTGAAACATAAACCAAGTGAATAAGGTTGGGCAAATTTTAGGGTGCAACAAGTACCACTAAATCTCTATTTACCTTTACAGTCATTCACATCCTTATAATGTGCAATCCTGGCCCTGTTATCGTTATCGTAAATTCTGCTTCTACTTACCAGCTCAGGATAATTCCTGATCTTCTGACAAGCGATCCCCAGCTTAACTTCCGGACGCAGCCCATTTTCAAACTTCAAACACTTAGAGGTCATTGCCGCTTCCGTATTGTAATAAGGACAATACTGCACTAGCTCTTCAAATTTAGCAGCATACTCTGCTATGGTCAGATTACCCTGCTTCAGTTCCAGAAACTCTATCTCCTTAGCACTTCGTACATCCTCTAGAAAATACTTTTCCAGAAAACCAGTTCGAACCACATCCCAAGTAATTGCAGTTCTTGCAGTTTCCAATCTTTGGCGACTGTTGTCCCACCAAGCCTCAGCTTCTCCTTCCAGCATGTGAGTATCAAACTTCACTTTTTGCTAATCACTACAGCCCATTGTCCTGAAAATTTTCTCGATTTCCTTCAGCCACTTCTGTGCAGCTTCAGGATTCAGAATTCCTCCTTCAAATGTCGGTGGCTTGTTACTCCGAAACTGTGCCAAATCTCTAAATTGCACACCCGCAGCTTGGTTCTGATTAGCAACCACCTGCGCCATTGCTTGCATAGTAGCAGCCAAAATAATATCATTCCTTCCTGCCATACTGCTCAACAATGACAACAACAGGTTAAAAGGTACACAATCTCTATCCTACGGACAGACTCAACTACTACACTGGTCAGACAGACTGACCTGCTCTGATACCAATTGTAACACCCCACTTCCTAGAATTAAAATAAAATACGATTATTTCAAGTAACATCAGAGTTTCTCTTCCAAAGCGGGATATCACATCAAATAATTCAACATAACTCTTCATTAAATGGTTTTCAAAATAAAGCAGCGGAAATAATCATTACTTCAACATTCTCGGCCATCCGCCAATTACATAAAATCATTCATTAATAAGGTTCACCAAAATATGATACGTCACAGGAATAAAATAAATTCAACATGAAACAGATAAACATCCAAGTCCCGTGCTACGTATCAGAGTATCCTAAGACCCAACTTGCACACCACTATCCAAGCTAGCTATTTACCTGGATTATCTGTACTTCCGAAGAAGCACAGACCACAACAACAACAAAGGGGTGAGAAAACATGACCAAAATTATCGGTAATAAGATACATGAATAAAAGTAGTAATTATACAAAATGTCACCCAACATTCATTAACCACGACCTACTGTCCAACATCAACTCAACATACAATAATGCAAACATGTAACTCAACACCATGCATGCAGTACCGACTATTGGTTCATTCAATCGAACCCCGGATAGATCACATACACCCCTCCTTGGCAATGACCTATCCCCACCATTCTCCACAAGGGAGTATGGATGAATCACATAAACTCCTCATGAGCAATGATTCATCCCACCAAAACACCATGATATGCATGACACCAAATGCACAACAAATAACCTCAAGCTCACTAAGTGCACACGATCCTCCTGATCACATCACCATGCATCATATTTATTACACACCAATCAATTATATTAGTTAAATTAAATATTAGGGAAATTCACATTCTAACACCAAGTATACTCTATTCACCATTCAACACCATCCCTACACCCATCATGACCAAAGGGGTCCTACGAAACGAGAGAACAATACAAAACAGTACAAAATCACATTTTCTGTCACGTTCGCTGGCACACTCGCCTAGCGAAGCCTCAGCAAACGCTCGCTACCTCACTCACCTAGAAAACTCTCTAGCGAAGGCAAGCAGTGACTACTGGAAGTGTTCGCTACCTGCTCTCCTAGAGAAGTCATAGCGAACCCTTCACTATCCCACTCGCTACCAGCGAAATTGGATCATTTGGTTATGCCAAGTCTGGGACCATTTGCTACTGGCTCGCTAGCAGCTCGCATAGCGAACCACTCGCTAGCTCGCTCGCTAGCTGCTCGCCTAGAGAGTCCTGCGATACCCAAAATCCTCACTGTCCAAACATGTTACCTTGATCAGTTCCAAGCCTATCATTCTTCCTCTAACTTCTATCCTATTATTACTACAACTATTATACACTACTCTAATCGATTGTTCCTTCAATTTTCTCTCCAGAAACTCATACCCATGTGCATCACCAATACCACAGGAAATTACACAGAATTTCACCATCACAATAATATATGCACAAAATTCATCATGACAACAATAATCATAAACATATCCATATACCAATCGTATTCATCACATCCCTACGAGGTTAAGGAATCCCCTCTACCAATGTCATGTAAACATACCAATTCCAATCCGTTTCTCCCCCTTACCTCGATTAATTGATCCGATTGTTGAAGAATCCCGAAGAATTGGCAGCCCTAGCCTTGTTTCTCCCCTTCCTTATTCTTCCTCCTCAATCTTTTCTCTAAACTGGTTTATCGTGTTAATCTCCTATTTTCCCCAAAAACCTTTCTAATACCCCTTAATCCCTATTTTATTTATTTACTATAATAATAATACAAATAATAATAATAATAATAATAATAATAATAATAATAATAATATTAATAATAATATTACTATTAATTATTTAAATTATTCATTACTATTAATTATATTATATTAATATTAAAGTCTATAGTTTATTAAATAATTCCTATAAATTAAGGGCATCCACCAACGCGCTCAGACACACCCCCACATAAGGACACACCAAAATAAAATAACACCAAAAAGACTAAATAATTAAAAATGGGTGTTACAGTGTACACGAAAATAGAAATGCCAACCAAAAAAAGAAAATATGCCCTCAAAGCATGAGCCATGTGTATCGCCACCTGCACAGCATCACCATGAGCCTCATGTGCAACAAGGATCTCATCATCATATATTTCCTTAAGGAACTCAAATCTAGCATGAGCACCCGTGGTCCTATCCACCTCCTATATCGCCTTCCCTGGATCAGCCCCAAATGCTATACCATAATCTCGACTGCCTCGTCTTTGGTCATCCTACCATGATCGAGAAATATTCCCCTGATTGAAAGATGTAACAAACACGAGACATCGTCTAGTGTGATAGACACCTCACCATGCGGGAGATAAAACGAAAAGGTCTCATAATTCCATTTCTCCACAAATGTATTAAGCATCCCGTGGTTGACCAGAGTGTAACAGGTCATGCATAAGACCTTCAGGCTAAATAATAATAGAACAGACTGAAACCAATCCTCCTCCGGCTGAGGCAAGCCAACAATCTCCTCCCATGGTTAAGAAACTTCTAGGGATCACACACCTAAAATTTTCCAAAAATAATCAATGTCAGTAATAACCAATGTCTGAAATAACAAATATCAGCAATTAAAATTAACGTAAAAAAATAAATAAATAATTCAACTAATGTTACCTCTCCTTCTCAAACATGTTTGATAGTATGGTCAGGATACAGAGGAAGTACAGACAAATTAGATGGACCTCCTTCAAAACTCTCTGGCTCAGCATCCAAAATAGCCTCACCCTCTAGAGGTGGCACTGGATCCGTAGAAGGTGGCACTGGACCTGTAGAAGGTGGAACTGGTGAACCCTGACACCTGCGGGAGGATGGGGAAAATGACGTGTAAGATGGTGAATCCCGTCTCCTATGTGAAGAAGAAGAAAGTGGAGTGGCCTGAGGTGAAACACGATCCTTAAAAGTAGACGGCGCCCTAGAAGTCGAAGCCTCTGCCTGATCAGAGGTACTTGCTGCCTCTGGAACCTGCTGGCTCTGCTCCTGTCAAACAAATGCGTGTCGGGCTACACTGTCATATCTCAGTCTGTCAACCCTGTCAGTCATTATGTCTGTAAGGTAAAGTAAGACATATCATTAGTGCATCCAAACAAAACAAACAAACAAGAAAATTAAAAAAAAAAGCAGACTGCAATTTTTTTTGGAGAAACATCTTCGAAAACACCGTAAAACAATAACCTTGAACAATTCCGGAAATGCATCTCCAGAAACACCATAAAACTATTAACTTTGAAGCGTTTCAGAGATGTATCTCCGAAAATTCCTAAAGTATATGAAACACTGAATGTAACACCCTACTCTACCCATTCGCGTAATAAGTAAAAATACGAAAATAGTTTGTGGAAATTAATCAGAGTTACTCACATAGGATGCCACATCAACAAAACATCATCATGAAGTATCAAATCACTTCATAACTTATTCCCTCGTAACGATAAATTAAGTGATTAAATAGTAGAAACAAATCAATTGGTTCAGCAATAAAGCTCCAATACATCAAATCCCTACAAAATATGTGGTTCAACAACATTAACAAAACAAGATACGTAACAAATAACAATTGCCAAATAACATGAAGAAAATAACGAAATCCCCATCCTTCTCGTGTTATGTATCAGAGCGACTCCTAAGACTCAAACAATAGCAACACATGCTCCAAGCACTACTCAGGTACCTGATCATATGTACTCCCCAAGGAGAATAGACACAATTACAGAAAATGGGTGATGATTTCATTCAATAATACACGGTAAAAATCACATGCTAAGGAGTAGTTATCACACAAACTACACAATCATACTATCACCATACACATACAAGTGCCACATAAATACTCGGCTTATTCAGCCCACAATCAATCATATACGCATGCAATGCGACTCAATTGACATGATACAATACATGTGGTATCATCACATTCCATACAATTCCTTCATTGAACCCGATCCCTGTCAGAATCCGGATAAGTCATATACGTTCCTATGAACTACAATTTATCTCCATCGACTCCCACTTGGAGTCCGAACGAGACTAGGCACCCATCATGGATTCCCACCTAACTCATCTCTACATAACATGACATGAATGCATGACACAAAATTATGCACAATATAATGATCATTCATGTATAACCCACGATCCTCAATGATCACAAGTGAGTCACATACTCACCGTAATTCCCTTTAGAAGTACCACCACAACCCAAGACCGTCCACATACGACAATCTTGGCGCACAATCCTCAAACACGTCTCATACAGACAATCACATAAAAAAATCCCATGTTTTATCCCAATTAATATTGTTATTGGTTCCCCCTATATTCAATTATACTATCTAAGTCTTACGGATCAAGAGAAACTTCATTACACGCGAAATTGGAACAGAAATTGCAAAAACGAAAAAGTTTCACCATAGCTTTGCCCATACGTGTATGGCCCTTCCCCGTACGCGTATGGCCATCTTCCCTTGCCACAGGCCTGCGTATCATATGTGTAAGGCTAAAATTCCTAGGCCTCATACGCGTATTGCCTTGGACCTTACGCATATGACCAGAGGGGATTTCCCTCTCAAAATATTCCTAAAAATTCCCATTCGTGTAATATCTAACCCATACGTGTATGGCCTACTTCCTCTTGCGCGTACCTTACGCGTATTGGCAGAGGGCCGGGCTGACTCTAGGGACAGGTGCGTATCATACGTGTATCGCTCCCTGGGAGTGCCCCCTATACACGTAATGCCTCGTGCCTTATGCATATTGACTTGCCAGCACATAAAAATTCAGTTTTCGCATCAGTGCGAGTTTTCCTCCATTGGAGCACCTTCAAGCTCTTATTTCCGACCCAAAATAACATCTACACCAATCTATCATTAATGGATTTATTCTACATTCATTAATTCAAAATTTTATAGATGTTTTCTACCATTAGAATCCATTTTCCTTATCCCTCCAAAAACCACAATTTTCAGATCGGCCACCATATCAGAATTCAGTAACAACAGTACAGAAACACACGAATTCCACATTCAAAATCAGCATACAACACAGATTCACATCAGAACAATGCACAAACGTAAATTCACAACAATCATTACACAAGCATGCAAACATTTAAGAAGAAGAAGAAATACACATAAATTCATAAGAGGGAAAAGAATCCTCACTACCCTCTCATGTTTAGACCACCATTACAGAATTCCATTCTCCCCCTTACTTGAATTTTGAGATTTTTCTCTCTTCAACAATGGTGGAAAGATCCCTTGCTCCTCTCTTGCCCTAGCTCCCCCTCTTTCTCTTTTCACGTACTGACAATTCTGATTTTCTTTTCCCTCACTTTTCTCTAATTATATTTTAATTTCCTTAATTTTCTTAATAACAATAATAATCCAAATAATAATCCTAATAGTGTTTTATTTCCTTTTAATAATAATAATAATAATAATAATAATAATAATAATAATAATAATAATAATAATACCTTTTATTATTAGGAATAAATATTTCATGTCATAAATGAAATACTCCCACTTATATTATTATTATCTTAATATTATTTTAAGGTTTATCCCACTTAATTCATTACACTAAGTTTTCACCTTCACCCTTACACCCATACCCTTCACTAAAGCAATGTCAAGAATAATCACAAATAAATCACAAAACGACTAAATAATTAAATTGAGTGTTACACTGAACTATTTCGGAGATGTATCTTCAAAAAGTTTTGCAACTTCAAGGTCGCGACAATGGCGTAATATGCGTCACGCAAGTTGAAAAAACATGATTTGATTGCTATTTTGAACCAACAAACAAAAAATACACTAAGTCTAAACTATGTTACACGTGATTCCTACACATTTCTAACCCTAATCATTGTTTTCTACACATTTACACTAAAACTCAAAATTTATCCGAAAACTCCAAAATTTACCTGCAATTTATGGTTTTGATGATGTTGAATGATGTTATTGATGATGTTTGATGTTTCTTTGAGTCTTGTTTGATGAAATTTGATGTTGTGAAGTTGAATTGTATTGAGAAGAGATTGAGGTCGTGTGTGGACAAAATGTAAAATGAGGGAGGAGAAGAGTCTGATGCGACATATATTTCAAATTATTTTAGAGATATATCTATGAAATATTTCAATGTTCACTAAACTTTAAATGCATCCGAAAATGTATCTAAAAAATTAAAAGACATATGCAAAATTTCACATGATGCGGTAGAAATAAATAAGGTTCTATAAAAAAATCATCTTAAACTAGAGGGGTAAAATACATAGGAAAATGTTTTTTTGACACAAGAGGATAGACTCACTAAAGTGTGGCACAACTTATTTTAGTTATTTTTGAAAAACCCATGGCCCAACTTTGATCAGCAGACTAGCACGACGAGTGTTCACTTTGCATTTCTTCATGTTGACTTAGATTCGGTATGTCAATCTCAAGTTCCCGCGAAATAGATCTTTCTTTCTCAAAATGATTCCATTCATTATAAAGCCTGTGATTATGGTTTACGCTATTGTACATCATATTAAGTGCACAACCCCCCAATTGTTACATCAGTCAACTATTTTTGCGTCCAGAAATATATCTAAAAAATTGAAAGACATATGCGAAATTTCACATGATACGATAGAAGTAAATAGGATTCTATAAAAAAATCATCTAAAACTATAGGGGTAAAATACATAGGAGAATGTTTTTTTGACTCACTAAAGTGTGGCATAACTTATTTTAGTTATTGATCTGACCTGACCAGGAGGGGATCACGGGCTGGCCACACGCTGTTGGGCTACTATCTGTTCACCGATGATGAGGAGGAGAAAGGGGGTGTACCTGCAAGACACTTCGATGCCAAAGTAAGGAATTGGGCAGAGTGAGAGCAAAGTACAGAAATAGGGTAAGAAGCGAATTACTTGACCCTCTTGTGGAAGAGGGTATTTATAGAGAGACCCCAGCGTTGGGCCAACGATCATTTATGTTGGGCTGGATCGCTAGGCCCAACCTAAATGACTGCTAGGGCTTACGTGGCGTAGTGAAGACCAGGACGTGGTCTTCGCCCTAGTTCAACTGCTCCGTGAACTCCGGAAGGTGGGTTGACCTACTCTTTCGGAGGTGGGCGGTTGGTGGATGACGTGTCCCCGCGGAGGGGAGCACGTGGAGAACGTGTGAAGGACACGTCGTTCTGCCCGCAGAGGGAGAAGGTCCTGCCCGCAGAGGCAAGGTCCCGCCCGCGGAGGGTATGGTCCTGCCTGCGGGGAGGTCTTTCGGGCTCATTGTGGACTTTGTTCCCGACGCGGTATTCGGGCTGGACAGGCTTGGTGGAGCATTATTGGGTTGGGCCCGCGTGGTCGGCCCAGGGCCCAGGCCAGAACAGGAGCCCCCCAAGTCGTTGCTTCGAGGAAGGGAGTGAGGACTTGATGACGTCGTTCCGGGGAAGTGGACTGGCCAGGGGGGAGACCCTTTAGCGCGAGCACGTGTGTTCCACCTCGTCAATAGTCCGGGCTTGACGACGGGTGTTGGCGGGGAGAGGTGAAGGGGCGTGTCTGTCTGCTTCCGCCACGTGCCATGCGCTGGGTGGCTGCTAGGGCGGCTACCCTAGGGTACTCAAGTGTCTAGTGATGCTTCGAGTCCCGTGCAGGGGTATAAGTAGGCGAGCCCCTGCTCATTTCTCACTTTTCGCCCTCTTGTTCTTCAGTTTCCTACTTGTTGTCTTGCCGCCGTCCGATATCTCTGTCGTCACAAACCGCCGCATTCTTCGTCGTCGGTATCATCGCAGTAAGTTTCCTTTCTCTTTTCTCCTGTTTTTCTGGTTGGTTTTATGACCATGGTCGGGGCCGTTTGAATGCCCCGAGGAGAGGCGAAGATCTCCGCCGTTCTAGGGGATTTTTTAGGGTTTTTATTATGAATGCCCCGGGGAGAAACGCTAGTTCCGATGAGTGTCCCGAGGAGGGAAGCTTTTTCCAATGAACGCCCCGGGGAGAGATTCTCTACTCTGATGAACGTCCCGGGGAGCATCGTCTATTCCGACGGACGCCTCCGAGGAGGGTTTGCAGTTCGGGTCATATTGATAACCGGGGAGGTGGTAGGTTAGGGCAGATCCACCGGGGACGATGCTCGGGGAGTCCTCGTCGCCCTTTCACTTGACTTGCGGTGGAAGGGGTGAATTTGATCTCTGTCATCGAATTCACCGTTACCTTATGCTTTTCAGGTGTTTAATGACTACGCTCGTCTTGGGCATAATGGCCGAGGATAATGAGTCAGACGTCCCCTATTTTGATGAGCGCGTCGTTCCGATCGGAGATTGGGTGGCCGAGGAGCCTCTCACCACGCCCTTCTGCTTTGCCTCTGATCCGATAGGGGCCTATGCCACCATGGAAGACCGGGAAGAGGGGGATCCTCAAAACTGACAAGTCTACCGCCCCCTCCCAGGTCATCGGATCTGCTCGAAATACGGGCGGATGCGCTTTCCGATGTACGAGTTTTACTTCAAAGAGGCTAGGCTCAGGTTGCCATTTTCGGACTTCCATCTGGGCCTCTTCGACTGGCTGAGGTTGGCCCCGTTGCAGCTGCACCCAAATGCCCTGGCCTTTATTCGGGCCTTCGAGCTCGTGTGCCAATATCTCCAGGTCGGCGTCACGCTGCCGCTGTTCTTTTGTATTTTCCATCTGCAACGACAGTCGGTGAGTGGCCGACATGGCTGGGTGTCATTCAAGCAGCCGAACAGACTTTTCAGAACGTATATGGATTCTGTCCGAGATTTCAAAGGTCGCTTTTTCGTGGTCAGCCCGATCACGCACGAAGGGGTCCGCTCTTTATATTCGGAAGGGGAGATGATAGTGGATGGTCATCGCGAGGCCGTTATGCTGCCCATGGTGCATGTGGAGTGGTCCCTGGAACATTATTCTCGGGGAACAGGTCGGTATATCGTGCGGGGGGGATGCTTGATGACGAGGACATGGCTAGCTATCTGAAGATAGTTTCATTTGTGCACAATTTACCATTGTTGAAGTTGGTCACCCCTGATGGCCGGTACATTCTCGACAGTTACGGAAACATTCGCGAGACGGCGAGGCTGATCAACACAAAGGCCCTTCTCGAGTGCGCCTCGGAGGAGGATGCCCTGTGCTACCTAGGTGGTGGACGCCTCGTCCTTTTTCGACCTGATACCCTTAGCTTTTTACTGACTGGTTTTTCTTTTGTCGTGCAGGGAATATGGCTTCTGTCGAGGAGCGAGTGAAGAAGTTGCGCGCGTCAAGGGCTGCCGTTCCTCCGAAGACGCGGGTGGCTCAGTTGGCCGGGCAGTCTTCTGCAGAGCAGGATGGAGGGGGGTCGTCGGCGTCCCCAACTGGTAGCCAGTCGCCTACTTCCCAAGGGCCCCCGAAGAGAGCGAGAGTTCAGGAGGATACGCCCGTGGTCGACTTATCGGTGGAGTCTTCCGAGGAGGGTTATACTATCGCTCCTTGTCACCAGCACCCCGACTACTTCCATGGGGCTAGGTCGCCCAGCATTCCTGCGGGGGAGGTGAAGGCGATTCTGGGTGCCAACCGTGCTACGAGGAGGCAGGTTCTGACTGAGGACTTGGCTGCGTTGATGCGGACTTTCACTACGGCAATGGTCCTGAACGAAGAGAGCTGCTTAGCTGTCGAACTGTCGAAGCTGCAAGGGGATCTCGCTTTCGCGCAGTCCCGTCTGATTCAGGCGGCTGAGGATTTGGAGGCGAGCCGAGGGAGGGTGACTCAGCTGACCAAAGATTTGGAGAAGACACGCGGGGAAGTTGACCTCGAGCGCAAGAGGTGCGGTGGCGTCGAGGAGAAGCCGAGGGCGGCTGAAGAGGAGCTACGGGCGTCGAAAGCTCGTGTGGTGGAGCTCGAGGGCGATCTCTTTCCTGGTGATGACGAGACTAATGACGACAGGTTGCTGGTTACCCGGGCGGACCTGCTTGCCAGGATACACGTGCTGGAAGGGGATTGCCTAGATGGCTTTGCTGCGGGCTTCAACAGCGCCTTCGCTCAGCTCAGGGTAGTGAACTCTGGTGTCGCCTTTGTCGAGGATGGAATTGGCCCCTTCCATGAGATAGTCGACGACCGGGTGGTCGACCCCAGCGCCGAGGAGGCTGGCACCGTCGTCCCTGTTGTCGAGCCTGAAGCCGATGGAGAGGAGGGAGCATAGACTAGCCCCGAGCCTGTGTGCCCGTGTATTTCGGCATGCGCGCCATGTTTTGTATTTTGTTGTTTTCTTTGTTGGGCCTGCGTGCCCTTGTTTGTGTAATATTGACTACTGGGCTGGTGCCCGCTTTTAATTAATATATTTCTAATAATTTTCTAAGTGTGCGCTCGGTTTTGTTTTTTGCATGTTTGTTTATGCTCGTTTTATTTATGCACGTACTTGTATGCTCGAACTGTATGTATGTTTGTCATGTATGTTTAGTATGCCTTTGGGCCTGTCCAGGGTGGTAGCTCGACGATGATTGTTTCCGGCTGTGTGTGGAACTAGCCGGCTGGTCGGCTTTGTTGCCTGACCGGATCGGGGGTAGTTCTCCCCGTGGCATGAACGTCCCATCGCGAGCTGGGTGTCCTGCCGGTGTTGGTACGGCGGTGGGGAATCTCGATCGAGGTGTTCCCCGCCGTGCAAGGCCTTCTTCCCAGGCACACGAGAGGCAGCGCTTGCTTTTGGTCTGGTCGTTAGGAGACGTGAGGAGGTGCGGTGGTACCATGTCGCCCCCCCAGTGGTCGCGACGGCTGGACGTCGCGGGCAGTGTTTAACTGTAGTACCGCTTAAGTTTCTCGGCATTCCAAGGTCGAGCTAGTTGTTCCCCGTGCAGGTTTTCGAGGTAGTAGGCCCCGTGCTTTGTCTTGTCGCGGACACGGTAGGGGCCTTCCCAATTCGCAGCTAGTTTGCCCTCGTGTGAGTCTTTTTGGTTTCTGCGCAAGACTAAGTCGTCGATTTGGAAGTCGCGTTTTAGGACTTTGTTATCGTGGCAAAGTGCCACTTGCTGTTTTAGTCGGGCCTCCCGAAGGGCTGCTCCCGATCGGATCTCCTCGACAAGGTTGAGCTCCTCTCGTAAGGCGTCGTCGTTGTCGTCGGTGTCGAGGGGAGCTTCAGTTCGTCTGGATGGCTCGCGTATCTCGACCGGGATCACTGCTTCGGTGCCATACGTGAGGCAGAATGGGGTTTCCCCCATTGTTGAGTGGGGCGTAGTTCGGTATGCCCAGAGGACGCTGTGGAGTTCCTCGACCCATGCCCTTTTTGCGTCGCCGAGTCGTCGTTTTAGTCCCCTGAGTATGACCCTATTCGCAGATTCTGCCTGGCCGTTTGTCTGGGGATGTTCGACCGAGGTGAAATGGTGTTTAGTTCCGAGCTTGGTGATGAAGTCGCGGAAGTTTTTGTCCGTGAACTGTGTGTCGTTGTCGGTGACGATGGCGAGCGGGACCCCGAATCGTGCGAGGATATTTCGTTTGTAAAATCGGAGTATGTTGTGGGCCGTGATTTTGGCTAAGGCTTCGGCCTCAATCCATTTGGTGAAGTAGTCCACGCCTACTAGGAGGTATTTGTTCTGATAGGAGCCTAGGGTGAAGGGGCCGAGGATGTCCATCCCCCACCAAGCGAATGGCCATGGGGAGGAGAGGGATTTGAGTTCGGTCGTTGGGGCGAGGTGCATGTCCCCGTGTCTTTGACATTTGTCACATCGTTTGACGTGCTCCCTCGTGTCTGTTTGCATCGAGGGCTAGTAGTATCCTGCTCGTAGGGACTTTCTCGCCAGGGATCGTCCTCCGAGGTGCTGCGCGTTGATGCCCTCGTGGAGTTGGAGGAGCCGTCCACGAAAATGGTCCATATGTGGCTCCCCGTGGTAGGGTCGGGTGATGAGGTCATCTCGGCAACGAAATCGGCCAGGGCTTGGACTTTGATGGCTTTCCGGCCTTTGTAGACGATGTCGAACTCAGATAGCTCTAGCGACCATTTCAGCATGCGTCCATCCATGTCGGGTCGGCCGAGGAGCTGGCGGATGGGCTGGTCGGTACGGAGCATGATGGTGTGTGCTAAGAAGTAATGTCGGAGCCGTCATGCGACGGTGATGAGGACTAGGGTGACTTTTTCGATCAGCTGGTACCGGACCTCGGGACCGTGGAGGGCTTTGCTCGTGAAGTAGATTGGCTTTTGCCCCTCTTCGGTTTCTCTAATGAGAACGGCACTGACGGCCTCGTTAGCTACGACCAGATATAGGTATAGGGTTTCGCCCGTCACGGGACGTGTCAGCACCGATGGTTCGGACAGGACGCGTTTGAGGTGGTGGAGGGCTTGCTCGCATTCCTCTGTCCATTCGAACGTCGTCTCCTTCCTGAGTAGTTTGAAGAAGGGGAGGGTGTGTTGTGCGGACTTGACGATGAACCAGGAAAGTGAGGCGAGCACACCATTGAGGGATTGGATGGACTTCTTCGTGGTGGGTGTGGTGATTTTCAAAAAGGCGTGGCATTTGTCCGAATTTGCCTCGATCCCACGCTCGGTCAGGTAATAGCCGAGGAATTTTCCTGCGCGGACACCGAAGGTGCATTTCTCTGGGTTAAAGCGCATTCGGCATGTCCTCGCGGTGTCGAAGACCTTCCTGAGATGGGCAGTGTGGTCGGCTTCCGTGCAGGATTTGACGATCATGTCGTCCATGTATACTTCGAACATGTCACCTATTTCGCCCCGGAAGACTTTGTTCATCATCCGTTGGTACGTGGCGCCGGTGTTCTTTAGGCCGAAGGGCATTACATTGTAGTAATAGTTGCCTGACACCGTCATAAATGCCGTGCTCTGTTTGTCGTGCTCGTCCATCGGGATTTAATTGTACCCCGAGTATGCGTCCATGAAGGACAGGAGCCCGAAGCCCGCGGAGTTGTCGACGAGTTTGTCGATATTGGGGAGAGGGTAGGCGTCCTTAGGACATGCCCGGTTGAGATCGGTATAGTCAACACACATGCGCCATTTTCCATTATTCTTTTTAACGAGTACAACATTGGACAGCCAGGTTGAATACCGGGCTTCCGAAATAAAATTTGCCTCTATGAGGTCTTTTACAGCTTTTTCAGCCGCCGCCGACTTTTCGGGGGACTATCTACGCCTACGTTGAACTACGGCCTTCGCGGTCGGGCTGATGGACAGCTGATGGCAGGCGACCTCGGGGTCGAGTCCGGGCATTTCTGCGGCGCTCCAAGCGAAGAGGTCGGCGTTCTCGTGGAGACAGACCTGTAACTGTTTCTTTGCTAAGTCTGGGAGTCCGACCCCGATCTTCACGGTTCGGCTCTCGTCGTCCCCGAGTGTGACGATCTCGAATTCACCGTCTGGGATGGGGCGTGCCGGGTGGGTGGGCTGCCCGTTGGACTGGTTGGCTTTGTTGGTCCTTATTTCATGATCGTGCTCCTCGGTAAAGCGGCTGTCGAGGTCCACGGATCCGACCAGCTCCTTTGGTTCGCTCTTCGGCGCCACGGTTGGGGTCGCCTTCTTGGTTGCAGGAGCGATGGTGTCCAAACCTTTCAGCGCGGCCTCGAAGCACCTCCGGGCGGCCTCGATGTCTCTGTTGAGGGTCACCACGGCCCCCGCTTCGTGTAGTACTTCATCTTTAGGTGGACGGTGGAAGGTATTGCGGTGAGTTCTGTTATCGTCGTTCTGCCCAGGATACAGTTGTAGAGGGACGGGCACTTTATGACTAAGAAACAGATGCTGATCTCCTTGGTCGTTTCCTCTTCCCCGAATGTGACTTTCAGCTCCACGTATCCCCAAGGTCTCGTCGTCGTCCCGTTGAACCCCTGAAGGTCGGAGCCTACGTAAGGGGATAGGTTGGATTCGTCGAGTTGGAGGGTCGTGAAGAGATGGGTGTACATGATATCCACCAAGCTGCCTCCGTCGACGAGGATGCGCCTGACGTCGAAGTTCGCCATCCGCGCCCGTATGAGCAGGGGAATGTTGGAGTTGGGGGATCCCCCGGGGAGTTCCTCGAGGTAGAATGTGATCGGATTGGATCGACCGCGAAATCTTTCGAGCGTGCTCATTTTATCGGAGTTGCTCGTGATAAGTTCGTCGAACTTTCTTTTCACTGATCCTATGGACAGGCTCCTTGTGGCGCCGCCCGAGATGACCATGGCTCTAGCAAAGTATTCCCACCGGTTGGTTGGTCGTACCAGCTCGCTGGGTAGGTCGGGGAGGCCGAACTTTCTGTCCGCGAACCAGTCCTCGGGGCGGCTGACACACAGCACGACCTGGAGTCTGTTGTCGCCGTCAGAAGAGGGGAGCTCTTCGACTTTCTTGGCCTCGGGGCCTCACCCCCCAGGTGTATCTCTTTAGGTGGTCGTCTTTAATCAGGATTTCGATTGCGTCCTTGAGATGGATGCAGTCTTTGGTCACGTGCCCGTGGCTCCTGTGGAATCAGCAGTATTTCGATTTGTCCACATTGGGTTTGGGGGGCGTCGGCCTGGGGAAGCGGACACCTCCCTGGGCAAATTCGGTTTTGGAGCACTCGGCCAGTATGCGCTCGCGGGAAGCGACTAAGGCCGTGTATTCCGTGAATCGGCCGGCGGGGCCACGTTGTTCGCGTTGTTCGCGGGGGCGATCTTCCCGACGGCGGTCACCTCCCTGCCGCTGGCTCAAGGCTCCGTCATCTCGGTGCCCACGGGGGGCCTCCCTGTCTCGGGTGTCTCGTGCGGAGTTGACTGCTTGAGTTTCCTCGAACCGGATGTAATGTGCAGCTCTGTCGAGGAAATCATGCAGGGAGGTTGGCCGGTGTATGCCCACGGCCTCGTAGAACTTGGAGTCGTGGCGTAGACCCTACTCCATTAGGTAACGCTTCATCTCGTCTGACGTCGTTACCTGCACCGCTTCCCGGGTGAATCTTTCGATGTACTTTCGGAGAGGCTCGTCGGGGGCTTGGATTATCGCGCCGAGGACGGCTTCCGTCTTCGGGTGGCGTCGGGACGCTGTGAAGTGTTTTGAAAACAGGTCCTTCAGGACCCTCCACGACGTAATCGATTCGGGCTCCAGAATTTTGTACCATGTCATGGCGCCTTTCCTTAGGGTCATCGGGAATAACCTGCACTTGATAGCTCCTCGGACGTTTCGGTAATCGAGCATGGCCTCGATGTCTTCCAGGTGATCATCCGGGTCGGATGTGCCGTTGTACGTCGAGAGCGTCGGGGGCTTCTCCATCCCGTGGGGAATGGAGGCGGCCATGATTTCCCGGGACAAGGGAGTCCGGTAGTCGTCTTCGTCGCTGAGAGCGGGTGACCGAGGAGGAGATGGGTCGTTTAGGATAAGCATCTGGTTTCGGATCATCGGCCTTCTGACCGGGGGTTTGACGCGCGGATTCCTGGTCGGAATTGATGAAGTGTTCTGTCGCCTCCCGCAAACTTGTCTCTTCGGGGATCTGGTGCGCTCCCGCACTACTTCCGTTCGGGGTCTCTCCAGCCGAGGTTGTCGATTTCTGGGTTGAGGGGAGGGACTCCTCGAACCCTCATTCTGGTCTTCCCACGAGGGGACCTTGGGGGGACCTCCCGCTCTAGCGCTCCAATTTGTACGTTCTGCTGAGACAACAGCTGGTTCGTCTGGTTGATAGTCGCAAAGAGGGCGGCCACCGTTGGGTCCGCTCCTGCCGGGACAGGAACGGGTTGGAACGCCGCTGGGCTCGGGGGCCGGTGGTCGACCTGGCGTACCGGTTCTGCGGACGACGGAGAAGCAGTCTGGTCGTCTCTCTCGTCGGTCTCCGCTAGGCGTGACGTCTCCATCTGCTTGCTGTCGTAGGCGGCGGCGTTGAGCACGAAGTCGCGCATGGTATCGTCGTGGTGTGGGCTAGCCATGATCGTAGAGTGTTGGTGAAACTTTGGTTTTCTGCTCGGAGTAATAGGGAAGTTTTAGTTCCCAGAGACGGCGCCACTGATCTGACCGGACCAGGAGGGGATCAGGGGCTGGTCACACGCTGTTGGGCTGCTATCTGTTCACCGATGATGGGGAGGAGAAATGGGGTGTACCTGCAAGACACTCCGATGCCAAAGTAAGGAATTGGGCAGAGTGAGAGCAAAGTACAGAAATGGGGTAAGAAGTGAATTACCTGACCTTCTTGTGGAAGAGGGTATTTATAGAGAGACCCCAGCGCTGGACCAACGGTCATTTGTGTTGGGCTGGATTGCTAGGCCTAACCCAAATGACTGTTAGGGCTTACGTGGCGTAGTGAAGACCAGGACGTGGTTTTCGCCCTAGTTCAACTGCTCCGTGAACTCCGGAAGGTGAGTTGACCTGCTCTTTCGGAGGTGGGCGGTTGGTGGATGACGTGTCCCCGCGAAGGGGGGCACGTGGAGAACGTGTGAAGGACACGTCGTTCTGCCCGCGGAGGGAGAAGGTCCTGCCTGCGGAGGCAAGGTCCCGCCCGCGGAGGGTATGATCCTGCCCGCGGGGAGGTCTTTCGGGCTCGTTGTGGACTTCGTGCCTGACGCGATATTCGGGCTGGATAGGCTTGGTGGAGCATTATTGGGCTGGGCTCGCGTGGTCGGCCCGGGGCCCAGGCCAGAACAATTATTTTAGTTATTCAACCCAAATATTGACCATTGGTTTCCTTACATTTGAAAATGAATTGATTACAAATGTGAAACGAAGAGTAAACAATGACTTTGGTTTCTTTAGAAATATAAAAATAGTCTAAGAACTCGAGATCAAACAAGATTAATCGAGAGCTTGAAGTCTAATTACATTTGTCAGTCAGTTTTTTAGATGGTTTTTCAAGTGCATTAACTTGAACATATTATATGCATTCATCAAAACACTTACATTCATCTAAACACTTCATTAATTTTTTCCTCATTTTTCTTCATTCTATAAAATCTCTTCCTAGCATTATGGATGCCTCATCGTAAATGATTTAATCTCGTTTTTACTTTATAATTTTGCTAGAAAATCAAAAATCAGATCCACTGTTGTTAAAGTTTTGCCAAATTCACGCATTTGACACGTTTTCAATTGTTGGATCAAGATTAAACGATTTAGATTGTAATTTATTTTTTAATTTACTTTAAAATAAAATATTGAATTATAAATTTAAACAGTTTATTTTCATCTAACAGTTGAGAACATGCCAAACGCGCGATCTAGTGAATGCAAAGAAACGATTAACGGTGAAATAACCAGAAGAATCATCCATGAAGATGATGATAATGGATCCAAGATCCATGGAGAAGAATAGAGAAAACAAGAAAAGTTTGTTACAGACTGTTATGAAGTGTAACTGTTATTTCTGTATTGCATTCATAATCATATAATCAACATTAATAGGTTATATGCTCAAAGAAGAGTTAGTGAAACAAACAATCGACATTAGATACAATAAACTCAACTGTATTTTCTATCACTATAATGTCCTATTAACATGTTCAACAAAACAAGATGAAAGTTGCACAAAGAATCACAAGAACATAATCTCAATCTCAAACTCAACAATAACAACTAAAGAACAACATATAACTTTTCAAAACTTTGCAAAGTAAAACAACTAAACAACAACAACAACAATAACATCAAATAACTAAAAAAACAATAATAAATAACAACAACAATAACAACATTAACATTCAATCTTAATCTAAACAACAACTAACATTAAACAACAACTAAAAAAAAATCTCAACAAAACTACATCAACATCAACAATAAACCTATAACATCAACTTCAATAAATCTATAACATACTTATCTCAACAAAAATAACAATATATAACATCAATCTCAATTTAAACAACAACAACAACAAGATTAAACCTCTAGGTTTCGGATCTCAACAACAACAACATTAATGTAACATGAATAATGATGTTTGATGTACCAGATTTGTGAAAAAGAAGTGAATGAAATGATTTCGGTCTTTCATTATGGCAAGTATCGAACGAGAGCCCTAAACACATATCATATTCGTATTAAAGATGATATGTGTTTAGGACTCTTGTTATTTATAGTTCTTATTATTTATGGTTCTTGTTATTTAAAACTCTTGTTATTTAAGACTATTTATTAGGGTTATGTGTGTGTTGTTTTTAGACCCAATCAAGATGAATGATATTAACCTTCCAATACAAGAAATACAAAGTGCTAGAATGAGCTAATGATGAGAACTCTCAAATGTTATCTAAAATTTAATTGTATTTGATCAGTTGGATTTAAGATAAAATGATAAATAAAAATGATGTACATTATATTAAATCAACATAATTTTTTTTCCAAAGGTTCTCTTAAGAAATTTATGTTACATATGTTGTTTCTGATGATTGAAGTTCCATTATGCTTTGATGAGGCTTTGATGATTAAGTTTTGAGTTGGTGCAGAGAAAATTGAGGGAGTTTGAAAAACAGTTTTGAAGAAAATGAGAAATGAGGAAGGAGAAGAGTCTAATGCGGTTTAATCTTCAAAAAATTTTAGAGATTTATCTCTGAAATATTTTGATATTAATTGAGTTTTTGTTGTGTTCGAAAATATAACTTTAAAATTTTAAAACATTTATGTAATTTTTGTGTGGTGAGGAAGAAGTCTTTGAGATGCATTAATTTTTTTATATATTTTTTACACATATAAGGATAAACTCGCTAAAGTGTGGCACACAAATAAATTATTTTTGAAAAACCTATGCCCAACTTTGATCAGCACGGCGAATGTTCGTTTTGCTGTCCTTCACGTCGACTTAGACTAGGTATGTCAATCTCCGTCTCACTTTCCCGCGAAATAGATCTTTCTTTCTCAAAATAATTCCATTCATTTTAAAACCTGTGATTATAGGATACGCTATTGTACACACCATTTTCTCCGCAACCCAACTATTGCATTAGTCAACTACTTTGCTTTTCTTTGAGTCATTTTCGCAAACACCTTTGGCTCAAGGCTTAAATTATTGAATAATCATATTTTTTCATCCAATCTGGATGTATTGATTTCCTTGTTCTTCAATCATGATCAGAATCAGATCTAACCTATCTGTTTTCTCTGTTGTGCTTTTACGCTTTAGGCAAAACCCAGTCACTGTTAATCACTGTGATATAGTTCAAAAGCCTCCTGTGAATGGTTCTTTCAATGATTTTGACTATCTAACTCATGGCACTCTTTTAGCTCCACCAAAATTTGGTTTCTTAGTTAGATTCTTTTCTACTGAATCCTCAACCAAAAGCCTTGAAATGTCCACTAATGCTCCTGCATTGGGATTGGACAAGGCCTTGAGTGATGAAGACGATGATGATAATGACGACGACAATGATGATTGTGATAAGAATAGTTCTCGGATACATTTAATGGAAGATGATTTTGTCCAAGATGTTAAGACGATTATGGATATAATTCACGAACCGGGTTCTGGACCACATGAAATTAAGCAGAAGCTTGAGGATTGCAGTGTTAAGGCATCATCAGAGTTGGTTGTTGAGGTTCTTTCCAGAATTCGCAATGATTGGGAAGCGGCTTTCACTTTTTTCTTGTGGGCTGGAAAGCAACCGGAGTATGCTCATTCGGTTCGCGAATACCATTCAATGATATCTATCCTGGGTAAAATGAGGAGGTTTGATACTGCTTGGGCATTAATCGAAGAAATGAGAGGAAAGAGAACTGGTCAATCTCTTGTGACTTCACAAACTCTCTTGATTATGATAAGGAAATACTGTGCTGTTCATGATGTTGGAAGGGCTATAAACACTTTCTATGCTTTTAAACGGTTTAACATTCAAGTTGGATTATATGAATTTCAAGGCCTTCTTTCTGCGCTTTGCCGATACAAGAATGTGCAAGACGCTGAGCACTTATTGTTCTGTAACAAAAATGTTTTCCCACCTGACACCAAAAGCTTCAACATCATTCTTAATGGATGGTGCAATTTGATTGTTAGCACGCGCAATGCAGAAAGGATTTGGGAGGAAATGAGTAAGAGAGGAATCAAACACGATGTTGTCTCCTATGCGAGTATCATATCTTGCTATTCAAAATCTTCTAAACTTTATAGGGTGCTCCAGCTGTTTGAACAAATGAAGAAAAAGAATATCACTCCTGATAGGAAGGTTTATAACGCGGTCATTTTTTCTCTTGCGAAGAATAGGCTTGTGAAAGAAGCTATAAATCTTATTGGAACAATGGAAGACAACAATGTCACTCCAGATGCCATTACTTACAACTCCCTAATCAAGCCGCTCTGCAAAAACCGCAAAATTGATGAAGCTAAAGAAATTTTCGATGAGATGTTGAAGCGACACATATCCCCGTCTATTCGGACTTTTCACGCTTTCTTCCGAATATTAAGAGTCAAAGAAGAAGTATTTGAGCTTTTAGACAAAATGAAAGAGCATGGGTGCAACCGAACTATTGAGACTTATATAATGTTGATAAGGAAGTTTTGCCGGTGGCGGCAGCTTGATGAAGTCAATAAGATATGGAATGCAATGAGAGAAGATGGAATCGGCCATGATCGTAGCTCGTATATTGTACTGATTCATGGCCTGTTTCTGAATTGTAAGGTAGAGGAAGCATACAAATACTATATAGAAATGCAAGAGAAAGGTTTCCTTCCTGAGCCAAAGACAGAAAATATGCTTCAGGCATGGCTTTCTGGGAAACAAGTAACAGAGGGCCAGGTTACAGATATGGGACACAATCAATTGGAACATGGTAGTCTTAAAAAGAATATTAAGCCTATACCAAGTAAATTTGATAAGGAAAAAGCTTTTCTTCGGGAACCTGAGACCAGAAGCGTAACAAGAGAAGGGGGCTTTTCTTTCTGGGAGAAGTAAATCCTTATCTAACATGAGGTTCAATAGCACTTCCTTTGTCTATGATGATGGTATCAAAGTAGTTAATGCCTTCCATTTGTGTATACCCGTTTGCCACCAATCTTGCTTTGTACCTTTCTATAGAACCATCTGCCTTGTGTCTAATTTTATAGATCCATCTACATCCAATGGAAATTTTGCCATGAGATAGATCAACCACAGTCCAAGTTTGGTTTTCTGCAAGAGCAAGTAACTCGACATCCATGGCCTTTCTCCAGCAATCAGGTTTAATGGCTTGGTTAAAGGTTTGGGTTCAATGTTGGATGAGATGAAACCAGGTTTAAGTGCGTATGCTAAGAATCCGAAGCAAGCAGCGGAATCTCTGATTTCGCTCTTAGACAAAGCTGAGAGTGTTGTTCCTCGGGAATTGAGATCGAAGACACCAGTTCGAGTTGGGGTGTGTGTTTTTGTGTGGCATTGCATTTGTGATTTGTTTGTGTGTTGTTTTTACCTTTTAGTTTCTTTGAAAAAAACTGAATTGAATTTGTATGGTGATGAATGCAACTGCAGGTTTGAGATCTTTGGAAGGGGATGCATCTGAAAAGATATTGCAAGCGGTAACTGTTGCTTTGTCTTTCTCAATTTCAATGGCTTAAGAAGCTGTGCAACTATTGCTTTTTTAAGAAGCTGTGCATATTTAGTTTTATTGTAAAACATGGATGATCTGAACTCTGAAAGAGATAAGGCGTCGGCTTGTTTCTTGTTCCTTATTGTTAGATTCCAAAGATTTGATTATATTCCTACCACAATGCAAAATAGCCAAATATTTGAATAAATAATGATTCATTTTGACAGTTGCAAATTGTTCCTCTGGATGAAATTTTGTCCTAATCAGTTCAACAATGAAAAGCTTGAGGTTCCCTTGCATATACAAAATTCCTTCACCTACAGTTTTCTTTAGCATAATTGAATTTTGTTTTTTCTATTTGATGAGGAGGAGGGTATGAGCAATGCTTAGATATATCATAAAAATACAAGTTACTAAAAAATCTAAAGAATGGTCATCAGAACACTAGAAAGTTAGAAATCCTATATTTTCTTTGAAGTTATATACTGAATATATTCTCCAATAGCTTTTCCTAGCCACTAATTCACACTGGTAGAAAGCATTTGTTTTGGTCCATAGTTTAATAGTTAAAAGCATCCACATGAACTAATAATTCTTAGTAACAGAATAAAAAATGGTGTTTTCTCCCCTCAAAAGAGCTGATGCAGTATGTTTGTGTTACCTTGTCTTGTTTTATAATAGGTCACCATTAACTATCTATTGGGAAACTTGGGAAAAGATTATTCAAATGGCATATGCCATCTCTGAGTCTGATGCTGCCATGGCTCCAAAAGTAAAGGATGGAGATGATCCATATGTCAAGGAGATGTTCCTGAGGGGAAGAAAATATTACCTCTATGTTCACAGGTTTTTCTACTTACTTGAAATGCTAATAAATGTCTTTTTTTTTCTTCTTTTTTTCTTTCTGTTTACAGCCTTAAGCCTTTAGTAGCATTAGCTCATGAACCTAGTCGATACTTATACTTTGCAGTATTTTTCATGACAGTATTTTGGGTTCCCATCAATAGATCTTTTTTAGCTGACTAATAGATTTTTTTACTTCTTGCTTTCAGTTACTTGCGCTATGGTTTACTAGCTGCTCGTGCAGAGATTTTAAAGGTTTCCGGTGATGCTGAAAACCCGTGTATCTTATCTGGCTATGATGGTAATTACAACCCCTCCGTATGTCCACTTCTACTTTGATTGAGTTACCCTTTCTGTATGCCTGGTACTATTTTGACTGAGTTGCATTTCAGCTCTTTTGATTGAGTTGATACAGAAAAAGAGCTCCGAACAAATAGATTTTTTATATGCATTTTCCTGTCTTAAAGTTCTGATGACAAATGGATCTTGTAAACTACGTAGGATCTTACAACTATGGAGGAAAGAAATATAAGGCATCGTCCTCTGGAGCAAGCTTAAATGAATGCAAAAGCGTCGCTCTCAAGGCTCTCAAAGTCAACGAGTCATCGTGTACACATATGAAGTGCACTTTTGGCGGGATATGGAATGGTGGAGGTGGGGATGGACAGAAAAACCTCTTTGTTGCCTCATTTTTCTTTGACCGGGCTGCTGAGGTAATTACTTTATCATGTAATGGTCCTTGGAATAATTGACTACATTGCTTCTAATTCTACTGCATTGCCCATCTTATCACTTTACTTATTCACAGGCTGGTTTTGCTGATCCAAACAAACCAGTTGCAATAGTTCATCCTATGGATTTTGAAGAAGCTGCCAAGCAGGCTTGTCAAACGAAATTCAAGAATGCCAAATCCACTTATCCACGAGTTGAAGAGGGGAACCTTCCATATCTTTGCATGGATCTTGTTTATCAGTGTACATTGCTTGTTGATGGGTTTGGTAGGTTTTATTCTAAAGTTTGGATAGTTATGCATGACAATGTTTCTACAAAGTCTTTGTAACCCATCTTCCTGCACTTATTTATTTCACTTGTTTGCAGGCATATATCCCTGGCAAGAGATTACATTGGTAAAGAAAGTTAAATACGAAGATGCCCTTGTTGAGGCAGCTTGGCCGCTAGGAAGTGCCATTGAAGCTGTATCGGCTACATAACAGGACCAGAGAGTTTGATTACTCATCCGAAACCTTGCGGCATGGATTTTGTGGTGAAACACTGCCTGTCATTCATGACGATCAGAGATTATTTCAGGCAAAATTGGAATTGGATATAGGTCTACTTTTCAGGAATAATGGGAGATTGCAGCTTCATTATTTTTCATACGTAATTAATTCACAATATATCTGATTTACAGCTCCGGCAGATTCATTCGATTCATTAAGCACATTTATGTATTGTCTTGAGAGATTAACAAAATGGCGATTCTTACACCATTTCATTTTTGTTTAAATGGTTTCATTCCTGATTTTAGCTAGTCCTTTATTTCTTCTCTTCTTGTTAGCAACACCTACTTGATTGGCATGCGTGGGACTAATGATTTTAGTTACCTCTTCCTTCGTTTTTGTTGTTTTTGGTAACTTAATTCGCTTGCTATACTTAGACAGAATGTTTTAATCCCACAAATTCTTGAGATATTTTTACATAGTAATCCAAGGCTAAAATTTACTAATGGTTTAATCAAAATCTCAAAATCTTTAATCATTAATGTGTGAGCTAATTCAAAATTGTCTTAGTAAACAATATGCACGTCTGTTGAAGTATAGGGACTTTAAATGATAATCAAAATGAATATTTAATGATTGTTTATAAGACGACAATTTGAATGATCGTTTAGAAGATACGCGGGCTTAACATAATTTATAACCTAAAAATGTGTAATTGATGAGACAACTTATGTTAATCTAATGGTTCAGTATATTTATCTTTTTGAAGAGTTAATGTTTTAATTTATAATCGGTGTTATACACATATCTAGAACTGTATCAAATAACAGCAGTATTTTTCATTGTATTTTACCTATCATTAAAATTAAAATTAAAATTAAAATGTTGACATAATAAGGTTGACTTCTTCTATTAGCTTGGTGAGCAAAATATAAAAATATTTACGATAGGGATTAACTCCGTGTCGCTACTGCGAAAATCGGCGCCGGCTTGACAGGAGAGTCGCCACCGTGCGTTATTTATCCCTCAGAGCGGGAAAGGAAACGCTCGAAGTAAACCTCGCAAAGACGGGAAAAGGTATGGTCATCGCAACCAAAACCTGGATTCGGGAGTCGGTTACGCAAGGGGAAGGTATTAGCACCCCTCACGTCCATCGTACTCGATGGGATCCACGCTTGGTGTTTATAAGGAAAAGGGTGTGTTTATCTATCTACGCTAATGGTCAGTCTGAAAAGAAAAGAAAAGGACAGGACTCGACAGAACATACGGTGTTCTGGGCCTACGTACTCCCTCGTGCAATGGGAAAGTCAGAGTCAACGTAGTTCGACTACCTACGTCTAAACGGGGAAAAGGTTGCTCGCCAGGACATCGCGTCCTGTGCCTACGTACTTCCACACAGCATGGAAGATCAGAGCAGACGTAGTTCGACTAACTACGGCTAAACAGGGGGCTCTCACACAGCAGTGAGAAAATAAACTGGTCTCAAAGGTTCGGGAACCTACAACTACGATCTGGTCTCAAATGCACTCGGACAAGGGAAAGGGATAACAATTAGTCGTCAGCGGGAACGTCTCGATCGCACAGCCGCGAGAGAAAAAAGATTAGTTGTTAGTGTGCTCGCTAGGATATCGCATCCTATGCCTACATATCCTCATCTGGTACGAGGAATCAGAGCAGCTGTAGTTCGGCTAACTACGACACAAGCTACTCAAAAACTCCTACTGAAAAGGAAAAGACACCCTAAAACTATGGCTGAAAAGGGGAATCTTCCTACTGCTATCATGCCTGGTTGGCCATCCTAATGTCTATCATAACAACTCCGCAGCGGAGAAGTCATAGCTCCTAAGGGATCATGGCAATAGGACTAAACGGCAAATGGGAAATACTACAAAGTAAAGAAATACTAGAAATATGAATGCAAGGACTAAACAAACAAGGCACAAAGGCCGCAAACCACAAAGGTAAGGGAGCTCAGCTCTACCAAATACCAACAAGCAAAGCCACTCAATAACAAACAAGCAAAAGGAGGACCACCTCGACTTCTCATGCACACAAAGCCTACTTCTAAGATGCACCTATCTCAGAACTCTCTAGATGAATACCTAAGTCTAATGCAACACAACACCACACAAGTCAAACAACACAAAGAGAAGGCTAGCTAACCTGACAAACCTCTATCTACGAAACAAGAAACTACTCCTGGGCAAGACCCCTAACAAACCTGAAACAAGCTTAATCTATCCCTGAACAAAACTCTATGCAAAGCCCTAAACAAAACTCTAATCAAAACCCTAAGCAAGAGGAATCAATCCCAGTCTCCAAGCTTCAGAACAAGCTTACCAAAGAAAGGGAGCTAAGCAGACAAACTCATAGTGCCTTCCTCAGGAAAGTACCAGGAGGTTACCACTCAGGAGTCATATCCTATGCGGCTCGACAACTGTGATCAGTTTACATTCCTCCTCAGGAGAAACTAAACTCACATGAAGGCTCCGGCATCATTGGATACTTGAGAAAGCCTATAAGAACTAGGGGAACTAAGTGAACAGACCCATAGGACCTTCCTCAGGAAAGTACTAGGAGGCTGCCACTTAGGAATCGTATCCTATGTGGCTCAACAACTGTGATCAGTTTACATTCCTTCTCAGGAGAAACTAAACTCACAAGTTGGCTCCAACATCATTGGATACTTAAGAAATCCTAGATGAACTAGAGGAACTAAGTGAGCAGACCCATAGGACCTTCCTCAGGAAAGTACTAGGAGGCCTCCACTTAGGAATCGTATCCCATGTGGCTCAACAACTGTGATCATTTTACATTCCTCCTCAGGAGAAACTAAACTCACATGAAGGCTCCGACATCATTGGATACTTAAGAAAGAGGTGAGCAGAAAGAATAAAAGTCATTCATAGTGCCTTCCTCAGGAAAGTACCATAAACTCCCTTCAAACTTCAGGATCTCGAACCTCACAAACAGAGAACAAGCTCCTAGACTAAGCCTCAATCCAATGCATCCTTGCAAGCTCCAACAGGACTTCATCCATCCTCCATCTTCAAGAAGAAACCACAGGTCCTCAAACCACAAGAAACTATCTCTGAAGTTCAACCACAGTTGAACTTCAAAGTCAGAAGCCATCAAGACTTCTCCTATCCTCAAGCTCAGACAAAGAATAACAGAATACCCTACAAAAATCTATCAAAAATCTAATGGGAAACCTACATTAGTCTAGCACAACATACTAAAAAATCAGAACAAAATTCATTACCAGATGAAAGAACTAAAATCAACAAGGCAGACGTGCCACAAACCAATTATTCAATATCAATAACAACGCAAAAAATGCAATTAAAATGAAAATGCATGATTAAGCTAATATTTTTGTACTATAAAATTCTAAATTGAATTACGAGTCTACAGAAAAAAGAACGGAATTATTTGATCGAATCTACTATTTTTTATGGATTTTCTAATAATATGCATGCACTAAAAGATATTAAAAAAGTCAATTAAATGGAAAACATGCCAAAAATATCAAACAAAAATAAAATGGCATTTTTATTTTTATACAATTTTCTAGACCTTTTCATGAAGTGGTAGAAAAAACAAGAACTCAAAAATCAATTGTTTTCATTTTATTATGAATTTTACAATATGCAAGAAAAAAATTAAAAGAAATTAAAAAACAAAATTGAAATAAAAGAGGAGGGGGGGGGGGGGGGGGGGGCAAACAACATGTTTCCAAGTTGAAATTCTGGCTGGGCCCTGATCCTGGGGTGTGAAAAGCAGGTATGATAAGCCCATGTACATTTCAGAAAAAACAAATGAAAAATTAAAAAGAAAATGGGCATGTGGACGGTGTAAATAGCAAGGGTTTTCAGTGTTATTCTTCATTGGGCCCACGCCAGGGGGGTGCGGATAGCAGTAAGGGCCCAAGCCCAATCCTCGTTTCCACTCTTCTTTCACGCTCAGGGGGGGATGAGTAAACTGGGAGTAGCATCAGTAAAACGCGTTTGGGCCTTACCCAAACCCTAACCCTAACCCAATTAACCAACGAACAAAACCTATCTCCCTTCCCCACCTTCTGATCACTGTTCACCGCTTGAACCCTAGCCGTCGTTCCTCTCATCTTCCTCACACAAACCCTCTCTGAAACCCTAAGTTCTAACTCCTCTCCCTCAGCCGCTACCAACTACTCATTAACCAGGCTAAACCTCTCCCCAATTAAACACATAAAACCAAATTACAAAACAAATAAGCGAACCAACCTTCCTCAAAGATGAACAATGCTCTCAATTTCTGATGAATCTTGGAGTTGGACAGGTCTCTCTGGAGAACGAGTCGAAGATCTACGAATATTGGTGCACGATTCCGGAAATCGAGTCCGTTGCGAAGACGATGAAGCTCTCCGGGGATTTTGACGAAGTTTGACGGCGAACCACTCTATCTGATGAAGATCTGGGGATGCTTGAGGTTTATGAATGTTCCTGACAGTCTCGAAGAATTCTGGAAATAAGTATGAACGATGGATGAAGGTTACATGAAACTGACGAAGATCCTGATGAATCTGGGCGCGTCTTTGAAGATCTTGATGGATGTTGTTGAAGATCTTGAACGGATGGTGAAGATTTGCACGATTTCCTGGGGAAAGATTGAAGAACAGACGAAGACTTGATGGGTTTCTGGGAGCTTCGATGAATGACGATGGAGTTTCCGGCCACGGATGAAGATTCCGGTGAGGTATTGATGAAGGTAGACGGAGGAGGATCGGAGAAGAAAGGAGTATGAATCTAGGATTTCTGGATAATTTGCAGATTTCGGCGAGTGCAATGACCTCCGGCGACCGTTACGGTGGAGGGGAGTGGTCCGGCCGGCGGCTGCATGGCCGGCGATGAGGGGGTCCGACGAGACGGTGGTGAGGGCACGTGTGAGAGATGCGCTGGCAGAGGGAGGCGGTTAGTGGGACGTGTGGCACGAGGGGAGAAGATGGGAGTGTGATGTGGCGAAGTCTGGTGGATTCTGAGAATTGAGGTGGTGGGTCCATGGATGAACGCGTGGCGCGCCTTTTATTGTGACAAGTGTCACTCTTTGCTGAATTCTGGACAAAAACACTGATGGACTTGCAAGGACTTGATTGGGCTTCAAAAACTGCTTTCTGGGCCCACGAAAAATGGACAAAAAACCCTAAACAAAACTGAAAAACTGATTAATAAAAAAACTCTAAATCTGATTAAGCCTAATTAACCAATTAAGACCTAATTAACTAATTAACCTGACTAATCCGAAAATTAAACTATCTTAATCCTAATTAGACCTAAACATGATTAAAATCCTAATTAATCTGATTAAACCTAACAAACAGAATTAACACCTAATTAAACTAATTACCCTAATTAAATCTAAAAATGATTAAAAATCTAATTAACTCTATATTAATAAACTTCTACTAATTTCTATTAAAATTCTACAAAAGTCTATACCATTTTATAATATCTATTTAAAAGAAACTATATTAAAACAAATTTTATTTATTTCTATTTAAAACTATTAAAATCCCTATTAACATAAAAGAAAAATCTATAATATTTTCTATATTATCTAAAACAATTAAAACTATTTTAAAATCTATTATATTTAAAAAATCTATTTAAAAATTCTATAAAATTCTAAAAGAAAGATTTAAACTATTTAAAATTCTAAAAAAATCTATTTAAATCCTAAAAATGATTAGAATGCCTATTTAAAATCCACAAAAGTCTATTAAAACCCTAAAAAATGCAGACAAATGCAAATGACCACCATAAAAGAGCGCACGAGACCAGATCGAATCGAACAGAGAACCCTGGGCATCAGAATATCCCAAAATCACTATGCAAGCTGAAAATCCCCGAGGAGCGCACAATTTCCCGAAAAATAAAACCCTGATGATCTGGACTGGATCTGCCGTAGCTAGTAAATGAAACCCATGTCGTAACTCTGATATCCTCTGTCTGTGCACAAATATCATGCGTCTGATTTGCGAATATGAATTTAAACCACGAGTCAGATAGGAGAATCGGTTGGTCAAATTTTAGGGTGCAACAGCTGCCCCTATTCAAGCGACTTGGACCTGAAGGGTTTGAAGAGCGTTCGGCCTTCAAACATTCGGAGGTACGAGACGGTTGAATACAAATAAAACCCGAAAATTTGCCAACCGCGAGAATATACTGTAAGATTGCTTGGGGAATAAAGTCCAGAACCGAGTCCAGTCATTACGGCACCAAACTGATCAATCATCTGGTAAAGAACTCCTGATTAGAATGCCAATTACCTGTGATACCGCATATAACAAACCCTGAGGGTTGCAACAAAACACCTGATCCTTTCACATTGCCTACTGATAGGCAGGAAGAGAAATATACTCACATTGTCCAAAGATGGACGGGAAGACACCCTGAATGAAGGAAACACCAATACTCACACCGTCTAAAGATAGACGGAAAGACATCCTGATTGATGAAACAAATCAATATTCACCTCGTCTAAGGATAGACGGAAAGAAATTCATAATCTCCATACTCACATCGTCTAAGGGTAGACGGAAAGACACCTGATCGAATACTCACATCGTCTAAGGATATACGGAAAGAAAGCATTAATCCCCATACTCACATCGTCTAAGGATAGACGGGAAGACATCCTGATTGATGAAACAAATCAAATATTCACATCGTCTAAAGATAGACGGGAAGAAATAATCTCCATACTCACATCGTCTAAGGATAGACGGGAAGACATCCTGATTGATGAAACAAATCAAATATTCACATCGTCTAAAGATAGACGGGAAGAAACAATCTCCATACTCACATCGTCTAAGGATAGACGGGATCATCCTGATTGATGAAACAAATCAATATTCACATCGTCTAAGGGTAGACGGGAAGAAACAATCTCCATACTCACATCGTCTAAGGATAGACGGGATCATCCTGATTGATGAAACAAATCAATATTCACATCGTCTAAGGGTAGACGGGAAGAAACAATCTCCATATTCACATCGTCTAAGGATAGACAGGAAGACATTCATAATCTCCATACTCACATCGTCTAAGGATAGACGGGATCATCCTGATTGATGAAACGAATCAATATTCACATCGTCTAAGGATAGACGGGAAGAAATAATCTCCATACTCACATCGTCTAAGGATAGACGGGATCATCCTGATTGATGAAACAAATCAATATTCACATCGTCTAAGGATAGACGGGAAGAAATAATCTCCATACTCACATCGTCTAAGGATAGACGGAAAGAAAGCCAAACGCAAATCAACACCATCCCTCGAATTTCAGAATCCTTCTGTCTACGGGAATTGATGGAAAGATCAATATCCTTGAAGGGGCCACATCGTCAGTATGGACCGACGGGAAGAAAACCACCTTTAAAGAACCATGTCGTTAATAAGAATCGACAATCACGAAAACTGAACATTCTTGGAAGAGCCTCGACATCAATAAGGATTGACAGTCAGAAAAGTCCATCTTGAAACGTCATCTCATCCAATAAACAGAAAGAAAACCACCATCCGCAATATCGTTTTGAAACCCCTCAACAATCAAAGATAGCCGGAGAAGACTCGCTGGGGAAACACCCCATCTGTATGATCCGACAATAAGAAACCCGATGAACAATAACCTGAAACTTCACATCGTCTACTGATAGACGGAAAGAAAAGCCACTTGCTAGGGAAACTCCATCTTGAACTCCACTGAAAATCACCCAAGACTTCACATCGTCTACTGATAGACGGAAAGAAAACCACGTTCAAACTCAAGACGTCTAATGATAGATGGAGAAATCCACTTATTGGAGGAACACATCGTCAATATGAATTGACGGGAAGAAACGTCTGTCGATACCAGCTGACTGACTGATCAAAGCACAATTGTTGTATGATCTGAGATACAAATAATCCGCTGAGTCGTCTGAACACTGCTGCTGGATAATGCCCCTGAACTGATCACAGAGTAATTCACGCGCCATATGAAGCTGGCAGAAAACCTGACCTATGCTTCGTATGCATATGCATATGCTTTTAATCTTTCTATGGCGTAATGCTCCATTCAGGATGGAAATGCTACGCATTTTGAAAATGACATGCAAGTATGATGCAAATATGATAATGCATGCAATATGCTAATGCAGGCTCGAGCTGCCAGAGAAAGCTGGGTACAGAAAACCACTTCAGCCACATAAATGCTGAAGACGAAGCCAACTCCGCTGGGGATATTGGGAACTTAACCGAACACCATCGACGAAGTAATACTCTGCTGGGGAACATGACTCCACTGCGAAATAGCAGATGTGCCGAGTATGATTGGACTCCTCTGGGGATAGCTCACCCGTGCCACTGACAAATTGGACTTTGCTGGAGAAAATGGACGGAGTCTTCCCGCGTATTGCCGAAAATTGGATTTGGAAACTGATGCGCTAACACGGATGGGCCTCACAGTGATTGCCAACATGGATTTGAACTCTTAGGCTATCCGTGATGGGTCAGGTACAACTGACGCTGGAAAACACTCTGTCTGAATACGCAGCCTTTTATTGGAAGAGTCAATGGATAGTGACATGACTTCCCGCATTCGTCTCGCTCTCGAAAATCGACTGCATCTGCTCGAATAACTCTGAATAACCCTGCTGATACGGAGAAGACCAATCCTTTCGCTTTTGATATGCCCCAGCCTGCGGGGCCTCTGTGGGGATAGTCCTCGAAAGGAAATCTGCAAATCTGAGCCCTGATGGTCTGATATGACATGCCCCGGCGTTCTGAACTTCCGAGAGATACTTCACCTCAAATGCTTCTCGAATAACTTCTGCGTGCTTAAGATGGTCTGCCCCTGACTGCATTGACGTTGCCCCTGATTATTTGATTCAGAGTAGTGCCCCTGACTACGCCGTATTTTCCTGAATCTCAACCTGATTGCCCCAGGATAACTGACTTCGAAAGGCTGACTTGACTGGGGATCACAATAATAGCTTGCCCCTGTTCCCGGAACATTAGGGCGTTCTGCATTCTATCCTGACCATATCTTCCATTGTAGGAAACTTTCCTGCTGTCAAACGCTTACTCGCAAGTAAAACAAGTTGTTCTGCGTAAAAGATATACTAATGCAACACATATGACAGCTTTGACATCCAATCTGTTCACTGGGAAAAGGAAAAAACAGTTTATGACGAATAATGCACAAAACATTTATCAAGAATATCAACATCAGTACCAACATGATAAGAGGAACCCTTTTAAGAGTCAGAATCGACGCGACCTTTATCGGAGTATGCTTTCGAAACAACCTGCTTCAATTAGGACTTTTGAAGGTTGTAACGTGGTCAGGTTCACGGTTTTGAAAGAAAGGATAAAGGCTCAAAGTTTATTTTAACCCACCCATTCTCCTTGATGTTCTCCCATCCTACGTTCAGCTAATTCGACCTTAGCGCTCACCTCTCAGAGGCTGAAAGATAGGAGTGATAGTTCGAGAAACTATGAGTTTTCGGAGTGACAGCCACTCACTTTTCGTCTTCGACACTTGGGGTCACACGACGCGTATTTCATTTGAGGATTTTTTCTTTTTGTCCTCCTTTCATCCTTTTTCTTATCCCTAACTTTTGTCTGGACTGACTCCTTTTGAGTTTCTTTTGATTTTTTAAGTCCAGCGGGATGCCCTCATTTTTGCCTAAGTCAATTGTTTTAAAGTCTTCTTGACTTAGCGGGCTTTTGATTCTTTTTTCTTCGCTTTCTCTTTTTCGAACGAGTCGTGTAACACTGATTGTCTGACTCTTTCGGGGAATGATGTGACTGCCCCACTCTTGATTGAACCATTGTGGCCTTTTAGGCACGACCTCTAGGGACGCGATTGATCCTCGAACGGACACTCCTTTTGCAATTTGGACGCTCGGTCAAATTAGCTAACACCTACCCTGCCCCAGGTTAAGATTGAGGGTTTTTCGCTTTCAGAAAGAACTCTTACTACTAGGCTCAAAGGGGTTGACAAGGGATTATCTTCCTTATAACTCCGGTGTTTAGGGATTTGAAACAATGCCTGTACATCATCAACAGGTTTTATTTCAAAAGCATACAATCGGAATTTTGCACGTCGTTCATTTTCGTCATCCTCCCCAGATCCTTCTTAACCCAGCATTGGACATTTGTAAAAACAATTAGTGAACACGACTGGATTCAATCAAAACATGCATATTTATTTCATTATCATCAATTGAATGAAAACAACAAGTTTTACAAACAAGATTGCAAATTCAAACAGGAAAGAAACTACAAATGTAAAGACATGACAAGATAAAACAAGAAAAAACGCTAGCTTCCGAGAACCGGGCTTTCACATCTGTCCTGCTGCTGAACCAGCTATCTTTATTAGAGACAAATCGATGCTGTCCTGATCTGCTTTTAACGACTCAACCAAATTATAGAGCCCTTTCTCCTTCATTCAGATGATTTTGGGACCTTCCTGCCCGAAGCTGATTGCTGCACTATCAAGTAGATCCTGCACTTTGTGCTTGAAGGCCAGGCAATCTTCAATGTTGTGCCCCTGTGCTCCCGAATGGAAGTCACAGCGCTCCTTGATATCATACCCTGCTGGAGGCGTACCTGTCAGCGGGGCTAACTTCCTCTTCTCAACCAACTGCAATCGTAGCAACTCCTGAAGAAGTTCGGCATACGGCATCGGAGGCACCTTAAATACCCTCAATGGCTTCTGATTTTGAGCTTTTCGCTGATTGGGATACTGCTGCCTTTTCCACTGTTGAGATCGTTGCTGTTGTTGCTGGCATCGGGTTGACTCTTGAACACCCTTCGTAGCAAATGCCACATCGGTTTCTTGACTTTCACTGTACTGATCAAGACACTCTTTATGCTTAGCCATTTTATTTCTCAGATCTGCCCCAGGAATAGGCAACAGTTGTGGGCGTGGAGATTCCGACACCATGGAGTCCAGGATACGCTTCTGACCCACTGCAGCTTTAGAAACATCTGTCATCTTAGCATCGACTGAGACAGGAGCAATACGTACAGCTACGCCGCTCGGCGTGAATTCAATATCGTGCGAGTCAATCAGGTCTTGAACATTGTGCTTAAAA
Organism: Lathyrus sativus; assembly: GCA_963859935.3. Taxonomy (NCBI): domain Eukaryota; kingdom Viridiplantae; phylum Streptophyta; class Magnoliopsida; order Fabales; family Fabaceae; genus Lathyrus; species Lathyrus sativus. The sequence continues at coordinate 615,100,379 of OZ012739.1, read as the reverse complement.
GCATGACACCCCTCGATGTCGTGTCCGAATGCCCCAGAATGAAACTCACATTGCTTACCGGTATCGTACCCATGAGGAAGCACTCTCGTTGGTGGTTCCAACGTTCTCTTCTCAACCAGATTAAACCTCAATAAAGTCTGCAAGAGCTCAGCGTATGTTGTAGGCGGTGCCTCAAATATTCTCTTGGTCTTCCCTTCCTGGATCCTCCGTGGAGCTGGATGCACCCTCTGTTGCTGCTGCTCAGGTTCCACATGCACGGGTGGCACGAGCTTCTTCATTGCGGCTTCAAATAGCTGATCGTCCTCTTTCCTAAGCACATTCTTGACAACCTCCATGATCAAGCTCATTTGGGTCTTCAGCTGACTGTTCTCCTCTTTGAGAATCTTCTGCTCCAGACGCATCTCTTGCATGTCTCTCATCATCTGCCCCAGCTGGCTTCGGACTTCAATCAATTCAAACTGATTCTGTTCCATATTGTTGCACCCTAAAATTTGCTCAACCTTATTCACTTAGTTTATGTTTTAATATCATTAGCATTTGCATATAGAGTCATGTACATAGACTAACCATCTGCATAGCATAAGCATAGCAAGTCATTCAACAGGGGACCAATCATTATTCCCATCTCTAGAGGCCTATCAAGAGGTTAATATCCCAATTCAATCTCATTCAAGTCATCAGGAAAGAATTTGAAAGCAAAGAGTTCAGCAGATCAAGCCTTGAGTCCATCTCCTAGCTGAGGGTATCTGAGGATCAACAAGAGGATTGTGAGCTGTGAGTTGAAGGCATGGAGAGTATCTAGACATTATGAGAGACTTAGAAAGTCATTTGGAGAAGGAGACAAGTCATTGATGAGAGCACAAGAGCTATAGTTGAAGGCAGTCAACTAGGGTTCCATCTGGGTCAACCCTAGGTCAACCCTAGGTCAATTGACTGATTTAAAGGGCATTCAAGTCTATTGGAGAGGTGTGGGGTTCATCATTGGACATATAAAGAAGGATATGGAGATATGCCAAGGAGAATTCAAGAGAAATCAAGGAGAAGAGGAGTTTCTAAATTAGGGTTTCTCTGTAAAATCCCCTAGTTTAGGTCAAATTTCCAAGCAAGATAAGTCAAAATGCTAGCTTCAAATGGCTTCTTGGCCAACATGAAACTTGTAGAGGATCTCAAGACCTTTAATTTGAGTGGTGGAAGACATCAAGGAGATTTATAGAACTCAAGTTATGGTCCTTGCAAGTTACAGGTCATCTGAGGTGTCTGAATTTTTGTCTGTGAAAGTGACTTGACTTCCAAGCAATTTTTACCCCTCAAGGAGATTTCAAATGAATTCTTGGTCAACATAAGAATTGTTCCTAATTGTCTTAGCTTTCTAGAATGGTATGGCATGCCTTCATATGATGTGTGGAACTCAACTTATGGTCTTGGCAAGCAAAGGGTATTTTGGGCATTTGTGAATTACAGGTCATTTTAACCTATGTCCAAAACTCATACAAGGAGGCCTCAAATGGAAAAACTTACAACATCAAACTTGCTCCAAATGGGATTTTAAGTCTAGAAAGAAGGTCACAAATTATTGGAGAAGCTCATAGCATGAAGTTGCATAATTGGTCAAAATATGAACTAAAATGGCTTATAAAGTGAATAAATTCAAGATGGAAAATGGTTTGGGAGATTTATGAGTCCAAATGGAGACTTCCAATATATGATTTTGAATGGAAAAACAATTCTAAGAACAATGGTTCAAACACTTTTTTGAGTTTAGAAGGAAAAAAGAAAGTTATCTTTGGTTACTTGTACTTTAAGAAACACTTCAAAAATGGATCAAAGTTGGAAAGCAAGGGAATGTGCAAGATGGATCTAGAATGTTCATATGAGGTCTATATATTCATGAAATGAGGATTGATCAAGGGTTGGCTTCATTTTTCACTAAGAATTTCACAAACTTTCTCATTCTTTCTCTTGGCAATTTCATTTCAATCTCTCAAATTCTTCACCAAATCATCATCACAATCAACTTCATTCTATTGATCCATCATCATAGAGTAGAATTCAATCAAGAACAAGGTGGTTAGGATCCATTTTCGAGCACTTTCTTCATCCACATCAAAATTGAAGTTTCCATTGGACAGCATAATTCAAGCCAGGGATCCTCAAAGTATTGCATACAGAATCAATCCCTGAGTTAGTTGATCAAGATCCAAGCCTTGGAAGCCTCAGATCCACAAGTCTCCATAGCTGTTTTCAAGCTTTTACACCAGGTATGTTTTCATTCAAATTGCTTGATTCAGTTAGTTAGGCATAGCTTTGTTAGTTTAGGCATGGTGTAGAAGGTTAGTAGAGCAGTTAGGGTGAATTTGGAGAGGTTTGGTGATGTTGATTAGCAGGTTGTAGAAACTGTTAGGAGGTAGAACTTGTAGTAGAATGCATTAGAATGTTAGCTTGATGGATCAGAATGATAACCATTAGTTGGAGATTAGATTAGTGCAAGTTTGAGGAAGAATTGTGATGGTGCATCTCAGAGTAATTTCATGGTGACCAGATTTTGCTTCGATCGGGTTTGTTGATGTGATGAGTTTCAAAGTAAACTGATGCCACAGGATTGTAGAGGGAGAGATTTAGCATGATTTTCATGTTTACATCATGTTGATTCGTGGATTGTAGAGTGCTAACAGCTTGGTGTAAGTTTGCTCGTGCATGAGGTTTAATGGAGGGAAACCCTAATTCGTTTGATCTGAGGTAGGAGACATAATCGTGTCCATCCATTTTGATTAAGACCTTTGACTTGGAAGCCATCGTGTGGCTGAGATTCGAAGCAGAATTTGGAGGGAAGTGAGCGGTGAAGCCAAACGCACCGTTTCATTAATTGAAACGGGCGGGCCTGAGCGTTATGTTGCTATTGACACCACCCAGTAATAGAGCCCAAATCAATTTCAACGTGTTATGCTTACTAGTTTCACCCCCCAGCTCGTTTTTTATTTTCATCAATTCTGAGTGTTGCTGGGCCTTAACCAAAGCGCTAATTGCACCCCTGTCTGCCTGGCCCAATGGATTGTTAACTGCGCGTGGTTACTATTCTAACCCCCCTCCCTCATTTTATTCAATTTAATTTCTTAATTCATTAATTCATAACAAATTCATAAAAATTCATTTTTAATCCATTCTTTTTACACTATTTTCTTTGAGATGTCTAGAAAATTGTAGGAAAATAAAATTGCATTTTTATTTTTATTTCATATTTTTTCCATATTTTCTAAATAAATGTCATTTTTAAATAGTTCATTTCATGCATCATTTTAATAATTTTTGTTCTATTACATGCTTTAACATTTTTTGTTCATTCTTTTTATATTGTTTAGATTAGATATTCAATTTGTAGAAATATTTTAGTTCCCATTTTTAGGAATTAATTTTAGGTGATTAAAATAGGTTTGAACATCATGAACAAATTAGGGTTTTTTAGGTGATGACTTAGGAAGTTCAATTCTTTCCCTTAGGACTTAGGATTCAACTAGATTAGTTATGGGACTATATGGGCTATGGGTAGCTATTAGATCCCTTAGAGAAAAAGTTAAGATTCCCCTACTGCTATTAATACTGTCTGTATATCTGATTGTCTGGTGTGGTGTGCCCTCTGGGGATTATTGTTTGCTTGTTTGGGTATTGGGTTTGTCTGGGACCCTGGGGAAGCTGAAGACTTGAGGAGATGAAAGCCATTGAAGATCCAGAGATTGAAGATCAACTTCCAGAGTTGAAGAGGAGGTTCTTGCTAGCAGCTGCTGAGGAGACTAGGGTTTAGGAGCTAGGCAGAGCTCTAGATTAGAATGATTGTTTCTCAAACATGGATTGCCTTGTCTGCATCCATTCTTCTCTGTGATTCAGAGTCTCTCTAAGACACTCACCCCCTTCCTTTGGAAGGCTTGGTGATAGTGTCTATGAGATAGAACTCTTGAGAGAAAATGTCTCTTGTGTTGGAAGCAGTCTGTTCACCACCCTTGGTAGTCAACTGATTGTTTAACACCCAATTCACTCTTGTGACTGATCCCTCATCCTGGAGGTTTGAGCTTGAAGAAAAGCCATTGCAGATAGAAGACAGATGATCAAAGCCCTTTGCCTGAAGGCCATGTAGATGGAGATTGATACTTGTTGAAGCCTGTAGCTGAATGGAGATTACTTGAAGCCAGATGTTGATTCAGAGCTGCTGATGCTGTTTTATTGCTGTTGTATTTCATTTCTAATGTATTGATTGGTTTTCTGGACTGTATTGTTTGCTGTTTACCCTGCTGGGTCGAAAGTGAAGTCTGTTCACTTTTGCCTATTGTTTTCCAGGTTCGAGGTTGAGTGAGACTCCCTTGCCTCGCTTGTATTGCTGCATCCATGCATTTTACTGCTTTACTGTATATATCTGATATTGTTTCTGTTTCTGCCTATCCCGTAGGATCTCTGTTTCTCTCTGTGCAAGAGAGGAGCATGATAGACACTAGGTCTTAACCCATGCATGATAACATTAGGATAGTTTGTTTCCCTTCGCAACCGTAGGTTAGAGTTCTGTCTCTTTCTTTCTCAAAACAAACAGAAAAACACATAAAGATTTCAAACACAATAAAAGACACTTCTTCCGTAAAAGAATGTGAACTCATCAAAGCGTCATTTTTGTCCGCTGGGACTGTTAATCAGAAAAACCTTTTTCAGAAGGAATAAAATCAACCCAGACAAGCTTGTGTCGTACGTGGCCCGAACTACGTTTGCTCTGATCTTTCATGCTGTATGAAAGTACGTAGGCATAGGATGCGATATCCTAGCGAGCAACCTTCCCCTCCTTTCCCGTAGGTAGGCGAACTACGTTGACTCTGATTTCTCGTTCCAGACGGGAATACGTAGGCATAAAGTGCGATACTTTGCCGAGTCATTTTTATTTTCATTTTATTTTCTTTCTCACCCTTGACCTATAGTTTAGATAGAATAATAATCCATACCCGAAAACAAGCGTGGATCCCATCGAGTACGATGGACGTGAGAGGTGCTAATACCTTCCCCTTGCGTAACCGACTCCCGAACCCAGGTTTTGGTTGCGATGACCATACCTTTCCCGTGTTGTGCGAGGTTTACTCTGAGCGTTTCCTTTCCCTCCCGTGGGATAAATAACGCACGGTGGCGACTCTTCTGTTCAGCCGGCGCCGATTTTTCGCAGTAGCGACAGCTGGCGACTCTGCTGGGGATTCAACGTCCCCTGGCTGCTAAGAACTGCGATGGTTCTTATGCATTTGGGATCCAACGTCCCTTAAGAGAGTCAATCCTAGCGCTTGTTTTCCCGTCGAGGATTTTGTATGGAGTTATTGTATATTTCTAACCTGTATTTTCAGCTTTGTATATTGATTATTATTGCTGTATTTGGGGTGTGACGGGTGTTCTGATATTGAGTGAGAAGCCGGACCTGGGCTTGAGTGCACCTAGAATTAGAGTAGAAATTAGTGGGCGCCCGCTTGCTTTGCTTGCCTTGGTGTCCCATGAAATCTACACTCAGACGAGGTTCCTCTGGTTGGCCTCCTGCCCCTTCCTTTGGTTGGCGTGGGTTGCTGGTTAGTTGGATTGTCGACTCTGGGGACCGATCATTTGGAAGTTGGCTAAGTGAGGCCTCTTCAGGAATTGATGATGCCACTCCTTCTGGGAATCGTATCATCAACCCTGAAAGTCTGTGACGCCGACGACCGCATAGGATGCCGTACCTTGTGCCAGTTATAGGGCCACCCACCTGTGAGGGGATTCAGGGTTATGCAGGTAACCAGACCTTCAGATACCGGTTATTTCTTGATCAGAGATCCTGGTTATTTATGGAGAGTTATGAGGTCTGTCAGAGACCATTTGGAGGTGTGTTCTGAGGTCTGTCAGAGACCATTTGGAGATGTGTTCTGAGGTCTGTCAGAGACCAGTTGGAGAGTTCTGAGGTCTGTCAGAGACCAATTAGAGGTGTGACTTGAGGTCTATCAGAGACCAGTTGGAGTTATGGTTTGAGGTCTGTCAGAGACCAGTGTTGGAGTTTTATTTTAGGTCTATCTGAGACCGGGGTTTGATGACTTCTGGATGGTCTATCTGAGACCTTTCTTGATTGGGTTCAGGCTATTCAGCTACAGCGTTGGTCCCTGTTGAATGTTACTTGCATTGCATTGCTTGCATATCCATTACCATTTGCATTTCACTAACGTGTGTCTGTGCTGCAGGTGCATTTGCATTTCCCTAGTTCTAGTGCCCAGACTTCTGAGTGTTTGATCATGACTAGCTTACGGAGAACGGTTGCTTACAAATTGCCTACGCCTGATATTGTTCCTCTACTTGGGTTAATCTCTCTTGCTGATGAGGGTGTTCGTAGGAGCTTCCGGATGAGCTATGGTAGACTACTGAGATTGGTGTGCAAACCTACAGAGGTAGAGTTAGATGGGCTGTATGCTTTGATGCAATTCTACGACCCTGCTTTGAGATGCTTTACGTTCTCTGACTTTATTATGGGACCAACTCTGGAGGAATACGCTGAGTATGTTGAGCTGCCCGTGCAGAACCAGGTTCCATTCATTCATTATGGCGCCAAACCCAAGCCGGAGGAATTGGCAAAAGCCTTGCATATTGATGCTTCTGAACTTGTGACTACTGTTTCCCGTGGAGTTCCAGGCTTCTCACTTCAGTTCTTAGTTGGTAAAGCCCAAGAGTACGCCAAGAGCGGGTGCTGGGTTGCTTTCAATGCTGTGTTGGCTTTGTGCATTTATGGCATAGTACTGTTCCCCAATATACCGGACTTTGTGGACTTTGACGCTTTCTACTTGTTCGCCGCTGGTAATCCTGTACCTGCCTTACTCGGAGATCTCTACCACTCACTGCATTACAAGAATGAGAAGGGGAGAGGGAAGAATGTTCATCTGTGTGTACCCTTGTTGAGTATGTGGTTTGAGAGTCACCTTCCTAAGAGAGGATCTGCTGCAGAGACTACAGTTCCAGTTGGTTGGCCAGAGCGTCTGATGAGGCTATCGTCGGAAGATATGGAGTGGTTTGATCGAGACCTGTTGGGATCTGAGCTCATCTTCAGTTGTTCTGGGTACCCTAATGTGCCGCTGATAGGAAGAAAAGGGTGTATCAACTACAACCCTTCTCTATTCATTCGTCAGTTCGGATATGCGCTGAAGAATCCACCTCAGGAGGAAGAAGTACAGGAATCTCTGTACTTCACAGGTGATTTGAAGGGGGAATTGTTAGCCAAGTTGCAACATGCCTGGACGCGTATTAACCGCAAAGGGAAGCCGTCGTTAGGAAAGAACGACTGTCAGGCCTATGCACCTTATAGAGTTTGGATTCAGGAGAGGGCTAGTCAGTTGAAGATGCCGTTTCCAGATGCACCAATTCTTGTTCCTGTTCCGGTAGAAGAGCCAACTACTGTTTCTAGAGAAGTCTATGAACAGGTTGTGAGGGAGAAAGAAGCCTTGATGAAGATTAATGAGGGGTTAGAGCAAGAGTTAGCCCAGGCACGCAGTGAGAAAAACAAGGCCGTATATGCTTTCCAACAACAGATCGAGCTGGTAAACAGGTTAGGAGCTGAGTTGACCGAGGAAAAGAAAAAGCGTGAACGTCTGGGGCAAGAGTTCAGAAGTTCCCATGACATGCTGGAAGCCAAAAAGAAGGCGCTCGACGCAGCACACCGAGAGATATCCTCTTGCAATAAGACTTGGAATGCTACTCTCACTAATAACAAGAAGAGGGAAGATAAGCTGAAGCAGCAAATTTCCGACCTCGAAGAGAAGTTGAAGTCTAGCATCAAGAAGTGTGAGGAAGAAGTGATGACCCGGTATAGTGTCCAGCATGCACTGAACAAGGCAATCAAGTCCAGAGATGAAGCAGTGTCTCAGAAGCGAAAATTAGAAGACTGCTTCGGAGAAGCAACCTGGGAAGAAACTGCCGAAGATGTACGCCGTGTCCTTAAAAGGAGAAACCAGCTTGTTGAAGGGCTGCTGGATCGACCAAGCCATCCGGAGACCAAAAAGTTGATAGACGAGTACCAGACTTTTGGGAGGATTTGATCATTTCATGTAGTTACTTGTATGCTTTATTTGCATAGTGCTGACCATCACCAGGATTGTTGGTTGAGGTCATGCCTTCTTTGTACCCTCAGTGATATTGTACCCTGGGATTATTGATTCTCTCAGCAATATATGAGGCTTTCTATGATTCAGCTCCGATATTCCTATTGTCAGCACTGTCACTGCACCGGCACCTTCGCACTAGAACTGGGGGAATGTACTTCCCTAATGCACAGACACATTGCATTGCATTCATATTCATATTGCATTACAGGTAATCTTTGAATCGTGTCTTATCTCCTGCTCTGTACCAGGTACTTAACAGGATTCCAGATCAACATCCGCACCGCTATTCTACACGCTCCAACTGTCGGAAAGTCATGGACCAAATTCAGAACGAGATGCAGGATGTGCGCGAGAAGCTCGCCCTCTTCATGCAAACCATGGAAGCTATAGCAAAAGGGCAAGAGAATTTGCAGGCCATGGTCCAGCCTCTGTTGGCTCGCAACGCTGGTCATGGTAATGAAGATCATCAGTTTGTCCGGGTTGATACTGCTCATGGAGACGGCACTCCCACGCCAGTGGCTCCGCCCGTAATCAATATGACTGCTGCTAACGTCAACAACGCTACCGCTGCTGTGAATGGTAACGTCGGAGTGGGGAATGAGACTGCTGTCCATAATGCGGGGCTGGGTGATGTCAATTTGGGAGATAATCTAGGAGGCAATGGCTTTGTCAATACTGGGTTCGGATTCAACGATCAGGGATTCGATAACACTGGCAAGTATGGCTTTAATGCTCAAGGCTTTGGGCAAGATGGTTATGGTATGGTCAATCAGGGTTACGGAGGCTTTGGAAACGGAAACGGTGCTGGATTTATGGCTGTTGGTCCCGCTGGAGGTGTTCAAGGGTACGGCAACAGAGGCCGAGGTCCGGGGATGAATCAGATCAGAGCTGGGCGTAATAATGCGTACGATGGGTACGGGGCTGGAAATGGCATGTGGCAAGAGGATCAGCAGGAAGACGCCTTCTCTGGAGGAGGTTTTGAAGGGCCGATGGATGATTCCCAAAAGATTAGAATGCTGGAAGAGCAGATGAAGGGAGTCCTGAATCAGAGTGCTGTGGGATTGGACATGGCAACCATGGGCTTGGTACCTGGCTTGAGGGTGCCAATTAAATTCAAAGCTCCTGCGTTCGATAAGTATAAAGGAGACACATGTCCGAAAGTGCATGTACGAGCTTATTACAGAAAGATGTCTGCATACTCCACTGACGAAAGAATGCTAATGCATTTCTTTCAGGATAGTCTATCGGGTCCTTCCCTAGAGTGGTACATGGGGTTGGAGCCAACTGATATCAAGACATGGAAGCAATTAGCAGAGGCGTTTGTAGCCCATTACAAGTATAACAGCGACCTGGCACCCAATCGGGTCCAGTTGGCCGGGCTGTCGCAGAAGAAGGGGGAGAGTTTTAAAGAGTACGCGCAAAGGTGGCGCGATATGGCTGCCAGGGTCCGTCCCCCTGTAGAAGATAAAGAAATGAATGATATGTTTGTCGGTACATTCACCGGGCTGTTTCATGATATGCTGTTTCATACGTCTCTGGCCAGTTTTTCAGACCTGATTCTGATGGGGGAAAAGATTGAGCGTAATATTAAGCAAGGAAAGTTCCAAGTCGATGAATCAACTGCATCTGGCAGTAATAGGAAAGCTTATGGTGGGCGCCGTCAGGGCGAAGCTAGCGCAGTATTTGGAGGCCGAGGCCGAGGCCGAGGCAGGGGAAGAGGTCAGTATCGTCAGTCGCAGCAGGTATCGAGTGTTACTATTCCCTATCAGCAACAACAAATCCAGCAACAACAACCGGTTCAGCAGCAACCAATGCAGCAGCAGCAGCCTCAGCAGGGGGCACAGCAAGCTCAGCGAAGATTTCAGGGTAATAAACCGAGAAGAGTGTTTGAGAAGCCTCCCTCAACCTATGCTGATTTATTGCAGACATTGTTGGGATTGAATCTGGTAGAGAAAAGAACTCTGGCACCGATAACGGGAACTCCCCCGTTCGGCTACGATGCAAGCAGGCACTGTGAGTTTCATTCTGGGGCCCCGGGCCACGATATAGAAGGCTGCCATGCTTTTAAGCACGTTGTGCAGGATCTTTTAGACAACAAGACTATCAACTTCGGAACGGCCGGTCCGAATATAGTCCAGAAACCCATGCCCAACCATGGGGCAAACGCCGTGCTAACTGAGGAGGGTCTGAATCTTATCATGAATGTTGAAGACTTGAAGACGCCGCTGAGCGAGATAAAGAGCCGACTGTTACAAGGAGGTGTTTACCCGGGTTGTAATGAGTACTGTTTAGATTGTTGGGCCCTGGCTGGGGGGTGTGAGGATTTGAAGAAAGGCATTCAGGCCTTAATTGATGAAGGTATATTGCAGTTTGATCGAGCGGCAACTGATGAGCCTGCAGGGGCAGTAGTGGATAATCGGAGTGATGTGGCCACAGTGACGATTCCGCGGAAGACGATCACTATTGCAGCACCAGCTCAGCGACCACCGATTACCATAACTAAAGCCGGGCCAATCCCGTATGAGAACACGAGAGCAGTCCCATGGTCATATGGGCTAGAGGTGTATTGTGATGGGATTAAAATTGATGTTAACAAGCAGCCAGTGGAAATTGTGGATAATGTTGTTGGCTCAGGGGGCATGACGAGGAGTGGCAGGATCTTTATATCTCCTGAAGTGGAGGCCGAAAGACTAGCGAAAGGAAAAGGGAAAGCGGTTGAAAATGTTCCGGTACAAGCAAGTGAAAAAGAAGCAGCATCGAAGGATGTAGAAGAATTCATGCGCTTGATTCGGAAAAGTGATTATAAGATTGTGGAGCATCTGCAGCAGACACCGTCCAAAATATCCATCTTGTCATTGCTGTTGTGTTCGGAAGCTCACCGAAACGCGTTGTTGAAAGTCCTGGACACTTCTTTTGTACCCCAGGATGTCTCCGTAAATCAGCTAGAAGGAGTATTGGCACATGTAAATGCAGGCCACAGTCTGGGCTTTACTGATTTTGACTTGACTCCGAAAGGGAGAGATCATAATATGGCATTACATGTGTCAGTTGAGTGTAGAGGATCGGTGATGTCGCACGTATTGGTTGACACCGGATCATCTTTGAATGTGCTGCCTAAGAAGGCGATGATGAAGCTGGATGTTCGAGGGATTTTGGGCACACCCAGCGATTTGGTAGTCAGAGCGTTTGACGGCACGCGGAGAACAGTCTTCGGATCGATTACCTTGCCTCTGCAAGTGGGGCCGGAAGTGTTTGCAACGGAGTTTTATATCATGGATATACAGCCTGCGTATAGCTGCTTGCTGGGAAGACCTTGGATTCATGGGGCAGGGGCAGTCACGTCTACCCTGCATCAGAAGTTAAAGTATATGGTCGGAGACAGCGTAGTCACCGTGTGCGGAGAAGAAGACATCCTGGTCAGCCATCTATCTTCATTTAAATATGTGGAAGTCGACGGGGAGATCCACGAGACACCATGCCAGGCATTCGAAGGTTTGCGCATCAAGGACAAGGGTCCCGGGCCGAGCAAAGTGCCAGAGATAGCTGTCTCATCGTATAAAGAAGCTCAAGCGCTAGTGGAAGCAGGAGAAGCCAAGGGCTGGGGCAAAGTGCTGGACATTCCTGTGAAGACAGACCGGTTCGGGCTGGGGTACCGACCGTCGTCATCAACTCCTTCCGTGGGGGCCCCTCATTTCAGAAAGTCAATCACCATCTCTGCCAGTGGAGTATGTCATGAAACTGTCAATGCTGCTTCAGAGTCTGATGAAGGAGACAGCGACTGTGATATGGATGCCTGGATTCAGCCAAGCACGCCAGGACAAGGACTGTGCAACTGGTCTATTCAGGAGCTTGTTCCTGTGACTTTTAAACAGTAATGCTTTGCTTTATTAATTGTTGAATAATCTGATGTCGTGCCCGGGGCATCAGGATTTGCTTAGGGTTGTGTTGTTATAAACATTGCGTGTTAATCATTAAATAAATGGCGTTTTTTTCATGTGCAAATACTGTAATCCCTGTCTTTCTTGTTTTATATTTTTCAATAAAATGGCAATATGGTTATTCGCTTTATACACATTTTGAAGCACTTAACCATTCCTTTTGCAGGATAACATTTTCAGATGACATCCTTGAGCCACCTATGACTCGTCCCGACTTCGAGCACCCGGTATTCCAGACCGAAGAAGAGGTTGTCGAAGATAGCGACGTTCCTGAAGAACTGTCTTGGTTAGTGAAGCAAGAGGAAAGAGCCATTCTGCCTCACGACGAGGTCATCGAAATTATCAATTTGGGGTCGGAAGGGGTTGAGAAGAATATTCGTATCGGAGCCGCACTGCAGGGTGATATCAAGCGAAGACTGGTTGAAATGCTCCGAGAGTATAATGATGTATTCGCTTGGTCATATGAGGATATGCCAGGGCTCGATACTGATATGGTCGTGCATCGCCTGCCATTGAAAGAAGACTGCCCGCCGGTCAAACAAAAACTTCGCAGAACACGACCAGATATGGCAATGAAGATCAAAGAGGAGGTTCAGAAACAGTGGGACGCTGGTTTCCTGGCTGTGACGAAGTATCCCTCATGGGTTGCCAACATCGTACCAGTGCCAAAGAAAGATGGCAAGGTTCGAATGTGCGTGGACTACAGAGATTTGAATAAAGCAAGCCCAAAAGACGATTTTCCACTTCCTCACATTGACGTGTTAGTTGATAATACCGCTCAATACTCTGTATTCTCCTTCATGGATGGCTTTTCAGGCTATAATCAAATTAAAATGGCGCCAGAGGATATGGAGAAGACTACTTTCATAACGCCTTGGGGAACATTTTGCTACAAAGTGATGCCCTTTGGTTTGAAAAATGCTGGGGCAACATATCAGCGTGCGATGACGACTCTCTTTCATGACATGATGCATAAAGAGATCGAAGTTTATGTTGACGATATGATTGCCAAATCCCAGACGGAGGAAGAGCATCTGGTGAATCTGTTGAAGTTGTTTAAAAGGCTTAGGAAGTTCAGGCTGAGGCTGAACCCTAATAAATGCACCTTCGGGGTGAGATCGGGTAAACTGCTGGGGTTTATCGTAAGCGAAAGAGGAATAGAGGTCGATCCTGCTAAAATAAAAGCGATTCAAGAAATGCCGACGCCTAAAACAGAGAAAGAGGTGCGCGGGTTCTTAGGGAGATTGAACTACATTGCTCGGTTCATATCTCACCTAACTGCCACGTGTGAACCATTATTCAAGTTGTTGAAGAAAGATCAAGCTGTAACGTGGAACGAAAATTGTCAAAAGGCGTTCGACAAAATAAAGAAGTATCTGCAGGAGCCTCCTATTTTGATACCCCCGATGGCAGGGAGACCCTTGATAATGTATTTGACGGTTCTTGAGGGAAGCATGGGTTGTGTTCTCGGTCAACACGACGAGACGGGGAGAAAAGAGCATGCGATCTATTATTTGAGTAAGAAATTTACAGACTGTGAATCTCGATACTCAATGCTGGAGAAAACTTGTTGCGCGCTAGCCTGGGCCGCCAAGCGCTTGAGGCAGTACATGCTGAATCATACAACCATGCTCATCTCGAAGATGGATCCAATCAAGTATATATTCGAAAAGCAGGCGTTGTCAGGTAGAATTGCCCGTTGGCAGATGGTCTTGACTGAATATGATATTCAATACGTCTCGCAAAAAGCTATAAAGGGGAGTGTGCTGTCTGAGTATCTGGCGGAGCAGCCTATTGAAGAATACCAATCGATGAGGTTTGATTTTCCTGACGAGGATATCATGTACCTCAAGATGAAAGATTGCGAAGAGCCGTTACCAGACGAAGGACCAGAGCCGGGGTCCCAGTGGAAGATGATATTTGACGGAGCTGTGAATGCTTACGGTAGCGGAATAGGGGCAATCATCACCACGCCGCACGGGTCGCACATCCCGTTTACTGCCCGGTTGACCTTTGCCGTTACCAACAACGAGGCCGAATACGAAGCTTGTATAATGGGGCTTGAAGAAGCCATTGATTTGCGAATCAAACATCTAGACGTATACAGAGACTCAGCTCTGGTGGTGAATCAGATCAAAGGGGAATGGGAGACACGGCAGCCTAATTTGATACATTACATGAATTACGCAAGGAGATTGTTGCCTTTCTTCGACAAAGTTGAATTGCATCACGTACCGAGGGCAGAAAATCAAATGGCTGACGCCCTTGCCACTTTGTCTTCCATGTACAAGGTCAACTTCTGGAACGAAGCTCCCCAAATCACTATCTCTCGGTTGGACAGGCCAGCTTATGTATTTGCTATTGATGAAGCGTCTGATGACAAACCGTGGTATTTCGATATCCTTAATTTCCTGAAGAATAAAGAGTATCCGGCTGGGGCATCCAGTCAAGATCAGAAGACTCTCAGGAGATTAGCGGGCAATTTCTACTTGAACCCGGATGGCGTCTTATACAGAAGAAACCACGATTTGGTGCTGTTGCGTTGTGTAGACGAAAAAGAGGCAAAGCTTCTCATGGAGGAAATTCACGAAGGTGCCTTTGGTACGCATGCTGGCGGGCATGCTATGACGAGAAAGCTGCTGCGGGCAGGTTATTTTTGGCTGACAATGGAAACTGATTGTTTCAAGTTCGCAAGGAAGTGCCACAAGTGCCAAATTTATGCTGACAAAATACACGTGCCTCCGAGTCCTCTAAATGTGATGTCATCTCCATGGCCATTCTCGATGTGGGGAATCGATATGATCGGAAAGATCGAGCCGACGGCTTCTAACGGGCATCGGTTCATCCTGGTAGCAATCGATTATTTCACCAAGTGGGTGGAAGCGGCGTCTTACGCGAACGTAACGAAGCAAGTGGTGGCTAGATTCATCAAGAGAGATATCATTTGCCGATATGGGATTCCCGAGCGGATAATCACGGATAATGGTTCAAATCTGAACAACAAAATGATGAAGGAGCTCTGTCAGAATTTCAAGATCGAACATCACAACTCCTCCCCTTACCGACCCAAGATGAATGGCGCTGTCGAAGCGGCCAATAAGAATATCAAGAAGATCGTCCAGAAGATGGTGGTGACCTATAAGGATTGGCATGAAATGCTACCTTTTGCTTTGCACGGTTATCGTACGACGGTACGCACATCAACCGGGGCAACTCCGTTCTCGTTGGTATACAGAATGGAAGCGGTATTACCATTGGAGGTTGAGATCCCTTCTCTGAGGGTATTGCGAGATGTTCAGCTGGACGAGGCAGAATGGGTAACGAATAGATTGAACCAACTGAGTTTGATGGATGAGAAGAGGCTAGCTTCTCTGGCATACGGTCGTTTGTACCAAAGACGAATGAAGAAAGCGTACGACAAGAAGATACTTCCGCGAAGCTTTCAGACGGGCGACCTTGTGCTGAAAAGGATTCTCCCGCCGCAAGCAGATCACAGGGGCAAGTGGACCCCCAACTACGAAGGGCCATACGTTGTCAGAAAGGTCTTTTCTGGAGGAGCGTTGTTGTTGTCCACCATGGACGGAGAAGACTTTGCGTCACCTGTGAATTCGGACGCAGTTAAAAAATACTTTGCTTGAAATAGACCCGCTGGACAAAAAAAAGAGAGTCCAGGCAAAAATGGGGCATCCTGGCGAACCAAAAACAGAATGAAAGGTTCGGGCAAAAGTTAGGGATAAAATTGAAAAAATGTACACCCGCGAAGTTGAAAACCTACACTGGGCGGCTTCGGCAAAAAAGGGTATCCCGGTGAACTGAAAACCCGTAAAGGGCGGTCCACGCAAAAGTTAGGGATTTGAAAAGCAAATGACTGCGGTCCGAATTGATATTGCAATGAGCATCAATGCGGGAGAATACATTTGAGGAGTCAGTTATCGGATACAACCTCTTCAGAAGTGGGGATACCGGGAAAGCATTAGAGTCGGATGAGTCATAGGAGGATCAGTTCGTGGTGTTCATCTGCATCCCGTTGCCGACATGTGTACAAAATTTAATTTGTCAAGATATTCATGCTTCTTGTGCATACTTATGTATTTGCTTTGCGTAGCTTCCTCTTTTCAGGAGTTACATCCCGTGTACAAAAACTCCGCCCATTCAGGGGCCCAATCAATGAAAATGTATTATTCAGTACTTGATGCCTGTTCTTTACTGTTTTGTGCATGATAAAACGCCTAAGTTTAGTGAAGCTAGCATGAGTATAACATCACTGGCCCTTGCCAACAGTTGCTAAAGCTTTGAATTAACTGAGTGTAACGTCACTAACCTGAGTTGATTTGATTGCATAGGCTTGTCTTGTCTTGTTTGTGTTGTTGCAGGTTTCATAACCATACGAAGAAGATGATCAAAAGATTGCGATAACGAAAGACTCAGTCCCCACGCAGGTCATGCATGTTCTTCCTGAAGAAGGATAGAATTTCCCCAGCTAGCTGTGGCTTATCCAAAGGATGTGCTCCAGAAAAGTTATTCGTCCTCAGCAGAGTTTGGCGAGTCCAAGATCATAAGGCTGTATTCAGACAGGTTCATCTTTCCCCGCAGGGTCATGCACTCTCTCCCAGTGGAGTCAGTTAATTTTCCCCGAGAGAATCATCCCATCCCCGGCGGAATTCTCTTTGCAAGTGTTTTCATTCCTTCCAGTGGAACTCGAAGATCAAGACTCTCCAAAGCAGAGTTGATGGTGGGTCCTGTCATTTGTTTTGTCAGAGATACTGGTGATATCAGTTCATGTTCCAGCAGAAAGTCCGATCATACCATGCGCATCTGCTATTCCCCAGCGAAGTTGTATTCCCCAGCAGGGGGTTACCTCAACAGGGTGTTTGGTTTGAATTCCCAATTTCCCAGCAAGGTTGACTTCACCCTTCCAGCATTTATTTTGCTGGAATAATTCTGTAGCATCTGGCTATCCCCGGCGGAGTCGGCATTCTCCTTCCAGTGTTTATTTTGCTGAAACAGTTCCTGTATTTTAGCAGTTCAGGCAGAGAGAGCTCTTGCTCAAATGAATTACCAAACTTTCAAGATCTCGGCATGAGGCATCCAGTGATAATGTCAGTTTCGGCTGTATTCCCCACAGAGTTATCATGATGAAATTCTCTTTGTCTCTAACAAAGCCGTTTATGCAAATGTCTCTTATTTTCCCCGCCAGAGTTGCCAGGATAAGTGTCTCCTTATCCCCCAAGCAGAGTTTGTTTGTCATCAACGGGTCCCATGAATCAGAATTTCAGAGGCCATCGCCGGTTATCAGAGCAGGCGTTTGATAGTTTGGGTTCCAGACATCCCCAGTAGAGTTCATCTTAAAGTCGCTGTCACGTCAGTGCTAAGAAGTTTGTGGGTGTGGATCATTGGAGAACCAAGTCCTGACGCGGACAATTTATTCCTATATTGACGGGTTTTCTTCAGAAGTGGGCGTCCTAACGTGGACAGATTTATTTCCCTGGATTTGTGAGGTGTGTTAGTCCTATCGTGGGCAGATTCGAGTTCTCGAAATTAGTGGGATGGGAGGTCATGACGTTGACGAAAGTGATTACTCTTTGTGTTGGTGTCCTGACGTGGACAAGTTATTTCCCCAGTGGGTCGAAGGTGTGAGTCCTTACGTGGACAAGTCTTATTTCCTCAGCGGGTTGAAGACGCCTGAGTCCTAACGTGGACAAATCAAGACGAGATCAGTGTCCTGACGTGGACAAATCAAAGAGATTATTATTCCTAACGTGGAAAGATGGAGATTCCTTACGTGGAAAGATGTAGTCCTTACGCGGACATATCAAAAGAAGTGATTCCTAACGTGGAAAGAGTGGAGTCCTTACGTGGACAGATTAAGATGGTATTCCTTACGTGGAAAAATGAGTCCTTACGTGGACATATCAAGAGCATTCCTTATGTGGAAGAAGATGGTTTCCTTACGTGGAAAGACGAGTTTATTCCTGACGTGGAGAGATTGAGTCCTGACGCGGACGGATCAAAGAAGATATTCCTAACGGGGAAGATTGATGTATTCCTTACGTGGAAAGTTGAGTCCTTACGTGGACAGGTTCAGAAATCGTTGTATTCCTTACGCGGAAAGATTGGAGTCCTGACGCGGACATGTCACGTGGTATTGGAGTCCTTACGTGGACAGATTGATATAGTTCTCCTTATGTGGAAAGAAGACTGCTTCCTGACGTGGAAAGATGAAAGGGTTAATCCTGACGTGGACAAGTGGTACTCCTAACGTGGAAGAGTTTTATTCCTAACGTGGACGATGCGATTTATGGAAATGCAGACGAATTATCCCCAGCGGAGTTGCTAAGAGTTTCCTGGGTTAACAGTAAATGGAGTCCTAACGTGGACAGGTTCTAGTTGAGAGTTCTTCGTATTGATGACAGACAGAGTCCTAACGTGGACAAGCAAGCAATCTGGTATGACAGAATCCTCTTCAGAACGATGAAGACAATCCCCAGCACGGTCGCGCGAGATCAGTGGGTTGCTGTAACAGTCAGATTCAGCTGATGAATGTCGTTCCTCAAGCAGAAGCGCAGTTTATTTCTGCGATTGGCAAATTTCTGGTTTCACTAGTATTCAACCGTCTCGTACCGCGAATGTCTGAAGGCTCCGGGCTCTTCACCCAATCGGGTCCAAGTCGCTTGAATAGGGGCAGCTGTTGCACCCTAAAATTTGCTCAACCTTATTCACTTAGTTTATGTTTTAATATCATTAGCATTTGCATATAGAGTCATGTACATAGACTAACCATCTGCATAGCATAAGCATAGCAAGTCATTCAACAGGGGACCAATCATTATTCCCATCTCTAGAGGCCTATCAAGAGGTTAATATCCCAATTCAATCTCATTCAAGTCATCAGGAAAGAATTTGAAAGCAAAGAGTTCAGCAGATCAAGCCTTGAGTCCATCTCCTAGCTGAGGGTATCTGAGGATCAACAAGAGGATTGTGAGCTGTGAGTTGAAGGCATGGAGAGTATCTAGACATTATGAGAGACTTAGAAAGTCATTTGGATAAGGAGACAAGTCATTGATGAGAGCACAAGAGCTATAGTTGAAGGCAGTCAACTAGGGTTCCATCTGGGTCAACCCTAGGTCAACCCTAGGTCAATTGACTGATTTAAAGGGCATTCAAGTCTATTGGAGAGGTGTGGGGTTCATCATTGGACATATAAAGAAGGATATGGAGATATGCCAAGGAGAATTCAAGAGAAATCAAGGAGAAGAGGAGTTTCTAAATTAGGGTTTCTCTGTAAAATCCCCTAGTTTAGGTCAAATTTCCAAGCAAGATAAGTCAAAATGCTAGCTTCAAATGGCTTCTTGGCCAACATGAAACTTGTAGAGGATCTCAAGACCTTTAATTTGAGTGGTGGAAGACATCAAGGAGATTTATAGAACTCAAGTTATGGTCCTTGCAAGTTACAGGTCATCTGAGGTGTCTGAATTTTTGTCTGTGAAAGTGACTTGACTTCCAAGCAATTTTTACCCCTCAAGGAGATTTCAAATGAATTCTTGGTCAACATAAGAATTGTTCCTAATTGTCTTAGCTTTCTAGAATGGTATGGCATGCCTTCATATGATGTGTGGAACTCAACCTATGGTCTTGGCAAGCAAAGGGTATTTTGGGCATTTGTGAATTACAGGTCATTTTAACCTATGTCCAAAACTCATACAAGGAGGCCTCAAATGGAAAAACTTACAACATCAAACTTGCTCCAAATGGGATTTTAAGTCTAGAAAGAAGGTCACAAATTATTGGAGAAGCTCATAGCATGAAGTTGCATAATTGGTCAAAATATGAACTAAAATGGCTTATAAAGTGAATAAATTCAAGATGGAAAATGGTTTGGGAGATTTATGAGTCCAAATGGAGACTTCCAATATATGATTTTGAATGGAAAAACAATTCTAAGAACAATGGTTCAAACACTTTTTTGAGTTTAGAAGGAAAAAAGAAAGTTATCTTTGGTTACTTGTACTTTAAGAAACACTTCAAAAATGGATCAAAGTTGGAAAGCAAGGGAATGTGCAAGATGGATCTAGAATGTTCATATGAGGTCTATATATTCATGAAATGAGGATTGATCAAGGGTTGGCTTCATTTTTCACTAAGAATTTCACAAACTTTCTCATTCTTTCTCTTGGCAATTTCATTTCAATCTCTCAAATTCTTCACCAAATCATCATCACAATCAACTTCATTCTATTGATCCATCATCATAGAGTAGAATTCAATCAAGAACAAGGTGGTTAGGATCCATTTTCGAGCACTTTCTTCATCCACATCAAAATTGAAGTTTCCATTGGACAGCATAATTCAAGCCAGGGATCCTCAAAGTATTGCATACAGAATCAATCCCTGAGTTAGTTGATCAAGATCCAAGCCTTGGAAGCCTCAGATCCACAAGTCTCCATAGCTGTTTTCAAGCTTTTACACCAGGTATGTTTTCATTCAAATTGCTTGATTCAGTTAGTTAGGCATAGCTTTGTTAGTTTAGGCATGGTGTAGAAGGTTAGTAGAGCAGTTAGGGTGAATTTGGAGAGGTTTGGTGATGTTGATTAGCAGGTTGTAGAAACTGTTAGGAGGTAGAACTTGTAGTAGAATGCATTAGAATGTTAGCTTGATGGATCAGAATGATAACCATTAGTTGGAGATTAGATTAGTGCAAGTTTGAGGAAGAATTGTGATGGTGCATCTCAGAGTAATTTCATGGTGACCAGATTTTGCTTCGATCGGGTTTGTTGATGTGATGAGTTTCAAAGTAAACTGATGCCACAGGATTGTAGAGGGAGAGATTTAGCATGATTTTCATGTTTACATCATGTTGATTCGTGGATTGTAGAGTGCTAACAGCTTGGTGTAAGTTTGCTCGTGCATGAGGTTTAATGGAGGGAAACCCTAATTCGTTTGATCTGAGGTAGGAGACATAATCGTGTCCATCCATTTTGATTAAGACCTTTGACTTGGAAGCCATCGTGTGGCTGAGATTCGAAGCAGAATTTGGAGGGAAGTGAGCGGTGAAGCCAAACGCACCGTTTCATTAATTGAAACGGGCGGGCCTGAGCGTTATGTTGCTATTGACACCACCCAGTAATAGAGCCCAAATCAATTTCAACGTGTTATGCTTACTAGTTTCACCCCCCAGCTCGTTTTTTATTTTCATCAATTCTGAGTGTTGCTGGGCCTTAACCAAAGCGCTAATTGCACCCCTGTCTGCCTGGCCCAATGGATTGTTAACTGCGCGTGGTTACTATTCTAACCCCCCTCCCTCATTTTATTCAATTTAATTTCTTAATTCATTAATTCATAACAAATTCATAAAAATTCATTTTTAATCCATTCTTTTTACACTATTTTCTTTGAGATGTCTAGAAAATTGTAGGAAAATAAAATTGCATTTTTATTTTTATTTCATATTTTTTCCATATTTTCTAAATAAATGTCATTTTTAAATAGTTCATTTCATGCATCATTTTAATAATTTTTGTTCTATTACATGCTTTAACATTTTTTGTTCATTCTTTTTATATTGTTTAGATTAGATATTCAATTTGTAGAAATATTTTAGTTCCCATTTTTAGGAATTAATTTTAGGTGATTAAAATAGGTTTGAACATCATGAACAAATTAGGGTTTTTTAGGTGATGACTTAGGAAGTTCAATTCTTTCCCTTAGGACTTAGGATTCAACTAGATTAGTTATGGGACTATATGGGCTATGGGTAGCTATTAGATCCCTTAGAGAAAAAGTTAAGATTCCCCTACTGCTATTAATACTGTCTGTATATCTGATTGTCTGGTGTGGTGTGCCCTCTGGGGATTATTGTTTGCTTGTTTGGGTATTGGGTTTGTCTGGGACCCTGGGGAAGCTGAAGACTTGAGGAGATGAAAGCCATTGAAGATCCAGAGATTGAAGATCAACTTCCAGAGTTGAAGAGGAGGTTCTTGCTAGCAGCTGCTGAGGAGACTAGGGTTTAGGAGCTAGGCAGAGCTCTAGATTAGAATGATTGTTTCTCAAACATGGATTGCCTTGTCTGCATCCATTCTTCTCTGTGATTCAGAGTCTCTCTAAGACACTCACCCCCTTCCTTTGGAAGGCTTGGTGATAGTGTCTATGAGATAGAACTCTTGAGAGAAAATGTCTCTTGTGTTGGAAGCAGTCTGTTCACCACCCTTGGTAGTCAACTGATTGTTTAACACCCAATTCACTCTTGTGACTGATCCCTCATCCTGGAGGTTTGAGCTTGAAGAAAAGCCATTGCAGATAGAAGACAGATGATCAAAGCCCTTTGCCTGAAGGCCATGTAGATGGAGATTGATACTTGTTGAAGCCTGTAGCTGAATGGAGATTACTTGAAGCCAGATGTTGATTCAGAGCTGCTGATGCTGTTTTATTGCTGTTGTATTTCATTTCTAATGTATTGATTGGTTTTCTGGACTGTATTGTTTGCTGTTTACCCTGCTGGGTCGAAAGTGAAGTCTGTTCACTTTTGCCTATTGTTTTCCAGGTTCGAGGTTGAGTGAGACTCCCTTGCCTCGCTTGTATTGCTGCATCCATGCATTTTACTGCTTTACTGTATATATCTGATATTGTTTCTGTTTCTGCCTATCCCGTAGGATCTCTGTTTCTCTCTGTGCAAGAGAGGAGCATGATAGACACTAGGTCTTAACCCATGCATGATAACATTAGGATAGTTTGTTTCCCTTCGCAACCGTAGGTTAGAGTTCTGTCTCTTTCTTTCTCAAAACAAACAGAAAAACACATAAAGATTTCAAACACAATAAAAGACACTTCTTCCGTAAAAGAATGTGAACTCATCAAAGCGTCATTTTTGTCCGCTGGGACTGTTAATCAGAAAAACCTTTTTCAGAAGGAATAAAATCAACCCAGACAAGCTTGTGTCGTACGTGGCCCGAACTACGTTTGCTCTGATCTTTCATGCTGTATGAAAGTACGTAGGCATAGGATGCGATATCCTAGCGAGCAACCTTCCCCTCCTTTCCCGTAGGTAGGCGAACTACGTTGACTCTGATTTCTCGTTCCAGACGGGAATACGTAGGCATAAAGTGCGATACTTTGCCGAGTCATTTTTATTTTCATTTTATTTTCTTTCTCACCCTTGACCTATAGTTTAGATAGAATAATAATCCATACCCGAAAACAAGCGTGGATCCCATCGAGTACGATGGACGTGAGGGGTGCTAATACCTTCCCCTTGCGTAACCGACTCCCGAACCCAGGTTTTGGTTGCGATGACCATACCTTTCCCGTGTTGTGCGAGGTTTACTCTGAGCGTTTCCTTTCCCTCCCGTGGGATAAATAACGCACGGTGGCGACTCTTCTGTTCAGCCGGTGCCGATTTTTCGCAGTAGCGACACATATCTCTGAAGGAATTCCTGCAACAAACTGGACGATGAGGAAATAAGACCCACGGTTCTGATGTACCTGTTAAACGATAACGCAATGCAGAAAGCAAACACATATTCGTAACGAGACAAAGAGAAACTTAAGCTATAAGCACACAGACGAACACCTCCCACACATGTACAACCAACAAAAGCATCACGTAGGCACAAATGAGTATGAATACAATGACCCCAGCCAACAATCCTGGTGGTGGTCGGCAAACACTAGTGTACAAAAGCTAAACGGATTATGCAGAGAAAACAGATGCGACACCCGGCACAGAAACCTCTAGAAACTTTTCCCATAGTCAACTGAACTCTCCGATTGACATTCTTCAGAACACACACTTCCTGTGGAGTCTTCCATGACATTAACTGACAAACCCACACAACTGAAGGATGGAAAATCATTAATCTGAACAAAACCCTGAGGAGTGATGCAAATACGGCTAGAGTCTAACAGATCTTGAACCTGGCTTCTAAGCACCTTACAGTCATTTGTTGAATGCCCCTGTGCCCCAACATGGTACTCACAGCGGGCGCTGGCATCAAAACCTGGAGGATACGGTGGAATCACCGGCTTAGTCTCTTTCGGCACTATCAATCCGCTTCTGACCAGATCTGGCAACAACTGACCGTACGACACCGGTAGCTGAGTAAACTGCCTTTCAGGTTTCCTTGGTCTTCGTGGGGCGTGATGACGCGATCGACGATAGGATGATCGTTGACTTGAAGTGTCTGAAAACCGATCCGGAGATACTAGAGATTCCGAGACGACGTCATTTCCTTCTTCCCACTCTTCTTGAGAACTGACAACTGACTCAATCTTATCAACTGGGAAATGAGGAACATCTCGAAACTTTCCACTCTTGAGTCCTCTCTCAACAAGCTCTCCCATTCTCATCAGGCCCACAAAGTTTGTGCAACCGAACAATTTGTCAAAATAATGGCCTTTCAGAGTACCCAAGAAGATGTCAACCATTTCTCTTTCCGGAAGCGGTGGTTGAACACTAGCAGCCAATTCTTTCCATCTTCGCAAATACCCTCTGAAGGATTCATTCTCCGCCTGGGATAATTCTTGCAGATGTACGAGACTAGGAGCCAAATCCAGGTTGTAATCGTACTGCTTCATGAAAGCTCTGGCTAAATCCGCCCATGATCGAGTCAAATTACTCTCTAACTGCACATACCACCTCAAGGATGCCCCAGTCAGGCTATACTGAAAGCAATGGATCATCAATTTGTCATTTCGCACAAACGAAGTCATCCTTCGACAGAACATCATCAAATGCAGCTTCGGACAGCTATCTCCCGTGTACTTTTCGAACTTCGGCACTTTGAACTTGTAAGGCAACACCAGATCAGGAACCAAACACATGTCTACAGCATCCAGGTTGACGGCATCTTTCGCTTTCAAGGCTTTTATTCCTTCTTCCAACGCTCGGAGTCTTCTACCATTTTCAAGAGCTCTTGGATCTACTATCCCGGCCATTGGAATATCTCTCGAGTAATTCATCACAGAGAAAGCAACACCTTGATTGTTAGCAGGAGGATGACGTTCATTTCGGGCAACGAACTGCTCATGTCGATCTCTGTTCTCAATAGTAGGCTGTACAACTTGGTCTGCCGTAACGTTGTTCGGGAAGTCTTCCATAGAATCATACTGATGGTTGGACGCCATAGTAAACCTTGTCAAAGTGTTAGGAGCCTGGAAATTGCCTTCAGCCATAGCTACCAATTACCTGTAACTGACTACACTGCTTGCTTCTGCTCGAATCTGCTTCAGCCCCTTGGTCGTCTTCAACACTCCACTCTTGCCTCAAACAGTCCCCCGAGAATCCCCCTCTGATGGAAACAAAAGCTGGATAAGTGCTCTGGCCTGCTAGAGTAATGCTATGCAATATGATTTATGCAAACGGAAAATACAAAAATGCTAACGTGCATGTGTGCATTGGAGATATTTCCCCTCCAATTCCAGTGTCAGTGGTAGCAAGACGAGATAGACCATAAAGACAATATTTAGAAAAACCCTCATATATTTATTAGAATAACAGTCTTGTCAAGAGGTTACATAACTATGCTCCATACAACTGATATGATAAAGGAGGATCCCAGCCAACATGCCTGGTGGTGATCTCAACACAACAGAATACAAGAGAGAAATCAAGTACGGGTACGGTTGCGGAAGTCCTCAACCATCTTTTTCGTCTCTGCATGATCCGGTCGATAAATCAAACCTTCTATCAGCTGATCCCTTTTTCTGACCGTTCCCTGGATGTCTCTAACAAAGTCTTCCCAAGCCTTATCATTGGCACCATCCCCAGGTTTGGGTCTCTTGGCGTCTGCTCTATGCTGAAAATCTTCCAAATTCTTCATGGCATCACTCAGCTTGCGTTCGGCCTCATATCGGCGGCATGCTTCCTCTTCAAGCTCTTCAGTCTTCACTTTGACCTGTTCTTCTAGTTGAGCAACCTGCGTCTTTAGCTCTTCGTCCCGCTCTTTGCGTTTGGCCATAGTGAGATCCCAGTGCTCTCTGAACTTAGCTAGCTTCGTGTAGGCCCTTTCCAGCTCTTGCTTCTTAGTAGCCAGTACACTGCTAACTGAGTCTACATCTAACTCCAGACGCTTCTTGGTTTCAGTCAATTCCAATAGCGTGGTCTTCAGATGTTTCAGAGTTTCGGCCTGTTGCTTGGAAAAATATCCTGTTTCAATCTTTTCATGACGAAGCTGGGCATTCTCCTGCTCTAAAGCCTCTTTAGCCTTTGCTAGCTCTTCTTTCTCCGCCATCAGCTGCTTGAATACCTGTATGTCCACAGTGGTAGTCTCCTCCACCGGAGAAGGATGCAATGGCTGAACCGCTGGATAAGGCATAAGGAATTTCACAGCTCACTCACGAATCCATTCCACATATGGGCCAAGAACTCGAGTATCCCCTCTGCTACCTGAAGGCTTCCCTTTCTTGTGCAGGTTCTTCCATGCCTTCTCGAGCTTGGTCAGCATCTCTTTCCCTATTGCCCTGGTGAGATACAGAGATTCCTGTATCTCCTCGGGCTTCGGCGCTCCCTGAGGTATATACCCAAATTGCCTGATCAATAAGGAAGGGTTGTAATTGACACACCCTTTCCTTCCCATTAACGGAACATTCGGGAATCCTTCGCATTTGAGTATGACCTCAACTCCGAATACCTCTTCGTTAACCCATACCACGCTCTCAGCAGTCAACCCCATCAAGCGCTCGGGCCATCCTAGAGAATCAATAGAGGTGACAAAAGGTCCTGACTTAGGCATATGACTGGTGAACCACCTGCACAGGAGAGGTACACAACAAGACACATTCCTTCCTCGCCGCTTTTCGTTCTGGTAGTGAGTTGAATGGTGGATATCTCCCAGCAAGATAGGAATTGGGTTCTTCGCAGCCAAAATGTAGAAAGCATCTGAGTCAACAAAATCAGGAATGTTCGGGAACAACACGATGCCATACACGCATACAGCAAGGATGACGTCAAAAACAACCCAGCCACCCTTCTGGGCATACTCCCGAGCCTCCTCCACCAAGACATCCAACGGAAATCCCCACACATCTCCTCTTCTGATCATCTTCCTAGTCAGCTCAGACTCTCTTAAGTGTAGGATGGCAGAAAGCTCAGCCAGATTAGGCTCAGCGTCCGTACGATAGAAGGGCATCTGCTCGCGGATAGGTATATCCAAGAGTGCAGAATACTCCTCCAGGGTAGGAGCCAAAACAAAGTCAGGAAATACGAAACACCTGAGCTCCGCATCATAAAACTGTAACAGGGTATAAATGCCGCTGATCTCGTAGGCCGATGGCTGATAAACATAGGTCAGAATCCTCCCATATCTCTTTCTGAAGTCACCCATTACCCTCTTCTTAGCAATAGTAATCAACTCTAACAACAGACTGATATCCGGAGACGGGAACTTGTAGGGTAATACTCTCTTCGTGGCTTCCATATCTTGCTAGGAAACAGACACCAGAACTGGGAGGGAAAATATGTACCTGCAATACACACACGTTAGTTGAATGCAAATGGTAATGCAATGATGCAGTATGATAAATAATGCAATCTGTGAACACAGGGGCTATGCTGTAGCCTGAAGAGGAACATCTCTGTGATCAAGAACAGAAAACCACCATAGTCACCAGAACCTCATGACACTAACTATCATCTGATACTCAAAATATCAATCCCCTGGTAAGAAATCCATCTGAACCTCTGTATCTGACGAGAAAACCATCTGATAATAGCATCAACCTCAGATTAGAAACCCATCTGACCCAGACAACACACCTGGAGATGAATCAAGAACACCATCTGATAAAGGTACTGAATCATGGTTTCTGAAGGCCAGTTTTCCTGCAATAACCCAATCCCTCTCACAGGTATGATAGACCTAATCCACGGACAAAGGTACGGCATCCTATGCGGTCATCAGCGTCACAGACTTTCATGAATGACGATGCGATTCCCAGAAGGAGTGGCATCATCGAGCCATGAAGAGGCCTCACTTAGCTGACTTCCAAATGATCGGTCCCCAGAGTCGACAATCCTCACGTCTGGACTCCCCTCAGATCCTCAGGACCGGAAAGGAGCACCTCTGCGAGAACCTCGTCTGAGCGCAGATTTCGTAGGGAACTGTGCCTGCTCAGCAGACAGGTTCGTCTACTACTTTCCACAACTATATCTAGGTGCATACTCAAGCCCAGGTCCGGCTTCTCACTCACAGTAACCTCCCTTGCCCACAGCAATAAACATAATAATATAATGCTGGAAAATAAATGCGGAAAGGTAAAGGTGCAAGAAAGTAAAGTGCAGAAAAGATAAAACATAATATGCACAACACCCAACAAATAAACACCCAAGCGCTAGGATTGACTCGCGTAGGGGATGGGAAACGGTCCCAGCATAAGGGATGGGAAAAGTCCCTAGATGCTATAATTCCCCAGCAGAGTCGCCAGCTGTCGCTACTGCGAAAATCGGCGCCGGCTTGACAGGAGAGTCGCCACCGTGCGTTATTTATCCCTCAGAGCGGGAAAGGAAACGCTCGAAGTAAACCTCGCAAAGACGGGAAAAGGTATGGTCATCGCAACCAAAACCTGGATTCGGGAGTCGGTTACGCAAGGGGAAGGTATTAGCACCCCTCACGTCCATCGTACTCGATGGGATCCACGCTTGGTGTTTATAAGGAAAAGGGTGTGTTTATCTATCTACGCTAATGGTCAGTCTGAAAAGAAAAGAAAAGGACAGGACTCGACAGAACATACGGTGTTCTGGGCCTACGTACTCCCTCGTGCAATGGGAAAGTCAGAGTCAACGTAGTTCGACTACCTACGTCTAAACGGGGAAAAGGTTGCTCGCCAGGACATCGCGTCCTGTGCCTACGTACTTCCACACAGCATGGAAGATCAGAGCAAACGTAGTTCGACTAACTACGGCTAAACAGGGGGCTCTCACACAGCAGTGAGAAAATAAACTGGTCTCAAAGGTTCGGGAACCTACAACTACGATCTGATCTCAAATGCACTCGGACAAGGGAAAGGGATAACAATTAGTCGTCAGCGGGAACGTCTCGATCGCACAGCCGCGAGAGAAAAAATATTAGTTGTTAGTGTGCTCGCTAGGATATCGCATCCTATGCCTACATATCCTCATCTGGTACGAGGAATCAGAGCAGCTGTAGTTCGGCTAACTACGACACAAGCTACTCAAAAACTCCTACTGAAAAGGAAAAGACACCCTAAAACTATGGCTGAAAAGGGGAATCTTCCTACTGCTATCATGCCTGGTTGGCCATCCTAATGTCTATCATAACAACTCCGCAGCGGAGAAGTCAGAGCTCCTAAGGGATCATGGCAATAGGACTAAACGGCAAACGGGAAATACTACAAAGTAAAGAAATACTAGAAATATGAATGCAAGGACTAAACAAACAAGGCACAAAGGCCGCAAACCACAAAGGTAAGGGAGCTCAGCTCTACCAAATACCAACAAGCAAAGCCACTCAATAACAAACAAGCAGAAGGAGGACCACCTCGACTTCTCATGCACACAAAGCCTACTTCTAAGATGCACCTATCTCAGAACTCTCTAGATGAATACCTAAGTCTAATGCAACACAACACCACGCAAGTCAAACAACACAAAGAGAAGGCTAGCTAACCTGACAAACCTCTATCTACGAAACAAGAAACTACTCCTGGGCAAGACCCCTAACAAACCTGAAACAAGCTTAATCTATCCCTGAACAAAACTCTATGCAAAGCCCTAAACAAAACTCTAATCAAAACCCTAAGCAAGAGGAATCAATCCCAGTCTCCAAGCTTCAGAACAAGCTTACCAAAGAAAGGGAGCTAAGCAGACAAACTCATAGTGCCTTCCTCGGGAAAGTACCAGGAGGTTACCACTCAGGAGTCATATCCTATGCGGCTCGACAACTGTGATCTGTTTACATTCCTTCTCAGGAGAAACTAAACTCACATGAAGGCTCCGGCATCATTGGATACTTGAGAAAGCCTATAAGAACTAGGGGAACTAAGTGAACAGACCCATAGGACCTTCCTCAGGAAAGTACTAGGAGGCTGCCACTTAGGAATCGTATCCTATGTGGCTCAACAACTGTGATCAGTTTACATTCCTCCTCAAGAGAAACTAAACTCACAAGTTGGCTCCAACATCATTGGATACTTAAGAAATCCTAGATGAACTAGAGGAACTAAGTGAGCAGACCCATAGGACCTTCCTCAGGAAAGTACTAGGAGGCCTCCACTTAGGAATCGTATCCCATGTGACTCAACAACTGTGATCAGTTTACATTCCTCCTCAGGAGAAACTAAACTCACATGAAGGCTCCGACATCATTGGATACTTAAGAAAGAGGTGAGCAGAAAGAATAAAAGTCATTCATAGTGCCTTCCTCAGGAAAGTACCATAAACTCCCTTCAAACTTCAGGATCTCGAACCTCACAAACAGAGAACAAGCTCCTAGACTAAGCCTCAATCCAATGCATCCTTGCAAGCTCCAACAGGACTTCATCCATCCTCCATCTTCAAGAAGAAACCACAGGTCCTCAAACCACAAGAAACTATCTCTGAAGTTCAACCACAGTTGAACTTCAAAGTCAGAAGCCATCAAGACTTCTCCTATCCTCAAGCTCAGACAAAGAATAACAGAATACCCTACAAAAATCTATCAAAAATCTAATGGGAAACCTACATTAGTCTAGCACAACATACTAAAAATTCAGAACAAAATTCATTACCAGATGAAAGAACTAAAATCAACAAGGCAGACGTGCCACAAACCAATTATTCAATATCAATAACAACGCAAAAAATGCAATTAAAATGAAAATGCATGATTAAGCTAATGTTTTTGTACTATAAAATTCTAAATTGAATTACGAGTCTACAGAAAAAAGAACGGAATTATTTGATCGAATCTACTATTTTTTATGGATTTTCTAATAATATGCATGCACTAAAAGATATTAAAAAAGTCAATTAAATGGAAAACATGCCAAAAATATCAAACAAAAATAAAATGACATTTTTATTTTTATACAATTTTCTAGACCTTTTCATGAAGTGGTAGAAAAAACAAGAACTCAAAAATCAATTGTTTTCATTTTATTATGAATTTTACAATATGCAAGAAAAAAATTAAAAGAAATTAAAAAACAAAATTGAAATAAAAGAGGAGGGGGGGGGGGGGGGGGGGGGGGGCAAACAGCATGTTTCCAAGTTGAAATTCTGGCTGGGCCCTGATCCTGGGGTGTGAAAAGCAGGTATGATAAGCCCATGTACGTTTCAGAAAAAACAAATGAAAAATTAAAAAGAAAATGGGCATGAGGACGGTGTAAATAGCAAGGGTTTTCAGTGTTATTCTTCATTGGGCCCACGCCAGGGGGGTGCGGATAGCAGTAAGGGCCCAAGCCCAATCCTCGTTTCCACTCTTCTTTCACGCTCAGGGGGGGGGATGAGTAAACTGGGAGTAGCATCAGTAAAACGCGTTTGGGCCTTACCCAAACCCTAACCCTAACCCAATTAACCAACGAACAAAACCTATCTCCCTTCCCCACCTTCTGATCATTGTTCACCGCTTGAACCCTAGCCGTCGTTCCTCTCATCTTCCTCACACAATCCCTCTCTGAAACCCTAAGTTCTAACTCCTCTCCCTCAGCCGCTACCAACTACTCATTAACCAGGCTAAACCTCTCCCCAATTAAACACATAAAACCAAATTACAAAACAAATAAGCGAACCAACCTTCCTCGAAGATGAACGATGCTCTCAATTTCTGATGAATCTTGGAGTTGGACAGGTCTCTCTGGAGAACGAGTCGAAGATCTACGAATATTGGTGCATGATTCCGGAAATCGAGTCCGTTGCGAAGACGATGAAGCTCTCCGGGGATTTTGACGAAGTTTGACGGCGAACCACTCTATCTGATGAAGATCTGGGGATGCTTGAGGTTTATGAATGTTCCTGACAGTCTCGAAGAATTCTGGAAATAAGTATGAACGATGGATGAAGGTTACATGAAACTGACGAAGATCCTGATGAATCTGGGCGCGTCTTTGAAGATCTTGATGGATGTTGTTGAAGATCTTGAACGGATGGTGAAGATTTGCACGATTTCCTGGGGAAAGATTGAAGAACATACGAAGACTTGATGGGTTTCTGGGAGCTTCGATGAATGACGATGGAGTTTCCGGTCACGGATGAAGATTCCGGTGAGGTATTGATGAAGGTAGACGGAGGAGGATCGGAGAAGAAAGGAGTATGAATCTAGGATTTCTGGATAATTTGCAGATTCCGGCGAGTGCAATGACCTCCGGCGACCGTTACGGTGGAGGGGAGTGGTCCGGCCGGCGGCTGCATGGCCGGCGATGAGGGGGTCCGGCGAGACGGTGGTGAGGGCACATGTGAGAGATGCGCTGGCAGAGGGAGGCGGTTAGTGGGACGTGTGGCACGAGGGGAGAAGATGGGAGTGTGATGTGGCGAAGTCTGGTGGATTCTGAGAATTGAGGTGGTGGGTCCATGGATGAATGCGTGGCGCGCCTTTTATTGTGACAAGTGTCACTCTTTGCTGAATTCTGGACAAAAACACTGATGGACTTGCAAGGACTTGATTGGGCTTCAAAAACTGCTTTCTGGGCCCACGAAAAATGGACAAAAAACCCTAAACAAAACTGAAAAACTGATTAATAAAAAAACTCTAAATCTGATTAAGCCTAATTAACCAATTAAGACCTAATTAACTAATTAACTTGACTAATCCGAAAATTAAACTATCTTAATCCTAATTAGACCTAAACATGATTAAAATCCTAATTAATCTGATTAAACCTAACAAACAGAATTAACACCTAATTAAACTAATTACCCTAATTAAATCTAAAAATGATTAAAAATCTAATTAACTCTATATTAATAAACTTCTACTAATTTCTATTAAAATTCTACAAAAGTCTATACCATTTTATAATATCTATTTAAAAGAAACTATATTAAAACAAATTTTATTTATTTCTATTTAAAACTATTAAAATCCCTATTAACATAAAAGAAAAATCTATAATATTTTCTATATTATCTAAAACAATTAAAACTATTTTAAAATCTATTATATTTAAAAAATCTATTTAAAAATTCTATAAAATTCTAAAAGAAAGATTTAAACTATTTAAAATTCTAAAAAAATCTATTTAAATCCTAAAAATGATTAGAATGCCTATTTAAAATCCACAAAAGTCTATTAAAACCCTAAAAAATGCAGACAAATGCAAATGACCACCATAAAAGAGCGCACGAGACCAGATCGAATCGAACAGAGAACCCTGGGCATCAGAATATCCCAAAATCACTATGCAAGCTGAAAATCTCTGAGGAGCGCACAATTTCCCGAAAAATAAAACCCTGATGATCTGGACTGGATCTGCCGTAGCTAGTAAATGAAACCCATGCCGTAACTCTGATATCCTCTGTCTGTGCACAAATATCATGCGTCTGATTTGCGAATATGAATTTAAACCACGAGTCAGATAGGAGAATCGGTTGGTCAAATTTTAGGGTGCAACACTCCGAAATAAACAAATGAAAGACTAAAGTTGATTACAAAATATTTTGTAGAGACTAAAATATAGTTTGTTATTTTAAAAATATATTATTCTGGGACTAAATCCTCACTTGTTTATAAATAATTCTTATGTCCTAAATCAGAAAAATATTATTTAAACTATTATACATTAAACGATTACTTACCCATCAACATGTTTTAATAATCTTCATAGTATACGCATAGCCGATCTCAAACTCTAGATAAAATAAAGGCGTATTAAGCGATCGTCAGTTAACGTAAAACTTCATTGAATCACTATGACATAAATCAACCACAAAATAATGTGAATGTTAGATTGTTATTCGTAAGCAACACGCTATGTGGCTCAAGTACAATGTCAAAAGAGTAAGGATCACTGCATCGCCACATAGATGCAGTGAAAAAATTAGCAAGAGTTCCCACATTTCCGTGAACATGTGTGAGTAAAGAAGTTGGTTCATAAGACTATGATTCACTTTAGATAATGAAATATATGTACACTTACCGAAAAATCTATAAAAATAGTAGACAATATGGTTAGGAGAAAGATCAATTTTATGTGCCTACAAGAAACTAAGTGGACAGATAAAAAATCGAAAGATGGTTAAAGGAGGTGGGGATTATTGTGAATAAAGTATATTGTGGACAAATGAGGTTGGGATTATTGTGGACAAAGAGTGGAAAAAGGATATTATGGATGTGAATAAAGTACGAGATCAAATCATAACCTTGACATTTATAGTGGAACAAGACACTTTTAATGTTATTAATGCTTACACATCTTAGGCTGAGTTAGCATAACACCTTAAAAAAAATAATTAGGAGGATTTAGAAGACTTACTTTAGAATACACCATAAATAAAAAAACTTTTTCTAAGATGGTATCTGAATGGACACGTGGGAGTGTAGCAAGAGATTTTGAGAGCGTGCATATGGGTAGAGTATGGTCTAGAGG
Source organism: Lathyrus sativus (assembly GCA_963859935.3). Lineage (NCBI taxonomy): Eukaryota > Viridiplantae > Streptophyta > Magnoliopsida > Fabales > Fabaceae > Lathyrus > Lathyrus sativus. The sequence goes on along the minus strand of OZ012739.1, from coordinate 615,065,809 downwards.
AAGTGAACGCGGAGGGTAAATCCATCTTGAAGAATATACACAAAAATAAACTAAGTGTAACTGAGATGAGAATATTGTCTTGGATGTGTGGTAAGACTAAATATGATAAGATTATAAATGAAAATATTATTTATATATATATATATATATATATATATATATATATATATATATATATATATATATATATATATATATATATATATATATATATATATATATATATATATATATATATATATATATATATATATATATATATATATATATATATATATATATATATATAGAGAGAGAGAGAGAGAGAGAGAGAGAGAGAGAGAGAGAGAGAGAGTGTGTGTGTGTGTTGGGGTAACACCTATAGTAGAAAGAATGGTGAAAAAAATAGATTTGGGGTGGTTTGAGCATGTAGAAATAAGATCGATATATTATGTGGTAAGAAGAATAGATGAAGAAAAGTCAAACAACTAGAGGAAGAGAAAAGCCTAAAATAATAAGAGAAGTTATTAAAAAAGATCTCGATATCAACAATTTTGATAGAATCATGATTCTGAATAAAATATTATGGAAAAAGTTGATCATGTAGCCGACTCATGAGATAAGACTTTGTTAATGTTAGTCATTGTTAAATGAAACATCCTTCATGTAATAAGAGAGAAGTTAATATTAGTACTCTCTCTTTTCTAAATTAAGTCACTTTGTAAAAAAAATTATCATAAATTGTAAGTTATTTTATAATTCTAATCTAACATTATTGATATATTTTTCTAATATTTTTTTATATCATTTATCATTATTTATTCTTCAAATTTTTAAACTCTCTTTCTTTTTCATACTAATATGTAATAAATGAAAAACAATATTATAAAATCATACATAATTATCTTTTTTATATCAAATCAACTATATTTTTTTTAATTTATGTGAAATACATTACAATTATAATCATGATGTTTTTCACACATCCAAATGTGTAAGTTAAATTGCATTTTATACATTCAGATAGTAAAATCCAAACATCTTTAAAATCATGATTTTTTTTAAAATATATGTACAACATCTTTGAATGGTACAATATGGATAAAATTAGGTGAATTTCTTATTGCACCCTAGATGTTTATTATGTACCATGTGAATTTTCACATGTGCCTTATGATTTTTGAGATATATCTTCAGATGTATCTATTTTTAAATAAAAGTTGACATATTTCAGAAATACATCTTCGAAATTATTTTAAACATTCAATACATGTCACTCAGACACCATTTACATTTGAATTGTTTCGGAGATACATCTCTGAAGTGTATCGGAACAGGTGTTTTTGACTATAAGTTGTGTATTTGTTTTTAGATGAAGTATAACACGCAATCCAAAATAATAAAAAAAATAGACGTACAAAATAATAAGAGACTAATACTATATGAAGTATAACAATATATGTAAAAAATACCGTGCAATCGAGATTTAAAATGTGATAAAATCGTAAAATTTAGTAGAGAGTATATAATACAACTAAATAATAACATACTACTACTGGGTGTGCCTGACAACATCTCACCCGCCTCCTCTGCCTGCTTTATCTCCTCAACCATCAATCCTCCCGTCCTCCGCCGATGTATCTGGTACAACAGTCCCCCTGTCCTTCCGCCACCATGGCATCCGGGACTCGCTTGACAGAAGACCCTTCAAGGAAGATAACCTCGTCAATGCCTGCCCACACAATCTCCACTATGCGATGGCACCGAAGAAAGACATCATTAGTATAATCTAGTTGAGTCTGCTCCTCATCTAGTATCTCCTAATGATCTGGTCTCGACGGATGTCCTAGAGCAGTCTGCACCATGTACGAATGTGGCAGCCTGAAGAACCACCTGATGTATCCGTCGATGTAGCTCCAGTCGTTCGACATTATGGTAGCCTGTGCCTCCTCTGGAACCAAATGACTCTTATAATTAACAAACATCCCCTCTCTCTGTCTAGGAGTTAAGGCAGAAGAAGGAGAGACACCATGATGTCTGAGGATGGTCTGGGTGCACCCGAACTTCCGTATGACGCGATTAAGAAGGTGAGGAGAAGTGATACGCGATCTGCAAGCTAATCATCCGGAATATAGTGATATCTTGTCAAATAGCCACGTCTGACGGTGATCCACATAGTTGTTGAAGTGCATGTCTTCAGCAACCAAAAATTCAAGGTAGACTCTGAAAGGCTCGACTGTCTAGTTCCCTTTGAGCAAGATAAAAGCACAGGCACGGGGCATGTACACAGTGTACTCATCCACACTTTCCCAACTAGCGATGCACGGGAAGTTTCGGAGGATCCAAGCTTGAAATAAAAATAAAAATAAACATTCAAGGATCAAGAATTATCGACAATGGTTTCACAAATATGAAATGAAAATAAAAACATTTAAGGATCAAGAAATATTACCGCCAGTAGTGTCACACTGCTTGTGACCTGCTTCATCTTCCACTGACACCCATCTCTCAACTTCGAATATAGATAGGCCAGGAAAGCCGCCCTCAATTCTACTCATGGATCTGATGTAGATCCAAGAAGTATAAGAGGTATGCAACGTCAGTATAAGTGGAACTCATGTACACGAAAATACAAATGCCAACCAAAAAAAGAAAATATGCCCTCAAAGCACGAGCCCTGTGTACCTCCACCTGCACAGCATCACCATGAGCCTCATGTGCAGCAAGGATCTCATAATCATATATTTCTTTAAGGAACTCAAATCTAGCATGAGCAACTCTAGTCCTATCCACCTCCTATATCCCCTTCCTTGGATCAGCCCCAGATGCTCTACCATAATCTCGACTATAATCGAGAAATCTTCCCCTGATCGGAAGATGTAACAAACACGAGACATTGTCTAGTGTGATAGACACCTCACCATGCGGGAGATGAAACGAAAAAGTCTCATAATTCCATTTCTCCACGAATGCATTAAGCATCTCGTGGTTGACCAGAGTGTAACAGGTCATGCATAGGTCCTTCAGGCCAAATAATAACAGAACTGACTGAAACCAATCCTCCTTCGATTGAGGCAAGCCAACAATCTTCCTCCCATCGTTAAGAAACTTCTAGGGATCACACACCTGAAATTTTCCAAAAATAATCAATGTCAATAATAATCAATATCTGAAATAATCAATGTCATCAATTAAAACTAACGTAAAAAATAAATAAATAATTCAACTAATGTTACCTCTCCATCCTAGACATGTCTAATAGTATGGTCAAGATACAGAGGAAGTAAGGACAAATCAGATGGACCTCCTTCAAAACTCTCTGGCTCGACATCCACAACAGCCTCACCCTCTAGAGGTGGCACTGGATCCGAAGGAGGTGTTGTTGTACCACAAAATTTGACCAACCCCTTTTCTTAATCTTTGGCTTATGTTTTATTGCATTTTATCATCTTACATCTGCATAGCATAGTTCATACAGGGGATCAAGTGATTGCTTGTGTACCATCCAGGGGGAGGGCCTTTATTGGCTTCAGGCTCAAGCAAAGGCACTGGTACTAACCATCAGAAGGTTGTCAAGGGGGTCCATAAGACTTTACCATTGGTGTGAACATGAGGAAGAGGTTTGTTGAGTACCTCAGAGGTCATGATGGAGTGCAAACGGTCACTCAGTTCATCTAAGCAACGCCTAGGCAAGAAAGGAGAAATTAGGGTTTCAATTTTAATCAGGATAAAGTTTGTTTCTTCAAGAAAACTTGTTTCCATAACCCTCCATATGTCCTAAGGTGTTTGAGGATGGGAGATTGATCATCAATTTTAATCAGAGGAGCTTCAATTGATCAGTCGATTGAAAATCAAAAGATTTGGGAAAAAGTCAATTGTGCGGTGAAAAAGTCAACTCCTGACTTTTTGAGGTCAAGATCATGATTCTTAAACTTAATATGACTAATGGATGGATTTTGATCAAGAAAAGTCAAGGGAATTATGAAAAATCAAAAGTTGTTGAAAGTTGCCATTTTAAGGAAATTAGGGTTTTAGAACTTTCTATTTATGGAAAGTTTTATGCTTGGAACAACCATCTTCAAAGCCATTTTTCCTCATGATTAAAGATTCAAATGAACTTTTCTCCAACATCAAACTTGTAGAGCATGTTACAAGCTTTCCAAAAAGTCCAAGAAGTCCTCAAAATGATACTTGGAGCTCAAGTTATGATCAATCAAAGTTGGGGATTTTCAATGATTTCAAAGTTGGCAAGTTAGACAGATTTTTGCACTCACTTTGCAAGCCAATTTTCATCACTTTCTTGATGTCCAATGTAACTTTGTCCCAAATGAGAGTTGTAGATCATGTTACAAGCTTTCCAAAAAGTCCAAGAAGTCCTCCATTGGATTTGACAAGCTCAAGTTATGGATGTGCAAAGTTGAGAAAAAATAAGACAAATTCATAACTTAGAATTTTTTCGAAGTTATTCGTGAGCAGTTTGCTTGCCACGATTTTCAACCACAAAATTTCATGGTCTTCCAATCCTCAAATCAAGATGACTCCAACATGAAATTTGTTCTACTCCATGCCCTCTTTCATTTGAGCACAAGATCAAAGTAATTGGATTTGTGGCCACAAAGTTATCATTGATCAAAGTTGGTATATTGAACATTTTTGCCAAAGAATGAAAGGTGGGTTTTGTTGATTTGCTTTTGTTCATCAGCCTTAACACTCTCTCATGCGCATGGGAGACTATGTTTGTTGCTTCCAAGTTTTACCAAAACCAGCCTAATACCCCTTTTTTGCCATTTTGTTCATTTTCAAATAATTGCCCAAATGAGCTATGAGCCAAAATCAACACAGTCCAAGGTCTTCCCACACTGTTGCAAGAAAAGCAACTGATGCAGGAGCTGCAGCACAATTTCTGCATCCACCCTTTGATTCAAAAAGTGACCATGGAGATGAAAATCTACCCATCCATTTTCTTGCCTTGGTCAAACCCTCAAATCCCTTTCTCACTTGATATTTAAGCTGAAGAGAAGTTTGATGAAACCCTAGCCTCCATTTTGAAAGAAAAACCAAACTTGCATTTTTGCTCTCCTCTGAAAAATTCCCTCGAATCTCACTCATTTCCTCACCATTTTTCAAACCCTTCATCACAACTTCATCACCTCAATACCACTTTGAAACTGTTTGCAAAAGGAGGAGTTGTTGACTCTTCTCTCAAACTGCTCTGAAAATCAACTGTTGCATCAAGAGGGGAAGAAACATTGAAGCTTGGTCAAGAAAAGGATAGCCTGCTGCTAGCTTGCTTTGGGAAATTTGCAAGAGGTAAGTGTTTCTAAACTCTCTATTTCATATGCATCATTAGCATTAAAACTTGTTCTTGTTTTGTTAGTGTTCTTGGATTTTGTTTGAGCCTGTTGTGAGCATGTCCATGTTTTGGTGTTTGTCAACTGTTTTGAGCATGATTATGCCATGAATGTGCCTTTAGCATGTGATATTCATGTATTGTGAATCATGAATGAAATTCTGTTTTGAGTTGGTTGGTGTTTGTCTTTATAATCACAAATGTGTTGTTACATGTGTTGGCTATGTCATGTGTTGAAATCTGCAGCTATTATGTGATTCATGTTTGTGACTGCCTCTAGAGCCTTGTTTAAAGCTGATGTTAGAATTTATGTGTGAACTGTCAACTCATGCTTTGAGTCAGTTGACTCTTTGTTCTGGTACTTCATCCCTAGCTTGGTACTCCTTAATTTTAGTTTTCCTTTTTGCCTTGAGTTTTGACTTCCTAGTGTGTTTGGTTGAGATTGGACTTTGACAAGGTTTAAGTTTGTGACCGTGTTATCAATGACTGTTTTAAGGATTGCAAGGTTGTTTTGGTGATTAGAGTCTTGGGTTGTCCTTTAGCAATTTAACTTTGTCAAGTTGGGGCTCACAATGTATTGTCAAGAGTTTGTTTCACACACTCTTTTTGAGGTTGCAACCTCCCATTGAGGTGCATATTGATATGTCATGACTGAAAGCACCAACATGTTTGAGTTTTGTTTTGGTGCTGTCATGAGGGTTTTGACAGTCGGCCTTTTGTATGAGATAGAACTGTGGTGTGCTTCAAGTCTGTTTAGGCATTAGCAGGAGTTGTTTTAGGTATAGGCTATTCTAGAGTTTGTGATAGGACTGGAGTTGTTAAGCTTATATAATGTGTACTATGAACTGTCATTTGATTTATTTGGTTGAGCACTGTTGTTGAACATTGGCACATTGGGAGTTTTTGATATTTAGGCTTCATTGCTATTACATCTGCTCATTTTGGTTTGTTCAAATAACTGCCATTTGGAATTTTTATTGAGAGTTGTCATCTAACAATCTTTGATTAGTGTTTGAGTTGGACATTGTATTAACAAGCTGTTACTATCGTAAGTTAGTTGGGAGCAGACCATGTTTTTGTTAGCTTGTATGTTTGGAGACTGGCTGTCATTGAAAACTGCAGTTTGAGCCAGGATTTGCTATGTGTTACTTTGTTCTAGATGTGAATGTGCGAGTGCAGTTAGAATTCATAGTAGAGGATACTTTTGACAACTGTCAGTGGTAGTATGCCCTTTACATTCACGTCTGCCATGGTTTGCTCTTGGACATTAAGAGTAGCAGGGTTGAATTTGGATTAGAGACTCTTTGAGCTCTCTCTGCTGTTGTGCTTTTGTTTAGAAGCTGTTACCATTTGGGATTCATGACAAGTTGGAGTTTCAAGACCTTGTTGACTTAGTCTGTTTGTGATTTGATTTTGGTGCCTGCTGTCCAAGTTGGTAGGAAGGTTAATTAGCCTAGATTCTTTTAGGACTTGGTTATTTGGTTGATGCATGATGGTGAGAACACCATGATAGGATCTGATTCAGTTTTTGGGCTGATATCTTTGTGTGAGAGCATAACCTTCATTTGGCGCCATTGACTGTTGTTTTAAAGCATAGTTGCCAGTTTGCCACAATACATTGGTGTTTTGAATTTATGTTGGATGGATCTACATGGTGGCTGTGAGGATCAACATAATCTTGTGTGCAAAATTTGTTTTAAGGCTTGAGTTTGTCAACTCATAGCTAGCTTTTCCCAAGAGGGTGTCTTGTGATGCATAATTGATTTGTGCTTTGTTTTTTGTCTAAGGTAAGGTTGTAACCAGATTTTATGGTCATAAGGATGTTGGACTGTCAAACCTTTGAGAGTGTTTTTTAGCTACTGTCCAATTTAGATTAGCTTGGTCTGTGAAGTTTATGCCTAGATTTTGATGTTGTCATGAGGATTTTGACTGGTTAGGGCAGTCAGCCGCCCAGGCATGAGATAAGACCATAGTGTGCCTCTAGACTGCTGGCAGGAATTATTCTAGTTAAGCTAGTTCATGCTAGGAGTTTAGAACTCAGTAGGAATTCTTGTCTTGCTTGAGTTTGTGTTGTTGCTGTTTGTTTGACCTCGGGCCAATTTTGTTCTTCCACATGTGTTGATCAGTGGTGTTGAGTTTATGTTGGTTTGAGTGCTGTCAAAACCTTTACCATGGATGTTCAATTATTGTCAAAACCTGTTTGGTTGTCAGTATGTTTGAAGGACTTGTTAGCATGATTATATCCAAAGTATGTTGCTTCTTCCTTAGTAACACATTACTGCCTGGTTCATGTTTGTTTTGAGAGTGTTGCTTGCCTTTGTGAACATTGGCTGTTAAAGTCTGAATGGTTGGGTTTGTTTGTATTAAGGTCTACCATTGATTTACTTCTTAACATCATAGGCCATTGACTTTGATGCTTGTGATAACATTCTGATTGAGAACTAACTGTCATGGCTTGACAACCTCTACCTAGATCTTAGGTTCTCTGCTAACTGTTTATCTTTAACCCTCAGATGTGCTTGTGTTTGAATCTATCCACAATCATGCTGCTATGTTTTAGACCAATTAACCTTGCTGAAATTATGCTTTGATCTTGTAGAGTTGGTTATGGGTTCATGCTAGCTGTTAGTTTCCACTTTGAGTTGTTAACTTATGGTTAAGCTTGTTCCTAAATTATTGCAGTATGGCATGTGTGAAGTGTGCAGTTCTATGTTGGTTGGATTAAGGGCAGTTGTTGTCATAAACTTTTGTTTCAACTTTAAACTTCAAAATTCACACCAATTTTACCAACCACCAATCACATTTTGCTCTGATGAGTTTTAAACAAATGCTCTTGCTAGAACCTATTCCATATCACACTTGAAGTTTGCTCAAACTGTTACATGGCTTTAATCTCATCTGTTTTGGCCTGTTTGTTTTCAAAATGCACTTCAAGCTTCATTAATGCATCTTCAATCGTGTTTTCATTTGTGTGTATTTTCTGAGAAAACTAACAGCACCATTGTGTTCCTTATGATTTTCCATGTGAGATAGACTAAAATTTCATCCAAATTAGTTGAGATTTGAGAGAGTTATGTCGAAAACGCCTTTTGACATTGTTTTGCCTTTGCCATGCCTTGTTTTACCCAGAAGTTTGCCTTGGTTAAGTATTTGTATATATGGGGTGGCATTAATACACGGATGTATCGCCACCCCAGTGGTTAATTGCCTTGCCTTAAAAACCTTGTCATGCGCCTGAACCTGAGTTCGAGCCCTAGCGAGGGCTTTTTCCTTTATTTTTCGTTTATTTTCGTGGTTTGATATGTTTATTCTCTTTCCCATCAATGTTTACATGTGTGAGTTAGTTGAAATGGCTTTGTTTTGTGCCTGCAACCCCAAGGTCTTGGGTTCAAGCCTTGGGGGCACTTTCTCTTTATTTTTAGCACTTGTTCCTTTTATTTTATTTGTCTTTTTGTTTTGTTTTATTTATTTCTAAAATTAGTCTTAAATATTATAAAACCCAAAAAATCATATTTTGTCATTTTTATTTTCTATTTTTATTATCATTTTATTTTGAATTCCATTTTATTTTATTTCTTTCATTTCACTTGTGATTGAGTTATGTAATGTTTACTTGGCCTCGTGCCTTGATCCCCCTAGGATTCCTAGTCCCTCCGTTTAGGATGGGAGTAGGAGAGACATTAGGTGTTCAATCATTTGCATGATAACATTAGGATAATTTCATTCCCTTTCATCCCGACTTTAGGAGCATTGTGCATGATAACTTTAGGGTCCAGTTTCCCCTTAGTTTGAGTCTTTCTCTTCTCATCTTCAAACTTTTATAAAACACTTAATAAAGGCTAATGAGTATTGTGCTTTATGAGCCTTAAGCTACTTAAGAAAGGGTTGTTGGAGGGTTTCCCTTCAATAGCTTGGATGTTTAGTGTGGCACCCTTTGGGTGACATGCGACGCATTCACTCCTAAGTCACAAGTCTTTAGTGCAATATGAATTACAAACATTCATCCAAAACAATTCTTCTAAAAAACATCAAAACAAACCTCCAAACTCCTTTTTTCCCTTTGGGGCCTTTAATCTTGAAAAATCATTTTCATAAGGAGAGTTTTGTTAACTCTTAGTTCTATCGCAAACGGTAACGCCTAAGTCTCCAATGGTCGAGCTGCATACACCAAACTGCTAGAACTGATTGTTAACCCTACTCGGTTAAAACCTCTTGAACAAACTTGTGTTCCCCGTTAGTCCGAACTATGTTTGCTCTAATCTTTCATACCAGATGAAAATACGTAGGCACAAGATGCGATGTCTTGGCGAGCAACCTTCCCCCCTTTCACCCGTAGTTAGTCGAACTACGTTGACTCTGACTTCTCATTTCTGATGAGATACATAGGCACAAAGCGTCGTTGCTTTGCCGAGTCACTTTTCTTTTCTTTTGTCCCTCAAGCCTTTAGATAGATAGATTTACACCCTTTTAGATAGACAACAAGCGTGGATCCCATCTAGTACGACGGACGTGAGGGGTGCTAATACCTTCCCCTTGCGTAACCGACTCCTGAACCCGAGATTTGGTTGTGATGACCGGTCTTATCCCTCTTTTCGTTAGGTTTTCTCTAAGCGTTTCCTTTCTCTCTCTTGGGATAAATAACGCACGGTGGTGACTCTTCTGTCATTGCCGGCCTCGTTTTTCGCAGTAGCACAGGTGTCATTGGACCTGTAGAAGGTGGAACTGGTGAATCCTGATGCTTGCGGGAGGATGGGGAAAATGACATGTAAGATGGTGAATCCTGTCTCTTACATGAAGAAGAAGAAGGTGGAGTATCCTGAGGTGAAGCATGATCCTTAAAAGTAGATGACACCCCAGAAGTCGATGCCTCTGCCTAATCAGAGGTACTTGGTGCCTCCGGAACTTGCTGGCTCTGCTCCTGTCAAACAGATGCATGCTGGGATACACTGCCATGTCTCAGTCTGCTAACTCTGTCAGCCATTATGTCTGTAAGGTAAAGTAAGACATATAATTAGTGCACCCAAACAAAACAAACAAATAAGAAAATTAAAAAAAACAGACTGCAGGAAATTCTGGAGATGCATCTCCGGAAACACCGTAAAACAATAACCTTGAACAAATTTGAAAATACATCTCCAGAAACACCATAAAACTATTAACTTTGAAGAGTTCCGGAGATGCACCTCCCAAAATTCCTAAAGTATATGAAACACTGAATGTAACACCCTACTCTACCCATTCACGCAATAAGTAAAAATACGAAAATAGTTTGTGGAAATTAATCAGAGTTACTTGCGTAGGATGCCACATCAACAAAACATCATCATGAAATATCAAATCACTTCATAACTTATTCTCTCATAAAGACAAATTAATTGATTAAATAGCATAAACAAATCAATTGGTTCAACAATAAAGCTCCAATACATCAAATCCCCACAAAATTTGTGGTTCAACAACATTAGCAAAACAAGATACGTAACAAATAACATGAAGAAAATAACGAAATTCCCATCCTTCCCATGTTACGTATCAGAACGACTCCTAAGACTCGAACAATAGCAACACATGCTCCAAGCACTACTCAGGTACCTGATCATATGTATCCCCAAGGAGCACAAACACAATTACAGAAAACGGGTGAAAATTTCATTCAATAATACACGGTGAAAATCACATGCTAAGAAGTAGTTATCACACAAACCACACAATCATACTATCACTATGCACATACAAGTACCACATAAATACTCGGCTTATTCAGCCCACAATCAATCATATACATATGCAATGCGACTCAACTAACACAACACAATGTATACGGTACCATCACAATCCATACGGTTCCTTCATTGAATCTGATCTCTGTCGGAATCCGAATAAGTCGTATACGTTCCTATGAACTACATCGTATCTCCATCGACTCCCACTTGGAGTCCGAACGAGACTAGGCACCCATCATGGATTCCCACCTAGCTCATCTCTACATAACATGACATGAATGCATGACACAAAAGTATGCACAATATAATGATCATTCATGCATAACCCACGATCCTAAATGATCACACGTGAGCCACATACTCACTGTAATTCCCTCTGGAAGTACCACCCCAACCCAAGACCGTCCACATACGACAATCTTGGCGCACAATCCTCAAACACGTCTCATACAAACAATCACATAAAAAATCTCATGTTTTATCCCAATTAATGTCATTACCGGTTCCCCCTATGTTCAATTATATCATCATAGTCTTACGGATAAAGAGAAACTTCATTACACGCGAAATCGGAACAGAAATCGCAAAAACGAAAAAATTTCACCATATCTTTACCATATGTGTATGGCCCTTCCCCATACGCGTATGACCATCTTCCCTTGCCCCAGGCCTGCGTATCATACGCGTAATGCTAAAATTCTCAGGCCTCATACGTGTATTGCCTTGGACCTTACGCGTATGACCAAAGGGGATTTCCCTCTCAAAGTATTCCTAAAACTTCTCATTCGCGTAATGTCTAACCCATACGCGTATGTCCTACTTCTTCTTACGCGTACCTTACGCGTATTGGCAGAGGGCCAAGCTGACTCCGGGGACGGGTGCGTATCATACGCGTATCGCTCCCTGGGAGTGCCCTCCCCATATACGTAATGCCTCGTGCCTTACGCGTATTGACTTGCCTGCACAGAAAAATTCAGTATTTGCATCAATGCGAATTTTCCCTTATTGGAGCACCTGCAAGCTCTTATTTCAAACCCAAAATAACATCTACACCAGTCTATCATTAATGGATTTATTCTACATTCATTAATTCATCATTTTATAGATGTTTTCTACCAATAGAATCCATTTTCGTTATCCCCCAAAAACCACAATTTTCAGATTTGTCCCCATATTAGAATTCAGTAACAACATTACATAAACACACGAATTCCACATTCAAAATCAGTATACAACACAGATTCACATCAGAACAATGCACAAACGTAAATTCACAACAATCACTACATAAACATGCAAGCATTTAAGAAGAAGAAGAAGTACACATAAATTCCTAAGAGGGAAAAAAATCCTCACTACCCTCTCATGTTCAGACCACCATTAAAGAATTCCATTCTCCCCCTTACCTGAATTTTGAGATTTTTCTCTCTTCAATAATGGTGGAAAGATCCCTTGCTCCTCTCTTGCCCCAGCTCTCCCTCTTTCTCTTTTCACATACTGATAGTTCTGATTTTCTTTTTCCTCACTAATTGATAAAATATTAGCTTACTAAGAGATTATCTTAAAACAGAAATGTTAAAAATTCTTTTTTGATTATTTTTTATATAAATTCAATCGATGTATAATTCATTATGTAAGTGCTCTTGATTGGCTGCATTTTGTGGCATAACTGTAGTGCAAGTATGAATATCATGTTAGATGTTTCTATTGTCATTAAATGGACTGTGCAGGTTGAGTTATAACAGCTAACTATATGTTAAGCTGGATGTCACACTCTATGTCATAACATAGGTCGTATGACATCGAACATAGGACTGTTATAACAGCTAACCATAAGTTAAGTTGGATGTCACACACAATGTTATGACATAGGTCGTATGACATCAAGCACAGGTTTGGTATTCTAACAGCTAGAATTCAAGAAACAAACCAGTAGCTCAAGCTGGGATTCAGGAAACATTTTAGAAGCTTTGAGAGTACTAAAATGTCCCTGTGTAAAGTGGCAAGCGTGCAGAATTCTGAAGAGAGGTTTTATTATGGATAAACCCTAACTTATGCACCAAGGCCCAAAGGACTGCAGCTGCTATAAATAACAGATGATGCAATCCTAAAGAGCAGCTCTTACAGATATAGAAGATCAACAAATATGCAGTAAGAGTCTAAAAAGCAGAGAAATCACCATAGTGATTTAGAAGTGAAGAGGTTGTTCTTCACGATTGTGTCTTAGAATTACTTGTAATCCAAGTAACTGTTGATTGCATTGGCTAGGTAGTTTCTAGGTTGTGTACCACTCGAAGCTGTTAAGCAAGAGTGTGTTTTTCTTGGTTGAAGTTGTGAAGCAAAACCAAGTGTTGTGACTTTGAAGTGTCTCTTCTAAAGTATGTATTTTGTAATTGTAATTGATATCACTGTTGTGTGATTGTAGGGAGTGAGTGGGTATACTCAGGTCTAGAGTGTCTCTAGGCTAAATTGTCATTGGGTAGGTTTTAAGTGAGGAGTGTAAACTGGAGGTTTAACTCTGAATTAATTCTACTGATAGTGAAATTCCTCCCTGGCTTGGTAGCCCCCAGATGTAAGTGTGTTGCAATGAACTGGGTCAACAATTAACTGTGTAATTTACTGATTTACAATTACTGCATAATAGTTAGTATGTGGTAAATGTCACAGTGGATGTCATAACCTTGACAGTGACATCCATCGTGTGGAAAGCCAGAATTTTAATTGGCATCAGAGCAGGCACCCTGCTTGTTTAATCTGGGTGAGATCTAGGGAAGCTTGTAATAAATATTCTGAGATCACTCCCCAAAAGGTTTGCTATAAAAGTAACAGTCATTGAAGAAGCTCAAGACATATGCAATATGAAAGTGGATGAACTCATAGATTCTCTTCAAACCTTTGAGATGGGCATGAATGATCTAATTGTGGAGAAAAAGAGCAAAAATATAGCTCTTGTGTCAAATACAGCTGAAGAAGATAGTGAGGAGAATCTGACAGAAGCAATAGCCTTGCTTGGGAGACAATTCAACAAACTGGCCAAAAGGATGGATGCTAGGTCTAAACCTTATTCTAAAAGCACACCTGCTGAGCAAGAGAAATCTGAAGACAAAGTCAGTCAAAGCAGAGGTTCTCAATACTATGAATGTGAGGGATATGGTCACATCATGAAGGAATGTCCCACCTACCTGAAGAAGAAGGGAAGAGGCCTAACTGTCACTTGGTCTGATGGAGATTCTGACAGTGGATCTGAAGAGGAGTCAGCTAAACATGTCACTGCTCTTAATAGTGTGTGCATTACTGATGGTGATTCAAGTGAAGAGGAATGGACTTTTGAGGAGCTTACAACCTCATATCAAAAGCTTCACACCAAAAGTACAGAACTATATCAGCAAGGAGAACTTCAGAAGAAAATTATCAATGAGCTAGAAGCTGAAAGTAGAGAACATCTGGCCACAATAGACACTCTCAGAGGTGAGCTGAATGACTTGAAATGTAGCAAAGATCAAATGGCTAAATCCATAAGGATGCTCAACTCTAGAACTGACACCCTAGAGAAAATCCTTCAGAGTGGCCAGACCTCAGGAGCTAAGACTGGACTAGGATTTGTTGAAAAGAAAATTCCTGTCTTGAACCTCAAGAGATTACAGCCTGAGATTCAAAAGCAAAAAGGGATGTCACGACCAAAGTCACAACATCCTCCACACAGAAATTGGAATCAAGTCAAGAGACAATTCCAAAGGCATAGATGCTACCACTGTGGAAAATTTGGGCATGTTAAAGTTGTGTGCTTCTGGTTGCTTGGATTCCCTAACCAAAGAAAAACCAAACATGGCAGGCATGGCAAAAGGCAGCATCATGGAAAAAGGAAGCATCATGGCACAAGGCAGAATCATGGCATGTGGAAGCATCATGTCAAGCAGGGCAAGAGGCAAACTCATGCTAAACCCAAGAGAGAAGTTCAATGGGTTACCAAGACTGTTGCACTAGCAGCTCACACTTCCTTGAGAATGCCAACCAAAGAAGATTGGTACTTTGACAGTGGATGCTCTCGACAAATGACTGGAACAAATGATCTAGTGGTCAACATCAAACCTTATACCTCAAGTCATGTGACATTCGGAGATGGAGCTAGAGGGAAGATCAAGGGTACTGGAAAACTAGAGGGCACAGGAACTCCAAAACTGGAGAATGTACTGCTGGTTGAGGGACTGACTGTAAATCTCATCAGTATCATTCATTTGTGTGATCAAGGATTCAGTGTCAAATTCACTAAAGAGACATGTGTGGTTACTAATGAAACAGATGAAGAAGTCATGAGGGGCACTAGAGCTCAAAATCATTGCTACCTGTGGCAACATGAGAATAACCTGTATGATCCTACATCAATTAAGGAAGAACAACAGGACCTAGGGCAAGAAATAGGCCTACAAAAGACCCTAGTCAAGGGAGCAACAAAGGGAATTCCAGATAGGAATGAGTGTAATGCAGGGCAGTCACTAAAAGCTCCTCCAAAAGGCAGACACTATCAAGGGATGAAGAAAACCATAACCAAGGAATCAGTATGGGGGAAAAGTAAAGATGATAGACAAGCCAGGATAGCATATCCAAAGAACAGGCAGTACAGAAAGATGGACCTGCTATATTGGAAGTTGATGGAGTCCCTGAAAATTGGACAACATCAAGAGATCAATGTCACTCAGAATGTTATGACACTGTACTGTGACATTCAGAGTAACACAGATATTGACTCTAGATTAGTAGAAGGAATTGATGAAATCTGTGCACGAATTACTGGACTGGAGATAATTGGGTTAATGCTGGGAATTGATCACAGTCTGAGGATTAAGCCATACCAGATGGGTGTAAAGAGCATCTCCCTAAATGGACATTCAACAAAGAGAGCATATGTGGAACACCCTAAAAGATTAAGTGTGTACAAATGGAAGAAAGCCTTCTATGAAGTAAAGCCAACTCTCAGGGCTGGGTATGAAAGGCTGACTAAGTCACTTCCTGTTCCTAAAGGAATAAGCAAAACTCACATTACTGACTGGGAGAATGGAAAACTTGGGAGTGCTCAGATCTGGGGGGCAATGCTTGAAAGGTACACCAAAGGCTCTAATAAAAAGGATGAGTTGGACAAAGTTGGCCACAAAAGAGCATCCGCACTCACTTATTTGAAGCTGTCAAAAACTGCTCAATGCGTGTACAAGGGCTTGATTAGAAACCTTCTAGATCAAGTAGCCAGCAGATCTGAATGTACTCTTGCTACTGACATATGTGTAAGTCACATGAATCAAGTGAAAAGGAGTCTCAAGTGCATGAATGAAGTCTGCAACTATGATCCTATCTTGTCTCGGTACTGTGCTGGCAGAAAGAGCACAACTGGTGGATACTTCCTCTTAGGAAACAACCAAATGTCTTGGCTCAGCAAAAAGCAAGAGGTTGTCTCCTTTTCCACTGATGGAGCTGATCATACAGTAGTTAGTATAATATGTTTTAAATTGCTCTGGATGAAGCAAATGACAACTGAGTACAATGTCACTCAGGATGTCATGACATTGTATTATGACAATCTTAATGCTTCTAACGGTTCAAAAATTCCAATCCAGCTCAGCAGAACTAAGCACTTGGACATTATGGAAGACAAAGTAAACTTCTTAGAACGTGTGTCCACTGAACCACAACTAGCTGAAACTTGTTCAAAGGAATTAGGAGGTGCTCAAGGTGAAACTCGTAGAGTTAAATTGGGTATTTGCATGTATGAAGAGGCATAACAATTAATGACACGTGAGAGTTCTAAAAATTTAATGCAGTCCAAGGCTTTGACCAATAAAACTCTCCACCTCGCACAAACGTATCTCGCTGCCCCCATTATCCTTCAACATCTCTCCCAGACCCTCAGTCACGACAACAACATGGCCTCCCATCATGAAGGATCTTCCTCTAAGTCCGCTCCCAAATTCCCCAAAGATACGCCTCCCACGACTGAGAAACCAAAGCACTAGGGTCCTCCTCCCACTGAAGAAGAACTTAGGAGAATTATGAACAAGGAAGGCACGACGTACGTGAACAAAATCCATGGGGGAAATTGCTGATAATATCATTAAGAAAGGACTGCTTGTTAAGGGCTTCACCGTGCCTCTAGCTATCCGGGGGCCAGATGAAGATATTCCAGAAAACTCGTATGATGGAAATCAAGACATATCTCTGTCAGATTTGGATAGCAGTGACTCTAGTTCATCCTCTGATGAAGAAGATTGATGACTGAGGGTGTGCCTCAGTCCACTGCTGAGGGATCAAGTTTGTTGTTGGTTTATTTTTTCTGTTATCAGCATGAATGGTATTTGTGATGCTCTTCAAAGAGCAGTTTTGTTATGGTGTGGCCCCAAACATATGTATTGTTACACCTTATGATATATGCTAGTTGTTAGTTGTATCTTAATTTGTGGCTAAAAAGGGGGAGAAATATGATAGAGAACTGCAGGTGGAAGAACAAGTAAATGTGTGCTTGTGCATATGCACCAATGTGCATCTGATATGAGAACAACAGCAGGTTATGCACCAATGTGCATCTGAGATGAGAACAACAACAGGTACATCAAGCGGAACAACAGGGTGGTGCATATGTACCATTGTACATATGAGTTGAGACTGTGCAGGTGCTGCTAAGGGTTGCTAGAACTGTTAGAAATCTGTGATACTAGATGTGTTATAACAGCTGATTAGTGTTGTTAGTATAGTATTGTGCTGATGCTATATATGAATGCCTAGGTTGAGTAGGGTTGTATGGTAGAACTAGGATGCTAACCACATATGTGTCTGCAATGTGTGAGCAGAATGAGATCAGTGTGCATCCCTGCAGGGGGAGTAGCACAGAGGGGGACATCAGAAGGTTATGCTGAATGTCATAACATCCAGTTCTGACTGGATATCTGCAGGGTGTGAGATAAAGTGCCCAGCTGATAAGTGCATCATTTGAGGGGGAGTGACATCTGAAGTGAGAACTATCAGATGGTTAATAAAGTGACTGCTAACAGGGCTGACAACTAACTGTGAGGACTCTGAGAGCTTGAGCAAATAGTGATCTTCCTGCATGACAGGACCTATGGTAAGTCTTCTGCTGTGTGGTAATCTCTGGGTAAGTACAAAGTGTTTTAGCCAAAAAATTTCCAAAGGGGGAGTTTGTAAGTGCTCTTGATTGGCTGCACTTTATGGCATAAATGTAGTGCAAGTATGAATATCATGTTAGATGTTTCTACTATCATTAAATGGACTGTGCAGGTTGAGATATAACAGCTAACTATAAGTTAAGCTGGATGTCACACTCTATGTCATAACATAGGTCATATGACATCAAACACATGACTGTTATAACAGCTAACTATAAGTTAAGTTGGATGTCACACACAATGTTATGACATAGGTCGTATGACATCAAGCACAGGTTTGATATTCTAACAGCTAGAATTCAGGAAACAAACCAGTAGCTCAAGCTGGGATTCAGGAAACATTTTAGAAGCTTTGAGAGTACTAAAATGTCCCTATGTAAAGTGGCAAGCGTGCAGAATTCTGAAGAGAGGTTTTATTATGGATAAACCCTAACTTATGCACCAAGGCCCAAAGGACTGCAGCTGCTATAAATAACAGATGATGCAATCCTAAAGAGCAGCTCTTACAGATATAGAAGATCAGCAAGTGTGCAGTAAGAGTCTAAAAAGCAGAGAAATCACCATAGTGATTTAGAAGTGAAGAGGTTGTTCTTCACGATTGTGTCTTAGAATTACTTGTAATCCAAGCAACTGTTGATTGCATTGGCTAGGTAGTTTCTAGGTTGTGTACCACTCGAAGCTGTTAAACAAGAGTGTGTTTTTCTTGGTTGAAGCTGTGAAGCAAAACCAAGTGTTGTGACTTTGAAGTGTCTCTTCTAAATTCTGTCTTTTGTAATTGTAACTGATATTATTGTTGTGTGATTGTAGTGAGTGAGTGGGTATACTCAGGTCTAGAGTGTCTCTAGGCTAAATTGTCATTGGGTAGGTTTTAAGTGAGGAGTGTAAACTGGAGGTTTAACTCTGAATTAATTCTACTGATAGTGAAATTCCTCCCTGGCTTGGTAGCCCTCAGATGTAAGTGTGTTGCACTGAACTGGGTCAACAATTAACTGTGTAATTTACTGCTTTACAATTACTGCATAATAGTTAGTTTGTGGTGAATGTCACATTGGATGTCATAACCTTGACAGTGACATCCATTGTGTGGAAAGCCAGAATTTTACATTATATCAGTTTATGGCACGTAAAATGATAGAATATTGTTGCATAGATGCCAATATGTTTAGGTAAAGGAAAGGAGCTTATAACAACAGTTTTTATAACTTTTCTTGAGACTCTACACCAACATCCAAGCCTTCTCCCATAAGTGGGGTAGACTATATAGAACAACACTTTCTTGAGAGTATGCTCTGTTAAATAATTCTTCAATGTCGAATGGATCTAGACTGAATCATGAACGAAATCACTTTCCTTAAAAGTATTTCAAGCACACTCTCATTAACGCCGCGAATAGCCCGATTGCTTCGATGCGTCGTGCTCAAGTGCTCAAGTTTCGTCTACAAGCCGCCACTAGCGCCTCTACGCCCACGCCCTCGGATCCAGTTTCGGAGCCGGAGTCGCCGGTGGCGACACCGGCGAGGGGTGTTTTGTATGAGACAAGTGACATAAATTTTGGCACCACCACATATGACTAGGGGTGTACGCGGGTTGGGTTGGACCGGGTTCGCCTTAACCCGTTACCCAACCCGTTCAACTTTCAATGAGTTGGGTTTATCATCAAACCTGTAATTCTACTTTAAAAACCGACCTGAATCAACCCGGATATTTACGGGTTGGGTAGGGTTGGGTCCACGGGTTGTGTATATAATAATTATTATTTTCAATTTAAAAAATCTATAACACAATTCAATATAATTTTTCATATTTCAAACAATTAAATTATTTACGTAGTGGAGACAAATCCTACATATAAAATAGAATAATTAAAAATATAACAATTAAAATTTTGAAATGTATTTTCTTTGTCATAAAAAATATTAAGATACATATACACCATTAATTATTTATATATTTTCATTAATATACCTTAATTTATAAAAATTTATTAGTTATTTTGATACTCAAATGTTATCCATTACAAATATATATCAACATATGTAAAACAAATATATAATAATATACAGTATATATTAGTTGTTTTGATACTCAAATGTTACCTTTTCTAGCACATGCTTAAAAGTAGGTCCGTAAACTATCATATATATTAACACTTAATAATATATAAAATTCCATAAAATATCATTTCCATAAAATTCATAAATTCTAAATAATTCAAAAGCAAATAAACATCACTTAGTCTTAAAATGACATAGATGTATTGGTCAAATATTGGTCTAATAACACCAAAATCTAAAACAAAAAGGCAGTAAAGTGTAAACTAGAAGTGCATAAGTCAAGCAAGCATGATTAATATTAATAATAATGTTTAATTATAATAATAGTACGTTACAATTTACAAAGTTATAGCAACTTTAAAATTTATAAATAATAATATAATAATGGGTTGGTTCGGTTTAAGTAGGCGGGTTTGCGGGTCGACCCGCACCCATGAACACCCCTACATATGACTATGTGACACTTTATCCTCTTTGCCTCCTTTGGAAATTACATTGTTCCAAGTGCCTTATAAATGCTATTTAATTTTACTCCACTTCCAATGTGGGACTAAGCATTTATTGTCAATTAACTATATCACCCACTTTGTCATTTTGAAACAACTTTAATAGAAATAAATTATTATTTCCAACATGCTCTTATATATTGTTCTTTTTCTTTTACGTCTCTCTTCACTAACAAGATAATAGGCATAACAGACAATCAGCTTCTTATTTGAAGCCACATGGTAGATCAAGCAGAACAGATTTATGGAGTGAAACTAGAAAAACTCTGATATTATTTAGTGATCATAATAACTACTGCATATAATGTCAGATGAAAGGGGAATGGATATTCAGAAAACAAAATATGCACTTGTGTACACTACTACTATACATAGGGGTGAATGTGTGTGTGCCTATTATATATTTAGAACACATTTTTGAACTGTGTCTACTAGGTATTATATAGAATGCATATTTGAACAGTTGCTATGGAATACAGTACTAAACATCACTTCTTTCAAGCTTCTGTTCAACTTGTGAATCAACTTGTTCGTTTGATGAGGATTGCTCTTCTGCTGGTGCACTGGTCTGAGCAGGTTTTTTGAACTGAACCAGGATCATGGTCATGTTATCACATCCTTCGCCACCAGTAGTTGATGGTGCCAAACACCGGTCAAATACTCTTTCGCACACAGTGGAAAGTTTTGTTTCCTGAAAGATAATTATAGCGTAAGATCATTCAAAGGTTACCGACCATACAAATTTACAATAAATTCTAATGTTCATTAAATATTAGTGCAAGCAGTCCATGGCAAAGAAACATGATATGTTACTGAGCACTAGCAGACTGATTTATTTACTCTCTCAAACTAAATGCTAGGAAAAATAGCAGAATGATTGTCCATGAAAGTACCAGGTACTGCATTCAATATCATTGATGAGTATAACCAATCTTTGACTAATTATGACAGCTATTATCAACAATAGAAAATAAATTAAAACTTAGATCTCACCGAAGACAACTGTTCATGAACAAAATCTACCAATTGTTGACTTGACAAGCAGTCCCTGAAATAATCAGATGAAATCAATGATTATTTTAAAACAGGATGTATGAAGGGGCATGTGTAACCTACACTATTTCAAAATCAAACCAAGTGTCAATAATATTTTAGCAGATATGAGAACCAGATAGTTCTATTCTGGTTTCTGAAATCAAAGTGTTTACATCAGTGTTTAAACTTAAAAACAGATGAGTGTAATTTCCTCAGATACAGGCATGAAAAACAATGCATTTTTCCACAAGAAAGTATAAACACATAACATTGTATGTCTAAAAGGTGTGCCTAGAATGAAAATTCCATCTGTTACTAAAAATTGAAAATACCATCAATTATTACATTTTATTGAGCGAATTATTATTGATATCTTTCAAATAGATCACAATGTTGATAATCAAATGGACATATGAAGGCATAAGAAGAGTACCATATGCCATCACAAGCTAGAACCATAAATTCATCTTCATCACAAAGCTCAACCTATAATTATAATATCAAAGCAAAAATAATATATCAATCATAAGTCATAATATATGAAATTAATTATGGGTTATACCGTAGAGAAAATGGGAAATATGGCATATATGTGTATCACTGAGGCCGTTAGTTGAATTGCATCACGGTGACAAACTTACAGTGTTTATATCTGGATTGGCAGTTACAACTTGTTTTTCAGCAGGAAGAAATTTGTTCTGTTTAAATTCCATGTCACCTGCGGTAAATTGGAATTTATTAAAGAATGGAAACTTTATACCCAATCTCACCCCTCAAAATCCCATAAAAAAATGTTTATGAAGAAATCAGGGTTAAGAACAGACATTTATATAAATTTAAATGTGTTTTGAAACCGAACTCTTCAGGTCTTGTGAAGAACCAAAACATAACATACACGATATTAAAAAAAGGAGTACAAAGCTGCTCATGTTATTCATCGAAGTCATGAATTATCATGAACTAAAGACACAAAGGCCCGACCCAGGTTGTTCACTTGGGTTAAAGTTGGAAAAAGAGGGGGAACAAAAAGGAAGCTTAAACTACTCTTCAAAAAAGTTTAACAACAATCACATAGATAAGTTACCAATAGCTCTTGTAAGGTTTAAACTGCCATTGACTCTTCCTGCATGAATAAAACCACCAGCTTTCGAAATTCTTTCCTTCTCAATCTCAAGATCTGGTTTGTGGTCTCTAGACAAATTGTATGCCTGTAGAAAAGAATAGTAGTTATACAATGTGTTTAATTATGCGCGAGATCTATAACTTCGATAAAACTGAAAAATGTAGTTTGCCAGAGAGACAAACAGTTTTCAATAACTAGAAAACATTCCCCAAACCAATTTGACTCATAAAATTGAGAGGTACACAATTTTTCCAATGTGCAGACTCAGGCATATGAAAACAGCATTTTATATTTATCTGTATATGCATTTGTGTACTTTACATCAATGTTAGCAGTAAGCATAATAAACATTAAAGAACTTCCATTCTAGAGTTACCTGTCCCTTCCGACATATTACACAACGTGAATCACCAGCATTTGCAACAAGAAGCTGGTTGTTTCTGATAACTGCAACACAGGCTGTGCTTCCTGAAGTTGGTCCAACAAAATCAGAATGAGGCCCCTGATTCCAGTAAATAAATTTAAATCAGGGAGATGCATAGAATGTGTAACATAACATAATAGGCTCACATAAAACAAGCATGTCGAGAGAAACATAATACTATATTATCCAAGAACACGATACTTCCTTGCTCAAAGTTAAAGCTATACGCCAGTCAGCAACTACCAAGTATATCCAATTACTTAATCTGTGCTGATGAGTATTAAACTATCCTCAAATGTCAGACCTACCTCCTCAAAAGCCCAATCATCAGTTCTGCTAATGCCATTGCTGCTTCGTGGAGACCAAATCAACCCTTCTATCATCCCAGTAAATTTGTTTATCTTATCTCCCAAGATTGATAGCTCCCTCCATCCTCTTTGACCACGCATCATCTCATCCATTCTGCATAGTCATGAAAATACCAGTTTAAAATCTAGTTTAGAGGGGGGAGACAGAGAATTTCACACTAGGAACCAGGGGAACTTTTTCTGCTATATCAATTACAACAGGAGAGACAGAAGATATAATGTCGCACGTCATATCTACTCTATAATGTAAGTTATGGAACAGAATAAGTTGAAGACTATGCAATGCAATGCCATGATTAGTAACTAACATGCGGGCTACAACTAGTCAATGAAAAAATACATTGTTTCTTCATACTCCCTTCAATTGGTCCATGCATGAAACATACCTATGTAAATATAATTGAGACCATTATCAACTGTGTGTCTTTATATGTTAAAGAAAAAATGATGTATAGTAAGAAATACCAAACAGATTTTAGCTGATATTCAAATGGAAGGTATTGAACAGTATAAAAGCTCAAATTCAGGCAAGCATGAAACCAATTTGTCACTCAGTTATAGAATACATACAGAGGAACTTCCATTAAGCATAAATAAGACCCTGTTTTCATCTAACCTTAAAAATGATTCTTGAAGAGAGGTTCCAATATCTCCAACTAAGTATGCTTCACTTTTGAGCATCTGTTGATGAAGAAACTTAGCACAAAACTTTGCAACCACCTTACCTGAAAATTTTTGGTATTAAGTGAGCATACATAACACAATTTTGATTACAAATTAGACAATTTCTTTTGGATTTTCTCCTAAACCAAAATATGATTTTATAAAAAATAATATGCACGGTAGTAAATATTTAACAACAATGATTTTCTGGTTAGGATAACTCATCATGACTTAACCTCAACTAAACTTAATAGAAGAACCTATTGAATCATAATTGAAGTTAAAGATGCAAGTGTAAGGAGACTCTGCATTTTCACAATAGAAAGAAGACATTTGAAATTCGCAACAAAGTAACAAACCTAACATTCTTCCATCAGTCGAATTAGCCAAATATTTTTCAAATCTTACCTCCATGACCATCATAAACACCGAAAAACGAAGTAGACTCATCCAGATCAGTATATGCAGCATGCTAACAAAAGAAAAAAGAGTGAAAAATCATCAGCATATCAACAAGCAAGCCAAAATCAATCTAAGTCAGGCAAAATCAACTGAACAAATTGCAACACAGAAACTTAAAAAACATATTCAACAAATCAACATTCATTCCTGAAATCACAGAGAAAAAAAAAAACTAGACAGTGCCCTAGATCAATAAATCCACTACAATCCTCAAGATTAACATTTCTTAAGATTCATTAACAAATGTAAGAAAAGGAAAAACAATTCATAAAATTAGCAACTAACAGCATCTTCCATTGTTGCACGCCATCCTTGCATGGACGATAAACCATATCTAAGACTGTGATTTTCCCCATCTTCAGAAAATTTCTCCGTTTTGGGAGTACTGAGATATATCCCCATTTCTACCAGTAAAAAAATCATCAAGTTTAGTTTCTGAAAACAGAAATTGAAGAAGCACAATAAGCATGCGTACCTGAACAGAGAGAAATTGATCGATGAGAGAAAAAATGAACAAAGAAGAAGATGGTGATGTGATGGTGAATGGTGATGACTATTGAGAGACTGTAAACACGTAAATTCTCTCTTTCTCTCTCTTTGATTCTGTTGTTCTTATCTAATTATTTATATGTATTATATTGAGTCTCGTTCGGTTATTAATCATGATTAATTTGATCATGATATCTTGAAGCGTATCCTGCGTACAGCTCTAGGAGATTAGATTAGATATGATTTTTTTTAATCAAA
Source organism: Lathyrus sativus (assembly GCA_963859935.3). Classification (NCBI taxonomy): domain Eukaryota; kingdom Viridiplantae; phylum Streptophyta; class Magnoliopsida; order Fabales; family Fabaceae; genus Lathyrus; species Lathyrus sativus. The sequence goes on along the minus strand of OZ012739.1, from coordinate 615,040,209 downwards.
GATGCGATTTATATTGAATTTAAAATTTTAAACTTTAATTTAATAGAAATTTATCAAACCTGTCCTATTATATCAGTAATTTAAAATTTAACAATGATTAATTAATAATATAAAATTGTTCTATAATATCAGTATATATCAATTAAATTTTAACTTTTTTTTATATAATGTGTATTGATAAAATTAATTCAGTTATGTAAGGTGGTCTTCTGTGCAAGTTTCTTTACGCTAAAAAAGGAAATATACCGATAAATTTAACCGGAATACATTCTATATTGTATAACCGTTTCTCATGGTGTGGATTTGGTTATAAATATTTTTAACTTTTTATGTAAAGCAGAATCTATTTAATGAGCTCAAGTGGACTGGTAAGTGTTCAAAATTAGTATCAATTTAATACTTTTTTCCAGTTTATTTTAAAATATCCCGATAATTTATAAAGATTTTATTTTGTGGCAGAAATAAAGATTGTTGATTATTCTTACTCATCGAATCAATATGAAGAACATGGGGGGGTGAGTTCATAATAAGATTTGGTGAGAGTGGGACAGGACATAGTAGCGGTGGGATGTTAATGATAGATATTTACTATGAGGAGAAAGTAGGTGTTCATTGTGTGTTTAATTGTGAAATAAAAGTTTTGTTTAAATAAAAATTAATAATTGTTGGGTATTATATAAATGTTACTATTACTATTCATACGCTAAATTTCTTAAAGTTTTAGATAAAAACATGTTATTTTCTGTAATTATTATTTTTTTTCAATAGGATGGATCTTTTAAACTCCTTTTATAACCTAATAATGATATCCAAAACCTTTTTAAACTTTTATGAAATATGGGTTGATTGATCAGAGTTAAAATATAACAAAATAAAAATAGATTATATTTAATCAAATTTATATGCGACAAATATTTTATGCAATTTTATCTCATATTTAATTGTGACAACTTTTACATTATGTGTGCCATAAAAACGACTCTTATGATATCATAGTCATTAGTCTCTTTAAAGGAGAACAATTGTTTATATTGAAAGTTATCCTAAAAATAGTAAACCAGCGGACATATCTAGTTGATGATGCAATAACGATATTGCAAGTTATGTGATAAAAAAATATATTTGAATGAGAATGAGAAAAAAATTCTTGTACATAAATATGAATTTGAATAAAGATATGAGGTCAAATCATATTCATAAAATGAAATATAATGTGAAAGAATGAGAAGAGGGAGAGAAAGGTGATAGTCTAGAAGAATAGGAAAAGAAGTTTAATCTATCTCTTTCTTATCTTCTTTGTCTTCTCTTTTTAAGGAAAAGATTTAGCACATGTTTGTTTCCACAGCCCCGAATATGCCACGTTTGTTTAAAATTCGAAATGCCAAACCAAATACACAGTTAGATAAGAGAAAAAGAAAGAAGAGAGATCTTTATTAGATGATATAAATTATAGTTGTCATACCATTGTCTTATGATAAAAGTTGGTTCAATTGTTGAGATAAAACCATGTTTTTTAATGCACCAAATTTATTTTCCTACAATGTCAATTTAATCTTTAAAACTGCATCATGTGACGTGAAGATCACATTGATATGTACAAAGCTGCTTCTTGATTAACATGTAATACCACCATCACTAATTTTTTAGTTGTCATTGAAGATACTCATGAGTCATGTCAGCATTATTAGTTGGCAAAACATGGCCCGTATCTAAAAAGAGATTTTGAAGAAGTTTAGTCTTTAAGTAATAAGATCATCATGCTCAATGGTATTTGGCCTTCACATTTTAGTCATAAGCAACCTAGTTAATTAATTTAGGTCAAATTAGTTGAAACATACTAAACCTAGCAAGTGTTTTTCGAATTTTTTCGAATTTTTTAAATTTTTATAGATTTATGAAAGTTTTTACTAAAATTTTAAAAATACATAAATTTTTATCAGAAAATCTCCATTATAACACATATTTTCCATCTGAGCGTAGCCCACGATAATAGACTCAACAAGCATCACTCAGACACTAAAAGTATGTTTGGATTTGTGGTATGTGATGAAATGAAGTGGTAATTCATTTCTTGTTTCAATGAGATATCTTTAATAAAATAACCAATTAATGAAGTGAAATCAATATTTCATTATGCTCCATTCCATTTGACGCTGTTATGTTCTATAAATCCAAACATGGCCTAAATTCCTATCTCCCAACTTTCTTCACCTGTTATCAAACGAGAGATATGACAAAAACATGCAAAAAAAACACAGCAGTATTTCATTTTTCAATTTCACTTTCATGCACAAATTCAATAACTACAACAAAGACATAATTGGGTATATTTGAATACATAACCCCAATCAATCACTCCAATATTAATTTATTGAATGATTCAAGATAAGTATGACATTGTTTTACATTACCACAAAACCCCTTTGAACAAATTAAAAGTTCTAATTATTATCGAAACAAAGGGATTCAAATTCAACAACAGATTCATACAAACACACTCCAGAGTATGATGATTCATGATATAGATATGATGATTCATGATATAGATTAGAGAGTTGAGTTAATTAACCAGGGTTCCAACAATAGGGTATTTAGCGACGAACTTCGTTTCCCAATCATTGAGAACTCCAATCTCTTTCTCGGTGAGTCCATCCAGCGACGAGGTGATGTCTTCTTCGTTTTTGCTCATCTTCGCCAGTGCTCTGCTCGCGTCTCTGCCGGCGAACATAGCGTAGGCTCCGCCGGGACCGTAGAACGATTTGCCGGTGGTGACGTCGAACACGCGACCCTTCATCGCAACGTATATAGGCTTCGATGGATCTGTGCCGTTGTACGCGCTGAGTTGTTGTGTTGAAATCTCCATTTTTTTTTCTTGAATCTAGCACAGAGAAGCAGGTTTCGTTATTGTTTCACCGTTCTATGAGTTTCAATTTCAACCGCTTGTCCTTTTATCTTTTCGTTCCTTCTTTACTTTCGCATCACCTACTTTTCTTTTCTTTGTTTTTTTGTCACCAATTTTATCATGCTCTTAAAAAAGATTTTTTTAATATTTATTTTATAATATTAATTCAATTATTTTACAATTAAAATCAAATTTGTTGGTACTTTCATATATATATATATATATATATATATATATATATATATATATATATATATATATATATATATATATATATATATATATATATATATATATATATATATATATATATATATATATATATTATTTATTGTACTTTGATCCACATTCGATATAAGATTTAAGCCTAAAACATAATTTGAGGGATGAGCAAATTCGATTATACTTTGATTCAAATTCGATTTAAGATTTAATATGGTATTTGTTTCATATAGATAGTGGTTTATTTATAAATATTATGAACAAATATTTTAACGATTAAGTTACTTGTAAATCGTGAGTGTGAATATTTTAACTTTTAAATTAGTTTATTAGTGTTTTTGGTAAACAATTTACAACTTTTAGTTCAATTAAAAAATTAAACTCGAAAAAAATAACACTTTGTGTGAAATATTTGAAAAATGGTGGTAGTCTTGTATAGTTTTATGTTTGAATTTAAAACAATTGGATAAAAGTTAAAAGATATAAATGTAGAAGTTCTGGAGACGCAAGTTCATACATTTCTCAACTACTTCAAAACCTCTCATGTTGTCAGAAGCGTCTTCAAGTTGCTTAATCTTGTCGAATTTGTGAGAAGTTCTCTTGATGTCAAAATCAAAATTTAACTATTTATCTTTAGCATTTATATACATTTTTGATCTCATATCGAAATGCTGGGCAAAAACTCTAAGACTAACAAAATCATAAGTTAATTTTCATAGAAGAATGATTAGAGTCTTATCATAGGTTACTTTTTATAGGAGGAGGATTATAGTTTTTAAAACTCAAGTTTTACCAAAGTCTTGGTTTTATCTCTGAACTTGTTTGGATGTGCTTCAAAGTTGCGTATTTAGTATGGTATATTTTGGGATAACTACTTTGAAGTGACATGTTTTATTATGGGTTTAGACTTGACCTAGTCTAAAACAATTGCTCCCCAAAATCTTTAATTGAGGTAGTTAGATGACGACTTGAGGTTAAAGTCGTTTATTACTGTTTGTGATCAAATGTAATATTTTATGTGAAATTAAAATAATGTAAATGGGGGGCATTTGGGTTGTATTAGAGATTAGCGTAAACAAAATCTTCATCATAAATAAATTCAAAGAGTCATACTTGCTTGCAAACTAACTTTTATATTCATCGAATGACCATATTTATTGCTTTAAGATCCATTATGAGTTTGTTAATGAATTAACAATTGGGAGTTGCACTCGCTTTTCTTAACAAAGGTCATCCATTTTAGGTTTGTTTCGATTTTGAATTTGAACATCTTTAAGTATGGATATACATTTAAAATTGGGAGTTACAATTGTACCAATGACCTCAAAACTTGGTGAAGGAGTGACAATACCTCAATTTCGAGCTAACCTATAGATTCACTTTTTCATACATATGAGTCCCTTACTGATAACATGCATAAATGTTAGTTATTATTTTTTAATAATGTTTTAGACCGGCCAAAAGGCCTATTTGACCAAGACTCAATCCATCTCAAGTCCACTCTACTCGACCCAAGATATAAAATAGTTCACATGTTAAGAGTATGTTTGTCATCCTTTTGGTGTTAGATATCTTTGTGTGTGTGTGTGTGTGATCTATCATCTTTTTGGTGATAGATTCGTCATCCTTTTGGTGTCGGAGTTGTGTTTACTATCATCTTTTTAATGATAGGTCTCTCATCCTTTTGGGTGTCAAAAATTTGTTTATGCTTACTATTATCCTTTTGGTAATATCGAGTTTTGACCTCATTTTCATCCTTTTGTTGAAGGGTCATCGTGTGTCCATTATCATCCTTTTGGTGATATGTCTATTATCCTTTTGGTGTCAGATATCTTTGTGTGTGTATTCTCTATCATCCTTTTGATGATAGATATGCTATCATTTTGGTGTCGGAGTTGTGTGTGTTCTCTATCATCCTTTTGGTGGTAGATCTGTCATCTTTTTGGTGTCGAAGTTGTTCATTGTCATCCTTTTGGTGATAGATCTGTTATATTTTTGGTGTCGGAAATATGTGTGTACTTACTATTATCCTTTTGGTAATAGTGGGTTTTGACCTTACTTTCATCCTTTTGGTGAAGGTTCATTGTGTTACATGTTCTCTATCATCCTTTTGGTGTCACAAATCCTGCATCGTGTGTCTTATATCATCCTTTTGATGATCGATCTGTCATCCTTTTGGTGTCGAATTCGTGTGAGTTTATCTATCTTCCTTTTAGTGATAGATCTGTCATCCTTTTGGTGTCGGAAATCTGCGTGTATGCCTACTATTATCCTTTTGGTAATAGCAAGTTTGGACCTCACTTTCATCCTTTTGGTGAAGGGTCGTTGCGTGTGTTCACTATCATCCTTTGGGTGATAGGTTTGTCATCTTTTTGGTGTCAGAGTCGTGTGAGTCTGTTATCATCCTTTTGGTGATATGTCCGTCATCCTTTTGGTGTCAGAGTTGTGTGTTTTCTATCATCCTTTTGGTGATAGATCCGTCATCCTTTTGGTGTCAGAAATCTATGTGTTTGCTTACTATTATCCTTTTGGTAATAGCGAGTTTAAACCTCATTTTCATCCTTTTGGTGAAGGATCTGTCTGTGTGTGTACTTACTATTATCCTTTTGGTAATAGTAAGACGAGTCGTGTAAGTTTACTATCATCCTTTTGGTGATAGGTCTGCCATCCTTTTGATGTCAGAATCTTATATGTGTGTTCTCTATCATCCTTTTGGTGATAGATTTGTCATCCTTTTGGTGTCAGTAATCCTTGGATCACTAATTTTCGTTATCATCCTTTTGGTGATAACGACCTTTGCAAGTTATTTAGTGCCCACTCGAGGGTTGACATTGATCTGTTATTCCACCTCCCCAAGCAATTTTTTTCTCTTCAGACAAATTCAGAGTCTTCTTCATATCTAATTGACTTCTACCTCGAAGCAATGAACGCCGCAACAATTTATTTTACTAGGTTTAAGCCAATTAAATAAGGGCATCTGTCATACCCCTAATTTGTCCTACTCTTTTTTTAAAAATTTTGCATTCGATTTTATTTTCAGTTTTGCATCGACTGCATAACATCACGTCTTTTACCATGAATAAACCCTAAAAAGTGATTAGCCATAATGGATACTCGAATATACAGACAGGCTAGTCGAATTGTTTCCCAAATGGGTAAAAATAAGTGAATAATTTTTTTTGAATTTAAGCTCGCAGACGTCAGTAATATTGATCTACTATTTGTAAAGTTTAACCTGGTGTGTTCATCTTATTCTTCGAAGGCTTTTTCAGTCACATTTCGATCAGTCTGAGCCTTTTTACCGATCCTGGTGAATCCTCAAATTTGACCAAACGTTGTATTTATCCAAGTCGTTTATTCCGCGCTAATCATTTTTATGCGGTCGATTTATTTTTTAGGGCACTTTATCGCACGATTTTATTCATTTTTCATTCAATTTTTTTAATATTTTCATCAAAATATTCAAAATAACTAAATTTTCCATGTTTGCATTTTTATTTTTATCATGTTTATTTAACAAGTTGTGATTTTATTAGTTTTTTAATTGATTTAATTCTATTAAATTAGTTTAAACTTCTAGAAGGGACAACTTTGACATTTTAAATTAAGTATGTTTCTTTGATTAAATATGAATCGTTAGATTTAAGTTTAATCAAGGGTGCACATGCATTATCCTCACTTTTTCTCATTAGCCAATCATAATTTAGTATTTTTATTCTATTTTTTTAATTATTAAAATTAGAAAATAATTATTTTAGTCATTAATTAAGAGATACTTGTCTATTTTTGATTGGTTAGTTTTTTAGAATTTTGTCATCTCACCCAATAATATGTAGACACATGGACTTTATGAGTTGGCTTTTTGTTTTGTTAATAATAATAATAATAATAATAATAATAATAATAATAATAATAATAATAATAATAATAATAATAATAATAATAATAATAATAATAATAACATAGAATTAATAATAATAATAATAATAATAATAATAATAATAAATAAAGAGAGAATAAAAAAACTCCCCCACCCAGCGCCTTAAGTGGAGATTTAGAAGAGGAAAATCTGAAAAATCTAAAAGAGGGGGACACGTGTCAGCAAGGAAAGAGGAAAAAAGGTTTTTTATTCCAGTCTCATCCAAATGCGGCCTTAAAAACAGTACCATTCCACTCATTCTGGCCAACGGACTCTCAACAATTATCTTTCTCAAACGAAACCCAAAGGAAAATAGAAAGGAGAGGATCTTCTCCTTCTTCTCTCACAAATCCCTTCCGCCAAACCCTCACACTCATCTTCAATATCTCTTTACTCACCAACATTCAACCCTTCCTTCACCCATGTCTTCCTCCATCTTCAACTCACCATTTGTCACACTCTCTTCATCCCCATCGTGGCACAACCGTCTCACCGGCACCGAACACCCTTCATCAACACCTCCCTTCGCTATAATACTTTTACCATATTTACACCTCAACCTCTCCATGACCGTACATCGCAGTCCCAACTTCGTCTCCATGGTGAACAACCCAAAAAATTGATTTAGGGCTTCACCCGAATGACAACAAAACAAGCTTGGCAGTCTTCTGTTCACAACAATGACAAACTCATTTTTGCAGCGACAATCCCGCAGTATCACACTTCAGCAACAACGATTTGATCTTACAACAATAACTTGCAACTCTTCATACTCAGCAACTTCGAGTGGCATCTTGATTCGCAACCACGACACGACAAACAACGACGCACGAATCAGCTTCTGGCTTCAAGAACACGTCGGGTGTATTATCCGAGCTTCGACGCATCCGACTATGCAACAACGATTCAATCTCATTTTGGTTGGTTTTCAAATCCATACTCTTTGAATCTCGATTTGCAATGTGTTTACTGTTGATTGTGGCTGCTATAATTGTGTCAAATAAGGTTGTTTCAAGTTTTTCCTAGATAGTATGTTCATACAGTTTGTGACTTCATTTTCATTTAGTATGGTTGCTTTTGTGAAGATGCAATGCAAATGAAATATTGTTGTTATGTTCACTGTGGTTTAGTTCTAGTTTTGTGATGTACTTTGTTGATTATTCGTGGGTTTAACTGCAACAATTAACAACAGTATTGTTTGGTTTGTGGACTATTGTGATTCTGTGTTGTGGCTTCTATTTCGAAACATTGTATTACATCGATTTTGGTCATGATGTGATGTTGTTAAGATGACCTTATTATTGTTGTATGAGGCTTTCGTTTGAGTTACCGTTTCGGGTTCGTTTACATTTGATGATTGCTATTGCATTTCGTATTATCTGGTTGTTATTGTTATCATGTTGTTGTGTTAATGTACAAGCATTATTTGTTTTCAAATTTATTACTGCTATTGTAAGACTTTCAGCTTAAGAGGTTTCATTTTTTGAAGCTTTGTTCTTTATTTCTCATGGCTTGCTTACTAGATTTTTCATACTATGTCTGAGTTTAGCAGCCTGTTAGATATTGGGTTTATGTATTGTTTGCACGTTCCAGGTTGATTGCATATTGGTAGCTTATTGAGGCATTTAATTGTGTGTGAGACCATTTAAAATTAAAGTGTATGTTGATTAGAAAATGTTGATGTTTGTTCTATTATTCATTTAATTTATTTAAATATGAATATTCGTATTTTGGTGATTTTCGGTGGTTGGTATGAAATATTGAGAATTATGGATTTTGGGTTATTTATTTAAAGGCAAAATAACCTTTCTCGTCCCTTAACTTTTGCTCGGGGTCCAGGTTGGTCCTTTATCTTTAAAAAGTGTCAAGTTGGTCCTTTAACTTTTAAATTGGTGTCACGTTTATCCTTCCGTGTGTTTACGTTAGATTGTGTTTGAAAACATTGCCACATTTGTCCAGGTGGAGTGCTGACGTGGATATGAAGTGTCTTAGAGGAAGAATAACACACATTCAAGGTTTTCATTACCCACCATTACTCAGAAGAAGAAGACACGATTCAAGGTTTTCATTACCCACCATTACCCAGAAAAAGAAGGCACGATTCAAGGTTTGCATACGCGAAGAATCTCTACTATGGAGGATTGAGGGTTTTCTGATTTAAGGTTAGTTCATTTCTCTCTGATTTAGGGTTTTCTGGTAGAGGTTCAGATTTAGGGTTTATGTAAATTTGTTAGTGTAAACGTTAATTACTTACATGATATGATTAGGTATCATGGATGAATACATAACTCTCAAAATTCATCATAGTGGTGAGTTCACAGATGAAGATCGTAGTGTATATGAGAATGAAGTAGTAGATGATTTGAGGGTAGATGTAGACAGATGGAGTTATTTTGAGCTAGTTGGTGTATTAAAAGACTTAGGTTATAGGGAGTTTGAAACAATATTTTACAAGGACCCTCAATTTAATTTGGGATGAATCCACTTGAGGCATCTCGTGAGGCGTTGTGACCTATGGAACCCCTTACAATGTGGATGGATGCCCAATATTTTGAATTTAGAGATGTACTCTTATTGTTTGCCATATATGGTTTAGGGGATACTTTTTATCAATGAATTTAGTTATTCACCTCTAATTTGTAATTTAGACAGTAGATATAATTCCAACATACTTCCCTTAGTACATGCTTTGTTTTATTCAATTTCTATTTTCGCTAAATTGGTATTGCTTTCAGACTGAAATGCATTATGGTTGTTCTTATTTCAGGCGTGGGTTGATATGTATTCAACTAGACGATATGGGAGACAAGTTCCATTGGTACAAGAGGGATGGAATGTCTTGTATCATACTATTTACAATTGCACAGATGGAGCCTATGTAAGTAGTTGGTTGTTACTTATGACCCGATGCTAGTAATTTCTTCCACTCCTGCAATATAAGACCATTTATGTTATGTAATTATATATTCAACTTCTACGATTGTTCATTTACTGTCTTGCTTTTATTAATACACTTCCATTCTCCTTTTATGATGTGTTGTATTTATGTATGTTAAGCATACTAAACTATTTGTATATTTCGTTTCTCCTTACTCAACAATGTAAAAGAACTAATCACATGGCATCAGCATATTTCTCAATCTGCTGTTCTCCTTTAATCCTACAAATCACTTCTCTAAACAACTGACAACCTCAGCTGCATATTGTATGTTCCATTTCAACTGCACATGCATAAATTAGAAGATCATGTTTCATTTTTACCAGATATTTTTGGTGTATTGGAACAGGACAAAAATAGAGATTTTATTGTAGCATTCCCAGATGTCGACCCTTCCTTACTTTCCGTACAGCATGAACACTCTCGTTCCTATGCCAAGCCAAACTCAAGAACAATTATCAAGGAAATAACCAATTCATTTGATCGACCTCACTTATGGTATTCAACATCTGAAGTAATTTATCCATGGAGTGACTCTACTCACCATGTGGAATGCTAGAACACAAACCCAGTTGAGTAGAATGCTAGAACACAAATCACCATGTGGTTTGACAACACAGATGAGGAAGCCAGTCTGCTTCGTGACTATGGTATTCAACAACAATTAACAGAAAAAGAAAAAGAAAAGAAAAGAAGTGTGATATTTGGATGTACTAATTAATTGCATGCTGTTTTTACTATTTTTCACAGGAAACAAGTACTGGAGTGGGCTTCTACATGATTATTATGGTCCCAGAGCTGCAATTTATTTTAAATATTTAAGAGAAAGCTTAGAGAAACAGGAGCATTTCAAGCTAAAGGAATGGATAAGAGAGTGGATAAAACTTACCAATGATTGGCAAAGCCGTAGAAATATATTTCCAGTTGTAAGTAGAGGAGACGCTTTAAACACTTCTCGGTGGCTCAACAACCTAGCCAACAATCAACCCAACTCAATCATACTCCAACTCAGACTGCTCAACAACCTAGCCAACAAACTAGTCAACACACTCCTACTTCAACAACTCAGACTGCTCAACAAACTAGTCAACACACTCCTACTTCAACAAAGAGGACCACGCCAAAGAATAAACTCTAAGTTGTGGAACATGTGTATTTAGTTACCTAGAACAAGTTTATGTATTCTACTGCTGTAGTTTTGGAACAAGTTTATTTATTCTACTGTTGTTGTCATGAACAAGTTTATGTGTTCTACAGTTGTTGTACTCTACTGCTGTAATGAACAAGTTTATAATTTGAACATGTTGTACTCTACTTCTGTCATGAACAAGTTCTACAGTTGTTGTATTCTACTGCTGTATGAACATGTTGTTTGGGAACAAGTATAATCCAAATATAATCCAAACTATTATATGTATCCTGCTGTTATATACTCCAAATATAATCCAAACTAAAAGCAGAACCAACTTATATGTATCCTGCTGTTATATACCAAACATAATCCAAACTGTTATATGTATGCTGCTGTTATATACCAAATTGTTATATACCAAATATAATCCAAACTGTTATATACCAAACATAAAAAACTGTTATATACCAAATATAATCCAAATATATCATTGACAGACCAAAACTGTTATATACCAACCATAAAAAACACTTTGACATGATATAATCCAAAACTGTTATATTCATGTGGATTATGCTTTGACAGACCAAATTAAAACACTTTAACTGTTATATTCATGTGGATTATGCTTTGACAGACCAAATTAAAACACTTTAACTGTTATATTCATGTGGATTATGCTTTGACAAACCAAATTAAAACACTTTAACCAAGTTAACATTATCTTTAACTGTTATATTCATTCATGTTGAACTGCAAAAACTAAAATTAACTAAACTGATACAATCCATATATTAAAATCCAACTATTACATTCATGTTGAAGTGATACAAACTTTAACTAAACATAAAAACATAATTCTTACCACCAAAACTTAACTTAATTCTTACAAACAAACCATAACATAATACTTCCAAACAAACCGCAATAACCTAACTACCCCTAACAACTAATACAATGATAATCATCACAAACATCAAATTCAAAATCTTTTTCCACTTCATGATATTCTTCATTTCAATTTCAAGTTTCATCAGCTTTTTTCCTAATTCTTCATTCTCCATTGTCGCTTTTTCAATGTCCTTTTTTGCTTCAGCAAGTCCCTTAGTTACCACACCCAGCCTATGCATCCAAAATTGCTCCTTCTCATCACCCATCTCCTCATAAAACCAATCAAAGAAGCCACAACCAGCTTGCATACCTCCCTGTAAGTTTCATTGTTTAGAGGATGATGGATAATAAACAAAAACATCAAAAAACAGAAACAAAAACATAACTTAACAGTAGTTGCATACCTTATAATTTGGACAACCCCAAAAAAGTTTTCCCATATTCTTAACCGTAGTTACCATTTGAAGAACAACCATGTCTCCATAATGGCACATCAGCTTCCATCGTGACCGACTACAAACATCTGAATCCCGACTTTTCGATTTTGAAATGGAAGAGGAACATCTGAATTTCATGCTTGCCAAATAAAAAAAACCCTATATTAATTTAGGGATTTGGGATTTGGGATTATTTTATGGATTTCAACGGAAGGAGGAGGGAGAAGGAAGCCACATCATGAACAAGATTGTCATGTCATTTGCCAGATATACAAAACAAATGGACGTTTGGGGCCAACTGACAGTGGGGACTAAAATGACACCATTTTAAAAGTTAAAGGACCAACTTGCCACTTTTTAAAGATAAGGGACCAACATGGACCCCGAACTAAAGTTAAGGGATGAAAAAGGGTGTTTTGCCTTATTTAAATAATAGTATATAATATGAATATATTGATATTATTATCAATTTAAATAAATATAAGTGAATTAAGGGCAAAGTGGACTTTTGAGGAGAAGTTAGTGAGGGTGAAATTGGAAAGCCTATTTTAAGGCCCAAAGTTAGGTTTAACAAAAAGTAATTTTGAGGGACTTAGGATTCATTCTTGTTAGACCGTGAAAAGAGAAGAAATAGAGGCCAGAGCTCTGAGGAAGAGGATTGAGGCAAAGCTTCGCGAGGTTTCCAAGAATCAAGGAGAAAGACTTGGAGTTGGAAATTAAGGTATGGGGAGTAATGCCTTGATTGTTTTCAATATGTGATTCAATGTATTTAAAGCCGATTTAAGGATTTAGGAGGTTTTTGAGTTTGAGGAAATTAGGCCTTCATGGCCAAACCTGTTTTTGAGGTTGTTTAAGTATGGGGATATTACCTTCATTATTTTTAATATGTGATTCAATGTATTTAAAGCCAATTTAAAAATTTAGGAGTTTTTTGAGTATTGAATTGTTGTTGCCTTTCTGGCGAGTTTAATGAGTTTGAGGGATTTGAACTGATGGTCTGATAGGTTTGAGGTTAATTTGGGAGTAAGGGAAATTAGGCCTTCGTGGCCAAAATTTTTTGTTGAGGTTTTAGTCGCATATGGTAATTGATATGAAACGGGATTGGCCTAATAAGTTGTAGATTTTGTGCCTTTATCATCGTAATACCTTAGGAATTTTGAGGGATGTTTTTGGGGCATTGGGGAAGGAAATCATAGGTACTTTTGGGCTGGTTTTGCTACTGATGCATAACAGCATTTTGCTGTAATCGCGAGTTCGTATAGCAAACACTCGCCCCAGACTCGCACGGCGAACTGTCCAGCGAACGTAGCAGAGTTTCGCGAATTATGTTCTTGTGCAGTGCTATCTTGATGCTTTGATGTTGTGATTTTCTGGATGAATTACCTTGAGTATGACTGTAATTCATATGTGATTAATACATGATTGTATGATGATTCCTATGAGTAATGATGATGATTTATGATGTTGATTCCATGAGTTTTTGATGATTATATGACGAACACTGTTTTTTCTCACTGTGAAGAGATTATGGTTTTGGGTCGTAGGCCCTCTTTTTTGGTTAAACCATGTTTTTTTTCTAACTACCCCTTAAACCATTATTTAGTAATTAATACACTACATGAATAAATCTTGTATCTTGTTTTTAATTATTTTTGGTTTGTCATTATGATAATTTGTACCCATGATTTCGATAAAATTTATGTCGATTATACCACGAACTTGCGATACAATAGTTTCGTCAAGTTTTGATAATTGCATATGACATTTCCATCACATTGTTATCATGCACAAATTGAATTTGAATATATTTTATTTTTATTTTCTTTTCAGATTTCATTAATCATTTCTAACTAAAATCACTTTTTCTATTATTCAATTAAACTTCAAAATAGTTTGTTTTTTTTTAAGACAATTCAAAATATTTTTTAAACAAAATCTTGGACCATTACAAAATGACATTTTAAAACTCGATTTAATATTTTTGAAAACACGACCAATCAAAACTTTTTCTTAATTTAATTACGGGAGTAATGGGTTCTTGAGGTCTAGCATTTTTTTGGATCCTTGAACGGTCGCTCTTGGAGCGAACGCCTTGAGTTGTGATCATTTCGTCTTTCGTTTCTAAAAAAATATTTAATTTTTGCTTAATCTAATCAAACGCCTAAACACTTAATCCGATTAAAATACTTAACACACCTAATCAAATAATTTTTCTTAATTAAATTACGAAAGAAATGAATTCTTGAGGTCTAGCACTTCTTGGGTTCTTGAATGACTGCTATTGGGGCATACACCTTGGATGGTGTGTCGTTTGACCTTTCGTTCCTAAAACAATCGCCTTAACTATTTGGACAAAGGAACGCCATTGGAGTCTAGCATTTCATGTGGTACTTTCATCGTCTATCCAAATAATATTTCGTAAATCAATGGAATGAAAAAGGTGTCATTGGGATCTTGCATCCTAATAATGCTCCAATTAATTGGTTGCGAGGCCGACATCTCATTTATCGAATAATCGTCATTCTCCCTAAAACATTTAACATTCAAACCTCATATTCACTCATCCCTACGAACAAACTCTTTGTGTACCCTAATTCGATTGAAATACATAACCAAAATTTTTTTTCAATCAAACTTTAAAAGAAGAAGATTCTTAGAGTCTAGCATTCCTTGGATCTTCGAATGAATCGATCTTGAGGCCCACCCCTTGGGTTGTTATTCATTCAATCTTTTGACTTTAACAAACTAAACCATTTTCAAACCAATTCTCGATTCGTCATCGAGCCACTTTTCGAAACATTCTCGTAAGTCGAGTGCCTTTTTGCCTCGCCATCAACCTATTGCACGCACTTGCACATTTCGTGGTTTCATTACTAGGAGTACCCCTAGGGACTAGTATCGATTCTCACCTCTTTTATCAACCAATCCGATTTAATCATTTCTTGAACATTTTTGCAATAAACTTACGAAAGAATAAGGTTCTTGGAGTCTCGCATTCCTTGTATCTTCGAATGAATAGCTCTTGAGGTGCATGCCTTGGGTTGTTGTTCATTTAATCTTTCGAATTTAAAACGTTCGACCTTTCTCTAACCTTTTTAATCCACCCATGAAAAAACTGAGTTCTTGGAGTCTCGCATTCCTTGGATTCTTGAGTGGCTTCTCTCGAGGCACGCCCATTGGGTTGTTTGTCATTTAATCTTTTGTCTCATCTAATTGAAACCCCAATTTTGTAGTTCCACGAACTACGGACGCTCTGATTCTTTATTCTCGTCCGAATAAAAATACATAGGCACAATATTGCAATGATCTTGGCGAGCTACCTTTTCTCTTTTTCCGCCATTTCGCGTCTATCTTTTCTTTTCTCCACCTTTTCCATTCAAACCTCTTCCTCCGTAGTCGAACTACAAGCGCTCTAATTTCTCATTCTCATCCAAATGAGCATACATAGGTACAAGAGCCCCAATCTTTAGCGAGCACCCTAACCTTAAACCACCCATTTTCCCCTAACATTGATCCCCCTTTATCATGCCTTTTCGCTTTACTCGTTGAGAAGAAACAAACAAGATTAGCTAGCGTTCATTATAAATCTAACTAAGAGGTTCCCGTTGAGTACAATGGACGTAAGGGGATGCTAATACCTTCCCTTTACATAACCAACTCTTGATCCCAGAATATGGTTTCGATGACCATATTCTTATCTCTTTAAAGGTTTTCTCGATATTTTCCTTTCCCTTTTTTGGGATAAATAAAGTTTGATGGTGACTCTGTCGAACCGCTTTTCACGCCTTTTGTGCGAGGTTCGTATTATCGATGATTTTTTCGAGGTTCGATAGGGATTTGATGAATATTATAGAGTTTTCCATTATACTACTGCTAAGGCTATGTGGCACATTGCAAGTTCCCCATGAGGGAACTAATGATGTCAAACTAGCTCGAATCAATACTTTGACACAAGAGTTTAACCTCTTTCACATGAAGCAAGGTGAAATCTTTGCTGAAATGTAAAAGAGATTTTCTCATGTAATCAATCGTTTAAATACACTTGGAAGACCCGTTTCCAATGAAGTTGCTACTAATAAAATTTTGAGATGTCTTAATAGGGAATGGTAACCTAAGGTCACGACAATCAGGGAAGCTAATGATCTCACTACATTGGACATCACAACTTTGTTTGGTAAGCTTGATGAATATGAGCAAGTACTCATAAGTCTTGAAAAACATGAGAAAAGAGAAAAGAAAGATAAATCGAAAGACACAGAAAAAATATATATTGCTCTTAAGGCTTCTAACTCAAAGTCCTCAACCTAAGAGCTTAGTGAAAGTGAATCTAATGATGATGAAGATACGAGTGAAGATATGAGGCTGTTTGTAAGAAGATATAATATATATATATCTGAAAAAATAGAACTCAACACTCGGACAAGAATCTCATCAAATTTCAACGACAATCAAAGTCCTCTAAGAATGAAGGAAATAAGAGTGGTAAATCAAAAGGGTCATGCTACAATTGTGAAAAGTTTGGTCATTATAAGTCGGATTGTCCATTGATGAAGAAAGAAAAGGAAAAGAGAAGAATCATTAACAAAAGAAATCGGGAAAACCTAGAATGGCATGCATTGCGTGGAAAAGTGATAGTGAGTCATCTAGTGAAGATAGTTCAAGTGGTGAAGACGAATTCGTCAATCTTTGTCTCATGGCTCATCAAAAGAAGAAAAAGGAGGTAAGACACTCTAAGTATGAACACTCTAATAAGATGTCTAATTTCGAATTGCAAAAGGCTTTTGATACTTTACACCATGAGGCTAAAAAAGCTTTTAAACATTTAGCTTCAAATAAGCAAATTTTTTCACATTTAGAGAAAAAGGTTTCCGATTCCAAAAAGGAATTAGAAGCTCTTAATAACTCAATGGTGGAAGCAAAAAAGCTAAATTTGAGGATGACAATTGTACTTAGTTAAATTGGACAGGTTGTGAAACTTGTCACATTTAGCAAAAGGAGGTTAGAACTCTTAAAGCCAAATTAGACAAGGCTTTAGAACCTAAGTCACATTTGCTATTGATCGGTCACATTTTATAAAAAGTATGAATAATCCTTATCAAAAATAAACTTATGTGATTAGAAATGAGAATGGCAAAAGTAACTCCAATGTTAACCTTACTTGTCTATATTGTTTCAAGAAGGGTAACACCATTCCTAAAGGTATTTTCCAATGGTTGCCCAAATGCAACCAAAAATTCACTCACACACAAGGACCCAATAAAAATTGGGTACCTATTTCCCTTGTTTGAATTATGTAAGTACAATATCTTGAGTCTACAGAGAGAAGAGGTTGAATGTTGTGTCTTCCCCAGCAGAGTCGCCAGCTGTCGCTACTGCGAAAATCGGCGCCGGCTGAACAGAAGAGTCGCCACCGTGCGTTATTTATCCCAACGGAGGGAAAGGGAACGCTCAAAGTAAACCTCGCGAAAAAGGGAAAAGGTATGGTCATCGTAACCAAAACCTGGGTTCGGGAGTCGGTTACGCAAGGAGAAGGTATTAGCACCCCTCACGTCCGTCGTACTCGACGGGATCCACGCTTGCTTGGTTTGTACGGATTACACTTCTATCTAAACTAAAGGATGAGGTCTGAAAAGAAAAGAAAATTTGACTCGGCAAAGCATCGCACTTTATGCCTACGTATTCCCGTCTGGAACGAGAAATCAGAGCCAACGTAGTTCGCCTAACTACGGGGGAAGGTGGGTGAAGGTTGCTCGCTAGGATATCGCATCCTATGCCTACGTACTTCCACACGGCATGGAAGATCAGAGCAAACGTAGTTCGGGCTACGCCCGACACAAGCTGTTCAAATGTCTTTTATAAAAAATATCACCTTGAACAAGGGTTTTCTTATTGCAAAAAAGTTGATGTTTGTTCAAATCTTTTGACGGAAGAAATGAATTGATTTCTGTCATAACCTTTATTAATGTTTTTCTGTTGTTTTGAAGGAAGAAGAGATGACACTCTAAAATCCTAGGGTTAAAAAGGGAATAAAATCTACCCTAATGTTATCATACATGGGTTAACTCCTAATGTCTATCACATCCTCCCTTGAACAAGGAAGAATGGAAGTCCTACGGGAAAGGAAACGAAAGGAAGAAACGGAAATACAAGTAATAACCGCATACAAGTGAACATGAATATAGCAATGGTAAATGCAATGCAAAGGAGGGAGGAAGGTTCATATCAACCTCAAGCCCATTCATGGATGGAATAAGAAAATATCAAGTGATCATATGCAAAGAATCGAGTGAAAACTCCGAATGAAACGCGTAATCTACTATTTGGAATCGCAACGTGCTATCATGCAAACAAGTCGATAATTGGGCAAGCTACACATACAAATAACAGCCACCTAAGGGGTCTTAAAATACCTCTAACCTATCTATAATAAGAAATATGAACCACGGCGTTCATCACGCAAACACAAAGCGGCCGTTGGAGCCTTAACAAAAATAAAGTCCGTTCGGAAGTCCAAATTACAAGTTCGAATACAAAACATAAGAAAAATAGCAAAAGGTGCTAAAAAATTCAAATAAAAATCTCCAATTCCCTACATCAAGCCACAAACCAGGGGTGAGAGATACCACAAAAATATCCAAAGATAAATGGTCAAATAAGATGGAAACATTGCAAGATATCTCATGTATACCAAAGGAAAGATTAAAGTGGAGCATGTTAAAGAAAGCATCCAAAACCAATCAAAATGGTACAATAAAATTCCCACAAAAATATATCACAATACCTCAACGTGTGTATGAGATCCCTGCAAAAGTATTGACATTTAAATTGTGTTTTGATAGGTCAAAAAAATTCAACAAAATGATAGCACCAGCATTGGCCTTTTTATGACGACCCAAATGTAAAAAATCCAAAGAAAATGTCAAAAAATGTTAAAATTATAATTCCAGTTTTATTAAATCCTAGACATCTTAAAGATTCAGCACAAAAAAATGGGGATCAAAAAGACTAATTTTCCTATTTTTTATGATTATTTGAAGTCAGCATATAAAACAGAAAAAATAAAAGAAACATGGCAATAGGAAAATAAAAGAAAATAACATGAATAAATAAAAGTGGTGTTGTACCCCAAATTTTGACCCCTTAGATTCTCATTATCATTTTTAGAAGCATGATCATGAATTATCTAACCCTAAATCAGTGCAAGTTTATTATTGTCAAGTTACAGATGAATCAGGGTTCTCGCACCGACAAATTCAAAACAACCAAGGAATGATCAACCAATGATTGGGGCCAATTTAATCATTGAATGAAATCAAAGATAATATCAAAGTCAAAAGAGAAGTCAATTTGAAGAAATCATTTCAGAATCAAGAACAGTGCAGTCAGGAGGGCCCGATTAGGTTTTTTAACCAGTGGAAAGTCAACTGTGGTTTGACTTTGATGTTGGAAAAGGTTTTAATGGTGGGAGTGAGGTCCATGAAGTTAATATAGGCTATTAAAGACTATTCAAGAAGTTTCAAAGTCCCAGGATGTCCAGAATATCAACAGGCGACTCGATCGGCACCGATCGATCGTACGGTTGACCAAAAAGTCAACTCCTCAAATTTTGAGAATTGGAATCCAAGTTGTGAATCAAAGTTGTTCCTTATGTCATAATGGACTTGCATATCAATTTTCATGATCATTGGATCAAAAATGAGAGAGTAATCGAGAAATCGGGAAATTAGGGTTTTGAAAAGGGCTAAACCGTATCTCCTTAACCACACATCCAATTGAGTTGGTTCTAGTCTCATTTGAAAGCTCTTGGCAAGTCCTACAAAAAGTCCCATACTAGTCCACAACCAGAAAATGCATACTTTTTAAGATATAAGCAAAAACATTCCTAGAAGGGAAAATAACTTAGAAAATTTCTAAGTTATTTTCACTTTAAAAAGCTAAAATCAGCCAACTTCAAGGGGTTTTTTCACCTAGTTTCAAATAGAATCAAGATTTCTGGCCAACATGAAAGTTTTAGTACTATGTGAGGGCTTTCTAAATTGTACAAGAACATCTCAAGGTGAGTTATGAGCTGAGAGATACATGTGTTCAAAGTTGGTATTTTGTCATACTAGTCCCACATTGACCAATATTGCAAAAGCACCTCTATCACTCAAGTGAGCCAATTTCAACTTGAAAAACTCTTTCTACCTGATATATTGAACATACTTAGCATGTTAGAACAGAGAGTTATCATGGAAACATCATGGAATTAAAGTTTGAAGTTTCATTGCCAAAGTTGCAAAAGTGGACTTTTCAAAGCATGAGGTGGAAAGTAAGATTTGAACCAGCCCCTTCCCTAAGCCTCTAGCCTGCATTCTCATCAGTAAAAACCATCATTAAGCTTGCCTCTTGATGAAAAGAAGTGGCCAAGGATCAGAAAAAGCAAAGCAAGTTGGCAAGTGGTTGGAAATATCAAGTTTGCTTCATGGTTAAGCAAGACCTCCCTAGTAAGCACCTCAACCACTTTCTCTATAAAAGGAGAGCTCCCTCACCTCATTTGACACATCTTATCTGATAGAAACCACAAATAACCTCTGTCATCACAATTCCATGATCTTGCTTCAATTTCTCAAAAATCACAAAGTTCACCAAAACACTCAAAAATGGCCTTGAAGTGAAATCTCTACCACATCAAGTTCTACATGTTCCAGCTCCCAAACTATCATCCATACACTTTATAAATAACATATATAAGGTGTACAAGCCATTGAACCACCAAAAATCACAAGGAATCAAAAAGTCAACATTGCATTTGGCTTACTTTGACCAAAATCCATCAAAAACACCAAACTGAGTTCCAAGCATCTTCTTGAGGTTTTGATCACTCATACACCTCACATACAACATATATCAACTGTCTAAACACTCACCAATCATTAGAAGTTCATATCCTTTCATTTGGCATTGAAAGTGTGTAGTTGCTTAAAGTGGAAGAAAACTCAAAAGCCAACAATTGAGGCAAGACATCTCTGGGTTTCTCATCCATTTTAACTTGTTCAAAAGGATATTCAAAAGGTATGTACCTGTTTCTCATTGGTTTTTGCATCACATTTCATAAAATCACATCCTTTGAGCATATTGGTGGAAGTTAAACCATGAGCATATGTTGATTGTCATGATGTGTAATTCTTGGTGGATGGCATATTTGTTAGAGTTATAATTTGTCTTTGCCACACTTTGATTGTAATCTTGTACTGCCAATAGAATTGTTGTTTTGTATGGGATTTGGTTATATTATTTCTTTGACATTGCAAAGCCTATACTGTCATAAGAAACTAGCAAAAGGAGGTAGTGTGCTTGGCTGCTAGTCTATTCATGAAGGAAATAGCAGTATTTGAGAGCTGCTATGGGAATTACTATTGAAACACCAAACCTTGAAAAACTGCCATTACCAGTTTGCTTATGAATTTCCTGTCAAAGACTGTTTTGTTTTCAAATACCTAGAACTGCCCCACTTGCAATGCTTGGTTACTGTGTGCATTTTAAAAGGCAAGGGGTGTGTGATTCTCTTTTTTTATAACAAGTTGCTCACTGCTAGGTTTTGTTCTCTTTATATTGGAAATTGTTCTTATTTTATTTTTCATTGTGCCCTACTGTTTTAAAGGTTGTTATGCCAGATATGTCTAGGTTTTGGTTTGGTCATATTCATTTGCTAGTCAGGTTAGTAGATAAGAACCATGTTTGCAAAACTAATTGGATGGTCACTGATGGTGAGATGTAGCTTATGTTTGTTGATTTTTGGATTTACATTGCTGTCAAATATATGGTTGTCATGAGGACAGCATCTTAAACTCTTCTTTGCACTATGGTAAAACTGTTCAATCTATGTCACCTGTCATACCAGCATACCATTTGCATGATCCTCAACAGTATGGTTTGTACAAGGTGTGTAATACATATTCAGATACCTAAAATCCTGATTGTATTCTTTTCTAGTTTGATAATTGTTGTTCCAGTAGGATTTCACAAACAGTATGTGGTAGTTTTAGGTATTGCTATTGTGTTTTTGTTAAGACCAACTGATGACAGTCTTAGAGGTTAGAGGCCCTCTCTATGCCACCACTGGCTGCTTGGTTTGTATGGTGCTATGATATTGTGAAATTCAGAAATGCTGGTTAGTTTTGGACAGGTAGGAACCATGAGCTCCTATGCCACTATAGCAATTCCTGTTTTAAAACCATCACCATGAGTTTATGCTGTTGAAATCCAAATTATGAGAAACTCTTCCCAAGACCTGAGCAGACTGTCTTGGTGTTGTTTGTGGCATACCTTAGTTCAGTTTTTGCTGTGCTGCCAGCTAGCATACTTTCTTGATTAAAGCATTGCAAAGCAAGTGGTAGTCCCTCATACCTGTTCATGTATGCACTTAAAAACTGTTTACATCATCACATTGCCAATTTTATGACTAAACCTTCATTTCACATTTTGACTTGCATAAAACAAAACACTCTAAACCACTCACTTGGTCATTTTTTAGCACAAAGCATGACAATCATATTTTCATCATCCTAACATATCTTAATAACTATTTGAAACATGTGTATATGATTATCTTGCTGTTTTCTTGCCTTGTCTCAAATTTCACTTGTTGACACCAATTGCACCAAAATGACAAAACCACACAATTGGACATTTCTTGCATCAACTCATTTTTGGCTAAAATTTTAGTGCACACACCTCATATTGAACATACTTGAAGTGTTTGAAGACTTATTTTGCTCATAAAACCAATGTATCAAAATTCATATCTTCATGTGCATCATTGTTTGGATAGCTTGCATATGCTATGTCATTTTTCATGACAGATGGTTTCCTTGGAATATCAATGTTTAGATCATCTCATTATCATATACATGTGCTGTACAAATGATTAGATCAGTTTAAATTGGCCTTGAATCACATCTGTTCATCATCATGTATCATTATTCATCACTTTGCAAAATGCTTTACTTTCACATACCAATTTGGAAATGATTGCTCATACTTGATATCTTGTTGTTTTCACAGCTTTATATGACTATATGTGACATGTTTGAATAAGCTACAACACTGAAAATGGACTGAACAAAGATTTGCATCACTTCATGCATTACACACACATCACATACACAAAATGCAAATTGAGCACTACACCCTTACACACT
The DNA here is from genome assembly GCA_963859935.3 of Lathyrus sativus. Taxonomy (NCBI): domain Eukaryota; kingdom Viridiplantae; phylum Streptophyta; class Magnoliopsida; order Fabales; family Fabaceae; genus Lathyrus; species Lathyrus sativus. The sequence continues at coordinate 615,016,585 of OZ012739.1, read as the reverse complement.
CATTACAGATCTGATGTTTTCATTTACACACACTTGATATCACATGTTAAAGATGTTTTGATGATTGGTACAGCTCATGAGCACCTCAAACTCAAAAACCACTTTGACTTGCATTTGTTGTTTTATGTGTTCTTGCAACTTGAATGTGACAGTCCCATATGCGCATGTTCTGGTCTTAATCTTGTTTGCCACTTGTTGTATATCATACATGGGATGTGTATGTGGACTTACTTGACATTTAACATGCTTGTATCAAAGTGTTCATGAACTTTTGCATTTCCAAAGACCATAACATAGACCCTATCGAGTTTTGCAGAGGAAAATGAGTTTCAGAAAACCAACACCACCATCCTCTTCCTCTCATTTTTCTACCCCAAAAGCATATAAAATTTGTCCAAAAACTCCAAAAATTGAGGGAGTTATGACCCCTTTTGCAAACTTGAAAAACATGTGTTTTTGCCCAGCTTTGAATCAAGATATACCTCATATATTTATTTTTGCGCTTCCATTAACGGATGTATGGCCGCCCCAGCGGTAGAGACTAGCGCATGTATCAGTCTTGGCAAGGGTTCGATCCCCTGTGATAACCCTTGCTGCCACTTTTCTTCTCATTTTTTATCAAACTTCGAAAAATCGTATCTCTCATTTTTTATCGTTTTTCGTCCGTTCTTTTTTCATTGTGCTTGTTTTAATATGTACTTTCACACCATGTAATTATTTCCCATGTTTGATTATTTTTCATCATGTTTGATTACGCGCAATCCGTGCATCAGCGGTACTAACCCTATTTGTTTGCAGATGAAAGTTAAGAGGCTTCCTCTTGTGTTTTCTCAGGAAATTTGATTGTTATCATGCCTAGACATGTTTGTCAACATACTAGGATTTTTACTTTGAATTATTCTCATGTTTATTTCATCTGTTGTTAACTGTTCTCCAGGTGCGAACTGTCGTCACAGTTCTCGTACCAAGCCATCTACTTTGATTGTCATCATAGCTTTTCATCTGTAATCTTTTTCATTGTTTGTCACCATGAATGCTCTATTAAAATGTTTGTATTTTATTTTATCCCCAAGCGACGAAGCTCGTTAGCTTTCGTCCAGTTGCCAATTATCTCTCCCTCCAAAGGAAGGTCTGTCCACTTGACTGTCAATGTCTTGGACCAATCTCTGCTACCCCTTTGACTTTGTCAAGTCACCTTAACCCTAGCTTAGAGACCTTTAGACTCTGCTTGAATTCTAAGAAACCTACCCCTACTAGGAGTGTTCTTCACCTAGAACCCTAGGACAGAGTTGTTGCACCCTAAAATTTGACCAACCAATTCTCCTATCTGACTCATGGTTTAATTTCATATTCACAGCTCAGATGTATGATTTTTGTGCACAAGCAGGGGATATCAGAGTTTACAGCTTGATTTTTGTCTATCAGATATGGCAGACCCAGTCCAGATTATCGGGGTTTTATTTTCGGGAAATTGTGCGCTCCTCGGTGATTTTTCAGTGATTTTGAGGATATTCTGATGCCCGGGGATCTCCGTTCGATTCGATCTGGTCTCGTGCGTTTTTATGGGGGTCATTTGCATTCATCTGCATTTTTAGGATTTTATAGACTTTTTGTGAATTTTTTAACAGGGTTTATAGGATTTTTCTGGAATTTAAATAGGGTTTTTTGAATATTTTAACAATTTAATTCTCTTTTAGAATTTTATAGAATATTTTTAATAGATTTTAATCATTTGTAGATTCTTTTATCATTTTTAGAATATTAGTGAATTTTCTTAGCATATTAAATAGAATAATAAAAATTAGGATTAATAGGTTTAAATAGTTTTTAGACAATATAGAAAATAATATAGTTTCTTTTATTAATATTAGGATTTTAATAGATATTAAATGATAATAGGATTTTAATAGAGAATTAGTGAATTTTAGAGTAATTAAATCTTAATTGTGTTTTAGAGTTAATTAGGATTAATTGGTCTTTTAGAGTTAATTAGAGGTTAATTGATTTTTTAGGGTTAACTAGTATAATACAGAATTAAATAGGTTAATTGAGTTTTTAGAGTTAATTAGGCTAATTGTTGTTTTCAGATTTAATTAGGATTATTAGTGTTAATTAGACAGTAATCCAATTTAGTTAATTGTTTTCAATTCAGTTTTTTATTCAGTTTTTATTCTTTTTTCGTATTGGGCCCAGGGGGCGTTTTTGGCAAGGCCCAGTTTGCTTTTTGTCCAGGAATTATGCAGAAGTCAAAAAAAAGGGGTCCAGAGCTCATCCACCAATGTCCAGCGCAGGTCAGAACAATCTAGAAAGTTCCAGCAAACTCCAAGGGTATAAAGGCGCCACGTGTTGGCCATGCAGGGACCCACGCGTTTACTCAGAGAAGCCTCCAGACTCCTCCACGTGGTCCCCACTATCTCTCCCTCTCTCTCCACGCCACCACACGTGGCACCCATGCAAACCCTTCCCTGAGACACTTGTCCTCCCCACACCGTCGCCTGAGTCTCGCCGTCAACCTCACCGGCGGCCATGCAAACGCCATAGCAACCAACCGCCGGCGACCACCGTCCAACCGTCAACCACCACCTAACCACCAAAATCTCCAGAAAAAACCTCAGATCTTCATCTTCTTCCCCGATCCCCTCCCTTCCACCTTCATCGTCTTCATCCCTCTTCTCCAGAACCGCCATCGCCTTCATACAAGTTTTTCCAGAATACACTCCATCAATTCATCCAACCTTCAACAACCTTCGTGCAAATTTCTCCAGAAACCCTAAATCTTCATACCTTCATCCAAATTTTCCAGAATCATCATCCTCCTCCATCAACTTTCCAGACATTCAACAATCTTCAAGCAATACCTCCAGATTTCTTCAGAAAGCGTTCAAACCTTCAAAGTCCGTTCAAGATCTTCAACAATATCCAGAGGCATTCATCCACTCAGGATTCTTGGAACCTCGTCAAATTCTTCAGCAAGTGACGGATCCATCATCAGAAATCGCCTCCGCTCGAAGATCTTCAGTGAACGATCCACCTCTTCAAAGAACCTCAACTAACATCCGTCGTTCCAGGTTTCTACAGCTTTCTTCCTTAAACTCCTCTATTTGCATGTGCGTGTTAGAGTTTGTAGGCTTAAGATCTTGAGCGATGATTTCTTGTGAGGGATTGAGGTGTTTGGGTGAGATCTGGTTTCGTTTAGGGTTTGCTGGATTGAGTGAGTTGCAGAGAGAGTAGATTGAGGGGGACGAGAGAACAGAGCGGCGCAGGTTCAGGATGATGAACAGTATTAGGGTTGGTGAAGGGATTTAGGTTTTGTTAACTGTAATTGGACTAGGGTTGGACTGGGCTTAAGCCCAAGCGTAGTTGCTACGCTAACACTCCCCAATTGCTTCCCCACCCCCCTGTTTGAGAGACTGAATGAGTAAGTTGGGCCTTAGGCCCTGAGTGCTAACGGCACCCCCCGTTTAAGCCCAGTAGTGAGAAATAACTGAAATAAATCACTCATAGCACCCCCCTGGCGTTTTTCTTTTTCTGAGTCACTAATGTTTTTTTGACAAAATCTGGGCCCTGCGCTTCATGCTAGTTGCACCCCCCAAATCAGGGCCCAGTGAATTAATAACCTGATTGCTTTGCTAATAGTACCCCCAGCTTTATTTCAAGTTTATTTCAATTTCTTTTATTTTCATATCAAATAAATAATAAATTGTAAATAAATGTTTTTCAATCATTCTTTTTTTCAACCCTTTCATGAAAAATGTTAAGAAAATTAAATAAAAATAAAAAAGTCATTTTATTTTTATTTCCTATATTTTGTGCATATTTTCCAATTACTTGATTTTGTTTAATATCTTCAATGCATGCATATCATTAGGAAAATTCATAAAAAATAGTAGATTTGGTCAAATAATTCCGTTCTTTTTTCTGTAGGCTCGTGATTCAGTGTAGAATTTTATAGCACAAAAACATTAGCTTAATCATGCATTTTCATTTTAATTGCATTTTTTCACTGTTATTGATGTTGAATAATTGGTCTGTGGATATGTCTGTGTTGCTGATTTTATTTCTTCCATCTGGTGTTGAATCTTGTTCTGATTTTTCAGTATGTTGTCTTAGAGCCATGTAGGTCTCCCCATAGATTTTGTTAGATTTTTGTAGGATATTCTGATATGATTTGTCTGAGCCTGAAGATAGGAGAAGTCTTGATGACTTCTGACTTTGAAGTTCAACTGTGGTTGAACTTCAGAGATAGTCTCTTGTAGTTTGTTGGCCTGTGGGTTCTTCTTGAAGGTGAGAGCTGATGGAGGTCCTGTTGGAGCTTGCAGAGTTGCATTGGATTGAGGCTTAGTCTAGGAGCTTGTTGTCTGTTTGTGAGGTTCGAGATCCTGAAGTTTGAAGGGAGTTTATGGTACTTTCCTGAGGAAGGCACTATGAATGACTTTCATCCTTCCTTCTCACCTCTTTCTTAAGTATCCAATGATGTCGGAGCCGACTTGTGAGTTTAATTCCTCCTGAGGAGGAATATAAACTGATCACATGTTGTTGAGCCACATGGGATACGATTCCTAAGTGGAAGCCCCCTAGTACTTTCCTGAGGAAGGTCCCATGGGTCTATTCACTTAGTTCCAGTAGTTTGTCTAGGATTTCTTAAGTATCCAGTGATGTTGGAGCCGACTTGTGAGTTTAATTCCTCCTGAGGAGGAATATAAACTGATCACAGTTGTTGAGCCACGTAGGATACAATTCCTAAGTGTCAGCCTCCTAGTACTTTCCTGAGGAAGGTCCTATGGGCCTGCTCACTTAGTTCCCTTAGTGCATATAGGTTCTTTCCCAAGTATCCAGTGACGCCGGAGCCTTCATGTGAGTTTAATCTCTCCTGAGGAGGGATGTAAACTGATCACAGTTGTCGAGCCGCATAGGATATGACTCCTGAGTAGTAATCTCCTGGTACTTTCCTGAGGAAAGCACTATGAGCTTGCCTGCTTAGCTTCCTTTCTCTGGTAAGCTTGTTCTGAAGCTTGGAGACTGGGATTGATTCCTCCTGCCTAGGGTTTTGATTAGTTGTTGCTTAGATCTTTGCTTAAGGTGTGGCATAGAGTTCTGTTTAGAGATAGATTAGGAGATTGTTTCAGGTTTGTTTGAGGCCCTGTTCAGGGTTAGTCTCTTTGATTTGTTTGACTTGTGTGATGTTATGTTGCATTAGACTTAGGTGTTCATCTAGATAGTTCTGAATAGGTGCATCTTAGAAGTAGACTTTGTGTGCATGAGAAGTTGAGGTGGTCCTCCTTCTGCTTGTTTGTTATTGCGTGGCTTTGCTTGTTGGTATTCGGTAGAGCTGAGCTCCCTTGCCTTTGTGGTTTGCGGCCTCTGCGCCTTGTTTGTCTAGTTGTTGCATTCATGCATGTTTTCAGTATTCATTTACATTGCAGTTTCCTGTTTGTAGTTTAGTCCTGTTGCCATGATCCCTTAGGAGCTCTGACTTCTCCGCTGCGGAGTTGTTATGATAGACATTAGGGCGGTCAACCAGGTGTGATAGCAGTATATAGATTCCCCTGTTTCTCAGCTATAGTTCTAGGGTTTCCCTTTCTTTCCAGTAGGAGCTTTTTGAGTAGCTTGACCCGTAGTTAGCTGAACTACAGCCGCTCTGATTCTTCGTTCCAGACGAAGATATGTAGGCATAGGATGCGATATCCTAGCGAGCACACTAACGACTAACCTTTGTTCTCTCGCGGCTGTGCGATCGAGACTTTCCCGCTAACGACTAATTGTTATCCCTTTCTCTTGCCCGAGCGCATTTGAGGCCAGATCGTAGTTGTAGGTTCCCGAGCCTTAGAGACTAGTTTGTTTTCTCACTGTTGTGTGAGAACTCCTGTTTACCCGTAGTTAGCCGAACTACGTTTGCTCTGATCTTTCATTCCCGATGGAAGTACGTAGGCACAGGACGCGATGTCCTGGCGAGCAACCTTTCCCCCGTTTAGACGTAGGAAGTCGAACTACGTTGACTCTGACTTTCCCATTGCACGAGGGAATACGTAGGCCCAGAACACCGTATGTTCTGTCGAGTCCTGTCCCTTTGTTTTCTTTTCAGACCAGCCATTAGCGTAGATAGATAATACACCCTTTTACCTATAAACACCAAGCGTGGATCCCATCGAGTACGATGGACGTGAGGGGTGCTAATACCTTCCCCTTGCGTAACCGACTCCCGAATCCAGGTTTTGGTTGCGATGACCATACCTTTTCCCGTCTTTGCGAGGTTTACTTCGAGCGTTTCCTTTCCCGCTCTGAGGGATAAATAACGCACGGTGGCGACTCTCCTGTCAAGCCGGCGCCGATTTTCGCAGTAGCGACAGCTGGCGACTCTGCTGGGGACTTATAGCATCTAGGGACTTTTCCCATCCCTTATGCTGGGACCGTTTCCCATCCCCTACGCGAGTCAATCCTAGCGCTTGGATGTTTATTGGTTGGGTGTTGTGCATATTGTATTTTACTTTTCTGCACTTTACTTTTCTGTACCTTTACCTTTCCGCATTTATTTTCCAGCATTATATTATTATGATTTATTGCTGTGGGCAAAGGGAGGTTACTGTGAGTGAAAGCCGGACCTGGGCTTGAGTACACACCTAGATATAGTTGTGGAGAAGTAGTAGACGAACCTGTCTGCTGAGCAGGCACAGTTCCCTACGAAAATCTGCGCTCAGACGAGATTCTTGCAGAGGTGCTCCTTTCCGGTCCTGAGGATCTGAAGGGAGTCCAGACGTGAGGATTGTCGACTCTGGGGACCGATCAATTGGAAGTCAGCTAAGTGAGGCCTCTTCATGACTTGATGATGCCACTCCTTCTGGGAATCGCATCGTCACTCATGAAAGTCTGTGACGCTGATAACCGCATAGGATGCCGTACCTTTGTCCGTGGATTAGGTCTATCCTACCTGTGAGAGGGACTGGGTTATTGCAGGAAAACTGGCCTTCAGAAACCATGTTTCAGTAGTTATCAGATGGTGTTCTTGATTCATCTCCAGTTGTGTTGTCTGGGTCAGATGGGTTTCTTATCTGAGGTTGAGGCTATTATCAGATGGTATTCTCGTCAGATACAGAGGTTCAGATGGTTTTCTTACCAGGGGATTGATATTTTGAGTATCAGATGGTAGTTAGTGGCATGAGATTCTGGTGACCATGTTGGTTTTCTGTTCTTGATCACAGAGATATTCCTCTTCAGGCTACAGCATAGCCCCTGTGTTCGCAGATTGCATTATTTATCATATTGCATCATTGCATTACCATCTGCATTCAACTAACGTGTGTGTATTGCAGGTACATATTTTCCCTTCCAGTTCTGGTGTTTGTTCTTAGCAAGACATGGAAAACCTGAAGAGAGTATTGCCCTATAAGTTTCCGTCGCCGAATATCAGTCTATTGTTAGAATTGATGGCTATTGCTAAGAAGAGGGGAATGGGTGACTTCAGAAAGAGATATGGGAGAATTCTGACCTACGTTTATCAGCCATCTGTCTACGAGACCAGCGGCATCTACACTCTGTTACAGTTCTACGACGCGGAGCTTAGGTGTTTTGTATTTCCCGACTTCGTTTTGGCTCCTACCCTGGAGGAGTACTCTGCACTTCTGGATATACCGATCCGTGAGCAAATGCCTTTTTATCGTACGGACGCTGAGCCTAAGCTGGCTGAGCTTTCTACCATCCTGTGCTTGAAAGAGTCTGAGCTGTCTGGGAAAATGATCAGAAGAGGAGATGTATGGGGATTCCCGTTGGATGTCTTAGTGGAGAAGGCTCGAGAGTATGCCCAGAAGGGTAGCTGGGATGTTTTTGACGTTATCCTTGCTGTATGTGTGTATGGCATCGTGTTATTCCCGAATATTCCTGAGTTTGTTGACTCTGACGCCTTCTATATTTTGGCTGCGGAGAACCCAGTCCCTACTTTGCTGGGAGATATCCACCATTCAACTCATTACCAGAATGAAAAGCGACGAGGAAGGAATGTGTCTTGCTGTGTACCTCTCTTATGCAGGTGGTTCACCAGTCATATGCCTAAGTCAGGCCCGTTTGTCACCTCTATCAATTCTCTAGGATGGCCCGAGCGCTTAATGGGATTAACTGCTGAGAACGTGGTATGGGTCATTAAAGAGGTATTTGGAGCTGAAGTCATACTCAAAGGCGAAGGATTCCCGAATGTTCCGTTAATAGGAAGGAAAGGTTGTGTCAACTATAACCCTTCCTTATTGATCAAGCAATTTGGGTACATACCTCAAGGAGCGCCAAAGCCCGAGGAGATACAGGAATCTCTGTATCTCACCGGGGCAATTGGGAAAGAAATGCTGACTAAACTTGAGAAAGCCTGGAAAAACTTGCACAAGAGAGGGAAGCTTTCAGGTAGCAGAGGGGATACTCGAGGTCCTAGCCCATATGTAGAATGGATTCGTGAGCGAGCTGTGAAGTTCCTTATGCCGTATCCAGCGGTTCAGCCATTGCATCCTACTCCGGTAGAGGAGCCTACTACTGTGGGCATTCAGGTTTACAAGCAGCTGATGGCGGAGAAAGAAGAGCTAGCAAGGGCTAAAGAGGCTTTAGAGCAGGAGAATGCCCAGCTTCGGCATGAAAATATTGAAACAGGATATATTTCTAAGCAACAGGCTGAAACCCTGAAACATCTGAAGGCTACGCTATTGGAATTGACTGAAACCAAGAAGCGTCTGGAGTTAGATGTAGACTCAGTTAGTAGTGTGTTGGCCACCAAGAAGCAAGAGCTGGAAAGGGCCTACACAAAGCTGGCCAAATTCAGAGAACACTGGGATCGCACTATGACCAAGCGCAAGGAGCGGGAAGAAGAGCTGAAGACTCAGATTGCTCAGTTAGAAGAACAGGTCAAGGTGAAGAACGAAGAGCTTGAAGAAGAAGCCTGTCGCCGATACGAGGCCGAGCGTAAGCTGATAGATGCCATGAAGAATTTGGAAGATTTCCAGCATAGAGCAGATGCCAAGAGACCCAAACCTGGGGATGGTGCTAATGATAAGGCTTGGGAAGACTTTGTCAGAGACATCCAGGGGACAGTCAGGAAGAGGGATCGACTGATAGAAGGTTTGATTTATCAACCAGATCACGCAGAGACAAAGAAGATGGTCGAGGACTTCCGCAACCGTACCCGTATTTGATTTCTCTTGTATTCTGTATGTTGAGATCACCACCAGGCATGTTGGCTGGGATCCTCCTTATCATATCAGCTGTATGGAGCATAGTTATGTAACTTCTTGACAAGACTGTTATTTCTGATGAATATATGAGGGTTTTTCCAAATATTATCTCTATGGTTTATCTCGTCTTGCTACCACTGACACTGGAATTGGAGGGAAAATGTCTCCAATGCACACATGCACGTTAGCATTTTTGTATTTCTGTTTGCATAAATCATACTGCATAGCATTTCTCTAGCAGGTCAGAGCACTTACCCAGCCTTTGTTTTCACCAGAAAGTGATTCTCGGGGAATTATTTGAGGCAAGAGTGGAGTGTTGAAGACGACCAAGGGGCTGAAGCAGATTTGAGCAGAATCAAGCAGTGTAATCAGTTACCGGTAATTGGTGGCTATGTCTGAAGGCAATTTCCAGTCCCCTAACACCTTGGCAGGGTTTACTGTGGCGTCCAACCATCAGTATGATTCTATGGAAGGCTTCCCGCAAGCGAACAATCTAACTGCAGACCAAGTTGTGCAGCCAACTGTTGAGAACCAAGATCAGCATGAGCAGTTTCTTGCCCAGAATGAACGTTATCCTCCTGTTAACAATCAATGTGTTGCTTTCCCTGCGATGAATTACCGGAGAGATATTCCAATGACCGGGTTAGTAGATCCAAGAGCTCTTGACTATGGTAGAAGACTCCGAGTGTTGGAGGAGCAAATGAAAGCCTTGGAAGCGAAAGATGCCGTTAACCTGGATGCTGTAGCCATGTGTTTGGTTCCTGACCTGGTGTTGCCGCACAAGTTCAAAATGCCGGAATTTGAAAAATATACAGGAGATAGCTGTCCAAAGCTGCATTTGATGATGTTCTGTCGAAGGATGACTTCGTTTGTGCGAAATGACAAATTGATGATCCATTGCTTTCAGTATAGCCTGACTGGGGCATCGTTGAGATGGTATGTGCAATTAGAGAGTAACCAGATTCGATCATGGGTAGATTTAGCCAGAGCTTTCATGAAGCAGTACGATCACAATTTGGATTTGACTCCTAGTCTCGTAGATCTGCAAGAATTGTCTCAGGCAGAGAATGAATCATTCAGAGCATATTTGCGAAGATGGAAGGAATTAGCTGCTAGTGTTCGACCACCGCTTCCGGAAAGGGAACTGGTTGACATCTTCTTGGGTACCCTGAAAGGCCATTATTTTGACAAATTATTCAGTTGCACAAGTTTTGTGAGCCTGATGAGGCTGGGAGAGATTGTTGAGCGAGGACTCAGGAGTGGAAAGTTTCGAGGTGTTCCGTACGTCCCAGTTGATAAGATTGAGTCAGTTGTCAGTTCTCAAGAAGAGTGGGAAGGAGATGATGCCACCTCAGAATCTCTAGCATCTCAAGATCAGTTTTCAGACACTTCAAGTCAACGATCATCCTATCGCCGATCGCGTCAGCATGCTCCACGAAGACCAAGGAAACCTGAAAGGCAGTTTACTCAGCTACCAGTGTCGTACAGTCAGTTGTTGCCCGATCTGGTCAGAAGTGGATTGATAGTACCGAAAGAGACTAAGCCGGTGATTCCACCGTATCCTCCAGGTTTTGATGCCAGCGCCCGTTGTGAGTACCATGCTGGGGCACAGGGGCATGCAACCAATGATTGTAAGGTGCTTAGAAGTCAGATTCAGGATCTATTAGACTCTAGCCGTATTTGCATCACGCCTCAGGGTTGTGTTCAGATTAATGATTTTCCATCTTCCAGTTGCGGGGGTTCGTCTGTTAATGTCATGGAAGATTCCACAGGAAGTGTGTGCTCTGAAGATTGTCAATCAGAGAGTTCAGTTGAATATGGGGGAAGTTTCTAGAGGTTTCTATGCCGGGTGTCGCATCTGTTTCTCTGCCTAACCCGTTTAGCTTTTGTGCATCAGTATTTGTCGATCACCACCAGGATTGTTGGATGGGGTCGTTATATTCAGACTCATTTGTGCTTACCTGCTGATTTTGTTGGTTGTACATGTGTTGGAGATGTTCATCTGTGTGCTTATAGTTTGAGTTTCTCTTTATCTCGTTATGAATATGTGTTTGTTTGCTGCGCTGCATTATCATTTAGCAGGTATATCAGAACTGTGGGCCTTATTTCCTCATCGTCCAGTTTGTTGCAGGAACTCCTTCAGAGATATGGAACAGAATCAGCTTGAATTGATCGAAGTCCGAAGCCAGCTGGGGCAGATGATGAGAGACATGCAAGAGATGCGTCTGGAGCAGAAGATTCTCAAAGAGGAGAACAGTCAGCTGAAGACCCAAGTGAGCTTGATCATGGAGGTAGTCAAGAATGTGCTTAGGAAAGAAGACGATCAGCTATTCGAAGCCGCAATGAAGAAGCTCGTGCCACCTGTGCATGTGGAACCTGAGCAGCAGCAACAGAAGATACATCCGGCTCAGCGGAAGATCCAAGAAGGAAAGCCAAGGAGGATATTTGAGGCACCGCCTATGACCTATGCTGAGCTCTTGCAGATCTTATTGAGGTTTAATCTGGTTGAGAGGAGAACGTTGACACCACCAACGAAAGCGTTTCCTCAAGGGTACGATGCCAGTAAGCAATGTGAATTTCATTCTGGGGCATTCGGACATGACATCGAGGGTTGTCATGCTTTCAAGCACAATGTTCAAGACCTGATTGACTCGCACGATATTGAATTCACGCCGGGCGGCGTAGCTGTGCACATTGTTCCTGACTCAATCGATGCTAAAATGACAGATGTTTCTAAAGCTGCAGTGGGTCAGAAGCGTATCCTGGAATCCATGGTGTCAGAATCTCCAGGCCCACAACTGTTGCCTATTCCTGGGGCAGATCTAAGAAAGAAAATGGTTAAGCATAAGGAGAGTGTTCAGTATATTGAAGGTCAAGAAACCAATGTTGCATTTGATACAAGGGGTGTTCAAGGGTCAACCCGATACCAGCAGCAGCAGCCTCAGCAGGGGGCACAGCAGGCTCAACGAAGATTCCCGGGTGGCAAGCAAAAAAGAGTGTTTGAGAAACCTCCCTCTACCTATGCTGATTTATTGCAGATATTGTTGGGATTGAATCTGGTAGAGAAAAGAACCCTGGCACCGATAACGGGAACTCCCCCGTTTGGTTATGATGCAAGCAAGCACTGTGAGTTTCATTCTGGAGCCCCGGGTCACGATATAGAAGGTTGCCATGCTTTTAAGCACAAAGTGCAGGATTTGCTTGACAGTGCAGCAATCAGCTTCGGGCAGAGAGGTCCCCAAATCATCTGAATGAAGGAGAAAGGGCTCTATAATTTGTTTGAGTCATTGAAAGCAGATCAGGACAGCGTCGAATTACCTCTAATAAAGATAGCTGGTTCAGCAGCAGGGTAGATGCAAAAGCCCAGTTCTCGGGAGCTAGCATATTTTCTTTGTTTTAGCTTGTCATTTCTTTGCATTTGTAATTGCTTTCCTGTTTGAATTTGTAATCTTGTTTGTAAAACTTGTTGTTTCCATTTCAATTGATGATAATGAAATAAATGTGCATGTTTTGATTGAATCCAGTCGTGTTCACTCACTGTTTTTACAAAGGTCCACCGCTTGGTTAAGAAGAATTTGGGGAGGATGACGAAAATGACCGACATGCAACTACCGATATTGTATGCTTTTGAAATAAAACCTGTTGATGATGTACAGGCATTGATTCAAAACCCTAAACACCGGAGATATAAGGAAGATAATCCCTTGTCAACCCTTTTGAGCCTTGTAGTAGGAGTTCTTTCTGAAAACGAAAAACCCTCAATCATAACCTGGGGCAGGGTAGGTGTTAGCTAATTTGACCGAGCGTCCAAATTGCAAAAGGAGTGTCCGTTCGAGGATCAATCACACCCCTAGAGGTCGTGCCTAAAAGACCACAATGGTTCAATCAGGAGTGGGACAGCCACATCATTTCCCAAAGAGTCAGACAATCAGTGTCACACGACTTGTTCAAAAGCAAAGAAGAATGAAAAAATCAAAAGCCCGCTAAGTCAAGAAAATTTCAAAACAAATGACTTAGGCAAAAATGAGGGCATCCCGCTGGACTAAAAAATCAAAAGAAACTCAAAAGGAGTCAGTCCAGGCAAAAGTTAGGGATATGAAAAGAAAAGGATCAAAAGAAAAATCCTCGATGAAAATACAAGTCGTGTGACCACAAGTGTCAAAGACGAAAAGTGAGTGGCTGTCACTCCAAAATCCAAAAGTTTCTCGAACTATCATTCCTATTTTTTTCAGCCTCTGAGAGGTGAGCGCTAAGGTCAAATTAGCTGAACGTAGGATGGGAGAACATCAAGGAGAATGGGTGGGTTAAAAATAAACTTTGAGCCTCTATCCTTTTTTTCAAAACCGTGAACTTGACCACGTTACAACCTTCAAAAGTCCTAATTGAAGCAGGCTGTTTCGAAAGCATACTCCGGTAAAGGTCGCGTCGATTCTGACTCCTAAAAGGTTCCTCTTACCATGTTGATACTGATGTCGACAAATGTTTTGTGCATTATATGCCATAAACTGTTTTTCTTTTTCCCAGTGAACAGATTGGATGTCAAAGCTGTCATATGTGTTGCATTAATACATCTTTTATGCAGAACAACTTGTTTTACTTGCGAGTGAGCGTTTGACAGCAGAAAAGCTTCCTACAATGGAAAGTATGGTCAAGATAGAATGCAGAAAGCCCGAATGTTCCGAGAGCAGGGGCAAGCTTTATTGTGATCCCCAGTCAGGTCAGCTTTCCGAAGTCAGTTATTCTGGGGCAATCAGGTTGAGATTCGGTGAATACGTTGTAGTTAGGAGGTACTACTCTGAATCAGATAATCGGGGCAAGGTCATTGCAGTCAGGGGCAGACCATCTTAAGCGCGCAGAAGTTACTCGAGAAGCATTCAAGGTGAAGTATCTCTCGGAAGTTCAGAATGCGGAGGCATGTTATATCAGACCATCGAGGCAACAGATTTGCAGATTTCCTTTCAGGGACTATCCCCACAGATGTCATGTAGGCTGGGGCATATCAGAAGAGAAAGAATTATTCCCCTCCGTATCAGCAGGGTCATTTGGAGTTATTCGAGCAGGTACAGTCGATTTTCGAGAGCGAGATGAATACGGGAAGTTGTGTCACTATCCCTTGACTCTTCACCAAAAGGCTGTGTATTCAGGAAGAATGTTTTCCAGCGGCAGTTGTATCTGACCCAATAAGATAAGCTTAAGAGCTCAAATCCATGTTTGCGATTACTGTGAAGCCCATCCGTGTTGGCACATCAATTGCCAGATCCGAGCTTCATCAACGCGCAGGAGGACTCCCTCCATTGTCCCCAGCAACGACCAATTTGTCATTGGCATGGATAAGCTATCCCCCAGAGGGGTCCAATCATACTCAGCACATCTGATATTTAGCAGTAGAATTATGTTCCCTAGCAAGGTATTACTTCGTTGAGGCGTTCGGTTAAGTCCTCAATATCCCCAGCAGAGTTGATTTCACTCTCCCAGCATTTATTTTGCTAGGACGATTCAGTGATATCCGGGTTATCCCCAGCAAGTTGGCCTCGCCTTCAACATTTATCTTGCTGAAGTGGTTTTCTGTACCCGGCCTTCTCCGGCAGCTCGAGCCTGCTAGCATATTGCATGCATCATATTTGCATCATACCTGCATGACATTTTCAAAATGCGTAGCATTTCCATCCAGAATGGAGCATTACGCTGTAGAAAGACTAAAGCATTTGCATGTGCATACAAAGCATAAGTCAGATTTTCTATCAGCCTCATATGGCGCGTGGATTACTCTGTGATCAGTTCAGGGGCATTTATCCAGCAGCAGTATTCAGACAGTTCAGCAGATTATTTGTATCTCAAATCAGACAACAATTATGCTTTAAGCAAGCAGTCATCTGATATCGACAGACTTTTCTTCCCGTCAATTCATATTGACGATGTGTTCCTCCAATGAGTGGATTTCTCTGTCTATCATTAGACGTCTTGAGTACGAGTGTGGTTTTCTTTCCGTCTATCCATAGACGATGTGAAGTTGCAGGTGATCACAGTAAGGCTTCAAGAAGGGGTTTCCCCAGGATGTGCTTTTCTTACCGTCTATCAGTAGACGATGTGAGGTGTTGGTTGATTTTCAATAAGGTTCAAAACAGAGCTTCTCTAATAAGTAGCTTTTCTTTCCGTCTATCAGTAGACGATGTGAAGTTTCGGTTACTGTCCAGCGGGTTTCTTATTGCCAGATCATGCATATGATGAGGTGTTTCCCCAGCGAGTCTTCTCCGGCTATCCTTAGTTGTTGAGGGGTTTCAAAATGATTTTGAATGTTGGTTCTCTTTCTGTTCATTGGATGAGATGACGTTTCAAGAGGTACTTTTCTGACCATCAATCCTTATTGATGTCGAGGCTCTTCGAAGAATGTTCAGTTTTCGTGATTGTCGATTCTTATTGACGACATGGTTCCTTAAAAGGTGGTTTTTCTTACCGTCGGTCCATACTGACGATGTGGCCCCTTCAAGGATATTGACTTTTTCATCAATTCCCGTAGACAGAAGGATTCTGAAATTCAAGGGATGGTGTTGAATTGCGTTATGGTGTCTTGCCGTCTATCCTTAGACGATGTGTGTATGGAGATTGAGTATTTCTGCCGTCTACCCGTAGACGATGTGAATTTGGAGAGTATTTCTTCCCGTCTATCCTTAGACGATGTAAATATGGAGATAATGGTGTCTTTCCGTCTATCCTTAGACGATGTGAGTATGCGTTCAGGCTTTGTTTCCGTCTATCCTTAGACGATGTGAATGTTGATCAGGATAATGCCGTCTACTCTTAGACGATGTGAGTTTGGAGATTAAGAATTCCTTTCCGTCTATCCTTAGACGATGTGTGTATGGAGATTAAGAATTTGATCCCGTCTATCCTTAGACGATGTGTGTATGGAGATTCTGGTGTCTTTCCGTCTACTCTTAGACGATGAGAATAATGATTTGTTCATCAATCAGGATGATTCCGTCTACTCTTAGACGATGTGAATATTGATTTGTTCATCAATCAGGATGATGCCGTCTACCCTTAGACGATGAGAATAATGAGTTGTTCATCAATCAGGATGATCTCGTCTATCTTTAGACGATGTGCATATGAAGATTAATGAATGCCTTTCCGTCTACCCTTAGACGATGTGAGTATGGAGATTACGTTGTCTTTCCGTCTATCATTAGACGAGGTGAGTATTCAATCAGGGTATCTTCCCGTCCATCTTTGGACGATGTGAGTATATTTCTCTTCCTGCCTATCAGTAGGCAATGTGAAAGAATCAGGTATTTTGTTGCAGCCCTCGGGTTTGTTACATGGAGTATCACAAGCAGCGGGTATTCAAATCAGGAGTTCTTTATCAGATGATTAATCAGTTTGGTGCCGCAATGACTGGACTCGGTTTTCTGGACTTTATTCCCCAAGCAGTACAGTATGTGCTCGCGGTTGGCAAATTTTCGGGTTTTATTTGTATTCAACCGTCTCGTACCTCTGAATGTTTGAAGGCTGAGCGCTCTTCAAACCCTTCAGGTCCAAGTCGCTTGAATAGGGGCAGCTGTTGCACCCTAAAATTTGACCAACCAATTCTCCTATCTGACTCATGGTTTAATTTCATATTCACAGCTCAGATGTATGATTTTTGTGCACAAGCAGGGGATATCAGAGTTTACAGCTTGATTTTTGTCTATCAGATATGGCAGACCCAGTCCAGATTATCGGGGTTTTATTTTCGGGAAATTGTGCGCTCCTCGGTGATTTTTCAGTGATTTTGAGGATATTCTGATGCCCGGGGATCTCCGTTCGATTCGATCTGGTCTCGTGCGTTTTTATGGGGGTCATTTGCATTCATCTGCATTTTTAGGATTTTATAGACTTTTTGTGAATTTTTTAACAGGGTTTATAGGATTTTTCTGGAATTTAAATAGGGTTTTTTGAATATTTTAACAATTTAATTCTCTTTTAGAATTTTATAGAATATTTTTAATAGATTTTAATCATTTGTAGATTCTTTTATCATTTTTAGAATATTAGTGAATTTTCTTAGCATATTAAATAGAATAATAAAAATTAGGATTAATAGGTTTAAATAGTTTTTAGACAATATAGAAAATAATATAGTTTCTTTTATTAATATTAGGATTTTAATAGATATTAAATGATAATAGGATTTTAATAGAGAATTAGTGAATTTTAGAGTAATTAAATCTTAATTGTGTTTTAGAGTTAATTAGGATTAATTGGTCTTTTAGAGTTAATTAGAGGTTAATTGATTTTTTAGGGTTAACTAGTATAATACAGAATTAAATAGGTTAATTGAGTTTTTAGAGTTAATTAGGCTAATTGTTGTTTTCAGATTTAATTAGGATTATTAGTGTTAATTAGACAGTAATCCAATTTAGTTAATTGTTTTCAATTCAGTTTTTTATTCAGTTTTTATTCTTTTTTCGTATTGGGCCCAGGGGGCGTTTTTGGCAAGGCCCAGTTTGCTTTTTGTCCAGGAATTATGCAGAAGTCAAAAAAAAGGGGTCCAGAGCTCATCCACCAATGTCCAGCGCAGGTCAGAACAATCTAGAAAGTTCCAGCAAACTCCAAGGGTATAAAGGCGCCACGTGTTGGCCATGCAGGGACCCACGCGTTTACTCAGAGAAGCCTCCAGACTCCTCCACGTGGTCCCCACTATCTCTCCCTCTCTCTCCACGCCACCACACGTGGCACCCATGCAAACCCTTCCCTGAGACACTTGTCCTCCCCACACCGTCGCCTGAGTCTCGCCGTCAACCTCACCGGCGGCCATGCAAACGCCATAGCAACCAACCGCCGGCGACCACCGTCCAACCGTCAACCACCACCTAACCACCAAAATCTCCAGAAAAAACCTCAGATCTTCATCTTCTTCCCCGATCCCCTCCCTTCCACCTTCATCGTCTTCATCCCTCTTCTCCAGAACCGCCATCGCCTTCATACAAGTTTTTCCAGAATACACTCCATCAATTCATCCAACCTTCAACAACCTTCGTGCAAATTTCTCCAGAAACCCTAAATCTTCATACCTTCATCCAAATTTTCCAGAATCATCATCCTCCTCCATCAACTTTCCAGACATTCAACAATCTTCAAGCAATACCTCCAGATTTCTTCAGAAAGCGTTCAAACCTTCAAAGTCCGTTCAAGATCTTCAACAATATCCAGAGGCATTCATCCACTCAGGATTCTTGGAACCTCGTCAAATTCTTCAGCAAGTGACGGATCCATCATCAGAAATCGCCTCCGCTCGAAGATCTTCAGTGAACGATCCACCTCTTCAAAGAACCTCAACTAACATCCGTCGTTCCAGGTTTCTACAGCTTTCTTCCTTAAACTCCTCTATTTGCATGTGCGTGTTAGAGTTTGTAGGCTTAAGATCTTGAGCGATGATTTCTTGTGAGGGATTGAGGTGTTTGGGTGAGATCTGGTTTCGTTTAGGGTTTGCTGGATTGAGTGAGTTGCAGAGAGAGTAGATTGAGGGGGACGAGAGAACAGAGCGGCGCAGGTTCAGGATGATGAACAGTATTAGGGTTGGTGAAGGGATTTAGGTTTTGTTAACTGTAATTGGACTAGGGTTGGACTGGGCTTAAGCCCAAGCGTAGTTGCTACGCTAACACTCCCCAATTGCTTCCCCACCCCCCTGTTTGAGAGACTGAATGAGTAAGTTGGGCCTTAGGCCCTGAGTGCTAACGGCACCCCCCGTTTAAGCCCAGTAGTGAGAAATAACTGAAATAAATCACTCATAGCACCCCCCTGGCGTTTTTCTTTTTCTGAGTCACTAATGTTTTTTTGACAAAATCTGGGCCCTGCGCTTCATGCTAGTTGCACCCCCCAAATCAGGGCCCAGTGAATTAATAACCTGATTGCTTTGCTAATAGTACCCCCAGCTTTATTTCAAGTTTATTTCAATTTCTTTTATTTTCATATCAAATAAATAATAAATTGTAAATAAATGTTTTTCAATCATTCTTTTTTTCAACCCTTTCATGAAAAATGTTAAGAAAATTAAATAAAAATAAAAAAGTCATTTTATTTTTATTTCCTATATTTTGTGCATATTTTCCAATTACTTGATTTTGTTTAATATCTTCAATGCATGCATATCATTAGGAAAATTCATAAAAAATAGTAGATTTGGTCAAATAATTCCGTTCTTTTTTCTGTAGGCTCGTGATTCAGTGTAGAATTTTATAGCACAAAAACATTAGCTTAATCATGCATTTTCATTTTAATTGCATTTTTTCACTGTTATTGATGTTGAATAATTGGTCTGTGGATATGTCTGTGTTGCTGATTTTATTTCTTCCATCTGGTGTTGAATCTTGTTCTGATTTTTCAGTATGTTGTCTTAGAGCCATGTAGGTCTCCCCATAGATTTTGTTAGATTTTTGTAGGATATTCTGATATGATTTGTCTGAGCCTGAAGATAGGAGAAGTCTTGATGACTTCTGACTTTGAAGTTCAACTGTGGTTGAACTTCAGAGATAGTCTCTTGTAGTTTGTTGGCCTGTGGGTTCTTCTTGAAGGTGAGAGCTGATGGAGGTCCTGTTGGAGCTTGCAGAGTTGCATTGGATTGAGGCTTAGTCTAGGAGCTTGTTGTCTGTTTGTGAGGTTCGAGATCCTGAAGTTTGAAGGGAGTTTATGGTACTTTCCTGAGGAAGGCACTATGAATGACTTTCATCCTTCCTTCTCACCTCTTTCTTAAGTATCCAATGATGTCGGAGCCGACTTGTGAGTTTAATTCCTCCTGAGGAGGAATATAAACTGATCACATGTTGTTGAGCCACATGGGATACGATTCCTAAGTGGAAGCCCCCTAGTACTTTCCTGAGGAAGGTCCCATGGGTCTATTCACTTAGTTCCAGTAGTTTGTCTAGGATTTCTTAAGTATCCAGTGATGTTGGAGCCGACTTGTGAGTTTAATTCCTCCTGAGGAGGAATATAAACTGATCACAGTTGTTGAGCCACGTAGGATACAATTCCTAAGTGTCAGCCTCCTAGTACTTTCCTGAGGAAGGTCCTATGGGCCTGCTCACTTAGTTCCCTTAGTGCATATAGGTTCTTTCCCAAGTATCCAGTGACGCCGGAGCCTTCATGTGAGTTTAATCTCTCCTGAGGAGGGATGTAAACTGATCACAGTTGTCGAGCCGCATAGGATATGACTCCTGAGTAGTAATCTCCTGGTACTTTCCTGAGGAAAGCACTATGAGCTTGCCTGCTTAGCTTCCTTTCTCTGGTAAGCTTGTTCTGAAGCTTGGAGACTGGGATTGATTCCTCCTGCCTAGGGTTTTGATTAGTTGTTGCTTAGATCTTTGCTTAAGGTGTGGCATAGAGTTCTGTTTAGAGATAGATTAGGAGATTGTTTCAGGTTTGTTTGAGGCCCTGTTCAGGGTTAGTCTCTTTGATTTGTTTGACTTGTGTGATGTTATGTTGCATTAGACTTAGGTGTTCATCTAGATAGTTCTGAATAGGTGCATCTTAGAAGTAGACTTTGTGTGCATGAGAAGTTGAGGTGGTCCTCCTTCTGCTTGTTTGTTATTGCGTGGCTTTGCTTGTTGGTATTCGGTAGAGCTGAGCTCCCTTGCCTTTGTGGTTTGCGGCCTCTGCGCCTTGTTTGTCTAGTTGTTGCATTCATGCATGTTTTCAGTATTCATTTACATTGCAGTTTCCTGTTTGTAGTTTAGTCCTGTTGCCATGATCCCTTAGGAGCTCTGACTTCTCCGCTGCGGAGTTGTTATGATAGACATTAGGGCGGTCAACCAGGTGTGATAGCAGTATATAGATTCCCCTGTTTCTCAGCTATAGTTCTAGGGTTTCCCTTTCTTTCCAGTAGGAGCTTTTTGAGTAGCTTGACCCGTAGTTAGCTGAACTACAGCCGCTCTGATTCTTCGTTCCAGACGAAGATATGTAGGCATAGGATGCGATATCCTAGCGAGCACACTAACGACTAACCTTTGTTCTCTCGCGGCTGTGCGATCGAGACTTTCCCGCTAACGACTAATTGTTATCCCTTTCTCTTGCCCGAGCGCATTTGAGGCCAGATCGTAGTTGTAGGTTCCCGAGCCTTAGAGACTAGTTTGTTTTCTCACTGTTGTGTGAGAACTCCTGTTTACCCGTAGTTAGCCGAACTACGTTTGCTCTGATCTTTCATTCCCGATGGAAGTACGTAGGCACAGGACGCGATGTCCTGGCGAGCAACCTTTCCCCCGTTTAGACGTAGGAAGTCGAACTACGTTGACTCCGACTTTCCCATTGCACGAGGGAATACGTAGGCCCAGAACACCGTATGTTCTGTCGAGTCCTGTCCCTTTGTTTTCTTTTCAGACCAGCCATTAGCGTAGATAGATAATACACCCTTTTACCTATAAACACCAAGCGTGGATCCCATCGAGTACGATGGACGTGAGGGGTGCTAATACCTTCCCCTTGCGTAACCGACTCCCGAATCCAGGTTTTGGTTGCGATGACCATACCTTTTCCCGTCTTTGCGAGGTTTACTTCGAGCGTTTCCTTTCCCGCTCTGAGGGATAAATAACGCACGGTGGCGACTCTCCTGTCAAGCCGGCGCCGATTTTCGCAGTAGCGACAAGAGTTCGTCAACTCTGTGTAAGAATCATCGTCATGATTTCTTACTTCCACTATAACTTAGCTTAGGGAGTTTTGTCAAACTCCACACAAACATCGTCATGTTTGTTCCCCTTTGAACCTTGATCATAATCAAGTTTTCTTTTCCCCTTGTGAGCCGAACTACGGTTGCTCTGATTCTATCCTAGTCAGGATACGTAGGCAAAAGGTGCGATGCCTTTGCGAGCAAACTTAGAAAACCACCTAGGCCTTTATTTTTATTTTCTATTCCCACTTAAACCATAATGCAATTCACAAACTTAGCAAGTAATTAAACAAAAGGTTCCTGTAGGGTACTACAGATATTTAGGGTGCTAATACCTTCCCTAGATATAACCAACCCCCGAATCCCCGAATCTCTTAAAGCGTTGTTGTCACATCGCGCGAAAGGTTCTTTCTTTCTTTAGACCTATCCTTTGGATAAATTAAAGACCGGTTCTAAAAAGAAATATGGTTCAAGTTAATTAATAGCTTGATATCAAATTTTCACCGCAACAAGTGGCATGAGGCTTATGTGGCCGATTACGTGGCGCAGTGAGAGGCGTTGGATGAATGGAAGAAACCTTGACTTGGAAATGCATCCGACGGTGTTAACACCTTCTTCTCCAAATCAAATTTTTCAACTTTGTGAATAGTAACCCGCAGCCCCATGAACATGAGTTTTTTGCTACTTTGAAGCACCATAACTCCATCAATAATTATCCGTTTCGCACCAAATTTTGGTCAAACTTGAAGGAAAAAAATCAAGGAATCCAAATATGGTCTTAGATTTTCTTGAAACTCTCTCTAACTCCCAAAACGTGGCACCTCAAGAAAAACTCAAGAACCAAAAATTGTCATAAAACTCATCTTTTTTGTACTAGAATCCATGTAGACCTTTATGGCAATGGAATGCAATAAAAATAATGCAAGAAAGACTCCTAAATAATGAGTTATGTCGAATTCTTTATACCTCCAAAAAATGGCTTATGGAGCTTCACTCGATCACCAATTCTTTGAGAAAATGATGTAGAATCACTCAACAATACTTGGTGAATATGTTTGAAGCCTTGACAAGTCTTGAATTGATGAAAAAGTGAAAATTGGAATTTGAGTTTTCACCACTTTTTCATGTTACTACAAGGTTCCTCTTGCTCCAATTCTCTCAAAAAAAATGATGAACCATCTCTATAATTGTTGTGTAATTGATTGGTGAAGAGAAAAAGTATGGAAAGTGAGAGAAAAAAAAGATTGAAAAAAAATGGAAATTCCAAAATGTGAAAGTGTGGGAAAAATGGAAAAAAATTCAATATGATTTGAAAAATGGATTCAACATCAACTATCACCAACCTTTACTCTTAATGATCTCAATCCAATATATAGATGATGATTAACAAACTTAGAGGTTTCTAGAATAATCTTGGAGGATTCTAGAAAGTTGTGGAAATTTCATGAACTTCTCATGCCATGATACTTTGAATATCTCTTATCTCATGCTTGCACCTTTCCAAACTTATGCCAAAATCTCCTTACATGAGATATGGGAAGTGTATGTAAGCTCCTTGCCTTGAAAATTCATCTTGTGCCAAGTTTTCTATACTTGCCTTATTATGCAAGTAACAAGAATACAAAGCAAGTCCAATTTTTAAACCCTAACTCAAAAAAGTGGCTGAACCAATGTCTTTAAAATGATGTTTGGAATCAATTTGGTATATTGGATGACCCATATTGGATTTGTAGATCTCCCAAACCAATTTTTCATTTCAACTTTTTCAACTTATAAGCCATTTTCAAGTCATTTGCACCAATTTTAAAATTCCATGCTCTAAGCTTTTCCAAACTTTCACACCTTCTTTTCTAGCCTTAAAATCCCATTTTGAACAACTTTTATGTTGTGAAGTTTTTCATTTGAAGCTTCCTTGTATGAGTTTTAGGCATATACTAAGAATGACCTGTAATCCTCAAATGACCAAAATACCCTTTGCTTGCCAAGACCATAAGTAGAGTTCCCCAAATCATATGAAGGCATACCATACCATTCTAGAAAGCTAAGACAATAAGGAACAATTCTCATGTTGGCCAGAAATCCATTTGAAGTACCCTTGAAAGTCAAAAGTTGCTTGGAATACAGACAATTTTCACAGACAAATTCCAGTGCCCTCAGATGGCCTGTAACTTGCAAGAGCCATAACTTGAGTTCTACAAATCATCTTGATGACTTCCACCACTCAAATTAAATCTATTAAGATATTCTACAAGTTTCATGTGGACCAAGAATCCATATGAAGCTTGCATCTTGAGTTACACTGCCTTGAAGTTTGACCTAAATTAGGGGATTTTACACTGAAACCCTAATTTAGTAACTCCAGTTCTCCTTTTGATTTTTCTTTATCACAACATCATATCCATATCCATATAGCAAATAATGAATCCCCCATTCTTCAAATGATCCTTGATACCCTTCAAAACACTTCTTTGACCTAGAATTGACCCTAGTTGACTGACTTTAACTGAGGTCCTTGCAATCGTTCAAATGACTTGGTTCTCCTCAAAGATGATTCTCTAGACTCTCCATATCATCCATACACACCTCATGCTCTTGGCTCATAGCTCACATTTCCTCTGATGATCCCCCACTAGCCTCACGATAGGAGAGAATTCACTGATCAACCTGGCAGCTCTTCAAAGCTCAAATTCTTCCCTGATGACCTGAGTAGTCTTGAATATGAATGAAACCCTTGGATATACCTCTTGAAATAAGAACAACACTTGATCCCCTGATTAAGATAGCTTGCCTATGCAGATGAATACACTATGTACATGATGACAATGCAAATGACTATGCAATTGAAACATAAACCTAAGTTAGAAAAGGTTGGGCAAATTTTGGGGTGCAACAATGCTCAAGACACATGACATGAGACATTTTCTTATTCATCGACTTTGTGGCAAAGAGGAAAGTATTTGTTACCTACGCTGACAATAACAAAGGAGCTATACTTGGTAAAGATAGTGTAGGTAATTCCTATTCTACTACTATCTCAGACGTCCTATTAGTTGAGGGTCTTAAAGACAATCTAATTAGCATTAGTCAATTATGCGACAAAGGTTATAAAGTTTCATTTTCAAAAGATTGTTGCATGATTGAACATAATGATAAAAAGGATGATGTGTTTAAAGGCATGGGGGTTATTAACATCTATATGCTTGACTTGAATGAAGTATCTTTGACTAGCCCTAAATGTCTTGTCACCGCGAGTGAAGACTCATGGCTATGGCATAGGCGATTAGCGCATGTAAACTTTGACTTGCTGAATAAAGTAGTCTATAAGGATCTAGTTGTCGGCCTACCCAAAATCAAATTTTCAAAAGATCACTAATGTGATGCGTGCCAAATGGGGAAGCAAACAAGGATCTCGTTTAAATCTAAAAATTTTGTTTCTACAATGAGACCTCTTGAACTCATCCATATGGACCTTTTTGGACCATATAGGATCAAAAGCTTGGGTGGTAATTACTATGGTTTTATGATTGTAGACGACAACTCTATATTTTGTTGGACTATTTTCTTAGCTAGAAAAGTGGTACTTTATCAGCATTTGAACTTTTTTTCAAGCTCTCTCAAAACAAATTAAACACAAGCATAGTTATGATCCAAGTGATCATAAAGGTGAATTTGAAAGCCACCTCTTCGAAGAATTGTATGATAGGCATGGCATTGATTATAAATTTTCAGCTTCACGTACTCCTCTTCGAAGAATTGTATGAAAGCCACCTCTTCGAAGAATTGTATGAAAGCCACCTCTTCGAAGAATTGTATGTTCTGGTCTTAATCTTGTTTGCCACTTGTTGTATATCATACATGGGATGTGTATGTGGACTTACTTGACATTTAACATGCTTGTATCAAAGTGTTCATGAACTTTTGCATTTCCAAAGACCATAACATAGACCCTATCGGGTTTTGCAGAGAAAAATGAGTTTCAGAAAACCAACACCACCATCCTCTTCCTCTCATTTTTCTACCCCAAAAGCATATAAAATTTGTCCCAAAACTCCAAAAATTGAGGGAGTTATGACCCCTTTTGCAAACTTGAAAAACATGTGTTTTTGCCCAGCTTTGAATCAAGATATACCTCATATATTTATTTTTGCGCTTCCATTAACGGATGTATGGCCGTCCCAGCGGTAGAGACTAGCGCGTGTATCAGTCTTGGCAAGGGTTCGATCCCCTGTGATAACCCTTGCTGCCACTTTTCTTCTCATTTTTTATCAAACTTCGAAAAATCGTAACTCTCTCATTTTTTATCGTTTTTCGTCCGTTCTTTTTTCATTGTGCTTGTTTTAATATGTACTTTCACACCATGTAATTATTTCCCATGTTTGATTATTTTTCATCATGTTTGATTACGCGCAATCCGTGCATCAGCGGTACTAACCCTATTTGGTTGCAGATGAAAGTTAAGAGGCTTCCTCTTGTGTTTTCTCAGGAAATTTGATTGTTATCATGCCTAGACATGTTTGTCAACATACTAGGATTTTTACTTTGAATTATTCTCATGTTTATTTCATCTGTTGTTAACTATTCTCCAGGTGCGAACTGTCGTCACAGTTCTCGTACCAAGCCATCTACTTTGATTGTCATCATAGCTTTTCATCTGTAATCTTTTTCATTGTTTGTCACCATGAATGCTCTATTAAAATGTTTGTATTTTATTTTATCCCCAAGCGACGAAGCTCGTTAGCTTTCGTCCAGTTGCCAATTATCTCTCCCTCCAAAGGAAGGTCTATCCACTTGACTGTCAATGTCTTGGACCAATCTCTGCTACCCCTTTGACTTTGTCAAGTCACCTTAACCCTAGCTTAGAGACCTTTAGACTCTGCTTGAATTCTAAGAAACCTACCCCTACTAGGAGTGTTCTTCACCTAGAACCCTAGGACAGAGTTCGTCAACTCTGTGTAAGAATCATCGTCATGATTTCTTACTTCCACTATAACTTAGCTTAGGGAGTTTTGTCAAACTCCACACAAACATCGTCATGTTTGTTCCCCTTTGAACCTTGATCATAATCAAGTTTTCTTTTCCCCTTGTGAGCCGAACTACGGTTGCTCTGATTCTATCCTAGTCAGGATACGTAGGCAAAAGGTGCGATGCCTTTGCGAGCAAACTTAGAAAACCACCTAGGCCTTTATTTTTATTTTCTATTCCCACTTAAACCATAATGCAATTCACAAACTTAGCAAGTAATTAAACAAAAGGTTCCTGTAGGGTACTACAGATATTTAGGGTGCTAATACCTTCCCTAGATATAACCAACCCCCGAATCCCCGAATCTCTTAAAGCGTTGTTGTCACATCGCGCGAAAGGTTCTTTCTTTCTTTAGACCTATCCTTTGGATAAATTAAAGACCGGTTGTAAAAAGAAATATGGTTCAAGTTAATTAATAGCTTGATATCAAATTTTCACCGCAACAGAAATGGCGACTTTACTGGGGAAACTTTGCTTTTGCTTTTATTTTGAGGGTTCAACCTATTTTGTTTAACTAATTGCTATCTGTGAATACTTGTATATATTTGTGCTCTGATGGTTTGGGAAACTTGAAATGGTGAGACGGCACTACACCCGTGCTCAAGCGTACTTATGATAGGAAGGTGATATATTCAAGAAGGCTTATAGGGAGTAGATTCCCGACCAAGCCGTCTTGAGAAAATCACTGCTCAGTGGAGGCCCTTTAGAGAGCTAGTATTGTTGATCGAGTATTCGTGAAAACAATGCTACTTTCTACATAGGTGCCCATGACACTGAGGACCTTTAGATACCTTTTCCCCCACTATGGCTTTATTAGGATGTAGTGCGGTGACTATAAGGAAGTAATTCCAAAGTAGTTGATACGCGATACTACACTTGGACGAGACTCTCTTGAGAATATTATCGACCACCAAGTATTTGGGAAATTGATAATATCCGAAAGATGGGTCGAGGACTCCAGGAACTCTTTTAGAACCTTGTTCTGCAGTTATGGAAACCTTAGTACATACCTTTGGGGAGGGTAGACCTTGACTCCTTGCTCATATTTTCCAAACCCGAAACCTTGTCTGTTTACTTGTGTAAATCTGTGAATATGTGATTACCTGTGTTTGTGCATTCATGCATCCATAAACATCATGTCATAAAAGTTTTATGGAACTCAGAGTCATTTATTTATAAAATATCAGGAAAATCATGGACAACGAAAAAAAGAAAACTATAAAGTACACTTACAAAAGCCCTAATATAGATGAAATTGAAAGGTTGAGCACTCTGATCACAGATGTAGAAGGATTCAAAAGCAGGTACGGGAATTTGTTGTCTCTACTGAAAACAAGGAAGAAAATGGATTTGGGACTCCTTTCCACATTACTCCAGTTCTATGATCCACTTTATCACTGCTTCACATTTCCGGATTATCAGTTAGTGCCAACACTTGAAGAGTATTCCTGTCTGATTGGGTTACCCATCCTTGATGCATCTCCTTTTCCCGTCATGGAGAAGGACCCTAAAAAGGAAGAAATTGCTAAAGCCACACGTATCGGGTTGGTAGACATTCAGAAGAACATGGTTACTAAAGGAGGAATCTTTGGGCTGACTGCAAAATTCTTGATTGGGAAGGCTCAGTATTATGCCGATCACTTGAGTATGGATGCTTTTGAGGCTATTCTAGCCTTACTCATTTATGGGATCTTTCTTTTTCCGAGCTTTGACAACTTTGTGGATCTCAATGCCATCAAAATATTCTTGAAGAAGAATCCAGTACCTACTCTACTAGCTGATGCTTACCACTCTGTTCATCAAAGAAATCTTCACAAAGGAGGAATGATCGTCTGTTGTGTTCCGTTGTTGTATAAATGGTTCATTTCTCATCTACCCAAAGCCCATACTTTTTGGAGCAAAGGATGGTGGTCTGAAAAGATTATGGCTCTTACTCACTCCGATATTGACTGGTACAGCCGTAGTTATGATGGGATCAAAATCATTGATAGTTGTGGAAGCTTCGGGAATATACCTCTCCTTGGTACAAATGGGGGAATCAGCTGTAACCCCGTGCTTGCTCGTCGACAACTTGGTTATCCGCTGAAAGACAAACCCAGCAGTGCTCACGTAGAAGGTATTTTCTTCATAGGATTTTCAGAATTAAAAGATGAAATTCTCAAGGCATGGGGGCATATACACAGGAAAGGGAAAGAGGACTTGGGAAGACCTAACTGCATCTCTTTTGAACCTTATCTCCAATGGGTACGAAAGAGGGCCATTCAGTTGAAAATGCCTTATCCTCCACAAAAGCCTATGGTATTAATAGAAGAACAACCATTGATTTTCATGTCTGAGGAAGAAAAGCTGAAGATCGCTCTGAGGAAGTCACAGCAGACTGAGGTATCCTGGAAGTACAAATATCAGGTGGCTATGGAAGAAAACGAGGAACTCCGCAAACAACTTCAGTCAAAAGAAGAGGAAGCAGTTGCAAGCAAGAAGAGGAAAGCACAGGAAGATGCATTTTATTCCAACCATCAATCAACTCCTTGGAAGGCTATGGTAGACAAACTCATCCTTGAGAAAGCACAGGTAGAAGAAGAGCTCAGAAGAATCAAGAAGAAAGAGGATTTTTAGAGCATATTAGGGCTTTTTGTAAGATGTACTGAAACCTTTTTGTAATACCCTTTTTGAAAAATCAATGAAATGAAAGGATATTTTGGTAAAGTTGGGTTCCATAAAACTTTTACATTTAGGGTTGCATTCTTGTTATTTTAAACGTTCAAGGAACTAAAAGCTTATTTTGCAGATATTATAGGATGGATTCTGGAAAGAGAGAAGAGGTTGTGTTCCGAAGACCGAGACTAGAGAACCTGAAGAAACTGGTAAGTTTGGTAGAAGACCCCGAGGCGTTCAGAGGAAGACATGGGAATATGCTGTCATTACTGGAAGTTCAAGTGTATGAAGAAATGTTATCCGCACTCGTGAAATTCTATGATTCAACCTATCATTGCTTCACGTTTCCAGATTATCAGTTGCTACCAACTTTGGAGGAGTATTCCGCCCTAATGGGGGTAGACGTTACCCCCAGTCCCTTTTCTGGAAGGGAAGGGATTCCTAATGAAAGAGCAGTTGCAGAGGCCGCGTATTTGGAATTGGACGAAGTGCGATCTCACATGGGTGCTAAGGGAGGATTGTACGGAATTTCAGCCATGTTCCTATATGAAAAAGCTCAGAGCTACGCCTTGTCACAAAATACTGAAGCATTTGAAGCCATCCTGGTGTTACTTATTTACGGACTATTCCTGTTCCCAACTGCTAGTGATTTTGTGGACGCAGACGCAATCAATCTCTTCTTGATCAAAAATCCTGTACCCACCTTGCTGGCCGACACTTATTTTACCCTCCACCGAAGGAACCGCTATGGGGTTGGACGAATTGAATGTTGCACCGTTCTCCTGCACAAGTGGTTTGTTTCACACTTGTCAGAAATTCTAGCCATTTGGGATAAGCAAAATGGACTCTCATGGACGGAAAAGCTGCTGTTGCTCAAACACTCAGACATTAAATGGTTTGATCCTATGTACGGAGGAATTTCCATGATCCAAAGCTGTGGAGATTTCCCGAATGTACCGCTCATCAGCGTCAATGGTTGCATCAGCTATAATCCTATTCTGGCCCGTCGACAGCTGGGGCACCCCATGGAAGATGAACCAGATCCGGACTATTTGAGGAAATTTTACTTAGAGGAAAGGAAGAATCCTGCTTATAGGGCTCGAATCGCGTACGCTTGGCGTTATGTCCACACAAGAGGAGTAACTGCCCTATACCCCCACAATGCTACTGTTTCAGAATCTTACCTATCATGGGTAAGAGAAGCGGCAATGAAGATGTTCTATACCCGCTTTGAGCCTGACTCGCCCAAGCCTACCCTCGTAGAAGAGTTGAAGGCCGCCTTGGCAAAAGCTGAGAAAGAAGGGAAAATGTGGAGAGATAAGTATTTCAAGGCTATGCAAGAGAAAGAAGAACTTCAAGAATTGGTACGTCAAGGTGGAAGAAAGAATCAGTCTGAAGATGAAGGACCATCCAGCAGAAGAATCTAGAATCTATTGTTGTTGTTTTTCGTATTTTGTAGAAACTTGTATTTTCATTTCCCGTTTGATGTTGTAAACTCTCCAGATATTATCAATGAAGATTTGGCTGTTTTTCCTATTTATTGTTATAATATTCGCAAAAAACGCTTTTAGTCCCTTGAATGTTTAAAATCTGCATGTTGCATGTCTGCATTTCATGAACATTGCATATGCATGTTCCTGAGTCGAGTCTCATCCCTCTGTCTTGTTAACAGAATCACACTGAGACCACGCCATCGATACAACACACGAGCCCAAGCTCGCTTGAGGATGGAAGAGCAGAACTTGGATGTAAACAGAATCGACAATGAACTCGGAGAGCTCCGAGGAGGCATGGGACAGATCAAAGAAGCCTTGCAAGTCATCCGGGCAATGTTGGACACTCAAGCCACCGTTGTCTCTGAAATCACTGCAGAACCAATCCCGACAGCTGTTACTATTGCCAATGTGCCAACCTATGGGTTACCTCCAGGCTTTGTGCCACCGCCGAGAGTCACTCAACAGACCATTCCCTTGGGAGGTGAGATTCCACAAGTTATTCCCACCTACACTCCAGCTACAGTTCAGGTTCAAGCACGCCCCATCTTTCATAATCCACCACCGGTATACGAAGGACCCGAAGGGTATGAAGAGGAAAATGAATCACATGAGAGGTTGAGGGAGAGTGTTGAAACGATAGGGAGAAAGATCCGAGCAATGGAAGGAAATGATACCTTTGGCACTGACGCCAGAGAAATGTGCTTGGTATCTGGACTAGTAATACCACCAAAGTTCAAAATCCCAAATTTCGATCAGTACTCAGGAGCTACTTGCCCACGAACTCACTTAATCATGTACTATAGAAGAATGGCAGCACACGTCGAAGACGACAAGTTAATGATCCATTGCTTCCAAGACAGTCTGAAAGGAGCTCCAGCAAAATGGTATCTAAGTCTAGATCAGTCCAGAATCCACAGTTTTCAAGATTTGGCAGATGCATTCATGAAACATTACAAATATAATATGGATATGGTACCTGACCGAAGGCAGTTGTTGAACATGTCCCAGAAAAGCACAGAGTCATTCAAAGAATACGCTCAGCGGTGGAGAGAAACAGCATCCCAGGTAGAGCCACCCCTAAGTGAGAAGGAACTGACAGACTGGTTTGTTGACACAGTGAGACCAGAATTCTATGAGAAAATGATCAGCAGTGTGTCTGCAAGTTTTTCAGACATTGTAGCCGTGGGAGTAAGGGTAGAGTTAGGGATGAAAAGTGGAAAGGTAGCCAGCAGCTCCGGCAGTTCTAACAACAGCAGTATTAAGAAGGTCAGCAGTGGGTTTCACAAGAAGAAAGAAGGTGAGACAAATGCCATAATGGGGAGAAGAATCCGTACCATGAAACCTCCATATCAGCAATATCAACCGCCTCAACAAAGTTTCTTCCAGCCAATCCAGCCTAACTATGTTCAACAGTTTCATCAACAAAGACCCATGTACCCGGTACAGTATGCCCCTCAGCAATATGTGGCAGCTGTGACCCCAGCATTCAACCATTCCACTTCAAACTATCAACCAGGGCGACCAGCGCCCATGTATCAGCAAAACCAGCAAGGGCATCAACGAGCGCCCAACGCTCCGCCCTTTCAACAAAATCAGCAGCAGAGGGTACCACAGCCCAGGCAACAATACCAGAACCGGAGGCCAACAACAAAACCTCCACTTCCACAAATACCAATGACGTACACTGAGTTATATCCATCTTTGGTCCAACAGGGGTTGATCACGACAAGACCACTTAATCCAGATACCACATCTCCACATTATAACCCAAATGCTCGTTGTGCTTTCCATGAAGGTGCTGCCAGCCATGACTTAGAAGGTTGCTTTGCCTTAAAACATCTGGTAAGAGAGTTGATGGAGAAGAAAATCTTGTCCTTTGATGATGTACCACCTAACGTCAAAAGTAACCCACTGCCAAACCATGGAGGGGTCAATGCCATTGAAAAGTCAGATGAAGAGATAATTAATGATGTGTCAAAAATTAGAACGCCATTGAAGACATTACATGATAAGCTGACCAAAGCAGGGTTGTTGGGAGATGTTCATAACCAATGTGAAAAACGTACCGTTAGTTCCAGTGGATGTAATGGGATACGGGAAGATATACAAAGATTGATAAATGAGGGGATGTTACAAGTATGTGGTAAGGAAAAGAAAGAAGAGGTTTCTGTAATAGAGCCAGTTTTCGACCTATCCAGGAAAAGAGAGAAAGTTCCAGTGTTTAACAGGGGTGCAAGGCCAGTTTTCAACAGAGCTGCTATAGGTCAACCATGACCAATCGTAGTTCAGAAACCAAGACCGTTCCATTATGACAATACAAAAGCTGTTCCGTGGAAATACGATGTGACTGTGGTAGACCAAGAAACGGGAAAGATTGGTCAGACAGATAATCAGAAAGATGTGACCAATATTGCCGGCACTAGCAAGATGACCCGCAGCGGTCGGATCTATCAGCCAAAAGAATCAGTAGCTATTCCAAAGAAAGTCATTCCTGCTGGGGTAATCAAAGAAAAAGAAGCTCCGAGCACAGAAGAAGAAAATGATGAATTTTTGAGGATTATCCGAAGAAGTGATTACAAGGTAATAGATCAGCTTCATCAGACGCCATCAAAAATATCAATCTTGTCACTCTTGATAAATTCTCCAGCTCACAGGGAAGCATTACAGAAGGTGTTGAGACAAGCACACGTCACTAAGGATATTTCGCTTGGGCAGTTTGATTCAGTAATAGCTAACATCACAGCGTGCAATACTTTAAGCTTCAGCGACGCCGAGTTACCCAAAGAAAAACGTGATCACAACCGTGCGCTACACATATCCATCAAATGCCAGGAAGATACTTTG
Organism: Lathyrus sativus; assembly: GCA_963859935.3. NCBI lineage: Eukaryota > Viridiplantae > Streptophyta > Magnoliopsida > Fabales > Fabaceae > Lathyrus > Lathyrus sativus. The sequence goes on along the minus strand of OZ012739.1, from coordinate 614,982,731 downwards.
GCACGAGTATTGGTCGACACAGGATCCTCATTAAACATACTACCCGCAAGATCACTGGCCAGACTAGCCTATGCCGGGGCAGAGATGAAACCAACCTCATTAATTGTAAAAGCTTTTGATGGTTCGAGGAGGACGGTCATCGGAGAAGTAGAATTACCAATTTTGGTGGGACCCCACGAATTTAACATTGTATTTCAGGTGATGGACATAAATCCAGCTTATAGCTGCTTACTGGGACGTCCTTGGATCCATGAAGCAGGGGCGGTAACTTCTACCCTGCACCAAAGAATGAAGTTCGTGGTAAATGATAAACTGATGATTGTTCACGGTGAAGAGGAATTAATGGTCAGTAATCTCTCATCATTCCGGTACATTGAAGCAGAAGAGGATGCGCTAGAGACATCATTCCAAGCACTAGAAATAGCAAACGCAGTGATGATAGAAGAGACGGTGGCAAAAAGTAGTCCAACTTTCGCATCTGCTCAAGGCGCCAAAGCTACACTGGAAGAAGGCACTCCCGCAGGATGGGGAGAGGTCATTGAGGTAAAGCCGAAGACGAACCGCCAGGGGTTGGGTTACAAACCAACTCAAAGTGAAGAACCGAGGCATGACAACAGCCGGCCAAAGGCTATTCAAGAAATATTTATCAGTGGCGGTTTTCAAATTAACGCCGTGGAAGGAAATCTTGAAAATGAAGACATAGAAGCACTAGTGTATCATGACGAAGCTACTCTGAACAACTGGGAGGCTATCGAAGTTCCTGTAGTTTTTCCCGAGTTAAAGTAATTTGTTGTTTTTCTTTGTTATTTTTAAAATCTCCATAGCCGTGCCCAAGGCTATAGGAATGTTTTGTAAGGGCCCCATGCTTTCAAAGAAATATCAATGAGAATGGACTATTTTGTTAAAAATCCTCGTGTTTGTTTCTTTACCGTCTTTTTGCTTTTTACTTTGAAAGAAAAATGGCAATACAAAAAACCAAAACAAAAACAATTTTCTCTTTATGTGTTGCATTTTGTTGATTGTGTGTTTTGATAAAGTAAACCCTTCAAACATGCAGTGATGACCATAAACCCATTGAATCCTGTGACCATGCATCTCCTCCTGACCCTGATTCACCAATTTACCAAGCTGAAGACGAGGATGAGGACTGTGAAATTCCTGATGAACTGGTAAGATTGGCCCAAAAAGAGGATGCAGAGCTTCAACCCCATAAGGAACAGGTAGAAGTTATCAACCTTGGTACCGAAAAAGATAAAAAAGAAGTCAAAATTGGGGCAGCCCTAGGGGAAGAAGTAAAACAGCAGTTAAAGGAACTCCTAAGAGAATATGTAGATGTGTTTGCTTGGTCTTATCAGGATATGCCTGGTTTGGATACAGACATAGTGGTTCATAAGTTACCGCTCCGACCTGAATGCCCTCCGGTTAAGCAGAAACTCAGAAGAACCGGACCCGACATGGCTCTTAAAATCAGAGATGAGGTAAAAAAGCAGATTGATGCAGGCTTCCTGGTAGTGGCCAAGTATCCAGAATGGGTAGCCAACATTGTTCCTGTACCAAAGAAAGATGGAAAGGTAAGGATGTGTGTGGATTATCGAGATTTAAACAAAGCCAGTCCAAAGGACGACTTCCCTCTACCACATATTGACACTTTGGTAGATAATACAGCTCGGTTTGCAGTGTTTTCCTTTATGGACGGGTTCTCTGGTTACAATCAAATCAAAATGGATCCTGACGACATGGAAAAGACAACCTTCATCACTCCATGGGGCACCTATTGTTATAAGGTTATGCCATTCGGTTTGAGAAACGCAGGCGCAACTTATCAAAGAGCTATGGTGGCTTTGTTCCACGACATGATGCACAAAGAAATAGAAGTATATGTGGATGACATGATCGCCAAGTCTCAAAATGAAGAAGACCATCTAGAACATTTGTTGAAGTTATTCAAAAGACTCCGGAAATATCAGTTGAGGTTGAATCCCTCAAAGTGCACTTTCGGAGTCAGATCAGGAAAATTACTCGGTTTTATTGTCAGCCACAAGGGGATTGAAGTGGATCCAGACAAAGTCCGTGCCATCCAAGACATGCCAGCTCCGCGGACCGAAAATCAGGTTAGAAGCTTCCTTGGAAGGTTGAATTACATATCCAGGTTCATTTCCAATATGACCCCCACCTGTGAACCGATCTTCAAGTTGTTACGAAAGGATCAAACGGTCGTATGGAATTCTGATTGTCAAACAGCGTTCGATAAAATCAAAGGTTATCTCCAAGAACCTCCAATTTTGATACCACCCGTTCCGGGAAAGCCTCTCTTTATGTATTTGACAGTGCTTGAAAACTCAATGGGTTGCGTTTTGGGTCAACAAGACAAATCTGGACGGAAAGAACATGCCATTTATTATCTGAGCAAGAAATTTACTGATTGTGAAAGCAGATACTCACTCCTAGAAAAGACTTGTTGTGCTTTAGCATGGACCGCTAAGCGTTTGAGGCAGTATATGATTTGTCACACCACTTTATTGATCTCGAAAATGGATCCAATAAAGTACATCTTTGAGAAGCCGGCACAAACCGGAAGACTCGCCCGGTGGCATATGTTACTATCAGAATATGATATTCAATATGTGGCTCAGAAATCTATCAAAGGCAGTGTGTTATCAGAATATCTCGCAGATCAACCTGTCGAAGATTATGAACCTCTAAAGTTTGATTTTCCGGATGAAGATATCATGTTAGTAAAAGATTGTGAAGAAACAAGTTCTGACAAAGGTCAACAGACAGAGAATTGGTGGAAAATGATGTTCGACGGTTCCTCCAATTATAGCGGACATGGCGTGGGTGCAGTTTTAATGAATCCTGAAGGTGGTTACACTCCGTTTACAGCCAGACTAGACTTTGATTGTACAAACAACATTGCTGAATACGAAGCATGTATCCTTGGTCTCGAAGCAGCCATTGATCTCCAAATCAAAAATCTCAAAGTCAGTGGAGACTCAGCATTGGTTATCTACCAAGTCACGGGTGAATGGGAGACAAGACATGAAAACCTGATCCCTTACAGAGCTTACATCGTTGAAACAATCAAGTATTTTGACGAAATCACCTTTAAACATGTTCCAAGAGCAGAGAATCACATCGCCGACGCCTTAGCCATGCTGGCCTCAATGTGGAAAACTAGAGATGTCAACGATGGCACACTTATCAAAATTGAACGCAAGACAGAGCCTGCTTACTGTCAAATGATTGAAGAAGAAACCGATGGCAAGCCCTGGTATCATGATATAAAGAATTATCTGTTGAAGCAAGAATATCCCACAGATGCTACGGCACTTGACAAGAAAACACTAAGGCGATTAGCATCCAAATTCTTCCTCAGCAATGGTGTACTTTACAAAAGAAATCATGATATGGTCTTACTCAGATGTGTTGACAAAAGAGAAGCGGACTTGTTAATGAAAGATGTTCATGAAGGAATGTTTGGTACTCACGCCAACGGATACGCCATGTCCAGGAAGATCTTGAGAGCTGGTTACTACTGGTTGACCTTGGAAACTGACTGTATTCAATATGCCAGAAAGTGTCACAAATGTCAGATCTACGCAGACAAAATGCATGTGCCTCCAACACTGTTGAATGTACTATCGTCGCCATGGCCTTTCTCTATGTGGGGCATCGACATGATTGGGGCAATTGAACCGAAAGCTTCAAATGGACACCGTTTCATTCTGGTCGCCATCGACTATTTCACAAAATGGGTTGAAGCTGTATCTTACACCAATGTTACACGTCAAGTGGTGGCTCGTTTCATTAAAAAGGAGATCATCTGTCGCTACGGGATCCCAAGCAGAATTATAACAGACAACGGTACCAATCTGAACAACAAAGTTATGAAAGATTTATGTGATGACTTCAAAATCGAACACCACAACTCTTCCCCTTACCGTCCAAAGATGAATGGAGCTGTGGAACCTGCAAATAAAAACATCAAGAAGATCTTGCAGAAAATGGTTAAAACCTACAAAGATTGGCATGAAATGTTACCATTTGCCCTGCACGGATACAGAACCTCCGTCCGCACTTCCACCGGGGCAACCCCCTTTTCTCTGGTATATGGAATGGACGCAGTTCTTCCCATCGAGGTCGAGATACCATCCCTCAGAGTCATCATGGAAACCAAGTTAGAAGAGGCAGAATGGATTAAAGAAAGATTTGATCAGCTGAATCTCATCGATGAAAAGCGCATGTCTGCGATGTGTCACGGCCAGTTGTATCAAAAAAGAATCAAAAGGGCGTTCGATAAAAAGGTCCGTATCAGAGAATTCCGCGAAGGAGAACTTGTGCTCAAGAAGATCTTACCAGTTCACAAAGACGCAAGAGGGAAGTGGATGCCTAATTATGATGGCCCCTTTATTGTGAAGACAGTATTCTCCGGAGGTTCACTGATCCTTACTACCATGGACGGAGAACAACTCACACACCCGATAAATTCTGACGCAGTTCGGAAATATTACGCCTAAAAAGTACCCGATAAACCGGAAAATCCAAAAGAACGGTTTATGCAAAAGTTAGGGTAGAAAAGAAAAAGAGAAGAAAAGAAAAAAGAGAAAAGAAATCAAAAAGCTCGCTAAGTTGAAAACCCGAAAGGGCGGCTTAGGCAAAAATGAGCGTCCCGGTGGATTGAAAACCCGAAAGGGCGATCCAGGCAAAAATTAGGGACAAAGGCGTTTCGCTGCATCAGACCAAGCCATCAACACTGCAGACTCAACAAATATTCATCTCAACAGCTCTCGTCAGAAGCAAGGATCTTGGAGAATTCTAGTCTTTAGGGATAGTTAGGTCACAGGATTCAATGTAACCTTATCCACTTTTGCCATTTTACTTGTAAAAACTTCCATGGAATATTGTCATTGGCAAGATTTCATCCTTTAAATAAAATCAGCCTTTTGAGCCTCTCTTTCTTGTGCAAATTATCAGTTCCTTATTTTCTTTGTTATGCAAAATACCGTTCGTTAATCAACGATTATTTTTGAAAGCATTAAAATCCAGATTTTTTGAAAAAAATAATAACTTGGAAATATTTTACAAAATGTTTTAACTTGTGGAAAGACTCGAGGAAAATCATACATTCCCCGAAACTTCAGGGTAGCAGGAGTCTTGATACACAGTCAGGATTTACATTTCCCAATGAAATGCTAGCAAGTTGGGCGACGAAGAGTCCTGTGGCCATGCATGATTACCAAAATTGAAGATTATCCCTCAGGATTTCTTGTGATGATATGAAGGTTCCTCCCCCAGCAAAGTATTTCTGGACATCTGTTTGAATTCACCTCAGCAAAATCTACCTACAGGCTTTATTCCCCAGTAGGTCTTCGGGTTTATTTCCCAAGTCTACGTACACCCCTCATCGTGGGATCAGTGTGATTCGTTTGTTCCCCGAGTAAGTCGATGACATCTATCAATCCCCGCGAAGTCTAAGTTATTACTCACTTCGTTTCTGGCAGTTTGTTCAAACCAATTGTTGTTGATATTCATTTGGTCGTCACCATCCATGTCCTTTTGAAACCCAGTCGTCACTGGCACTGTCTAAATCCAATCGTCATTGGTATCTCGTTAGTCTTCACTAACAAATCCACGTATAAGTCCAGTCGTCACTGGCACTGTTTAAAAGTCATATTGTCATTTGCGCCTCTTGGTTTGGTCGTTACCAACCTTTCCCCGGGAAATCCAGTCGTCACTGGTATTGTTTCAATTATTATTGGTATCTTGTTAGTTGCCACTAACTCTCCCCATGAAGTCCAGTCGTCACTGGCACTGCCTAAATCCAATCGTCATTGGTATCTTGAGGTTTTAACCGATCTTTCCAACCCAGTCGTAACTGGTATCATCGTCTAGAGTCCAATCGTTACTTGGAGTCTATTGCAGTTTGGTTGTCACCAATCTCCAGCTAGAAGATCTGGTGATCCCTAGCATTTTTGTATAACCAATTGTCATTGGTATTCCCCAGTATGGTCGTCACCATCTTCATTAGAAAATCCAGTCGTAACTGGCATTGTTTAAAACCAATCGTTATTGGTATCCTGATTTGGTCGTCACCAACCACCATTAAAAGACCAGTCGTCACTGGCATCGCTTGGAATTCTGGTCGTTACCAATTCCCCAGGAAGTCTATTAATTACCAGCATTGTGTGAACTATTTTCAGAAACTGAGGATGTATCCCCAGTGATCCATGTTCCCAGTCAAGTCTCGGAGATCTAGTCGTCACTAGTATCCTCCATGTGTGATTAGTCTTATTTCTAGTCCATTCCTGAAGATCCCGTTTGAACTCTTCACTATAGGAAGTTCCTCATCTGATCATCCCCAGTGAGGTTGTATCCAGTCTTTCGCTTCCCCGGTGAAGTCTGCTTCTCTTTTCCCGACGAAATTAATTTTCCATGTCCCCAGTAAAAGTATATCCTTTTCCCCAGTAGAAGTCAATTCTTCTCCCCGGTGGAGTACCTCTGTTCCAATAAGATTGTCATCTTTATTGGATTTGCCTATTCCCCATGTGAAGTTTTCCTTCTTACGCTATCAGTCATGTCTGAACTGTTAATTTAGTTTTTCAGTACGAGTCCCCAATGTCGAGTCCTTGTATTTGTCACTGTTTGTTTTACTGTTTCTTTTATTATTATCGTTGCGTCTATGATGTTTGCATTCAAGCATCATAAAGCATCATTTAGAGTGCATGGCATATCATAACTTGTCCTTTAGCATGACATCGGATCTAAGGGACAAAATTTTCGGTTATCTATATTTAAATACTTTTCACTGCGATTTAACGAAGATTGTCATCTCTCGTTCCCCATCTAGTGAAGATATTTAAATAGGGGCAACTGTTGTACCCCAAATTTTGACCCATTAGATTCTCATTATCATTTTTAGAAGCATGATCATGAATTATCTAACCCTAAATCAGTGCAAGTTTATTATTGTCAAGTTACACATGAATCAGGGTTCTCGCACCGACAAATTCAAAACAACCAAGGAATGATCAACCAATGATTGGGGCCAATTTAATCATTGAATGAAATCAAAGATAATATCAAAGTCAAAAGAGAAGTCAATTTGAAGAAATCATTTCAGAATCAAGAACAGTGCAGTCAGGAGGGCCCGATTAGGTTTTTTAACCAGTGGAAAGTCAACTGTGGTTTGACTTTGATGTTGGAAAAGGTTTTAATGGTGGGAGTGAGGTCCATGAAGTTAATATAGGCTATTAAAGACTATTCAAGAAGTGTCAAAGTCCCAGGATGTCCAGAATATCAACAGGCGACTCGATCGGCACCGATCGATCGTACGGTTGACCAAAAAGTCAACTCCTCAAATTTTGAGAATTGGAATCCAAGTTGTGAATCAAAGTTGTTCCTTATGTCATAATGGACTTGCATATCAATTTTCATGATCATTGGATCAAAAATGAGAGAGTAATCGAGAAATCGGGAAATTAGGGTTTTGAAAAGGGCTAAACCATATCTCCTTAACCACACATCCAATTGAGTTGGTTCTAGTCTCATTTGAAAGCTCTTGGCAAGTCCTACAAAAGTCCCATACTAGTCCACAACCAGAAAATGCATACTTTTTGAGATATAAGCAAAAACATTCCTAGAAGGGAAAATAACTTAGAAAATTTCTAAGTTATTTTCACTTTAAAAAGCTAAAATCAGCCAACTTCAAGGGGGTTTTTCACCTAGTTTCAAATAGAATCAAGATTTCTGGCCAACATGAAAGTTTTAGTACTATGTGAGGGCTTTCTAAATTGTACAAGAACATCTCAAGGTGAGTTATGAGCTGAGAGATACATGTGTTCAAAGTTGGTATTTTGTCATACTAGTCCACATTGAACAATATTGCAAAAGCACCTCTATCACTCAAGTGAGCCAATTTCAACTTGCAAAACTCTTTCTACCTGATATATTGAGCATACTTAGCATGTTAGAACAGAGAGTTATCATGGAAACATCATGGAATTAAAGTTTGAAGTTTCATTGCCAAAGTTGCAAAAGTGGACTTTTCAAAGCATGAGGTGGAAAGTAAGATTTGAACCAGCCCCTTCCCTAAGCCTCTAGCCTGCATTCTCATCAGTAAAAACCATCATTAAGCTTGCCTCTTGATGAAAAGAAGTGGCCAAGGATCAGAAAAAGCAAAGCAAGTTGGCAAGTGGTTGGAAATATCAAGTTTGCTTCATGGTTAAGCAAGACCTCCCTAGTAAGCACCTCAACCACTTTCTCTATAAAAGGAGAGCTCCCTCACCTCATTTGACACATCTTATCTGATAGAAACCACAAATAACCTCTGTCATCACAATTCCATGATCTTGCTTCAATTTCTCAAAAATCACAAAGTTCACCAAAACACTCAAAAATGGCCTTGAAGTGAAATCTCTACCACATCAAGTTCTACATGTTCCAGCTCCCAAACTATCATCCATACACTTTATAAATAACATATATAAGGTGTACAAGCCATTGAACCACCAAAAATCACAAGGAATCAAAAAGTCAACATTGCATTTGGCTTACTTTGACCAAAATCCATCAAAAACACCAAACTGAGTTCCAAGCATCTTCTTGAGGTTTTGATCACTCATACACCTCACATACAACATATATCAACTGTCTAAACACTCACCAATCATTAGAAGTTCATATCCTTTCATTTGGCATTGAAAGTATGTAGTTGCTTAAAGTGGAAGAAAACTCAAAAGCCAACAATTGAGGCAAGACATCTCTGGGTTTCTCATCCATTTTAACTTGTTCAAAAGGATCTTCAAAAGGTATGTACCTGTTTCTCATTGGTTTTTGCATCACATTTCATAAAATCACATCCTTTGAGCATATTGGTGGAAGTTAAACCATGAGCATATGTTGATTGTCATGATGTGTAATTCTTGGTGGATGGCATATTTGTTAGAGTTATAATTTGTCTTTGCCACACTTTGATTGTAATCTTGTACTGCCAATAGAATTGTTGTTTTGTATGGGATTTGGTTATATTATTTCTTTGACATTGCAAAGCCTATACTGTCATAAGAAACTAGCAAAAGGAGGTAGTGTGCTTGGCTGCTAGTCTATTCATGAAGGAAATAGCAGTATTTGAGAGCTGCTATGGGAATTACTATTGAAACACCAAACCTTGAAAAACTGCCATTACCAGTTTGCTTATGAATTTCCTGTCAAAGACTGTTTTGTTTTCAAATACCTAGAACTGCCCCACTTGCAATGCTTGGTTACTGTGTGCATTTTAAAAGGCAAGGGGTGTGTGATTCTCTTTTTTTATAACAAGTTGCTCACTGCTAGGTTTTGTTCTCTTTATATTGGAAATTGTTCTTATTTTATTTTTCTTTGTGCCCTACTGTTTTAAAGGTTGTTATGCCAGATATGTCTAGGTTTTGGTTTGGTCATATTCATTTGCTAGTCAGGTTAGTAGATAAGAACCATGTTTGCAAAACTAATTAGATGGTCACTGATGGTGAGATGTAGCTTATGTTTGTTGATTTTTGGATTTACATTGCTGTCAAATATATGGTTGTCATGAGGACAGCATCTTAAACTCTTCTTTGCACTATGGTAAAACTGTTCAATCTATGTCACCTGTCATACCAGCATACCATTTGCATGATCCTCAACAGTATGGTTTGTACAAGGTGTGTAATACATATTCAGATACCTAAAATCCTGATTGTATTCTTTTCTAGTTTGATAATTGTTGTTCCAGTAGGATTTCACAAACAGTATGTGGTAGTTTTAGGTATTGCTATTGTGTTTTTGTTAAGACCAACTGATGACAGTCTTAGAGGTTAGAGGCCCTCTCTATGCCACCACTGGCTGCTTGGTTTGTATGGTGCTATGATATTGTGAAATTCAGAAATGCTGGTTAGTTTTGGACAGGTAGGAACCATGAGCTCCTATGCCACTATAGCAATTCCTGTTTTAAAACCATCACCATGAGTTTATGCTGTTGAAATCCAAATTATGAGAAACTCTTCCCAAGACCTGAGCAGACTGTCTTGGTGTTGTTTGTGGCATACCTTAGTTCAGTTTTTGCTGTGCTGCCAGCTAGCATACTTTCTTGATTAAAGCATTGCAAAGCAAGTGGTAGTCCCTCATACCTGTTCATGTATGCACTTAAAAACTGTTTACATCATCACATTGCCAATTTTATGACTAAACCTTCATTTCACATTTTGACTTGCATAAAACAAAACACTCTAAACCACTCACTTGGTCATTTTTTAGCACAAAGCATGACAATCATATTTTCATCATCCTAACATATCTTAATAACTATTTGAAACATGTGTATATGATTATCTTGCTGTTTTCTTGCCTTGTCTCAAATTTCACTTGTTGACACCAATTGCACCAAAATGACAAAACCACACAATTGGACATTTCTTGCATCAACTCATTTTTGGCTAAAATTTTAGTGCACACACCTCATATTGAACATACTTGAAGTGTTTGAAGACTTATTTTGCTCATAAAACCAATGTATCAAAATTCATATCTTCATGTGCATCATTGTTTGGATAGCTTGCATATGCTATGTCATTTTTCATGACAGATGGTTTCCTTGGAATATCAATGTTTAGATCATCTCATTATCATATACATGTGCTGTACAAATGATTAGATCAGTTTAAATTGGCCTTGAATCACATCTGTTCATCATCATGTATCATTATTCATCACTTTGCAAAATGCTTTACTTTCACATACCAATTTGGAAATGATTGCTCATACTTGATATCTTGTTGTTTTCACAGCTTTATATGACTATATGTGACATGTTTGAATAAGCTACAACACTGAAAATGGACTGAACAAAGATTTGCATCACTTCATGCATTACACACACATCACATACACAAAATGCAAATTGAGCACTACACCCTTACACACTCATTACAGATCTGATGTTTTCATTTACACACACTTGATATCACATGTTAAAGATGTTTTGATGATTGGTACAGCTCATGAGCACCTCAAACTCAAAAACCACTTTGACTTGCATTTGTTGTTTTATGTGTTCTTGCAACTTGAATGTGACAGTCCCATATGCGCATGTTCTGGTCTTAATCTTGTTTGCCACTTGTTGTATATCATACATGGGATGTGTATGTGGACTTACTTGACATTTAACATGCTTGTATCAAAGTGTTCATGAACTTTTGCATTTCCAAAGACCATAACATAGACCCTATCGGGTTTTGCAGAGGAAAATGAGTTTCAGAAAACCAACACCACCATCCTCTTCCTCTCATTTTTCTACCCCAAAAGCATATAAAATTTGTCCCAAAACTCCAAAAATTGAGGGAGTTATGACCCCTTTTGCAAACTTGAAAAACATGTGTTTTTGCCCAGCTTTGAATCAAGATATACCTCATATATTTATTTTTGCGCTTCCATTAACGGATGTATGGCCGCCCCAGCGGTAGAAACTAGCGCGTGTATCAGTCTTGGCAAGGGTTCGATCCCCTGTGATAACCCTTGCTGCCACTTTTCTTCTCATTTTTTATCAAACTTCGAAAAATCGTAACTCTCTCATTTTTTATCGTTTTTCGTCCGTTCTTTTTTCATTGTGCTTGTTTTAATATGTACTTTCACACCATGTAATTATTTCCCATGTTTGATTATTTTTCATCATGTTTGATTACGCGCAATCCGTGCATCAGCGGTACTAACCCTATTTGGTTGCAGATGAAAGTTAAGAGGCTTCCTCTTGTGTTTTCTCAGGAAATTTGATTGTTATCATGCCTAGACATGTTTGTCAACATACTAGGATTTTTACTTTGAATTATTCTCATGTTTATTTCATCTGTTGTTAACTGTTCTCCAGGTGCGAACTGTCGTCACAGTTCTCGTACCAAGCCATCTACTTTGATTGTCATCATAGCTTTTCATCTGTAATCTTTTTCATTGTTTGTCACCATGAATGCTCTATTAAAATGTTTGTATTTTATTTTATCCCCAAGCGACGAAGCTCGTTAGCTTTCCTCCAGTTGCCAATTATCTCTCCCTCCAAAGGAAGGTCTGTCCACTTGACTGTCAATGTCTTGGACCAATCTCTGCTACCCCTTTGACTTTGTCAAGTCACCTTAACCCTAGCTTAGAGACCTTTAGACTCTGCTTGAAGTCTAAGAAACCTACCCCTACTAGGAGTGTTCTTCACCTAGAACCCTAGGACAGAGTTCGTCAACTCTGTGTAAGAATCATCGTCATGATTTCTTACTTCCACTATAACTTAGCTTAGGGAGTTTTGTCAAACTCCACACAAACATCGTCATGTTTGTTCCCCTTTGAACCTTGATCATAATCAAGTTTTCTTTTCCCCTTGTGAGCCGAACTACGGTTGCTCTGATTCTATCCTAGTCAGGATACGTAGGCAAAAGGTGCGATGCCTTTGCGAGCAAACTTAGAAAACCACCTAGGCCTTTATTTTTATTTTCTATTCCCACTTAAACCATAATGCAATTCACAAACTTAGCAAGTAATTAAACAAAAGGTTCCTGTAGGGTACTACAGATATTTAGGGTGCTAATACCTTCCCTAGATATAACCAACCCCCGAATCCCCGAATCTCTTAAAGCGTTGTTGTCACATCGCGCGAAAGGTTCTTTCTTTCTTTAGACCTATCCTTTGGATAAATTAAAGACCGGTTGTAAAAAGAAATATGGTTCAAGTTAATTAATAGCTTGATATCAAATTTTCACCGCAACAAGTGGCATGAGGCTTATGTGGCCGATTACATGGCGCAGTGAGAGGCGTTGGATGAATGGAAGAAACCTTGACTTGGAAATGCATCCGACGGTGTTAACACCTTCTTCTCCAAATCAAATTTTTCAACTTTGTGAATAGTAACCCGCAGCCCCATGAACATGAGTTTTTTGCTACTTTGAAGCACCATAACTCCATCAATAATTATCCGTTTCGCACCAAATTTTGGTCAAACTTGAAGGAAAAAAATCAAGGAATCCAAATATAGTCTTAGATTTTCTTGAAACTCTCTCTAACTCCCAAAACGTGGCACCTCAAGAAAAACTCAAGAACCAAAAATTGTCATAAAACTCATCTTTTTTGTACTAGAATCCATGTAGACCTTTATGGAAATGGAATGCAATAAAAATAATGCAAGAAAGACTCCTAAATAATGAGTTATGTCGAATTATTTATACCTCCGAAAAATGGCTTATGGAGCTTCACTCGATCACCAATTCTTTGAGAAAATGATATAGAATCACTCAACAATACTTGGTGAATATGTTTGAAGCCTTGACAAGTCTTGAATTGATGAAAAAGTGAAAATTGGAATTTGAGTTTTCACCACTTTTTCATGTTACTACAAGGTTCCTCTTGCTCCAATTCTCTCAAAAAAAATGATGAACCATCTCTATAATTATTGTGTAATTGATTGGTGAAGAGAAAAAGTATGGAAAGTGAGAGAAAAAAAAGATTGAAAAAAAATGGAAATTCCAAAATGTGAAAGTGTGGGAAAAATGGAAAAAAATTCAATATGATTTGAAAAATGGATTCAACATCAACTATCACCAACCTTTATTCTTAATGATCTCAATCCAATATATAGATGATGATTAACAAACTTAGAGGTTTCTAGAATAATCTTGGAGGATTCTAGAAAGTTGTGGAAATTTCATGAACTTCTCATGCCATGATACTTTGAATATCTCTTATCTCATGCTTGCACCTTTCCAAACTTATGCCAAAATCTCCTTACATGAGATATGGGAAGTGTATGTAAGCTCCTTGCCTTGAAAATTCATCTTGTGCCAAGTTTTCTATACTTGCCTTATTATGCAAGTAACAAAAATACAAAGCAAGTCCAATTTTTAAACCCTAACTCAAAAAAGTGGCTGAACCAATGTCTTTAAAATGATGTTTGGAATCAATTTGGTATATTGGATGACCCATATTGGATTTGTAGATCTCCCAAACCAATTTTTCATTTCAACTTTTTCAACTTATAAGCCATTTTCAAGTCATTTGCACCAATTTTAAAATTCCATGCTCTAAGCTTTTCCAAACTTTCACACCTTCTTTTCTAGCCTTAAAATCCCATTTTGAACAACTTTGATGTTGTGAAGTTTTTCATTTGAAGCTTCCTTGTATGAGTTTTAGGCATATACTAAGAATGACCTGTAATCCTCAAATGACCAAAATACCCTTTGCTTGCCAAGACCATAAGTAGAGTTCCCCAAATCATATGAAGGCATACCATACCATTATAGAAAGCTAAGACAATAAGGAACAATTCTCATGTTGGCCAGAAATCCATTTGAAGTACCCTTGAAAGTCAAAAGTTGCTTGGAATACAGACAATTTTCACAGACAAATTCCAGTGCCCTCAGATGGCCTGTAACTTGCAAGAGCCATAACTTGAGTTCTACAAATCATCTTGATGACTTCCACCACTAAAATTAAAGCTATTAAGATATTCTACAAGTTTCATGTGGACCAAGAATCCATATGAAGCTTGCATCTTGAGTTACACTGCCTTGAAGTTTGACCTAAATTAGGGGATTTTACACTGAAACCCTAATTTAGTAACTCCAGTTCTCCTTTTGATTTTTCTTTATCACAACATCATATCCATATCCATATAGCAAATAATGAATCCCCCATTCTTCAAATGATCCTTGATACCCTTCAAAACACTTCTTTGACCTAGAATTGACCCAGTGTTGACCCTAGTTGACTGACTTTAACTGAGGTCCTTGCAATCGTTCAAATGACTTGGTTCTCCTCAAAGATGATTCTCTAGACTCTCCATATCATCCATACACACCTCATGCTCTTGGCTCATAGCTCACATTTCCTCTGATGATCCCCCACTAGCCTCACGATAGGAGAGAATTCACTGATCAACCTGGCAGCTCTTCAAAGCTCAAATTCTTCCCTGATGACCTGAGTAGTCTTGAATATGAATGAAACCCTTGGATATACCTTTTGAAATAAGAACAACACTTGATCCCCTGATTAAGATAGCTTGCCTATGCAGATGAATACACTATGTACATGATGACAATGCAAATGACTATGCAATTGAAACATAAACCTAAGTTAGAAAAGGTTGGGCAAATTTTGGGGTGCAACAATGCTCAAGACACATGACATGAGACATTTTCTTATTCATCGACTTTGTGGCAAAGAGGAAAGTATTTGTTACCTACGCTGACAATAACAAAGGAGCTATACTTGGTAAAGATAGTGTAGGTAATTCCTATTCTACTACTATCTCAGACGTCCTATTAGTTGAGGGTCTTAAAGACAATCTAATTAGCATTAGTCAATTATGCGACAAAGGTTATAAAGTTTCATTTTCAAAAGATTGTTGCATGATTGAACATAATGATAAGAAGGATGATGTGTTTAAAGGCATGGGGGTTATTAACATCTATATGCTTGACTTGAATGAAGTATCTTTGACTAGCCCTAAATGTCTTGTCACCGCGAGTGAAGACTCATGGCTATGGCATAGGCGATTAGCGCATGTAAACTTTGACTTGCTGAATAAAGTAGTCTATAAGGATCTAGTTGTCGGCCTACCCAAAATCAAATTTTCAAAAGATCACTAATATGATGCGTGCCAAATGGGGAAGCAAACAAGGATCTCGTTTAAATCTAAAAATTTTGTTTCTACAATGAGACCTCTTGAACTCATCCATATGGACCTTTTTGGACCATCTAGGATCAAAAGCTTGGGTGGTAATTACTATGGTTTTATGATTGTAGACGACAACTCTATATTTTGTTGGACTATTTTCTTAGCTAGAAAAGTGGTACTTTATCAGCATTTGAACTTTTTTTCAAGCTCTCTCAAAACAAATTAAACACAAGCATAGTTATGATCCAAGTGATCATAAAGGTGAATTTGAAAGCCACCTCTTCGAAGAATTGTATGATAGGCATGGCATTGATTATAAATTTTCAGCTTCACGTACTCCTCAATAAAATGGAGTAGTGGAACGTAAAAATCGTGTTTTAGAAGAAATTGGAAGAACTATGACCAATAAGAGTGACCTTCCTAAATAATTTTAGGCCGATGCTATTAGTACGACGTGTTATGTTTTGAATAGGGTGCTTATCCGTCTTATTCTCAACAAAACTCCGTATGAGCTTTTAAAAGGAAGGAATCACATATTCATGTGTTTGGTTATAAATGCTTTGTGTTAAATAATGGTAAGGAGAGTCTTGGTAAATTTGATTCAAAGACCGACAAAGGTATCTTTCTTGGATACTCTCAAACTAGTAAGGCATATAGAGTATACAATAAAAGGTTACTTATTGTAGAAGAATCCGTGCATGTTACTTTTGACGAATCTTATCCGAAAAATGTCGGGAAAGGTATTTCTTTTCATAGTGCAGGTGTATCTTCAAAAGACATGCTCAAAGACATTAAAGAAGGGAATGATCAACCTGAATTGGTGAAAGTTGAGGAGGAACAAGATCACAACCTTGAAAAGAGTGAAGAGGATCATCCAATTAGCAACGATGACCTTCCTCAAACTTGGAAATCCTCTAAGGATCATCCTATCGATAATATCCTCGGATATATCTCTAAAGGAGTAACTACACGATCCAAGCTAAGTAAATTTTATTATCACTTTGCTTTCGTCTCTCAAATTGAGCCGAAAAACTCCAAAGAGGCCTAACTCGATGAAAATTGGTTTTTAGCAATGTAAGATGAGTTGAATAAATTCAAAAGAAATGAGGTTTGGGATCTTATCGCCCCTCCGCGATATCATCGAGTGATTGGTACCAAATGGGTGTTTAGGAACAAACTTGATGAAAACAGAGTTATAACTAGGAACAAGGCACGCTTAGTGGCGCAAGGCTATAACCAAGAGAAGGGCATAGACTATGAGGAAACTTATGCTCCCGTTGCCCGACTTGAGGCTATACACCTTTTTCTATCCTATGCTTGTTCTAATAATTTCAAATTATTCCAAATGGATGTTAAGAGTGCTTTCCTAAACGGATACATTAATGAATAGGTCTATATATCTCAACCTCCTAGTTTTAAAAGTCATGAGTATCCTAGCTATGTTTATAAAATTAAACGGCTTTGTACAGTCTCAAATAAGCCCCTAAGGCTTGGTATGAGCGTCTTAGAATTTTTTTACTAGACCAAGGATACTCAAGAGGGAAGGTTGATACTACCCTCTTTATTAAAAGTCAAGGAAAACAATCCATATTAGTACAAGTTTATGTAGATGACATTATCTTTGGATCTACTAACATGCATTTGGTCAAGGAATTTTCTAAGTTGATGCAGGGTGAATTTAAAATGAGCATGATTAGGGAGCTAAGCTACTTCCTTGGACTCCAAATCAAACAAATTGAAGAAGGAACATTTGTGAGCCAAACAAAGTATTGCTATGAGCTACTCAAGCGCTTTGATATGGCTAACGCAAAAGCAATTGATACTTCAATGCCTACATGTGTAAACTTAGACTGAGATGAGAATGGTAAGGCCGTAGATGTAAAGAGGTATAGAGGTATGATAGGTTCTTTTCTCTATCTCACCGTATTTTGATCAGATATTATGTTTAGTGTATGTATGTGTGCTAGGTATCAATCATGTCCCAAGAAATCACATTTAAAAGCCGTCAAGCGTATACTTAGATACCGATGTGGTGCTCCAAAGTATGAACTTTGGTTTTCCAAGGGAAGTGATTGTACTTTGGTTGGCTATTTCGATTTTTCCTGTTGTAAATTAGATAGGAAAAGCACTAGTGGCACTTATCATTTTTTTCTCAAATTCCTTAGTGAGTTGGCATAGAAAAAAAACAAGTTTTTGTTACTTTGTTAACAGCCGAGGCAGAATACATCATTGCTGGTAGTTGTTGTGCCCAAATCTTGTGGCTCAACAACAATTACTTGACTTCAATGTTAAACTTGATCGTATTCCTATTTTGTGTGATAACACGAGTGCCATTAACTTAACCAAAAATCCTGTACTACATTCATGCACGAAACATATTTAAATTATCCATCATTTCCTTAGGGATCATGTAGAGAAAGGTGATGTCATATTCGAGCACGTTGATAGCAAAAATCAACATGCCAACTTTTTACAAAACCACTTGCGACGGAACCCTTCTTTAACATTTGTAGGGAACTTGGCGTTCTTGATATCTCAGATCGTGTTTAAATGAAGTTGTTGTATTCTCTCTATTTATGCTTGTCTATACATTGATTAACCATATTTAAAAGCTCAATTCATGAGAAAGATTTCATCGTTCATCACCGTTGAAGGTACTATCGTTCCTATTTATTTGACTTATCTTGACTACATGTATATTTGTACTATGTATGATGTGTTATCTTGGTGCTTAATTGATAGTTTAGATCCTCTTTTAGTCCATTTTGATGTTTTGAATAAGTGTGGGCTTGCTATTTACTTGTGTGTTGCATTCATATCATGTTTTTTCTTTTTTTTTTCTTCTTCATGTTTTTACTGCTTGCATCGACCTAAACAGGGTATAGGTCGACTCATGTTCTTCACAATGCAATCATAAATGATTCTTCCGGTCATGCGCCAACTGAAGGAATCCTCTCGTGTCGACTCATACTGAACGTTTTATGTCTTTTTGGAATTTCAGCATGCATGCGTTGATGCATCCCTAATTTGAGGTCAACGCATCCCTTCGTGAGTCATAATTTTTTGAAAAATGAAGTGTGAATGTGATCGGGAAAATAACAAGTGTACTATTTTGACAATGTAGTAATAAAGGGGATTTCCCCAAATGTCAATCTCAAGGACTGCTTGACGATATAGAGTTCTGGTTTTATTTTAGTCAAACAAAAGCTCTAGGGTTTTAAAAAGGTTTTTGTTTAATTATAAAAATATTTTCAAGGAAAAGGGAAAATTTACTAATTGGTTTAAACAAATATGAGTAGCCTGCCAAGGAAGGCGTATGATCCGACTCAGTAACAACTCTGAATTAACATGCAACGACTTATTGTAACTACTTAATTACTGATTCTTTAGAATGTTTACTCCCATATCCTTAGTGAGAAAACCTTTAATCGTCTACCTTAATTCCTATGTCTATATAGAATTATAAGTGAGATTAAGCAATCAATTATCAAGAATTACTCTGGTTCCTATAGGGTATCCCTAGTCCTAGGTGATATCTACTATAGGATGATCAAAAGCAAACCCTTAACAACGGCGGACCAGCCTAATCATTAATCATAAATCAAACCCTGTTGGTATGACAGGGTAAGCATTAAGAACAACTAAAGATCAAATCAGTTATTTAACAAAGGAAATATCAGTACAATAATAATATCAGAGTTATTACAGATTCAAATCAGGGACACCCCCTAGCATTGGGGGGTTTAGCTACTCATAATATTCAAAGAAAATACAAAATAAAAACTAGACATTACAAGATAATAGGTTTCTTTGATCTTCAATGGCTTCTGCTCATAAAAACCTTCAGTTCCCAAATCATCTTGATCTCTCTAATCCTGATAGTGCAATTCTTCTCTGGCCAAAAAAGTCTTGTTTTCCTTCTCAAAATCTGTCTTAAATACTCCCAGGTCCAACACAGTAATAGAAAAATACCCAAAATATCCATATGGATCACAGAGGCCCACAAATTCAGAAAATTGGAAGATGAAGTGCATCAGCCAACATGGGTCGTGTCAGCTGACACGGGCGACCGTGTTGACTCCCTAGTTATCATTTGAAAAGAGTTGTCTGTTCCAGGCATGCTGACACGGGCACCCGTGTCAGGCCACTGTCCAAAACTCAATCTTCTTTCTCCTGGTACCATCCTGACACGGGTCGTGTCAGGTGACACGGGTGGCCGTGTCAGGCCCCTGTTTCACTTTTAAAACTCTTCCGAATTACTGTTGTTTTTCTCTGATTCTTCTTGATTGCATACCTGAATCTAAAAACAATGGAAATACCAAACCGACACATGCGATAAAAGGAAATAAAATGCACTTAAATGTATAAGACAATTAGCTAAAACTCATGGTAAAATAATGTATAAAAATCACTGATCAAATACCCCCAAACTTAAACTGTTGCTTGACCTCAAGAAACAAGCTTAGATAAAGACTTTTTAGATCAATCAGTAAAAATCAAATAAAAGACTTGTGACAATAAGGTGTGTCGGCACTCATACACGAGCCTTTGTTCCAATCGGCCAAAACTAGTTCTCTTGGTAATTGTCCGTTAACGAAGGTATTACATAAACACATACTGTGGTAACATCACAGGCCTAAATCCCCTTTCGATCACCTCTCCAACTATACTTTGGGCTTAAGTCTTTTTTTTCTTTCGAATTTTCTATCCCTTTCATTCGGATAATCAGATTAAGGCACTTTTGATCTTTTCCCTCACATGTATAAGATTGGATCAAGACTTTTTCAAGGAACCTTTATTCTTTTTTTTTTCTCGCGCATTGGCGTTTATTAGTACATTTTAGGACGACTATAGAGATTCAACCGTCGTTAGGCTAAATAACCGGGTGAGGGTTACCCAACTTAGAAGGATCAGTTGTCTTTACCGTCATTATTCATCATTTTTTTATTTTGGTTCCATAAGTCATTCTCTCAATCAACTTTATCCATGCGATTCTTTTTAATCGTGTCAGACCATCACTATGAACTAATCGAGGAATACTTCTCAAATCCATGTACTATGACATAAATCTACACGTTGGACTCGTTACCTTACTTCGGGGAACCTAGGGTGTTCAAGTTATACCTCAATTTTCAATTTTTTCCAACTTCCCTAGTTTCAACTTTTCTTTCCTCAAACTCTATATACTTTCCTGACTACTTCACGCATCACAGTATTCACAAGAAATTTTTTTATGGTTCTTATTCGGAGAGAGTTCACAACGATTTTTAAACAACAGAACCCAAACACAATTAAAAGGTACTTAAAATGAAAACTCAAAACAGTAAAAACTCCCCCAAACTTGAACTAAATATTATCCTCAATGTTTTAGAACAGGAGTGGGAAAGATATACTCACAGAGGTCCTTACTAAGGAGTTGGAGGGTCATGCGACACTCTAGCTTGTCCTTGTAAGGTCTCGTTTATTACCTGCAATCAAAGCAAAATAACAACAAAAAGAAAATGCAAAATTATTAAAAACGTGGATTGCCTCCCATGCAGCGCTTTATTTAACATCGCATGGCTCGATGGATTACGTTCTGTTAAGGTGGCATATAAGAAACAAAGAACACATTATCTTTTTTTATTTATTTTGTTTGGTAGCAATCCCATGAACTTGAGGTATTGATGATGTTGCTTCCATATTAGTTTCAGTGGGATTTTGTGAAAAAGGCATAAATGAATTCCAATACTTTGTTAATTTCTTGTTTTTCATCTGCCTTGTTAAAATAATTTTTAGGGATACTATTTTCTTGAAGATTTTCTTGTTAGATGTCTACATTTATACAATTTTTTACATCTGTATTTTCATCCAGCACTAGATCATCTTCAACTTGCCTGCTTTCTTCTTCCCCATATTTCTTATTTACCTCAGATTCTTCTATTTCTAATTCATCTTCTTTATCTGACATCATGCTTTGTTCTTCTTAGTTCACACATTCTTCTTCCAACCTAAACTCTCGCCAAATAAATTTATTTGGATACAAGTTAGCTTCCTTACATTCATTCATAAGGATTCTTACCTCCCTCCGATATGCTTTAAAAATTTTGGTCGCCTCTTCCAGAGTGACTCCCGAATCAGGCGGCCAACATGCAGGAGATACAGGTGACAATGTATAAAAAATATTCATAACTACACAACTCAGAAACTTTATTAGCCGCACAGTATAGAAGAATTCATGAAGCAACAATAATCTGATTTTTTATAATAAAAATAAAAATAAAAACAAAAATAAGAATAAATTTTAGTTGCGGAGCAACAAAATATTAACTAAAATAAAACTATACAATCTATGATCTTTACCAGTCCCCGACAACGGCGCCAAAAACTTGATCAGGAAAATAACAAGTGTACTATTTTGCTAATGTAGTAATAAAGGGGATTTCCCCAAATGTCGGTCTCAAGGACTGCTTGACGATATAGAGTTCTGGTTTTATTTTAGTCAAACAAAAGCTCCAGGGTTTTAAAAAGGTTTTTGTTTAATAATAAAAATATTTTCAAGGAAAAGGGAAAATTGACTAATTGGTTTAAACAAATATGTGTAACCTACTAGGGAAGGCGTATGATCCAACTTAGTAACAACTATGAATTAACATGCAATGACTTATTGTAACTACTTAATTACCGACTCTTTAGAATGTTTACTCTTAAGTCCTTAGTGAGAAAACATTTAATCGTCTACCCTTATTCCTATGTCCATAGAGAATTATAAGTGAGATTAAGAAATCAATTATCAAGAATTATTCTGGTTCCTATAGGGTACCCCTAGTCCTAGGTGATATCTACTATAGGATTATCAAAAGCAAAGCCTTAACAAAGACGGTCCAGCCTAATCATTAATCGTAAATCAAACCCTGTTAGTCCAACAAGGTAAGCATTAAGAACAACTAGAGATCAAATCAGTTATTAAACAAAGGAAATGTCAGTGTAATAATAATATCAGAGTCATTACAGATTCAAATCAAGGACACCCCCTAGCATTTGGGGGTTTAGGTACTCATATTATTCAAAGAAAATGCAAAATAAAAACTAGACATTACAAGATAATAGGTTTCTTTGATCTTCAATGGCTTTCGCTCATAAAAACCTTCAGTTCCCCAATCACCTTGATCTCTCTAATCCTGATAGTTCAATTCTTCTTTGGCCAAAAAGTCTTGTTTTCCTTCTCAAAATTTGTCTTAAATACTTCCAGGTCCAACACAGTAATAGGAAAATGCCCAAAATACCCATAAGGATCACAGAGGCCCAAAAATTCAAAAAATTGGAAGATGAAGTGCATCAGCCAACACAGGTCGTGTCAGCTGACACGGGCAACCGTGTTGGCTCCCTGGTTATCAGTTGAAAAGAGTTTTCTGTTCCAGACATGCTGGCACGGGCCGTGTCAGGCCATTGTCCAAAACTCAATCTTCATTCTCCTGGTACCATCCTGACACGGGCCGTGTCAAGTGACACGAGTGGCCATATCAGGCCCATGTTTCACTTTTAAAACTCTTCCGAATTACTGCTGTTTTTCCTGGTTTTTGTTCTGATTCTTCTTGATTGTGTACCTGAACCTAAAAACAATGGAAATACCAAATCGACACATAAAATGCGATAAAAGGAAATAAAGTGCACTTAAACGTATAAGATAATTAGATAAAACTCATGGTAAAATAACGTATAAAAATCACTGATCAGACTGCATTGGGAATTAGATGATATTCAATATGTCTTTTCATTTCATCCTTTTATTTTATTTTTCATTCATTTCATCCTATCATTTCATCTCTCTCTTTACCAACAATTCTCTAAATCTTCTACCAACCCTAAAACCAATTTCTACAACTCCCTCAAATTAGGAGTTTCAATTATAAATTATTGAACAATTTGGTATTTCTCCACCAAACTGCGGGTACTGTTCATAATGCCCAACCAAGGAGTTTCAATGGCTTCTTCAAGGATTACCAATAAGAGGTCAACTAGAGAATCTACTTCTAGAGCATCTACTTCATAACCTCTGTCTGATATTTCGGTAAGCGTTGTGTCTCTATTTTCTGAGGAACTTACTGAGACTTATGAAAAGGTTTTTAAGAAAAGGTCAGTTGTTAAGCAATTTGTTTACTATCCAAGAGTTGCTGAAAAAATGCACATTCTGAAAATTATTGACATGCTTAATCATCAAAAGTTCAATAATTTCTTAGAATGTGATACAGATTATAATGAGGACATGGTCAGGTGATTTTACACTGGTATACACAGAAAAATAGTCTAAAGGTTGACAACACTGATTGGAGAGACCTATTTGATATGTGTCCATGTTTGTCTCTTGATCTTAAAATTACCAATACCAAATTAGCTTCGGGTTATGAATTTAAATTTGCTCTGAATTTTATGTTGAAAGACCCCTATCCAGAGGAATTTGTTGCTAGTGATCTGTTTCCAAAATCTGTCATTACCAGAAAGGAGGATATTCTAAAGTTGACCAAGCGAAAGTGCACTTGGTTTATGTGATCAAGAATAAGAAAAAGGTTAACTGGTCATACTACATTGCTATTCGAATTTTTGTTGTGAATGAATCAGATAGAGGAACATCCTTATGCTATGGTTCATTTATCCAAAGCGTATCGGATTGTGCTAGGGTTGTTGTTTAAAATGTTCCATACATATCTGTTTCTAATGACCAAGAATTTAGTCAGAAAACCATGACTCTAATGGGTTAAATTTGGGATTCTCAAGAGAAAAGGTATGTCGTCAAGACTAAACACTCGAGTGCAAAGATTCAGGATCAAGATGAGGATGAAGAGGAAGACCAATAGGAAGACGAGGAAGCCCGTCATATGGAAACTGACCGTTCTTTTGATGGTCATGATGCTAGTGGTTGGTTAGGTGATTCACTCTTGCAAGATCCTTATGCTAACCAAGGCTGGGGAGAATGACAACACACTGGTTGGACTAACCAAGGCACCTCTTATATGCCTCAGTCTCCACCTCAATATCAACCCGATAATTATGAAGTCCTTGAGATGTTATGCAATATGTGTCGCTATTGCGAAAAAGGGCCGGTAATGACAGAAGAGTCGCCACCGTTCGTTATTTATCCCAAAAGAGGGAAAGGAAACAATCAGAGAAAACCTAACGAAAACGGGAAAAGACGAGGTCATTGCAACCAAGTCCTAGGTTCTGGAGTCGGTTACGCAAGGGGAAGGTATTAGCACCCCTCACGTCCGCCGTACTCGACGGGATCCACGCTTTGTTGTCTATTTAAAAGGGTGATTGAAGCTATCTAGCTAAAGGTCCCAGGGACAAAAGAAAAGAAAAGTGACTCGATAGAGCATCGCCGCTCTAAGCCTACGTATTCCCGTCCGGTACAAGAAATCAGAGTCAACGTAGTTCGGAAAACTACGGGTGAAAGTGGGGAAAGTTTGTTCGCCAAGACATCGCCGTCTTGTGCCTATGTATCCTCATCTGGTATGAGAAATCAGAGCAAACGTAGTTCGGGCTAATAAGAACACCGGTTGGTTCAATTTTTTTTACCCAAGTAGGGTTAACAACTAGTTCTAACAGTTAGGTGTATGCAACTCGACCATTGGAGACTTAGGTGTTACTTGTTTACGATAGAACTAAGAGTTAACAAAACTCTTTTTATGAAAAGGTTTTCCACATTAAGGGTCCCAAAAGACAAAATGGTTTGAAGTTGTTTTGGTATTTTTTTAGAGAAGAAGTGTTTTGAGTTTAATTTGTAACTCATGTTGCACTAAAGGCTATGACCTAGGAGCGAATGCGTCGCATATCACCCAAAGGGTGTATACTAAACACTCTAGGCCATTGAGAGGAATCCCCTAATCACCATTTTCCAAGTACTTAAGGCTCGTAATGCACAACATTCGTTAACCTTTATTAAGTGTTTTTTAAATGATTTGAAGATGATAAGGAGAGGGGACACACTAAAGGGAGACTAACTCAAACCTAGTAGTTGTCATGCGAAATTGACCTATGATTGGGGTTAGGGGGATGCTACCTAATGTTATCATACATGGTTTAAGTCCTAAGGTCTTGTCGCGGTGAGAATTGGATGTCAAATTATTAACTAATTTGAATCTTAATTCATTTATTTCACCACCGGTATTTGATTTGTCCAAAGGAAGGGAAAAAGATCGAAATACCCACAATGCAATGCAAATGCAAAGGTTAGAGAGTTTTAGGTTCGAGGGTTGGTTAAACTTAGGGAAGGTGCTAGCATCCTAAGTTTCTGTAGTACTCTACAGGAACCTCTTGTTTTATGTTGTTTATTGCTAAAGTTTATCTGCTTAAGGATGAAAGACCTAGGGGTTTATTTCTAAGTATACTCGATAAGATATAGCATCTTATGCCTACATATCCTGACTAGAATGGAATCAGAGTATCTGTAGTTCCCCTAAAGGGTTTGAGGAGTTCTTTGACTATGGTCAAAGTTCCTACGGGATAAGGGTAGTTGGTTGATTGATTCTAGGAGAAAAGATGAGTTGCCATTTTAAGGGAGATTACTCGACTTTAGCTACCATAAATTGTAGGAAAATAGTCTTTGCATCGTCTTAAGAGAAGGGCTCAAGTACTCGGATTGTCAATAAGTACGCCACTATCTCTCTTAAGCGGAAAAGTCCCTACACATTGATTGCATTGATATGGGGCAGGAGTTTTATCTTGCTTAAGATGATTAACATCTTATTCTCTAATATGTTTGGAAAGTGTTTGATTGAGTTGATTTGTTTTTATCTAAGTTGAAAAATAAAAGACAAAGGTCCTCCTTATGGGGTAGGATCTAACTTAGAAGATCGACTTGAATGAGATCAAGGATGAATGGGGAATATGATGTAAATGGGATGCATACGCACAATTGTTTAAGTCATGCGCAGATTCTTCCTTTGGACGCTATGCAATGCAATAATATAAATGCAGTAATGATAAATTGCGAAAAATAAAGGCAGATAAATAAATCCATACACAGACGCATGAAAGCGCTAAGTGAGTGAAAGTGAATACGTGAACGGAGTGGGGGCGCAAGCGTGTACTACGGGTTAAGTCGGGAGTTTGATTAGAGAAAGGTTGAGTTGATTTTAGGAAGAGATTGTTTTATGATAAAATTATATTATTTTATTAAAAATTATAAGTGAATTTGACTTTAAGGGAATTGTTGAATTAATTTGGTGAGGTTGTTTTTAAGAAAAGTGTTGGATAAATTAGTTTTATTTATTTAAAAGTTTAGGTTATGAATTAATTTAATTGTTAGTTAGAAATAAAATAAACAAGTGATTTAAAAAGATTTTTATATTATTATAATTTTAGTTTAACAAGTGAATGTAAACTAATTAAATCATGAAATTATTTTTTCTTATTAAATAAAATAGTTTTGTTATTGTTTTTAATAAATATAAATTAATTAAATTATAAAATGTTTTTTTTTATAAGAAAAATGAACAAATCAAAATCATTATTTAATAAAAAGGTTAATAAGTTTGTTTTGAATAAAAAACAGATGGTTAAAATAAAGTTTTAATTACTTAGTTGATTAAATAAATGGTTAATAAAAGATTTGATTTATTTTAAAAAGTTTATTAATTAAATGATTTTAAGTGAATGATTAGGTTAATTAAATAGACGGATTAGAGGTTATGAAAAGGTTAGGGCGAGCGGACGATGGCGTGCGTGCAGGCGTATGGAGGTTACCGTGGGGATTGCGTTACGGTGCGTAGGATTGTGATTATGTGGGGAATGGTCGGTGATGTGTGTGATGGTTCACGGTAACTACCGTGGGTGCACATACATGTTACAATACATCCAAAATCAAATTGAAAATAAACTTAGAATCTCAAATTCTACTCCGCTAATCTTCTTCTCTTTCCGCGTTCCTCTTCTCTCCCTCCATCTTCTTCACTTTCGTCTCCATCTTCTTCATTTTCGTCTCCACCTTTCCTTCTTCACGTTTCTCTTCTTCGATTCCTCTTTGCAGCCTTCCCTGCACTTTACAAATCAACAACAAGAAAGTGTTAATGAAACAAAAATAATCTCACGATTCGAAATGGTTTATGTGCCGATTTCTCGGTTGCGGTTGAGAGTGATGTTTCGGCGATGATGCGGTTGGATCGACGAGGGAGTGTTTCACCAACGGCAGTCACAGTTCGCGAGGGTGATTTCCGGTGGAGGGCGTCTGATGGTTTCGACGATGAGTGCGGCGGTTCGTGGTTGATGGCATGAGATAAGTTTCCTCTTTCATAAAATTTCTAGGGCTTTGAGTTTTGGGATTTCTGCTTCTGCGAACCTCTACTTTCTGATGTCTTCCCCCCTTCCTTGAAACCGAGATGCTCCCAATTTATAGTCTCAAATCTGATTCGGGAAATTGATATGATAATTAATACATTTCCCTTTCAAGCTGAACAGGTTTTGGCATCTTTGGAAATAATTGGATTTGTCTTAAACATGTTTCGATAATGTCTTGGTATTCATGATTGCTCGATTTATGAGTTTCCTTTTTGACAGGGGACATGTTGGTGGCTGTTTTGGCAGGTGAAAAAGATATGCTCTTTCCATTTCAGACGGGACATGCCGGGGCCGTTTTTGGAATGGATACGGTAATTGCTTTCTAATCCCATTACAAAGTGTCCGTATTTTGGCTCTGATAGTTGTTTTTAAGGCAAGTCATAAGCTTTTCTTTATTTCTTTGTAGATGGACCTTGCTTCCCTTTGTGCATTATGCAGGTTGTTCAAGAGTTGAGGCTGCCGGTGTTATGTTTCGGAAGAAGTGCATGAGGGGTGCTTTTGGATTCGGAAAGACGGTTGCGGTATTCGGTTATTCTTCATTCTTGTGTTCTATATTTTGAGTTCTTTTGTTTGTTTTCTTTTAGAAGTTAATGCTGAACCTTCTTTCGAATTTGTTTCCGTCGTAACCAGGTAGAGGATGGTTTCGGCAATAATGTAATGGTCATAATAAAGTTGTGCTTGTGAAGCTTCATTTCTATGATGTGGATTTAGGCAGTTCCCTTTTGAATGATGCTGCTATGGAGAGTTTGGTTTTGGGCGGTTCTCATGGATGCCGGCATGGAGAAATCTCGATTGAGCTTTCAACATATTTCAAACTTCAATAGGCCTTAATAAATTTTGATAGTCCCTTTTAACCCAATTATTTGAGTAACATTCGTGTTTGCTTATTCTCTAGGAAAACATATTCTCTAGGAAAACATAAGTCAAATGAAGGAAGGAATATCAAGATGTATCATTGTTTGTCTATGTATTAAATGTATTATCACTATTTTGAATTAACATGAAAAAATATGGATGTTGATTGAATCTCACGAGCTCCTTCGGATTAAACATCTTGCAAGTTATGACCTTGCAATTATCCTCTTAATAATTCAGTCTTTTACATTCCTACCATCAAAGCGTGGATATAAATGATACGGTGGGCTAGGAACCCAAATGCCCATCCGTTGAATTCTCTGCCGTTGCAATAATAATGCTCACACAGTGGTATAATCATTAGCCATGCAAACGGTCATATGTAATAGAGTAATGTAGAGTAATCCATTGTAGTAATTCTTATGTAGCCATAAATTAATAGTTAAGGTTTCAACCACTGGTAAAAAGGTCTGAGATATTGCCAAGCCGTAAACTGCATGGCCCAAAATAGAAAAAGCTGAAAAAGGCAGCCTCAACACAAGCTCTTCAATAACTTAATCAAATAATAGAAAGTATTTTACTCCTTCTTCATGATGAAGTTCTCGATGTGAACCAATCTCAATCATAACAAAACAAACTCTTTGCCACTAAAACTCGTGAATGAATGGCAACTTGGGGCGAATCTCAACATAGCTGAAAGCTTGAGCTTTTAGATTTCGTGAAGATCAAAATTCATGAATTCCTTAAAAGTGCTCTTTTCCAAAACTTGGTTCACTATCTTATCCAAACTTATCATCTCAACAATAAAATTCATAAACCCCCAATAAGAAAGTCCCAAATTCTCTTTAAGAATTTAGATGATGTTTTAGCCTCATGAATAAGAAAAAAGATTCAGATAACGATGAAACTCGGTACGCGAACCATGTCCTGAGAAAACCTTCGAGAATAATGACACAACTGGTGATGTAGCTACCCACGAGAGTCATAATAGGTCTCAAATGTTCATGCCCTGAAGTATTTGACTGTAAGGGTCCATACTTCTTATTATTGCACCTGCACCAACTGGTTAGCCCTAAAAAGTAAAATAGCTCAAACAAGAAAAAAAACAGAACAAGGAGGTGGGATCTTAAGGTCAAAAATTAGGGTGTGACAGTTGCCCCTATTTAAGTTTATTCTATCAGGAGATATGGAGATGGGAGTCTTCGTCTCGACATAATAAGAGGAACTTAAATACAAACATTACACGAATTTTTGGCCCTAAGAAACCACCGAATGCAAATGATATGCAATGATATGAAATGCAAGACAAAGGGTCCTGTGAGGAAATGATGTCACAAGGGATGAACTGGACACGGCACACGGGAGGAACAGGCTCAACAAAGCGAGACTCCACGGGGAAAGATCGACAATCACAAGGTATTTTTAAACATATCATGGAGAATTTTGTGAGAGAAACCACTTGAGGAACCTACTGGATAGGTCAAATGTAAATATCAGCTGGAGAAGTCCACTGTTGAGACTTGTAAATTTAATTGAGAATACTTTTGCCAAAGTATCTACTATTAAAAATTTAGGGAATCTGCTGCCGAGATTCTGTGTTGAAGTTTGTTGGAGAAATACTTCTGTCGAAGTCTTCTGGAAATATACTGCCGAGATTAACCAGGAAATAAAATAGGAATGCCTGCTGCCGAGGCTTATGGGAATCTACTGCCGAGATTATCCAAGAAATGTAATAGAAATACCTGCTGCCGAGGTCTTCTGGAAATCTACTGCCAAGATTATCCAGGAAATGTAATAGAAATACCTACTGCCGAGGTCTTATGGAAATCTACCGTCGAGATTATCCAGGAAATGTAATAGAAATACCTGCTTCCGAGGTCTTCTGGAAATCTACTGCCGAGATTATCTAGGAAATGTAATAGAAATACCTACTGCCGAGGTCTTCTGGAAATCTACTACCGGGATTAGCCATGAAATGTAATAGAAATACCTGCTGCCGAGGTCTTCTGGAAATCTACTACTAAGATTATCCAGGAAATGAAATAGGAATACCTGCTGCCGAGGTCTTCTGGAAGTCTATCTTCGAGATTAGCCAGGAAATGTAAGATGTTCGAATGACTGTTGAAAAGGATGAAACCTCCCCACGTCTCATGGTCTGGATGCCATGAGCTGGTCTCAGTTTCTTGAAATAAACCTCCCCACGCCTCATGGTCTAGGTGCCATGAACGGGTCTCAGTTTCTGAAATAAACTTCCCCGAGCGTCATGGTCTAGATGCCATGAGCTGGTCTCAGTTTCTACCTGAAATGATGAAAAACTCGTGAGAGCATCTTCACAGGGGATTAAAATGTCATTGTAGATTGTAGAGCTTCAGTGGTAATCCATAATGTATTGGAGATCATAAAGCTTCACCGGGGATCTTCGGAAGAGATATAAGCCGGTTGGTTTGTAAAATATATCTTCTCAAATAAAGAGAGATTAAATGTAATAAAGTCCACCAAACTTCTCGGGAGAGATGCCATTTGAGGGAATTAATCTTGTATAGTGAACTCACTGGGGAAAACATTCCTGAAGAGTATTTCTTGTTCTAGGTATGTGAATTATCAAATAAAGAGAAGTATTTGCAATGTCTTCGGCAAATTTCTCTGATGGATTTACGAAGAGATGTCGTTTGACGAGTTGATAATTTTGATGAGCCCACTGAGGGTGGACAAACTGTCTTGTGGAGACTACCCTTTGTCGTTCTGAATAAGATCTTGATCAAAACGAGTTGCTCAAATAAAGAGGTGCTTGCAATTCAGATGTAAATTGTTAAGGAAGCCTTGTAATGTTTGTTGGAGAAATATCCATCTTTAATAGTTATCTTCATAAAGACCCTTCCTGGGGAGTCGAGTGCAAAATAAATGCACACTTAATCCATATTCAAAAGTTGGAGATGTCCACCATGTGATTGCCAAGGACCGAAGTTCAATTCAGGAAATAACTGAAGAGAAACTATCAAACAAGAATCGACCATTGAGGTATGAACTCAAATGGGATTTTAATTAAAGCAACCGTCTTCCACGAGGATCAAACTTCGCGGGGAAATAGAAATATGGCGCCTTTTCTGCCTAGGGATGACAACTCTAATTAGAAGGAGAAGACGCACCCAACCACTCGGGGATAAACACGACCAAAGTGATAGAACAAACAACACAAAGATGAAAAATGCACATGATATGCTATCTATCTATATGATATGCATATGCTTATGTTGACAAAACCAACGAAAGAAGCAACCGGAGATGAAACAAACATCTCAGAACGAATATCCGACCAATCTTCGAAGCTAGGAGCACCATTGGGGATAGACAAAGAACCAAATATGGGATCACAGTCCTATTTCAGGGTTTCAAAATTCTCTGGGGAATAGAAGACATTCCACTCGGGGATATAACATCTTGCCTTTACATTGAAGAATTTGTCAGGATGAATCATAGATATCTTGTTGAAGACGAGAATAAAGACCTACCAGGGGTGGATCAAACTCATAACTGGAGAAATCATAGATAAAATAAATATATATCTCACCGGAGAGATTCATACTGGAGTTGATAGATGGAGATACTCGATCTGAGGTTTCACGGGGGATAAAATAAATATCCGCTTCAAATGGGGAAACCTGGGTTAACAAAGCTGTTGAATATGCCTGAGTCGAAACTTCATGTGGGGATAAAATAAACATCCGCTTCGCTAGAAAAGAACGACATTGATAGAGATCCGTCGGGGAGTAAAACACGTCCACTTCATTGGGAAGGTGAAGTTGGAGAAGATTCACTGAGGATTAAAACACCATCCACTTCATTGGGGAAGTGAAGTTAATCAAATCACTGGGAATTATGTATTGAAAAGCTTCATCAAAGAATTGTCATGACCACCTGGAGTAAATTTACCGGGGACACGAGGGATGTTGTAAAGACAAAATAATTCGGCCTTGATGAACTGCGTAATGGTAGTCGCCATTTTAAACAGAAACTTATTATGAGCGGATAAGATAATCCTTGTTTCTCAGATGCCCCAAGTCATATGGCAATGGGAAGAAGTCGTTCTGAGAGGATTTTACAGAAAGCATGGCGTCCCATTGTTTTCAAACTCTCTGGAGAGATTCGTCGAACCTCGACGTAACTGGCCCTGATTGATGGTATTATGACTGAGTCTTCAGAAACAGCTCTTTGTATAGAACAAATTACTTGGAAATAAACTTGCCCCAGTTTAGCAGAGTCTTCAAATTTTAATCGGTGATGTCTTCACGTAATCTTTCTAAGATATCAAGCAAAGTTGGCAAGTCAGAAATGTTAATTTCAAAACTGTTAATGCAACACACGTGTTGTCTTGAAGTTTTGAAAAGAGATATCACAATAACCTGTGGCCGAAATCACTAGTTAGGATATACATTTATTTTATAAAGCCAATATCAAATTTGAGCATAGCTCAATAGGAGTCAGGAACGTCATCTCATTGAGTATGCTTTCGAACTAAACCTTACTTCAATTAAGACATTTGAAGGTTATATCTGGGCTTAGTTTACGATTTGTAAAACAAAGGAGTAAGGGTCAAAATATGTTTGTACCCACCCATTTTTTAAAGATGTTCAATCAAGCTGACTGGGAGAATTCAATCTGTAAGTTACCCTGCCCCAGGTTAAAAAATGAGGGTTGGATTTGGGAAAGATAGATTCTCAATCAAGGTTTGAAGTAGTTAAAGATGGATTAACTTCCTTATGTCTTTGGTGTTTAGGAGGTTTGAAATGATGTCTTACATCATTAGCAGGTTTTATTCAAAAGCATACAACAAGAGATTTTGAGTTTTACTTCGTCATCCTCCTTCCAACTCTTCACCAAAGTGAGAAAATTGGGCACGACTGGGCTTTCTCCTTTGAAGGTTAGCACTTCATCATTTCTTGAACTTTCTCTTGGAAAACTTTGCATTCTTCAATCGAATGCCCAAATGCTCCATCATGAAATTCACAGCTGGCGTTCGAGTCGAACTACGGTGGACGAGATTTCATGTTTCTAGTCTTTCTGGGTGTCATTACCGAGTTTCTAGCAAAACAAAACCATAGTTGATGGTAAGTCAACAGGATAAGATTAAACTGATGAGTTTCTTCTTTCAGAATACTCAAAGGTATCTTCTGATTCTGAAATCGTCTTCGGACCCTTCGATTCTGATGTTGATATGGAGAGGTCAACCTCTGCTTAGGAGATAGTCGCTGTTTGCGCCGAGTATGCGTTGCGTACTGATGTTGAGGATAAGGTATCAGAGCTATAAATCATCTGAAAGATCCATTGTCATATTTACTATTTATAGCTATATCCAAATTGTGATTGTACTGTTTCATAAAGGCAACGACTAAGTCTTCCCAAGACCGAACGTGGCTACTTTGTAACTTTATATACCATATCAAGGATGCCCCACATGAACTTTCTTGAAAGCAATGAATCATCAGTTTGTCGTTATCAATGTAAGAAGTCATCTTTCGACAAAACATCGTCAAATAATATCTTGGACAACTAATACCCTTGTATATTTCAAAGGCAGGCATCTTGAAATTCGGAGGAATAACCACGCCTGAAACCAAACACAGGTCATGAGCATTAATACCAGATGCATTAGCTCCTTTCATCATCTTCAAATGTTTCTCGAGATCATGAAATCCTTTCTCAATTGCTATAAATCTAAGATTGTCCACTTTCTTCTCAGCGTGGGTACTCTGAAGATTCGGTATACATTGCGGAACCTAGGAATCTCCTTTATCAACTTGAACAAACAGGTTGTCTTGCAAAGGCTGAGGCTGTGTAGGAATATCTATTTGTTAAACATTATCATCAGAGGGAAGGTCAAACAACGGATTAGTTATCACTCTGAAACCAGTCGCGGAATCCATATCCTTTGTTCTTTTTACTATCCTTCAGTAACACTTCGAGCTTGGTCATATGGTTAAGATGCCGACTGACATACAAAGACAGAAGACCGGATAAGGACGCAACGGAGATAAGACACATGCATATGAAGGATGCTATGCAAAAATGCAGAATGCAGAAATGAAAGGTTTCATGGAACTCAAGTTTTTATAAACGTCACAGAGTACCAAAGAAAAATCATTTTTTTTTATAATAGATTACAAGGAAACATTCTTATAAGAGTCCTGACATAATAGCTAAATAAAAGTTGATAAAGTCCTAAGGAAGTCCTTCATCGCGCTTGTTGATATGCTCTTTTAGTTGGACCTTCTCGAATATAAGTTTTTGCCGATGGTTAACATCTAAAGAGTAATCTGATAGAGGAAAATAAATCCTCCATCTATCTTTTTTCTTGTTGGAAAGTGAGAAAGGAAGCCCTTGTTTACTTGGATCTTCAATATTGATGAAAGTCGTTTTAACTTCTATTGATCTTCAATGATAATGGAAGCCTCTCGTATTTCTTTTGAGTTTTCTTGATTCTTCAATCGGTGCCCTTAACTTCCTTAGGTCATCCAAGTTGGGACTCTTAAAAGAATATTTAAAAATATTTTCTTTTGTAATCTATATTGGTCTCTGTAATGTTTATAACTAAACTCGGGATTCCATGAACCAATGCATTATGATGCTATATGGATGCAACAAACACAAGTATGCACATAGAGACACAAAGATAAACAAATAAAGGAGACCCTAGGTTTGCAACGAGCATGGAGCAAGGGTATACCCATTCCCAAAGAATGTGGACTAAAGATTGTTTGTACCTGCAGAACAAGGTTCTAAAGAGGTGCCCAAAGTCACTAGCCCATCTTTCGGATATTATCAACTTCCCAATTACTCGGTGATTAATAATATTCTCAAGAGAACTTCTTTTGAGTGTAGCATCGCGTAGCACTACTTCGGGAGTACTCCCTCATAGTCACGCACTACGCCCTAACAAAGGTCAAAGTGGGGTTAAAGGTAACTACGATCCTCAATATCATAGGCTCCGAAGTCGAAAATAGTGAATGTTTTCACAATTACTCGTTTAACAGTACTGTTTCGAGAGGGCCTCAATTGAGTGGGATTCTCGAGTCAACTTGGTCGGGATTCGAGTCCCTATAAGCCTCATCGAATATATCACCATCCTATTTTAAGTTCACTCAAGTCCGGGTGTAGGACTTTGTCTCACAACTCAGAGATATCAACCCAAAAAAACATAAAGAACAAATATACAAATAAGCAGATATAAACAAACATAATAAACAAGTTAGGGAAACCCACTAAGGATATCCCTAATGAAGTCGCTATTTCTGTCGCGGTGAGAATTGGATGTAAAATTATTAATTAATTTGAATCTTAATTCATTTATTTCACCACCGGTCTTTGATTTGTCTAAAGGAAGGGAAAAAGATCGAAATACCCATAATGCAATGCAAATGCAAAGGTTAGAGAGTTTTAGGTTCGGGGGTTGGTTAAACTTAGGGAAGGTGCTAGCATCCTAAGTTTCTGTAGTACTCTACAGGAACCTCTTGGTTTATGTTGTTTATTGCTAAAGTTTATCTACTTAAGGATGAAAGACCTAGGGGTTTATTTCTAAGTATACTCGATAAGATATCGCATCTTATGCCTACATATCCTGACGGGAATGGAATCAGAGTATCTGTAGTTCCCCTAAAGGGTTTGAGGAGTTCTTTGAATATGGTCAAAGTTCCTACGGGATAAGGATAGTTGGTTGATTGATTCTAGGAGAAAAGATGAGTTGTCATTTTAAGGGAGATTACTCGACTTTAGCCACCACAAATTGTAGGAAAATAGTCTTTGCATCGTCTTAAGAGAAGGGCTCAAGTATTCGGATTGTCAACAAGTATGCCACTATCTCTCTTAAGCGGAAAAGTCCATACACATTGATTGCATTGATATGGGGCAGGAGTTTTATCTCGCTTAAGATGATTAACATCTTATTCTCTAATATGTTTAGAAAGTGTTTGATTGAGTTGATTTGTTTTTATCTAAGTTGTAAAATAAAAGACAAAGGTCCTCCTTATGGGGTAGGATCTAACTTAGAAGATCGACTTGAATGGGATCAAGGATCAATGGGGAATATGATGCAAATGGGATGCATACGCACAATTGTTTAAGACATGCGCAGATTCTTCCTTTGGACGCTATGCAATGCAATAATATAAATGCGGTAATGATAAATTGCGGAAAATAAAGGCAGATAAATAAATCCATACACAGACGCATGAAAGCGCTAAGTGAGTGAAAATGAATACGTGAACAGAGTGGGGGCGCAAGCATGCACGGCAGGTTAAGTCGGGAGTTTGATTAGAGAAAGGTTGAGTTGATCTTAGGAAGAGATTGTTTTATGAGAAAATTATATTATTTTATTAAAAATTATAAGTGAATTTGACTTTAAGGGAATTGTTGAATTAATTTGGTGAGGTTGTTTTTAAGAAAAGTGTTGGATAAATTAGTTTTATTTATTTAAAAGTTTAGGTTATGAATTAATTTAATTGCTAGTTAGAAATAAAATAAACAAGTGATTTAAAAAGGTTTTTATATTATTATAATTTTAGTTTAACAAGTGAATGTAAACTAATTAAATCATGAAATTATTTTTTCTTATTAAATAAAATAGTTTTGTTATTGTTTTTAATAAATATAAAT
This sequence comes from Lathyrus sativus, assembly GCA_963859935.3. Taxonomy (NCBI): domain Eukaryota; kingdom Viridiplantae; phylum Streptophyta; class Magnoliopsida; order Fabales; family Fabaceae; genus Lathyrus; species Lathyrus sativus. The sequence continues at coordinate 614,945,260 of OZ012739.1, read as the reverse complement.
TAATTAAATTATAAAATGTTTTTTTTAAAGAAAAATGAACAAATCAAAATCATTATTTAATAAAAAGGTTAATAAGTTTGTTTTGAATAAAAAAACGGATGGTTAAAATAAAGTTTTAATTACTTAGTTGATTAAATAAATGGTTAATAAAAGGTTTGGTTTATTTTAAAAAGTTAATTAATTAAATGATTTTAAGTGAATGATTAGGTTAATTAAATAGATAGATTAGAGGTTATGAAAAGGTTAGGGTGAGCGGACGATGGCGTGCGTGCAGGCGTATGGAGGTTACCGTGGGGATTGCGTTACGGTGCGTAGGATTGTGATTATGTGGGGAACGGTCGGTGATGTGTGTGATGGTTCACGGTAACTATCATGGGTGCGCATACATGTTACAATACATCCAAAATCAAATTGAAAAAACCTAGAATCCCAAATTCTTCTCTGCTAATCTTCTTCTCCTTCCGCGTTCCTCTTCTCTCCCTCCATTTTCTTCACTTTCGTCTCCATCTTCATTTTCGTCTCCATCTTTCCTTCTTCATGTTTCTCTTCTTCGATTCCTCATTGTGGCCTTCCCTACGCTTTACAAATCAACAACAAGAAAGTGTTAGTGAAACAAAAATAATCTCACGATTCGAAATGGTTTATGTGTCGATTTCTCGGTTGCGGTTGAGAGTGATGTTCCGGTGATGATGCGGTTGGATCGACGAGGGAGTGTTTCACCAACGATAGTCACAGTTCGTGAGGGTGATTGCTGGTGGAGGGCGTCTTTTGAATTTGTTTATTCTTCATTCTTGTGTTCTGTATTTAGAGTTATTTTGTTTGTTTTCTTTTAGAAATTAATGCTGAACCTTCTTTTGAATTTGTTTCCGTCGTAACCAGGTAGAGGATGGTTTCAGCAATAATGTAATGGTCATAATAAAGATGTGCTTGTGAAGCTTCATTTCTATGATGTGGATTTAGGCAGTTCCCTTTTGAATGATGCTGCTATGGAGAGTTTGGTTTTGGGCAGTTCTGATGGATGCCGGCGTGGAGAAATCTCGATTGAGCTTTCAACATATTTCAAACTTCAATAGGCCTTAATAAATTTTGATAGTCCTTTTTAACCCAATTATTTGAGTAACATTCGTGTTTGCTTATTCTCTAGGAAAACATATTCTCTAGGAAAACATAAGTCAAATGAAGGAAGGCATATCAAGATGTATCATTGTTTGTCTATGTATTAAATGTATTATCACTGTTTTGAATTAACATGAAAAAATATGGATGTTGATTGAATCTCACGAGCTCCTTCGGATTAAACATCTTGCAAGTTATGACCTTGCAATTATCCTCTTAATAGTTCAGTCTTTTACATTCCTACCATCAAAGCGTGGATATAAATGATACGGTGGGCTAGGAACCCAAATTCCCATCCGTTGAATTCTCTGCCGTTGCAATAATAATGCTCACACAGTGGTATAATCATTAGCCATGCGAACGGTCACGTGTTATAGAGTAATGTAGAGTAATCCGTTATAGTAATTCTTATATAGCCATAAATTAATAGTTAAGGTTTCAACCACTGGTAAAAAGGTCTGAGATATTGCCAAGCCGTAAACTGCATGGCCCAAAATAGAAAAAGCTGAAAAAGCCAACCTCAACACAAGCTCTTCAATAACTTAATCAAATAATAGCAAGTATTTTACTCCTTCTTCATGATGAAGTTCTCGATGTGAACCAATCTCAATCATAACAAAACAAACTCTTTGCCACTAAAACTCGTGAATGAATGGCAACTTGGCGCGAATCTCAACATAGCTGGAAGCTTGAGCTTTTAGATTTCGTGAAGATCAAAATTCATGAGTTCCTTAAAAGTGCTCTTTTCCAAAACTTGGTTCACTATCTTATCCAAAATTATCATCTCAACAATAAAATTCATAAACCCCCAATAAGAAAGTCCCAAATTCTCTTTAAGAATTTAGATGATGTTTTAGCCTCATGAATAAGAAAAAAGATTCAGATAACGATGAAACTCAGTACGCGAACCATGTTCTGAGAAAACCTTCGAGAATAATGACACAACTGGTGATGCAGCTACCCACGAGAGTCATAATAGGTCTCAAATGTTTATGCCCTGAAGTATTTGATTGTAAGGGTCCACACTTCTTATTATCGCACCTGTACCAACTGGTTAGCCCTAAAAAGTAAAATAGCACAAACAAGAAAAAAAATAGAACAAGGAGGTGGCATCTTAAGGTCAAAAATTTGGGTGTGACAGGTCTATCATAATCTCAAGAGATTAGAGATCCTAAGGAAACATTGCAAAGAGGAGAGAAGAAGGAAGCATGAAATAAAATGCAATATGCAAGTATGCGAACATATAATGCGCAGTTAGAATGATAGTGAGGGATGAAAAAAGTGTGGGTCAGTAGCCTCCACAAGCACATATCAACCTCAAGCATGCATATGGAAATGCAAAGAGGAAGGGAGAAAGAATGCACATAAGAGAATTTAAACAAGTGCACAAAAATGGGATGAAATGGGAGAAAGAATCCTATACCATTCAAACATCAACCACAAGCCCTAAGGCAACTCAAAGGAAAATAGATGAGGACCTAAAGTAAAGGGAGAAAAGGAGAGGAAATGAGAACAGAAAGACACTCAAAATATCACTCAACCAAAGGCATCATCATGACTTGTGCAAAAGAAGCACAAAAAGGGTCCTCAACGTTCACCATTCATGACATGCTCCAAGTACCTCCAAAGGAGGGACTAAGCCATCTCAAATGGGATCCCAAAGTCATTGGACAGAAGTAGGGATGATAGGAGAATGTGCATAAAACAAAGGAATAAAAACATAAAAGATAATGCAAGCAAAGGCATGGGATAAGATTAAAATCATTCAAACATTCAACAATTGAAACCCTAATGGGAAGTCTAAAAGGAATGCACACTTCAACAAGCTATGAACAAAAATATGACCTATAAATGAGAATCTACACACTTCAACATGTTAGAAGTATGAATCAAAAGAATTGAGAGCTCAAAGGATCCATAAATGTCATTTCCAAAGCAAACTAGGTCAGTCACTTGTATGAACATCCCTTAGAGGTAACCTAACTTGGAAATTACCCTAAAAATAGGAAAAATCTTCAAAAATAACCAAATAAAATCTCAAATTACCCTAAAGGTGTTGGAAACCAGGGGCCAAAAGCACAAGGGTAGGGTCCTATCAAAACATCATCAAAAGAAAATAAACCCTAAGGTGCATCATTTGGAAATGGACTAATCGAGGGTCAATAAAAATGCCATAAAAACCCAACCAAAATTCCCTAAACCAGGGGAAAAATTGTCCTATAAAATTCTTCAACCCATCATTGACATGAGAAAAGAAAATTCAATTATTGGACAGAAAAATTGATCAAGAAAGAAATCAAGAACATAAAAGGAGCAATTTTAAATCAACTAAAAACACATCCAAGCATTAATTCCCTTTTTTTGAAAAATAATTGGAAAATGGAAATAAAAATTTCCAAAAATTAGTTAATATTCCTAAGTATCTAAAAATATTTTTTTAGGGATTTTACAACACTTGGAAGTATTTTTAGTGAATTAAAATTAAAACAGATGCAAAAAGAAAAAGAAAAATAAAAGAAATAAAATGGCGTGGTAAATAGCAACAATAACAGTTCAATTCAACGGGCCTTTATGAAGAGGGGGTGTGATTAGTAAGTTTTAGGCCCAAAATCCAAAACTAAGCTGAGCCAAATGAAACACATAGTTTCATTAAACGAGTTGGCAGTCAAAGCGCATGCGTGGCAAGGTCAAAGTGATCACAGCCCTTGATCACACTTCAGTCAAAGAGTCAAGCGCAACGGAGAAGAAAAACCAGATAGTGGTGGGCACTATTCCGGTCATCTTCTTTGTTCGTCTCACCAGAGACGAAGGTGCCAGACCTTATCAAAATGCGTGAAATCTTATACCATTTTAAAGCCCTTGTTGTGTAGAATCTAAATCTAGGTTTAGTTTTCATTTATCACTCAAGAATGGGGAGATTCGAAACCTTAAAGTTTCAAGCACAAAAGATAAATTATCAAGAACAAGATTCTATCCTATCCAGAATTTGCTTACATAAGTAAGGCTTCAATTTTCAATGAAAATGGCATGGAATAGATGCATAATGAGTGTGAATTCTTGAAAAGAAAATTACCTAACGGAGCCTCTCCGTTGGGTCTTGTAATGGTGTCAAGCTTGCACAAAACCTTGTAGAATCACTCAAGAAACTTCAAGGAAGAGATTGGTGGTGTTCAATTGCTCTGAATTGGCTTCAATGTGGATTCATGATTTTCACTTGGTTCTTGAATTTCTCAACTGCAATCTACTCAATTCTCCACCAAAATGCACGAATGAAGGTTTGTTCTTCATCAGAAACTTATATATTTATGGATCAATAATGATTTTGAGGCCCAATTTGGCCTGATCATGATAAATTGAAAAAAGTCCAAAGTTTGGAATTGGAAGCTCATGTATGCATGCAATCTGGCTCCAATTGTCTTGATTTTGATTCAAATTGCTTGCTGGTGATGAGTCTTGATCAAATGGATGGAAATGAATCCTTAATTTGATCCCATGGTTGATTTTGAATGTGTAGCTTATACTTGAAGTTACTTGAAATTGGTCATGTGTTTGATGCCATACCTCAAATCCAATTTGTGCATTATGCTTGTTGGATAAATATGGATCAAAATATGCACAAATATGGTATAGAAAGGAATTAAATCAATCCAATTCAATTCATGACCTTAAAAGTCCTTTTTTAATTGTTTTTCTTCACCAATCCTCACAACGAAGCAAAATACATGACAATTGAGTGTTCTATGGTAGAATTGATGTCATTTGAAGCACTTTTCTTGTTGGAAAAAGTTTCATTTGGGGTGCACAAAGTCATGAAAGGGACCTATATTAAAAAGGGCCTATAATCTCACTTTCCCAAAATACCCCTGCCTTGCAAGCCTCATATCTTAAGTTCCACAAATCAGATGAAGGATTTCTAGAACTTTTTGGAAAGCTAAGATCATGAGGAACAACTTTCATGTTTGGGTCAAAGTGAGGAGAAACATGATTCTAGGTCAAAAATGCCTTGGAAGTTGGTTGACTTTTGTTGACTAAAATCACATTCATCTGAGGACCCATAACTTGTCTGCATCATAACTTGAGTTCTAGAAATCCAATGGATGAGTTCTAGTACTCCAAAGAAAGATAGAAACATGCTCTACAAGTCTCATGTTTGCATTAAGATGAGATGAAACTTGTATCTTGAGGTATGCAGTCTTGAAGTTAGGCACTAAACAGGGGATTTTACACTGACAAGCTTAGAATCCCTAATTTAGCAACTTCTCACACTCTTGATTCTTCTTGATTTGATCTTACAATAACATCTTAGATGCATCAACACAACATTCCATGATCTTAATGACTTGGAACTGAGTCTTAATCTCCTTCAAATCCACAGTTGACCTTGCCCTAGGTAAATGAAACCCTAGGTGTGTAATCCTCTAACTACAACCTCTTGCACATGATGTAATGACTTGGATAAGCTCCACAATGGCCCTCAAAGCACTCAATGAGCTTCCACAACATTCTCCATCCATAACCATAGACTCATGATCCTCTGATGATCTTCAATTGGCCTCCAAGATAAGAGATACACCACAACTATCCATCCCTTCTCTTAAAGAGCTTTGACCTTTCCCTGATGATGATAAGCACTTGATCACTTGAACAAAACCTCTTGATTAAGATTAGAACCCTTGGTAACTTTCTCTTGCTATGCACACCCCTCTTGATCCCTTGTAAATGAACAATGATATGCAAATGCTAATGCTAGGACAATGAAATGACACAGAAGCCAAGTAATGAAAAGGTTGGGAAAATTTTGGGGTACAACAGTTGCCCCTATTCAAACGGCTTGAACCTAACTAAGTGAAAAGCAAACGACTTTCAAGAAATCAAGGTAAAAGATGGTTGAATACCAAAGAATCCGGAAATTTACCAATTGCAGAAACAAAACTGTAGACATTCTGTTGGGGAGACGGAAATAAGAGGTAACAACCTGGCTTATATTTCAGATGCACATGTTTGAATATGGTGTAATGCTCCATACGAAATGGAAATGCTACGTGTTTGGTAGGATGTTATGCACAATGCAAAATGCAAAGGAACCGCTCCAGCAAAATAAATGTTGGGGAAACGAAGCCAACTCCGTTTGGGATGACCGAGTGTGTCAAGTACGATTGGACTTATATTGGGGAAAACAAGCCCTGGATCTGAATTAGATAGGCCAGGCAAGAACTGCCAACCAGGCGAGAATTGGATTCCAAAAAGAGGTCAGACGAGGACTGGTTTCACTAAGAATGGGTCTACCAGACAAGAACTGGATTTAGATGAGATAGGTCAGATAGAAACTGACTACCAGACGAGAACTGGGTTCTACAAAACAAGTCAGACGAGAAATAACTACCAGGCGAGAACTGGAGTCTACAAAGCAAGTCAGACAAGAACTGACTACCAAACGAAAACTGGTTTCTATAAACAGGTCAGACGAAGAATGACTACCAGACGAGATCTGGTTTCCTGTTTTTATGCTGAACATGAATTACTTTTGTGGTTTTCCAGACGATAACTGGACTTCGAAACGCTTTTCACCAAACAGGAACTGGTATTAAAGATAACCGACCACCAGACGAGAACTGGAGTTCTAACTGTAGGCTAAAGAAAAAGTGACCGGACGGGTACTGGCTCTAACAAATAACATTTACCAGGCGAGAACTGGACTCAAATGTCGTTTACTAGATGAGAACTGGTATCCCATGAAGACTTATCATACGGGAATTGAGCTTCGAAAGAATGACAGGCCAAGCAAGAACTGGACTCTGAAACAGTTTTCCAGACGGGAGCTGGACCTTGAACAAACGAGTGATGTTGGGTTACAAGGTATTCTGATTCAATCCCCGCATGCTGGGGAGAAGTGCACACTACTGCTGGCGGGATATTCCTGATCTAACAACCTTACCCTAGGGATACAGAATCTCTACTGCGGAAAAGTGAGATCAATCGAGCCTCGTGTCGGGGGAACGTGATAGCATGTAAGACATTGAGAATGTTTAGTGTCAAGTACATTTGGGCTTTTGGTTAGGGATAAGACCAGGTTTATGGTGATTGGATTTATCTCTGGTTACCAACAAGAATGAATCTAAAAGGGGAACTACTATACAAGAACTAGTATTCAAGGATAGACTACCAGAGGGAAACTGGTGGCAAAGGTTAAGCTTTCAGACGAGAACTGACTACCAGGCGAGAACTGGGATCTACAAGACAGGTCAGACGAGAACTGGGTTCCGAAGAAAGGGTCAGACGAGAAATGGGGTTCTAACAACAGGGTCAGACGAGAACTGACTACCAGGCGAGAACTGGAGTTTACAAAACGAGTCAGACGAGAACTGACTACCAGACGAGAACTGGGTTCTGAAGAAAGGGTTAGACGAAAACTGACTACCAGACGAGAACTGGGGTTCTAACAACAAGGTCAGACGAGAACTGACTACCAGACGAGAACTAGACTTTACAAAATGAGTCAGACGAGAACTGACTACCAGACGAGAAATGGGCTCTACAAAACAGGTCAGACGAGAACTGAATACCAGGAGAGAACTGGAATCTGCAAAACAGGTTAGACGAGAACTGACTACCGGGCGAGAACTAGAATCTGAAGAAAGGTCAAACGAGAACTAACTACCAGGCGAGAACTGGAATTTGAAACGGATCAGACGAGAACTGACTACCAGGTAAGAATTGGTGGTAAGAGGTTATGTTGTCAAGCAGGAACTGAGTTTCTACCTTTAGGTATCAGACGGGAACTGATTTCTGGTTTCCCAGGCGAGAACTGGTTAAACAATGAGCTACATAAAGGGTGATCGAACGAGAACTGGTCGAAAATCTGATATGTACCTGTCGCTACCGTGAAAATGAGGTGCCGACAAAACAGAAGAGTCACCACCTTTCGTTATTTATCCCTCAGAGCGGGAAAGGAAACAATCGGAAAAACCTGACGAAAAGGGTATAAGACAAGGTCATCGCAACCGTTGTCTGAGTTCGGGAGTCGGTTACGCAAGGGGAAGGTATTAGCACCCCTCACGTCCATCGTACTCGATGGGATCCACGCTTGTTGTGTTTATCTGACGGGTTGGTTTATCTATCTACCTATCAAGGCTGGCTTAAAAAAGAAAATAAAATGACTCGGCAAAGCGTCGCGCTTTATGCCTACGTATTCTCATCAGAGAATGAGAAATCAGAGTCTACGTAGTTCGACTAACTACTGGTTACGGGGAAGGTGGCTCGCCAATACGTCAGTATTGTGCCTACGTACTCTCAACAGGCTTGAGAGATCAGAGCTTACGTAGTTTGGGATAATAAGGATTACGGGGATTCAGATTCATCTATTTTTTTGAGCAGGGTTAACAAACAGTTCCAGCAGTTTGGCGTACGCAGCTCGACCCTTGAAGACTTAGGCGTTACCGTTTGCAGTAGAACTGGGAGTTAACGACACTCTTTTCTTCAGAAAAGCTTCCTTTGAATTATGGGCCCACGGGGCAAAAAGGTTTGAAGTTTGTTTTCTGTCTTTTACGGAAGAACTGTTTTTTAGTTGTCTGTAGTTCGTACAACACTAGAGACTATGACCTGGGAACAAATGCATTGCATATCGTCCAAAGGACGTATACTAAACATTCTAGACGATTGAGAGGAGGCCGCTCAATTATCATTACCCAAGTAGCTTAAGGCTCGTAACGCGCTTATACTAACTTGCCTTTATTACGTTTTTTACTGTTGTTTCAAGATGAGAAGAGAGAGGGACAACTACAGGGAGACTATCAAGTCCTAATGTTGTCATGCCAAGGATTCATCCTATGGTTGAGGTTTGAAACAGGGAACTCCTAGAAGTTATCATGCATAGGTTTCAACCTAAAGTTCTAATCATCACTTCCTTATCAAAGGAAGTGAGATTCCTAGGGGATCATGCCAGGGTAAACAGATACAGATAAAGAATCAACTTAAACAGTAAACAGTAAACGACTGTAAAATGCATGCAATGCAAGTGAGGGAGGAAATGTGTGTGGGGCATCAGCCTCCACAAGCTCGTCTCGACCTCAAGCCAGATATGAATAACTGCAATCATGAAGAAGAATAAAATGCCATCAAGCAAATCACAAACCACATAGGCAAGGGAGCAGAGCTCTACCGAATACCCGCAAGCAAAGCCATACAGTAAAAATACAAGCAGAGGGAGCAACTCAACCTCTAATGCAATCATGCTCCTAGCTTAAAACAATTTAAACATGAACTTATTCTAATGCATCAAGCAAATCACACAAGTCACATCAATACAGTTGCACAGAAAGCAAACAGACAGGAAAGCAAGCAGATCAACAACTTCCACAGCTTCACAGCAAAGCAATCTTCTGGCAGCAGTTCAGTCCACTGTCTGTAACTGTTCTTCAAGGCTTTCATCTTCAGGGAATGAAAGGTACTCCATCTTCAAGCTTCAATCTCAATAGCAAGTATTAACTTGCTTTTTCAAGCTTTCAATGCATCCAACACAAGTATCAACTTGTTCTTCATCTTCTTCAAGCTTCAGCTCTTTCTTCAATCTCAATTTGATCTTCTTCACACAAGTATCAACTTGTTCTTCTTGATCTTCAAGCTTCAGCTTCAATGGCAGTCTTCAAACAAAGGGGAAGTGCAACCTCTAGCATCTTCAATCTTCTAACAAGGAACTCCATCCTCTAGCAAGGGAGAAAGATTCATCTAACAAGAGCAAGGTGGGATAGGGAGAAGCAAGGTGAAGACCAAAGGTCACCACTAAGCACTCCACCATCAAAGAAAGGAACCCTCAAAGGTTCTACCAACTTGTGAAGAGCCACACATCCTACCAAAGGAGGGATGAGGCCTTCACAAGGGGACCTTACATCATAGGGAGGAATGGAAGTGATCAACACCTTCCATGTTTCATGAAGGAAGAAAATCTATTCTAAGAGATCTCCCTAAAAACCCTAATCCTCAACCCTAAACAAACTACACCAAAGGGAGAGCAATCTTCAAGTCCAAGCTCCACCATGCATTCCACAGCAGCCCACACAAGTCTTCATCATCATCCAAAATCAAGAGAAGAAAAACCCTAGTCTAAGGGAACTAATGAAGTCATTCTAGTTGAGTTAGCAAGTTAGGATCACCTAAAACCTAGTATTAAAGTTAATTCTAACTAAAATACTAAAATAAATTATAAAATCCTACAAAAATAACTATGGGAAACTATGTCAATCATGACTCTACCATATTAATTCCAGAGATCAAATCCTCAAATAAGACCTAGAAATAAACTCTAAACTACAAGGTACTAAACTTAAACCCTAAAAGGAAGCAACTAAGGTTTCAACCTAAAAAACAGAACCTAATTTCATCACAAAAATGTGAGAAAAATACTATGGAAGCATACATGTCTAAACTAATCACAAACCAAAAATCAAGAAAAAACTCCATACCAAGTGATCAAACTAAATTCACCAAACAGAGGTATCAACCATTACAATTTTAACATCAAATAAAATGTGAAAAATGCAAATAAAATGAAAATAAATGCTAATCCTAATCTTTTTATTCCATAAAATTCTAGATTCAATCATGAATCAGGGGGAAAAAACCTGGAATTAATTGACCTATTTTTCTATTTTTAATGGATTATTTCTAAACTAATATGAAGTGAAGAAAATAAAAGAAATCAAAATAAAATAAGAACACTTGCGTGTCAAATATCAACTATCTCAGTTCATTGCGCTGGGTTGGGCCAAAGTGGGGGTGTAAGTAGCAACCAGATCCTTAAGCCCAGGTTTTCAACTTAAATGAAACGGGGTGTTTCAATGGGAGAGTCAAAGTCTGACTTCAAGACTTAATCATGACCGTGCGTTTCATTTACTGAGTCAAAGTCCAAGACTAATCCAACGCCCACAGTTCCTCGTCCTAATTTGAATTCAGACGGAGGGAGATTCTCAGACGGTGGCCTGAGCTGCAGCGCCACCGTCTTCTCTGGTGAGGCTATGTTCACAGGTCATCAAACAACACATAACTATACATCATCTTGTCCAGTTTTTCATCCTGATCGCGAATCTCCACTCAAAATCATCTAACTCTCTCTCTAATTCAAAACACGATAACAGTTTCAGAAAGTGTCAAAATCTTGAATCTCACCATTCTTCAAATTAAAGGCATCAATCTAATCCTCATCTCATGGTGATCAATTTCCCCTATCTAATCTTGATTATCTATCCAAGAACTGCAAGAATTCAGCCTCAACAGAAATTGGTCATCATCCTAACTTGTCTCTATTCCACGATTTCTTGACCTAGAATCCAACTACACATCACTAGGATCCTAACCACCTATATATTTCTATCTATCTCCTCATAAATTATGCATAAGGATGGAGTTTACCAACCTGAGTTCAAAGGTGTAACAGAAGAGGTTCTTGATCAATTCAACTTTCAAGATGATGCAGATACACTCCAAAACTCCTTCTGAAGCCAATGCCACCTTCAATTTGCCTTGATCTCTTCTGGAACTCAAAACTCGATTCTCTCTTGCAACTCTGAATTTTCAAACTCACCTTCTGCTACCAGCTTCAAACTCTTCCAAAAAAATGGCTGAACACACTCAACACCTTATATAGAACTCATTGGAATCATCCAGAACCTTCTCAAAGCTTCAGAATGAGAAATTCAATTTTCAAATTATCCTCAAAATCTCTTCCACACCAGTCACGATATGCATTCTGTTTTGGCTTCAAAATGCTTGCTTTGCACTCCTCATGAGATATTGAATCTAAATGGTGGTGATTCACTCCTTATTTCCATCCAATGGCTCATGTTTGATATGTTACTTCATCATGAAGAAACAAAGAAAAAGGGCATGATATTGGACTCAAATCAAAAATATAACATTACCAATGTTTCCAAAATGTATTTTCCATTCAAAAAATGCTATTATTTTGCCTCATTTGCACACATATCATTAATTTTGAATTTTTGGCCTTTAATTCTCTTTAATTCTTCCTTTTTCACAATTTCTTGAACCAAGTCTCTCCTTGAGCCATTTCAATGCCTCATTGATACATGGTCAAGGTTAAATCCTCATTTTGAGCAACTTTAAAGTTGCATAAAATTTCATTTGAGATGTCTAAGTTGGTGAAAATGACCCATAACCAAAAATGACCCATGATCACAACTTCCCAAAATGTCCTTGACTTGTCAAAGCCATAACTTGAGTTCTACAAATCCTATAAAGGACTTCTAGTACTCTATGGAAAGCTAAGAGGATAAGGGACAACATTCATGTTGACCAAAAGTTCATAGGAATCATCCTTCATGGGCAAAAGTGTCATGCAAGTTGGGTAACTTTCAAGCTCCAAATTCACATGCCTCAGATGACTTGTAACTTGTCTGGCTCATAACTTGAGTTCTATGGATCCTATCATGGACTTCTAGTACTCAAATTAAATCTAAGATCATGCCTTACAACAATCATGTTGGGGTCAAGATGAGATGACAATCCTATCTTGAGCTACATTGCCTTGAAGACAGGGGTCAAACTAGGGGATTTTACACTGTCAAGTCTTAGAAACCCTAGCCTGAAACTTCTCAAACTCTTCAATCATGATGAGTTGACCTTGTAATCATCCTTATAAGATCTCAATGTATAAATCCATGATCACATGGCTCTTGAATTAAGTCTCAACCTTCTTCAAATCATCAGTTGACTTAGGGTTGACCCAGTCAAAGCCTAATTGCACCACTCATGGCTGAGTCTTCTTAATCTTGCACAATGACCTATCTAGGCCTCAAATTTATCTTCAACACTTCTCATGAGCTCTCCCAAGACCTCAAGTCCATCTCCATGACCTCAAAATCATCTGATGGCTTCCCACAACTCTCAAGTTAGGAGACCTACACACTTGGATTCAATCACTCTCTCTGAGGATCTTTTAACTTCTCTGACGAGGATATCAACCCTTATACACCTGAATAACCCTCTTAGCTAGATTCAAAGTCTTGTGTATACCTTGATTGGTAATCATACCTCTTGATCCCCTGCATACATGTCACTGAAATGCAAATGATAATGCTGATGTGAATGAAATGAAACATAAGCTAGGTAAAGAAATGTTAGGCAAATTTTGGGGTGCAACAGCTGCCCCTATTCAAACGGCTTGGACCTGATTGGTTGAGAAGTGAACGACTCTCAAACAATCAAGGTAAAAGACGATTGAATACCAACAAACTTGGAAATTTGCCAACTGCACAAGTACACGGTACTCTGATGGGGACAAATCTTCGGAAACCGAAATAATAGCTGCACGGCAACTAGCCGGAGAATACTAATCTAAATCTCCATCAGGATGATTCTCTGATTTATCTGATATCATTGCATCCTCAAATCATCGAGGGATCACTGGTTACGCGGTAATTAGTGATTTGCCAACCGTACGGGTGAACGGTATTTTAATTGGTAGGAACATCTTCAAAACTGAGCATGATAGTTATATGGCAATTCTGCTGAGAAATTGGTCACACAGTAACCGGTGAAAGGTCTAACCTCAAATATCCGTCAGGATGATCATCTGATTTTGTCGTAGATCTTCACCCTCAAGTCATCAAGGGATCACTGGTCACTCAGTAACCGGTGATACACAGCTGGTATTACCGTCAGGCATTCTGCGACGCTGCGGCAGAAGGATTCCTCGGAACTCATCAGGTCATTAGGAACTTTTTTTTTAACAATCAAGTTAATCATGCTGTCAGGCATTCAAAGGAATTCCCAGGCGTCAGCCGGGCTTCATCAGTAAGTCGGGGTTTTGGCACCGCTGCCGGACTTCAATCATCAAGTCTTCAAGGAAATTTCAACTTCTATGTTTAAGACCTGCTGGGGATGACACATCTCTGATGGGGACTCTGGAGAACTATCAAGTAACTCTGCTTCGGGGATCCAGAAATCATTCTGGGTGAATCATCTCTGCTGATGAAATCAAGAATCATCTTGAACAAACAACTTCGTCGGGGACTTCAAGAATCATCCTGAACTAATAACTCTGCGGGAGATTTCAGGAATCATCCTGAGTAAATGCTTTGCCGGGGACTTCAAGAATCATCCTGAACCAATAACTCTGCTGGAGATTTCAGGAATCATCCTGAGCAAACACTCTGTCGGGGACTCTAAGCATCAACTCGAGTAATCAACCCTGGCGACTTCACTGGGGATTTTAAGAATCATCTTGGGCAAGCAACTTTGCTGGGGAATTCAAGAATCATCTTGAGCAAACCATTCTGTGGAGGAACACCTGCAAAACAAGAACGGTAACGACCTATCTCACGTTTCATATGCATTTGACAATGATGCAATGCTCCACACGGTGGAAATGCTACGCGTTTGGGGTAAATGCTATGCAATCATGCAAAATGCTATGACCTTATCAGCAAAATAAATGCTGAAGGGAGAATCCTCCTGTCAAGGAGAAATGACCACTCTGGTGTAGGAAGGAATCATCCTGCCGAGGAGAAGAAGTCACACCAATCTCAATTAAACTCTGCCGGGGGAAATGATCTTCAGTTGACTGCTGCAGGGGAATAAAGCTCTTCGAGAACTTGGACTCGCATCCGGGTATATGAACCACTGCTGTTGAGGAAAACGATGTCAATCGCAGAAATAAACTGCAAGGCCTTCGCGACTAAATGTTCCTGGAGATAACGACTCCGATGGGGAAATACATCATCAGCTATTTAACATTCTACTAGGGAACACCAATCATGGCCTGAACGCTTCCAAGGACTCGACTCTCTTGGGAATTTGCCAGCTCGGATGTGGAAGGAGGAATCATCCTGCTCGCCAGGGAGAGTACGACTCTGTGGGGACTTTCAATTCTCCTGGAGACCTCAGTTTGGATTATCAAAGCTGGACACTTGCGGCTAGTCTTCTACGAGAAAACCGCACACGGACTCAGTGCTGGGAACGAACATACACTTCAGCGTATGACTCAGCTGGGGAGATGGTGATCCTTCAGAATACATATGGTTGGGGAGAGAATCTTATCTGCTTGGAGGGACATATCAATGCTCTTGATCCCATGTTCAGACTCCGTGGGGAGACGCTGCTGAACTCGCTGAGGTAGAAGGAATCATCCTGCTTGGGGATGCATATGGCGTACTGCCTGGAATATGTCATACCTGCAACAACACAAACAAACAGACAAGATACCCTTCTCAAAGGGACCTATCAAGGTTATCACTTGTAACAATGTTCAATCAATTCATTGTTTCAACAATCAGTGGCCTAGGCCAGTAAGTTTATGTATGCGCATTTTATCAAAAACATCGGCGTTCTTTTTCGCAAACAAAACAGATAAATGCTAAAAAAACACACATAATTGTTGAATGGTATATGTTTTATTGATAACAAACCCCTGAATGAGCAAAAATGTTTTACAACAGATGCAAGCTCCTGGAATGAGGAAGCTGCGCAAAAAGAAAAACATAAATATACATCAGTATATACACAAATGTCGGCATTATGGCGTAGACGAACACCATGAGTTGATCCCTCTATTACCCACTCGACTTCGATACTTCTCCGACGCTTCATCTTCAGAAGAGATTGATTCAGATAAACGGCCCTCAGGTCTTCTAAACCACTAAACAATGAAAGTCCACACGCGGAACGCAGTCATTTTCTTTTTCAAATCCCTAAATTTTGCCTGAATAGCCCTTTCGGGTTTTCGATTCACCAGGATACCCTTTTTTTCCAAAGTCACCCTTCCAGGTTTTCGACTTCGCGGGTGTACATTCTTTCCTTTATATCCCTAACTTTTGCCCGAACCTTTTTCCTTTTTTATGGTTCGCCGGGATGCCCCATTTTGCCTGGATATTCTTTTTCTTTCCAGCGGGTCATTTTTAAGCAAAGTATTTTTTAACTGCGTCCACGTTCACCGGGGATGAAAAGTCTCCGCCATCCATTGTGGATAACAACAAGGCTCCTCCCGAGAAGACCTTGCTGACGACGTACGGACCTTCGTAATTGGGAGTCCACTTTCCCTAGTGATCGGAGTGTGGAGGAAGAATCTTCTTCAGGACGAGATCACCCGTCTGAAAGCTTCTAGGACGCACCTTCTTGTCATAAGCTTTCTTCATTCGGCTCTGGTACAGACGACCATATGCAATCGATGCTAGTCTCTTCTTGTCCATCAGGCTGAGTTGGTTTAGTCGGTTCTTAATCCATTCTGCCTCATCGAGTTTCACGTCAACCAAAACTCGTAAAGAAGGAATCTCAACTTCTAGCGGTAGGACAACTTCCATACCGTACACCAGTGAGAAAGGAGTTGCCCTGGTTGATGTACGTACTGTCGTACGATAACCGTGCAATGAAAATGGCAATATCTCGTGCCAGTCCTTATAGGTCACAACCATCTTCTGTACAATCTTCTTAATGTTTTTATTAGCCGCTTCAACGACGCTATTCATCTTCGGCCGGTAAGGAGATGAGTTGTAGTGTTCAATCTTGAAACTTTGGCACAGCTCCTTCATCATCTTGTTATTCAGATTCGAACCATTATCAGTAATGATCTGCTCGGGAATTCCGTAACGACAGATGATGTCCTTCTTTATGAATTTAGCCACCACCTGCTTGGTCACATTAGCGTATGAGGCTGCCTCCACCCACTTGGTGAAGTAGTCGATGGCTACTAGAATGAATCGGTGACCGTTATATGCAGTGGGCTCGATCTTACCTATCATGTCGATGCCCCACATGGAGAACGGCCACGGGGAGGACATGATATTCAACGGGCACGGCGGCACATGAATCTTATCAGCATAAATTTGGCATTTATGACATCTCTTCGCGAATTTAAAGCAATCTGATTCCATCGTCAGCCAGTAATATCCTGCTCTCAGGATCTTTCTCGTCATAGTATGTCTGCCGGCGTGCGTACCAAATGTGCTTTCATGGACTTCTTCCATGAGCATACTTGCTTCTTTCTTATCTACACATCTGAGTAGCACGAGATCGTGGTTTCTCTTATACAAAACTCCATCAGGATTGAGATAGAAATTTCCCGACAGCCTCCTCAGAGTCTTCTTATCCTGGGTTGACGCTCCCGCAAGATACTCCTTAGTCATAAGGAAGGTCTGAATATCATGGAACCATGGCTTACCATCGGAGGCTTCCTCGATCGCAAAGACGAATGCAGGTCTATCAAGACGAGAAAGGACAATCCTTGGAGCTTCATTCCAAAAATTGACTTTATACATCGAAGACAACGTGGCTAAGGCATCAACCATCTGATTTTCAGCTCTGGGCACGTGGTGGAGTTCCAGTCGATCAAAGAACGAAAGCAACCTTCTGGCATAGTTCATGTACGACACCAAATTTGATTGACGAGTCTCCCACTCCCCTTTAATCTGGTTGATCACAAGTGCCGAGTCACCATATACATCTAGGTTCTTGATTCTCAAATCAATTGCTTCTTCTAGACTCATGATGCATGCTTCGTACTCCGCTTCGTTATTGGTGACCGGAAACGCCAGTCTAGCAGTGAATGGGATGTGGGATCCCTAGGGAGTCGTGATGATTTCCCCAATGCCACTTCCGTAAGAATTAACCGCCCCATCAAATATCAATTTCCACTGGGATTTCCTATCTGGCCCCTCGTCGGGCAACGGTTCATCACAATCTTTCACCTTGAGAAACATGATATCCTCATCAGGGAATTCAAATTTCATCGGCTGATAATCCTCGATCGGCTGTTCGGCAAGGTATTCAGACAATACGCTTCCCTTGATGGCCTTCTGGGAAACGTACTGAATGTCATATTCCGTCAACACCATTTTCCATCTAGCAATCCTGCTCGAAAGCGCTTGTTTCTCGAAGACGTACTTGATCAGATCCATCTTCGAAATTAGCATGGTTGTGTGGTTGAGCATGTACTGTCGTAAACGTTTGGCAGCCCAAGCTAGTGCACAACACGTTTTCTCCAGCATTGAGTAACGGGATTCACAATCTGTGAACTTTTTACTCAAATAATAAATGGCATGCTCCTTTATGCCCGTCTCGTCGTGCTGACCGAGAACACACCCCATACTATTCTCAAGAACTGTCAAGTGCATGATTAAGGGTCTTCCGGCCACTGGGGGTATCAAGATTGGAGGTTCCTGTAGATACTGCTTAATCTTATCAAATGCCTTCTAGCAATCCTCATTCTAGACAACCGCCTGATCTTTTTTCAGTAGTTTGAACATCGGTTCACACGTGGCCGTGAGCTGAGAGATAAACCTTGCAATGTAGTTTATTCTGCCCAGGAAACCACGAACTTCTTTTTCGGTTTTTGGCGCTGGCATTTCTTGTATTGCTTTTATCTTTGTAGGATTGACCTCAATTCCTCTTTCACTCATGATAAACCCCAGTAGTTTTCCAGACCGTACTCCGAAAGTACACTTGTTAGGATTCAGCCTTAACCTGAACTTCCTAAGCCTCTCAAAAAGCTTCAGCAAATTGACCAGATGTCCCTCCTCCGTTTGGGACTTCACAATCATGTCATCAACATAGACTTCAATCTCATGATGAATCATGTCATGAAACAAAGTGACCATTGCTCGCTGGTAAGTGGCCCCTGTGTTCTTCATACCGAATGGCATTACCTTGTAGCAAAATGTTCCCCAAGGTGTGATAAACGTAGTTTTCTCCATGTCCTCCGGTGCCATCTTGATCTGGTTATAGCCGGAGAAGCCATCCATGAACGAAAACACGAAGAACTGGGTTGTATTGTCGACCAACACATCAATATGAGGGAGCAGGAAGTCATCTTTAGGGCTCGCCCTATTCAAATCCCAATTATCGACGCACATTCGCACCTTACCGTCCTTCTTCGGTACAGGCACTATGTTGGCGACCCACGGAGGGTAAGTAGTGACCGCTAAGAAGCCAGCATCAAGCTTCTTTTGCACTTCTTCTTTGATCTTAACGGCCATATCTGGTCGCGTCCTCCTAAGCTTCTGCTTAACGGGAGGACAATCTTCTCGCAGCGGCAAGTGATTGACCACGATGTCAGTATCAAGTCCGAGCATATCTTCGTATGACCAAGCAAAGATGTCACTATACTCTCTCAGCATCTCGACTAATCTCTGCTTGACATCACTCTGCAATGCAGCCCCTATCCTGACGTTCCTGACCAGCTCTTCAGAACCCAGATTCACAATCTCAATCTCTTCCTCGTGAGGCAGAATAACTTTCTCTTCTTGTTTCAACAAGCGGGTCAACTCTTCGAGAAGGTCTTCGTCTTTATCAATCTCTTCTTCGACTTGATAGATCGGGCAATTGAAGTCGAAGTGAGTCGTAGAAGGTCCAGAGTCGATGTCATCTGCTATGTGGATCCTGCAATAACAAGGGTTAAGCTTAAAACAAGGATATGCAGGTTAGCACAAACCCTATTGCCATTTTATTGTTTTTCAAAACAAATATAAAACAGGAATAACAGAGATCTCAACATTTGAATGCGGAAAAAAACGCCTTTTGATTTATTGGTAAAATGCAGGTACATAATCAAACAAGGTCCTGACAATAAAACCATTATGCCCTGGGTAGGACATAGGGTTGTACAATAATTGGAGAAAGTAAATCATTACTCTTTGCCTGTCACTTGGATGGTATCCCTGATGGACCAGTTGTTGAGGCTCTGGCCTGGTTTGCTTGACTGGATCCAAGAATCTAGGTCGCAATCGCTGTCTTCTCCGTCTTTAGACACTGCGTTGACACTTTCAAATATCACCCCGCCACTGGTAAATTGGATCGGCCCTTTACCTCGCGACACACTGTGGGAAGAGGAGGCTTCAGCCGCAGGAGAGTATCCTAACCCAAACTTGTCGTGTTTGTTAGGTATTTCTAGAACTTTCCCCCAGCCTGAGGTAGATCCGGCTTGAACAACGGATCGGGCTTCCTTGAAGGAAGAGAGAGTCATCTCTGGTTTCTCAATCATTACTGGAGCCACATCTTTGACCTTAACAGCTTCGAATGCCTGACATAGGGTTTCATGGATTTCCCCATCCATCTCAACATATTTGAAGGACGACAGATGGCTCACCATTATATCTTCCTCGCCACATACAGTTACGATGCTGCCTCCGACAGCATACTTGAGCTTCTGGTGCAACGTGGAGGTCACGGCACCAGCAGAATGGATCCATGGTCGGCCTAAGAGACAGCTGTAGGCTGGCATGATGTCTATGATGTAGAAGACTGCGTCGAAAGTTTCCGGCCCAACTTGGATTGGCCGAGTTACCTCTCCAAAGACATGACGCTTGGTTCCATCAAAAGCCTTCACAACCAGATCACTGGGTGTGCAAATCAATCCTCTTGTGTCTAGCTTCATCAATGCCTTCTTCGGAAGAACATTGAGCGATGACCCAGTGTCCACCAACACGTGAGCCATAACTGTTCCCCTACACTCTATCGAGATGTGCAGGGCGCTGTTGTGGTTTCTTCCCTTCGGCGTCAGCTCCAGGTCAGTGAACCCTAACCCGTTTCCAGCATTCACGTGGGCTACTACCCCTTCCAACTGGTTGACCGAGATTTCCTGCGGTACATACGTGGCATTCAAAACCTTTAACAGCGCGTTGCAATGTGACTCCGCACACAACAACAAATTCAGGATGGAGATTTTCGAGGGTGTTTGATGGAGGTGATCCACGATCTTGTAATCACTCTTTTTGATCAACCTCATGAACTCTTCAGTGTCCTTTACAAGTAAGTCCTTTTCTACCCCACGAGGGGTCTCCTCAACGACTTTACTCTTTCCCTTATCGGTTTGCTCAGCTTTATCTGCTTTGTCGACCACAATCTCAGGTGGAGCAAATACTCTTCCGCTGCGCGTGATTCCGCCAATTCCCACTAGGTTATCCACAGACTGCCCAGATGATTCTAGTTCCAATTTCTGTTCGTTATAGTAGACGTCTGCCCCATAATGCCACGGGACAGCGTTGGTGCTTTCAAAAGGTATCGGCCCTGCTTTTGTGATGGTAATTATGGGCGGCCTGGGTGTAGAAATGGTTATCGTCTGGCGAGGGATGGTGATGGTGACAACCTCATCATCCTGCTTCTGCATTACCTCTCCAGATCCACATTCGGCCCTTCGGCTAAACTGCAATATTCCTTTGGTCATCAGACTCTGAATCCCCACTATCAACTGTTCGCATCCATCAGGACGAGTCGTACAGCCCATACACAATTCTCCACAGCCCGAAAAGAATCCTCTCTTCATCAGCTTGGCTTTAACAAAGCTAAGCGGTGTCTTCAGATCCTTGACATCAGTCAACAAATCTAAGTTCTCTTCTTCAATAATGGCATTCACCCCACCTCCCCTATGGTTTGACATAGGGTTCTTTGTGACATTCGGCACATTATCTGAGAAATTGATGATCTTAGCATCCACCATATCTTGCACCTTGTGTTTGAAGGCTTTTCAATTTTCTATTGTGTGGTCGGGTGCCCCTGAGTGAAAATCACATGTTGCGTTCGCATCATAACCCTGCGGAGGTGCCCCTGTCAAGGGAGCCAGGTTTTTTCTGGACTAGCTGTAACTGAAGCAGAGTTTGTAATAGCTGAGCATAAGACATGGGCGGTGTCTCAAGGTGACGACTTGACAGAGGTGCTCTGTTCTGATACCTTCTGTATCCTTGCTGATTTGGTTGCTGCTGCTGCGGCTGGGGTTGTTGGATAGCAGGGATGGTTATGCTAGCCACCTGCTGGCGCTGGCCCTTACCCTTCCTTCGAGCGTTAGACACGATGCTCGTCTCTCCTTCACGCTTTTTGTTATCATATGGTTTCTTTCCTCCTCCAGTTGAGGATAGATCACCACCTTGAATTTTTCCCAACTTGATCCCATTTTCAACGTGCTCGCCAGTAATGATGAGATCAGAGAAACTCCCTGACATACCGCTGACCAATTTCTCGTAATAGACCCCCGGGAGAGTGGCTACAAACATCTCAACAAGCTCTCGTTCAACCATCGGCGGCTGAACTCTAACTGCTAATTCACGCCATCTCTGGGCGTATTCTTTGAACCCCTCGTTGTTCCTCTGTGACAAGTTCTATAGTTGAACCCGGTTCGGAGCCAAGTCACTGTTATACTGATAATGGTGTACAAAGGCCTCAGCAAGTTCCTTCCATGTGCGCACACTGGTGGGTTCCAAACCCATGTACCATTCCAAGGATGGCCCGGACAAGCTATCCTGAAAGAAGTGCATCAACAGCTTCTCGTCTTCAGAGTGAGCGGACATCTTTCGGTAGTATGACCTTAAGTGGACACGAGGGCAAGTGGTGCCCTTGTATTTTTCAAAGTCGAGTACCTTGAATTTAGGAGGCACCTTGAAATCAGAAATCAATCCCAATTTAGTCATGTCGACACCCATAGTGTTCTGGTTCTCGAAATTCTTCATTTTGTCCTCGAGTGCTTTAAACCCCAGACGTGCTTCAACAGTCAGTTCTCCTTCAGCACTCCTCTGTGAGAACAAATCTTCTTGGCGATCTTCTAGCCATAGCTGAGGCCCATACAAATTTCCAGCACCTGTGTTGCCATTGCCTAGTCCAGCGTTGCCATTAGCCTCAAAGTTTCCATTACCGACGCCAGTCATATTACCATTGAGCCCAATGTTAGTGATCACATTGCCGTTACCACTTCCATTCCCCCCGGTCACGGGGATGCCACCCTGAGGAGTTTCAACAGGTGGGGGGACTAGAACGCTCCCACCATGAAGCACATCGTTGCTGTCAACCCTTGAGATCAGAGGCTGGACCAATGTTCTGAGCTGGTCTTGGCCGTTGGCAACCACTTTCATGAGCTCCATGAAGCGGTCCATCCTCTCTCGGAGTTCCTGAACGTTAGTTTGCACTTGTTCCAATGCTCTAGCTTGATTCACTCTGGTCGGATAACGGTGGATCGGTCTTCGGTCAATCTTGGAACAACCTGCATACACAAAGGGTTAGAAAAATGACAAGGTGCTCGTCATGCAAATGCAAACGTGTGTTTGTGCCTTGGGGAGATCCCCCCCCCCCCCCCCCGCCCGATCCTAGTTTCCAAGACAAATAAAGTCTATGATTCAATCATGGAAAAGAAATCCTCATATATTCATCTGAAAAGCCCGCTCGGGTAGCGTACAACTGTAATCACATACAATTGAAGCAACAAGGCATGACCCCAACCAACAGACCTGGCGGTGATCAGCATATCAATGCATAAAATGTACAAAGAAAATACAAAAAGATCAGGTGCGGCCACGGGCACAAAGATCTTCTAACAACTTCTTTGTAGCGGGATGATCTGACTGAGTAAGCAAACCCTGGCCCAGCAGGTCCCTCTGCCTGATGGACTCTGGGAGGTTCTCGGCAACGCTCTTAGAAACACCTTCTTCAGAATGGTTCTCGATTCTACTCCTCTTAGCATCAGCCCGGAGTTGAAAATCTTGTAAATTCGTCTCGGCCACAACCAATCTATACTAGACGTCTCGTCGCAGTGAGGCTTCAGCCTCTATCTTCTTGTCTTTCCCCATGATCTGAGCTTCCAGATCGGCTACTTGCTGCTTCAGCTTTTCTTCCCGCTCTTTGTATTTGGCTAGGGTGCTGCTCCAGACCCTCTCGTATTCGGTTAACTTCCGGTACACTCTGTCCAGATCCTGTTTCTTGGTTGTCAACACGCCATGTACTGACTTCAGATCCAACCCCAACCGTTCCCTAGCATCAATTTCTTTGGTCAGATTAGCGCCCAGAAGATTGATCATCTCAGTCTGCTTCTTGCAGGTATAAACGACTTCACTCTTCTCACTCCGGAGCTGAGCGATCTCTTTCTCCAACTCTTCGTTGGCTTTTTGGAGCTCTTCCTTCTCTTGGAGTACCTGGTTGAATTTCTGAATATCAACTGTGGTAGGCTCTTTGTACACAGGAGGATACAATGGTCCAACAGCAGGAAACGACATTAGAAACTTGGCGGCTCTTTCTCGGACCCAAGTCACGTACGGTTCAAAGGCCTTGTTGTTGCTTTTTCCTAGCAAGACTTTCCCCTTTGGGTGAATTTTGCTCCAAGCATTCTGTACCTTGATCAAAGTGTCGCCTTCAAGCAACCCTATGAGATACAGAGATTCCTGTATCTCTTCCTCTTCAGGAGGACCTCGTAGTACATACCCAAATTGTCGTACCAGCAGAGATGGATTGTAGTTGATACATCCATTCCTTCCGACCAAGGGGACGTTAGGAAATCCACAGCAAATATACACAATATCTTTGCCCAACAGATCTCTATCAAACCAGATAATATTGTCAGCGGTCAAACCCATCAAACGCGCGGACCAAGGTGAAGACTCAACAGAATCAATGAACGACCCCGACTTAGGAAGATGGCTAGCAAACCACTTATACAGTAAAGGAGCACAACATGCCACGTTCTTCCCCTTTCTGTTTTCATTCTTGCTGTGAACTAAATGGTAGACGTCTCCGAGGAGAGTGGGTACTGGATTCCCGGAGGCAAATATGTGGCAAGCATCCATGCTTATGAAGTCTAGATGACTTGGGAGTAGCACGATCCCATAAATGCAAAGGGCTAAGAAGGCATTGAATACATCCCATCGACCCTTCTCGACAAACTTTCGGGCTTTTTCCATCAGGAAATGCAAAAGGAAACCATGAACTCCAATCTTTCTGGATACCATCCCTTCCAACTCAGACTCATCTACACGAAGAGCGTCAGTCAACTTACTCAATTTGGGTTCACCCTCAACACGGTAATAAGGCATTTGATTCAACAAAGGCACTCCCAACAGGTCAGAGTACTCTTCCAAGGTCGGGGCTAGGACATAGTCTGGAAACACAAAGCATCTGAGCTGTGGGTCGTAAAACGGCAGTAGGGCATAGAGGCCATTCAACTCGTACGTAGGAAGCTTATACAAAATACCCAGAAGTCTCCCATAACTCTTCTTGAAACTCTGCATCACTGTCTTATCAGCCAACGAAATCAAAGCTCGTAATTCTCGGATGTCGGGTGTTGGTAGCTTGTAAGCCACAGTCTTCTTCAGAGATGCCATATCTGCCGTGAGGATCAATATCACTAGAACCAAGGGGAAATATGCACCTGCAACACAGACACATGTTAATGACATGCAAATGAGGATGCAAACAATGCAAAATGCAATCATGCAGCAGGAGATCAGGACGACTATGCTGTTGAGGAGATGAAGGTTCTGTATCAACAAAACCACAATACTGCTCTGTCAAGAACAACCGTATCTCTGATGAGAAGAAACCCCTGATACCAGACCATAAATCTGCTTTGTCAAGAACACACATATCTGATGATGAAAACTTATGATACCAACAAAACTGATTCACTGTCAAGAAAACCAGGTAGTCTGGGGGTTAAGGTTTCCTGCAATAACCCGACCCTGCTCATAGGTATGTACCTAATCACGGAAAAGGTTTGGCATCCTATGCGGTCATCAGCGTCACAGACTTTCAAGAAACGATGATACGATACCCAGGAGGTGTGGCATCATCATCTCTTGAAGCGGCCTCACTTAGCTGACTTCCAAATGATCGGTTCCCAGAGTCGACAATCCTCAGATCCAACAACCCCTCGAGTCCAAAGGACCGATAGAAAGCCATCAAAGAGAACCTCGTCTGAGTATGGATTACATGGGAACAGATGCAAGCAAAGCAAGCACGTCCTCCACTAACCCACTCTAATACTATATAGCTCTCAAGCCTGGGTCTGGCTTCTCACTCATCAGAATGCCCCTCCCGCAACAGCACAGATAATCATATCATACTGAAAATAAAATGCGGGAAATAAAACGCGATAAATAAAAACAACCCAACAAGTAGACATACAAGCGCTAGGATTGACTCTCGCAGGGGACGTTGGATCCCCAAAATGACTCGCATAAAGGACGTTGGATCCCAGGAAACTATCAAGTCCCCAGCAAATTCGCCAGCTGTCGCTACCGCGAAAATGAGGTGCCGGCAAAACAGAAGAGTCGCCACCTTTTGTTTTTGATCCCTCAGAGAGGGAAAGGAAACGATCGGAAAAACCTGACGAAAAGGGTATAAAACAAGGTCATCCAAACCGTTGTCTGGGTTCGGGAGTCGGTTACGCAAGGGGAAGGTATTATCATCCCTCACGTCCATCGTACTCGATGGGATCCATGCTTGTTGTGTTTATCTGACGGGTTGGTTTATCTATCTACCTATCAAGGCTGGCTTAAAAAAGAAAAGAAAATGACTCGGCAAAGCGTCGCACTTTATGCCTACATATTCTCATCATAGAATGAGAAATCAGAGTCTACGTAGTTCGACTAACTACTGGTTACGGGGAAGGTGGCTCACCAATACGTCAGTATTGTGCCTACGTACTCTCAACAGGCTTGAGAGATCAGAGCTTGCGTAGTTCAGGATAATACGGATTACGGGGATTCAGATTCATATGTTTTTTCGAGCAGGGTTAACAAACAGTTCCAGCAGTTTGGCGTATGCAGCTCGACCCTTGGAGACTTAGGCGTTACCGTTTGCGGTAGAACTGGGAGTTAACGACACTCTTTTCTTCAGAAAAGCTTCCTTTGAATTATGGGCCCACGGGGCAAAAAGGTTTGAAGTTTATTTTCTGTCTTTTACGGAAGAACTGTTTTTTAGTTGTCTGTAGTTCGTACAACACTAGAGACTATGACCTGGGAACGAATGCGTCGCATATCGTCCAAAGGACGTATACTAAACATTCTAGACGATTGAGAGGAGGCCGCTCAATTATCATTACCCAAGTAGCTTAAGGCTCGTAACGCGCTTATACTAACTTGCCTTTATTACGTTTTTTACTGTTGTTTCAAGATGAGAAGAGAGAGGGACAACTACAGGGAGACTATCAAGTCCTAATGTTGTCATGCCAAGGATTCATCCTATGGTTGAGGTTTAAAATAGGGAACTCCTAGAAGTTATCATGCATAGGTTTCAACCTAAAGTTCTAATCATCACTTCCTTATCAAAGGAAGTGAGATTCCTAGGGGATCATGCCAGGGTAAACAGAGACAGATAAAGCATCAACTTAAACAGTAAACAGTAAACGACTGTAAAATGCATGCAATGCAAGTGAGGGAGGAAATGTGTGTGGGGCATCAGCCTCCACAAGCTCGTCTCTACCTCAAGCCAGATATGAATAACTGCAATAATGAAGAAGAATAAAATGCCATCAAGCAAATCACAAACCACATAGGCAAGGGATCAGAGCTCTACCGAATACCCGCAAGCAAAGCCATACAGTAAAAATACAAGCAGAGGGAGCAACTCAACCTCTAATGCAATCATGCTCCTAGCTTAAAAAAATTTAAACATGAAATTATTCTAATGCATCAAGCAAATCACACAAGTCACATCAATACAGTTGCACAGAAAGCAAACAGACAGGAAAGCAAGCAGATCAACAACTTCCACAGCTTCACAGCAAAGCAATCTTCTGGCAGCAGTTCAGTCCACTGTCTGTAACTGTTCTTCAAGGCTTTCATCTTCAGGGAATGAAAGGTACTCCATCTTCAAGCTTCAATCTCAATAGCAAGTATCAACTTGCTTCTTCAAGCTTTCAATGCATCCAACACAAGTATCAACTTGTTCTTCATCTTCTTTAAGCTTCAGCTCTTTCTCCAATCTCAATTTGATCTTCTTCACACAAGTATCAACTTGTTCTTCTTGATATTCAAGCTTCAGCTTCAATGGTAGTCTTCAAACAAAGGGGAAGTGCAACATCTAGCATCTTCAATCTTCTAACAAGGAACTCCATCCTCTAGCAAGGGAGAAAGATTCATCTAACAAGAGCAAGGTGGGATAGGGAGAAGCAAGGTGAAGACCAAAGGTCACCACTAAGCACTCCACCATTAAAGAAAGGAACCCTCAAAGGTTCTACCAACTTGTGAAGAGCCACACATCCTACAAAAGGAGGGATGAGGCCTTCACAAGGGGACCTTACATCATAGGGAGGAATGGAAGTGATCAACACCTTCCATGTTTCATGAAGGAAGAAAATCTATTCTAAGAGATCTCCCTAAAAACCCTAATCCTCAACCCTAAACAAACTACACCAAAGGGAGAGCAATCTTCAAGTCCAAGCTCCACCATGCATTCCACAGCAGCCCACACAAGTCTTCATCATCATCCAAAAGCAAGAGAAGCAAAACCCTAGTCTAAGGGAACTAATGAAGTCATTCTAGTTGAGTTAGCAAGTTAGGATCACCTAAAACCTAGTATTAAAGTTAATTCTAACTAAAATACTAAAATCAATTATAAAATCCTACAAAAATAACTATGGGAACCTATGTTAATCATGACTCTACCATATTAATTCTAGAGATCAAATCCTCAAATAAGACCTAGAAATAAACTCTAACCTACAAGGTACTAAACTTAATCCCTAAAAGGGAGCACCTAAGGTTTCAACCTAAAACACAGAACCTAGTTTCATCAAAAAAATGTGATAAAAATACTATGGGAGCATACATGTCTAAACTAATCACAAACCAAAAATCAAGCAAAAACTCCATACCAAGTGCTCAAACAAAATTCACCAAACAGAGGTATCAACCATTACAATTTTAACATCAAATAAAATGTGAAAAATGCAAATAAAATGAAAATAAATGCTAATCCTAATCTTTTTATTCCATAAAATTCTAGATTCAATCATGAATCAGGGGGAAAAAACCTGGAATTAATTGACCTATTTTTCTATTTTAAATGGATTATTTCTAAACTAATATGAAGTGAAGAAAATAAAAGAAATCAAAAGAAAATAAGAACACTTGCGTGTCAAATATCAACTATCTCAGTTCATTGTGTTGGGTTGGGCCAAAGTGGGGGTGTAAGTAGCAACCAGATCCTTATGCCCAGGTTTTCAACTTAAATGAAACGGGGCGTTTCAATGGGAGAGTCAAAGTCTGACTTCAAGACTTAATCGTGGCCGTGCGTTTCATTTACTGAGTCAAAGTCCAAGACTAATCCAACGCTCACAGTTCATCGTCCCAATTTGAATTCAGATGGAGGGAGATTCTCAGACAGTGGCCTGAGCTGCAGCGCCACCGTCTTCTCCGGTGAGGCTATGTTCACAGGTCATCAAACAACACATAACTATACATCATCTTGTCCAGTTTTTCATCCTGATCGCGAATCTCCACTCAAAATCATCTAACTCTCTCTAATTCAAAACACGATAACAGTTTCAGAAAGTGTCAAAATCTTGAATCTCACCATTCTTCAAATTAAAGGCATCAATCCAATCTTCATCTCATGGTGATCAATTTCCCCTATCTAATCTTGATTATCTATCCAAGAACTGCAAGAATTCAGCCTCAACAGAAATTGGTCATCATCCTAACTTGTCTCTATTCCACGATTTCTTGACCTAGAATCCGACTATACATCACTAGGATCCTAACCACCTATAGATTTCTATCTATCTCCTCATAAATTATGCATAAGGATGAAAGTTACCAACCTGAGTTCAGAGGTGTAACAGAAGAGGTTCTTGATCAATTCAACCTTCAAGATGATGCAGATACACTCCAAAACTCCTTCTGAAGCCAATGCCACCTTCAATTTGCCTTGATTTCTTCTGGAACTCAGAACTCGATTCTCTCTTGCAACTCTGAATTTTCAAACTCACCTTCTGCTACCAGCTTCAAACTCTTCCAAAAAATGGCTGAACACACTCAACACCTTATATAGAACTCATTGGAATCATCCAGAACATTCTCAAAGCTTCAGAATGAGAAATTCAATTTTCAAATTCTCCTCAAAATCTCTTCCACACCAGTCATGATATGCACTCTGTTTTGGCTTCAAAATGCTTGCTTTGCACTCCTCATGAGATATTGAATCTGAATGGTGG
Organism: Lathyrus sativus; assembly: GCA_963859935.3. Taxonomy (NCBI): domain Eukaryota; kingdom Viridiplantae; phylum Streptophyta; class Magnoliopsida; order Fabales; family Fabaceae; genus Lathyrus; species Lathyrus sativus. Next base: position 614,915,232 of record OZ012739.1, on the reverse strand, counting down.
TGATTCACTCCTTATTTCCATCCAATGGCTCATGTTTGATATGTTACTTCATCATGAAGAAACAAAGAAAAAGGGCATGATATTGGACTCAAATAAAAAATCTAACATTTCCAATGTTTCCAAAATGTATTTTCCATTCAAAAAATGCTATTATTTTGCCTCATTTGCACACATATCATTAATTTTGAATTTTTAGCCTTTAATTCTCTTTAATTCTTCCTTTTTCACAATTTCTTGAACCAAGTCTCACCTTGAGCCATTTCAATGCCTCCTTGATACATGGTCAAGGTTAAAACCCCATTTTGAGAAACTTTCAAGTTGCACAAAATTTCATTTGAGACGTCTAAGTTGGTGAAAATGACCCATAACCAAAAATGACCCATAATCACAACTTCCCAAAATGCCCTTGACTTGTCAAACCCATAACTTGAGTTCTACAAATACTATCAAGGACTTATAGTACTCTATGGAAAGCTAAGAGGATAAGTAACAACATTCATGTTGACCAAAAGTTCATAGGAATCATCCTTCTTGGGCAAAAGTGTCATGCAAGTTGGGTAACTTTCAAGCTCCAAATTCACATGCCTCAGATGACTTGTAACTTGTCTGGCTCATAACTTGAGTTCTATGGATCCTATCAAGGACTTATAATACTCAAACTAAAGCTAAGATCATGCCTTACAACAATCATGTCGGGGTCAAGATGAGATGACAATCCTATCTTGAGCTACATTGCCTTGAAGACATGGGTCAAACTAGGGGATTTTACATTGTCAAGTCTTAGAAACCCTAGCCTGAAACTTCTCAAACTCTTCAATCATGATGAGTTGACCTTGGAATCATCCTTATAACATCTCAATGTATCAATCCATGATCACATGGCTCTTGAATTAAGTCTCAACCTTCTTCAAATCATCAGTTGACTTAGGGTTAACCCAGTCAAACCCTAATTGCACCACTCATGGCTAAGTCTTCTTAATCTTGCACAATGACCTATCTAGGCCTTAAAGTGATCTTAAACACTTCTAATGAGCTCTATCAAGACCTCAAGTCCATCTCCATGACCTCAGAATCATCTGATGGCTTCCCACAACTCTCAAGTTAGGAGACCTACACACTTGGCTTCAATCACTCTCTCTGAGGATCTTTTAACTTCTCTGACGAGGATATCAATCCTTATACACCTGAATAACACTCTTAGCTAGCTTCAAAGTCTTGTGTAGCCCTTGATTGGTAATCATACCTCTTGATCCTCTGCATACATGTCACTGAAATGCAAATGATAATGCTGATGTGAATGAAATGAAACATAAGCTAGGTAAAGAAATGTTAGGCAAATTTTGGGGTGCAACAGTACCAGACGAGAACTGGTGTTTACTAAAGGGTTGACCAGCCAAGGACTGGTTTGAAGGTTCTCCAGACGAGAACTGGGCTTTGGAAATGATTTCGGTTACAAATTTCTGACATGTAACAGGTTCCAGGTTATCTGATAAGATGATGACACGATTCCACAACACTCAGCTCTTGCTGACGAGAATAAACTCGCTTGAGTAACTGCCCCGGTGTAATTCAACTTACCCCAGTCTGATCTTTGGGAAAGAGTTCACCTTGAGAAGAAAGTAGTTTGCCATGAGACGACCTCGAGATGGCTTGCCCCAAAATCTGTACCGCTAAAGGATTCATCCTTGATTGAATAATTCTGATAAGCTCTGAAGATATGGAAAGGAACAGTTCCTTTGTTTCCAATTTTGCCCCAGCATGCAGGATCTTCGTAAAAACAAGCTTCCTCACGAGGAGACTTGAAATCTCTGTACCCTGATGGTTCGATATGAACTGCCTCAGCATTTTGAACCTCGAAGAGGTGCTTCAAATTAATTGTCTTCTGGATAGGAATAGCTCTTCTGTGCTTAGGGTGGCCTGCCCCAACTTTGCAATAACTTTGCTCCTGATTGACTGATTTATGGAGCAGTACCTTTGGCTGCGAGAGATTTACCGAATCTTGACCTGATTGCCCCAGATTAACTGACTTTTGGATGGCTGACTCCCATGATGTGATTATTCGATATAGCTTGCCCCGGTTCAACGGAGTATTCAGGCATTCTGCATTCTATCCTGATCAAACTTTCTCGCTGTCAAGCGCTTACTCGCAAGTAAAATAAATTATTCTACATAAAAGATATATTAAATGCAATGCATATGACAGTTTTGAAATCCAAGTCTATTCACTAAAAAAAATTGTGACATATAGTGTATGAATTGCTTATTCAAAATGTCAACATTAATACCAACGCGGTAAGAGGAATCCTTTTAGGAGTCAGTTTCAATGTGATATTTACCGAAGTATGCTTTCGAAACAAACCCTGCTTCAATTAGGACTTTTGAAGGTTGTAACGTGGTCAGGTTCACGGTTTGAAGGAAAGGATAAAGGCTCAAAATTTATTTTAACCCACCTTTTCTCCTTGATGTTCTCCAATCCTGTGTTTAGCTAATCCGACATAAGCGCCCACCTCTTAAAGGTTGAACGACAGGAATGATGGTTCAGGAAACCACAAGTTTTTAGAGTGACAGTCGCTCACTTTTCGTCTTTTGTGCCCGAAGTCACACGACTTGTTCTTTCGAGAATTTTTCTTTTGTAATCCTTTTCGCTTTTCGCTTTTTCGTTTTTCCCTAATTTTTGCATGGACTAACTCTTTTGAGTTTCTTCGATTTTAAAGTCCAGCGAGATACCCTAATTTTTTCCTAAGTCGCTTGTTTTCAAGATTCGACTTAGCGGGCTTCTTCTTTTGATTCTTTTCTTTCTCTCTCTTTTTTTTTTGAAACAAATCGTGCGACACCGGCTTGTCTGACTTGTTAAAAGGAATTGTGATTGTTTCACTCCTGATTGGTGAGTTTTAATCACTGTGGTTTTTTAGGCACGACCTCTAGAGGTGTGATTGGTCCTTGAACGGGAACACTCCTGTTACAATTTGGGCGCTCGACCAAATTAGCTGACACCTACCCTGCCCCAGGTTAAGATTGAGGGTTTTTCATTTTCAGAAAGAAACTCCTACTACTAGGCTCAAAGGGGTTGGCGATGGATTATCATCCTTATATCTTCGGTGTTTAGGAATTTGAAACAATGGTTGTACATCATCAGCAGGTTTTGTTCAAAAGCATACAATCGGAAACTTGCGCGTCTTTCAATTTTGTCATCCTCCCTCGGATTCCACTTAAACAAGCGTTTGACATAAATGAAAGCATAGAGTGAACACGAATGGATTTAATCAAAAACATGCATATTCATTCCATTATCATTATCAATTGAAAACAAACAAGTTTTATAAATGAGATTTGCACTAAAAACAGAAAAGAAACTACAAATGCAAAGAAATGACATGATAAAAGAAGATTGCCAGCTTCGGGGAACTGGGCTTCTTATCTGAACCACTGACTAGGGAGATGTGACCCTTGAAGTCTTCAAACTCAATCAGATGAGAGGTCGACGTGCACAACCAAACTTCCTTCGGGAAAGGAAATATACTCTTTGTCCATCAACTGTTGCACCTTGGCTTGAAAAGCTTTGCAATCTTCAGTTGAGTGTCCTATGGATCCTCCATGATATTCACATTGAACACTAAGATCATACCCAGGAGGGTATGGCTCTGGCAACGGCTTGAGATTCTTAGGCTCCACCAACGAGTTCTGAATCAGATGTGGCAGAAGCTCATTGTATGACATAGGAACATGATGAAGAGAAGCATTCCTTCTTTCCAAATTATTGCGAGGCCTATTTTGATTCTGGCACCGATGATTTTGCTGCTGAGGAGCGTAAGGTTGTTGGTACCGTGATAACTGTTGAGCAACAACTGGAGCAGATACAACATTAGTTTCTCTTTCCTTCCCAACATAAGGCTTCCTTGCATCTTTCGAAGAATCAATAACAACTTGAATCTTTCCCATTTTGATACCGCTTTCGACTCTTTCTCCTGCTACTACCAGATCTGAAAAATTTGCAGACATGCAACCTATCAGCTTCTCATAATACACTCCGGGTAGTGTAGCCATGAACATGTCGGTCAACTCTCTCTCCGCCATGGGAGGTTGCACCCTTGCTGCTAAATCTCGCCATCTCTGGGCGTACTCCTTGAAGCTCTCAGTATTCTTCAGCGACAAGCTCTGAAATTGTAACCTGTTCGGTGCCAGATCATTGTTGTACTGATAGTGACGCACAAAGGCTTCGGCCAATTCTCTCCAGCTACAGATATGGGTTCTCTCAAGCCCCATATACCATTCCAAAGACGCTCCTGCCAGGCTGTCTTGGAAGCAATGCATTAGCAGCTTTTCATCCCTGGAGCATACAGACATTTTTCTGAAATATGCTCGAATGTGTACTCTAGGACTGGTCATCCATTTGTACTTGACAAATTCCGGTACCTTGAATTTGGGAGGAATCTTGACCCCAGAAACTAGACCAAGATATGACATATCGAGACCCAGAAAGTTCTGATTTTCGAAAGATTTCATCTTTTCCTCGATCAGTTTGAACCTTCTGTCAGCTTTAGTTGGTAAACCACCTTCTATATCTCTCATGGAAAAGATATCACTCTGGTGATCTTCCCAACGAGGGCCATTAGCTTCGTGCACAATGCACACACTTCCGCCAGCAGCGTTACCATTCTCATTCACACCACCTCCGCCCGGAGGCACGACAACAGTAGGAATAACCCATGGACTAGATCCACCGATAGGAGGAATAACATCAGCTCCTCCGTGCAATACACCCTCTTTGTCAACTCGTGCTATCAACGACTGGACCATAGTTCTTAGTTATTCCTACCTGCTGGCAACGTTCTGCATCAACTCCATGAACTGGGACATGCGAGCTCTGACTTCATGTAATTCAGCTTGAACCTGATCCATCACTCTTCGCTGATTACCTCGAGGTGGATATCTATGGACACTTAACTGCACAATCCTGTTACTGAAGAACACCAAGCGGAGATAAGAACACGAGGCCACCGAGAACAACCTACAATGCAAATGAGAATACAATATGCAAAATGCAAACATGTTATACAGATGCAGATGTAGAGAGAGGGGATCAAGATGGCTGCTGCTGATGATTGAGAAGAACCAGTGCTCCGCTTTAGCAAGAACGTAGCACTGTCACTAGGACCCCTTGTATCAAGAACATAAATTCACACTGCAAAGAAAATCGGGTAGTCTGAAACCCAAGGTTTACTGCATAACCCAATCCCTCTCACAGGTATGGACCTATCCACTGATAAGGTTCGACATCCTATGCGTTCATTGTAACAGCCCAAAATTTCATTAAATAATTAATTATAGTAATTAATTGATTTAGTGGGATTTTATGTTAATGTTGGAAATTAATTTTTATTAATTGGTATGGATAGAAAATTAAGAAGGAATTGGAGAGGAAGGAAAAATGAAAGAAATATATAAGTGAGGAAGAAAAGAAAAGAAAGTTAGAAAAACATTTGGAAAGAAAGAGGAAAGAAGAAGAAAGGAGAGAAAGAGAAGAGAAGAAGAGGAAAAGTGGAATTCATCAAGAACCAACATCAAAGCTCCGATTAATCGAGGTAAGGGTGAGAAATGTTTCTATTTGATCATTGTATGATGTTATGTATGTTGGGTTGGGGTTTTGGTAGAGTTTTCATCACTTTCCATTTAGGGCAAAATGTTGGATAATTGGTAGATTGATGATTTAATCGGTTGAAACTGAGTAATAATGCCGTAGAATAGTCGGTAACATGTATTGATGTTGTTTATACTGATTTGGATGTGTAAGAGAGGGTTGATGATGGATTGGTGAAGGAGAAGACAGAATAGGGTTCTGTTCTGCGCAGGTTCGCTGGCTCTCGCCAGGCGAGTGAAGGCGAAGCTTCGCCAGGCGAAGCCTAGCGAATGCTGGCGAATAATTAAGTTTAAGTCCCAGTGGACTTCGCTGGCGAGTTCGCCAGGCGAAGTTGGATAGCGAAGGTTCGCCCAGCGAAGGTGCTGGCGAATGGTGGCGAATGAAGTCAGTAGCTACTGACTTGGGCTCGCTGGGAAGTCTCGCCAGGCGAAGCCTAGCGAGTGTTCGCTGAGAGGGTTCGCCAGGCGAAGGTCAGGCGAAGGTTCGCTGCGGGGTCTCGCCAGGCGAATGTGGGCGAGTTTGACAACATTTTTCTTTTGCTGTGTTGATCATGTGGAGATGGTTTGGTTGTTTCACATAGGTGGATACCTTATGATAAGGATATAGATATGATCTATTATGGTAACATGTGTTGTGGGTAGCCTACGGGCGTGAATCCTAGAGTTGTGATATGAATGATTAATTGTAATCGGTTAAAATACATGAGAACATAATGATGATTATGTGTGTATTAATTGATGAGTTGTGAATGTTTGATTGTTGTGTACAATTATGTAATGAGTATGCATGAGAACATTTTGAATATGTGTGCATAACTTATAATTGTATGATTGGTATTGCGATGTGAATACCTTGATTGTTGTGATAATTAGAGATACATGGGAATACAATGAGGAATGTATGTGTATCGTCTAATGAATTGTGAGTGCATATTTATATGCGATTGATTGTGTGAATGCATGGGAACATATGTGATATGTGTGCATTGTTGTTGAATATGATGATGATGTGTGAAATGAATACATTGATAAATGTTTGATATATGTTGTATGTGCAATCATGATGATATTCTCGAAGGGGTGAATTATTCGAATGCATGAGATTAAGATGTCGGTCTTAAGTGCATTTGTTGTGGTTGATTGTACATGCATCATTTAGTCAAGAGGCAATGTCTGTTAGTTTCGTGGAAACTAGTGGCTTGTCCCAAACCTAGAAGTGTGGGTTTGAAGGCTTAGAGGACGGGCCTTTGTGGTTATCGGTCTAGAAGTGTGGACCCGGTTTAATGTAAAAACCGAAAAAAGATAACGGGTTATCGGTCTAGAAGTGTGGACCCGGTTTAATGTAAAAACTGAAAAAAGATAACGAGAGTCGGTACCGCATTGCATGAGTTGCATTGAGTTGTTGAGTCACATTGATATATGACATATGCATGAAGTGATGCTTATGTGTGAATGATGAGATTGTGGAAATTGTAAGTGTATACATAATGTGGGAATGCTTTGTGAATATCCATGTTTGTATATATATATATGTGTGGTAAATATATATGACTATGAGAATGAAGTGTGGTGAGAAATGTGAATATGTGCTATATGACTACCTATATATATATAATCTTATGCTTTGATTATTATGGTTATATTTCTCACCCTTCTGCTGTTTTATAATGCTCTACGAGGCATTGCAGATTAGGATGCTGGGGTCCTTTTGTGAAGATTAGTCTTCATTCTTTTGAGTCTGCTGCTCTGATATGTAACACCGGGTAGTTAGACTAGTATAGTCATTCTTTTGTGATACATTGCGATGTATCAGCTGATGTGGTTTTGTAATCTAACTGATATGATGTATTAATCTGGATGACTTATGTGCATTTGAATTAATATTTTGGAACTGCTTAAATGATTTGATCTTCCGCTTACTTTTGAAAATGTTACATATTTTATGGAGCAAGATGTTAAAGTGTTTTATTGGTGAAGTTGTGACATTCTTCTTTTATACCTTATTCTAAAACTTTTACTCTGATGAATTTGTATATGCATAAATGTTTTATATGCATTTATTTGGGGTATAGAAGGGGGTGTTACAATAGTGGTATCAGAGCAGGTCGGTCCGTCCGGCCAAGTTGTTAGAGTGTTTTTCCCTGTGTGTTATTGATATGCGTGTGATGCATTATCAATATTGGTTGTTCTTACGTGGTTCTGTTGCTGGAATTAGTAAGATGGTTGCAGGAAGGAACGACGAAGCGATTGCGGAGGCATTGACGAGATTGGCGGGGGCAATTGGGCAGAATCCTCCGGCCAATGTGAATGTGAGGAATCATGCTGATGATGGATTCCGTGCTTTGGGGAAATTCCAAAAGAATAACCCTCCGGTCTTCAAGGGAACTCATGAACCGGAAAAGGCACAAATTTGGTTGAAAGCTGTGGAAAATATTTTTCGAGTTATGAATTGCTCGGATGCACAGAAGGTGCAGTTTGGGACCCATATGCTCGAAGAAGAAGCTGAAGATTGGTGGGGTAATACTCGCCAAAGATTTGAGGAAGATGATATTGTGATTACTTGGGATTTGTTTAGAGAAACCTTTCTGGAGAAGTATTTTCCAGAGGATGTGTGGGGGAAGAAAGAGATCGAATTTCTTGAGTTGAAGCAAGGTAATTCGACGGTTGCTGAGTATGCGGCGAAATTTGAGGAGTTGATCAAATTTTGTCCTCACTATAATACTGGTAATGCTGAGAGGTCTAAGTGCCTCAAGTTTGTGAACGGTTTGAGACCCGAGATTAGACAAGCTATTGGATATCAGGAAATCAGGCGGTTTTCTGAGTTGGTTAACAAGAGCAGAATTTATGACGAAGACAGTAGGGCTAGGTCTAGCCACTACAAGAGCCTAAGTGATAAGAAAGGAAAAGGTCAATTCAGAGGAAAACCTTATGTGACTCCTGCAGACAAAGGGAAGCAGAGAATGGGTTATGGCAAGAGGCTAAGTGGGGGAGTTTCTACTCCGGTGAGATGTTATAGGTGCGGTGAAGCGGGACATCGTGCTCCCGAATGCAAAAGTGTTGAGAAGGCGTGTTTTAAGTGTGGCAAGCCAGGCCACAAGGCTCTGGAATGCAGAAGTGGTGCGGGTGTGACTTGCTACAATTGTGGTGAGCAGGGACACATTAGTACCAAGTGCGATAAGCCGAAGAAGAATCAAGGAAGCGGAAAAGTGTTCGCTCTATCTGGATCTGAGACTGCTAGCGACGATCGATTGATCAGAGGTACGTGTTTTATTAATGGTATACCTTTGATCGCTATAATTGATACTGGAGCTACGCATTCTTTTATTTCTTTGGATTGTGTTAGGAGGTTGAATCTTGAGTTGTCTGTGATTTGTGGCGGTATGGTTATTGATACTCCTGCTATGGGTTCGGTAACTACACCGTATGTTTGCTTGAATTGCCCGTTGAGTATTTTCGGTAGAGGTTTTGGGATTGATTTAGTGTGTCTTCATTTAGATCAACTGGATGTCATTCTTGGAATGAATTGGTTAAAATTCAATCGTGTGTATATTAACTATTTTGACAAAACGGTTATTTTTCCCGATTCGGAAGTTGAAAGGGAATTGTTTATGACGAGGAAACAAGTGAAGGAATCGGTACAAGATGGGGCTAAGGTATTTATGCTTATGGCAACTTTGAGGACTAGTGAAAGTGAAGAGATTGATGTTGTGCCCATTGTTAGAGATTTTCCGGAAGTATTCCCTGAAGAGATAAAGGATTTACCGCCGGAGCGAGAAGTGGAGTTTTCGATAGATTTGATTCCTGGAACTAGTCCGATATCGATGGCTCCATATCGTATGTCGGCCTCGGAGTTAAAAGAGTTGAAGAGTCAACTTGAGGATTTGCTTGAAAAGAGGTTTATTCGTCCGAGCGTGTCACCGTGGGGTGCACCGGTGTTGTTGGTTAAGAAGAAAGAGGGTTCTATGAGGCTCTGTGTGGATTACAGACAGTTGAACAAGGTGACTATTAAGAATAAGTATCCACTTCCAAGGATTGATGATCTGATGGATCAGTTGGTTGGTGCAAGCGTGTTCAGCAAGATTGATTTGAGATCTGGGTATCATCAGATCCGTGTGAAAGCTGAGGATATTCAGAAGACGGCCTTTCGGACGAGGTATGGACACTATGAGTATTCCGTGATGCCATTTGGTGTGACTAATGCACCAGGTGTATTTATGGAGTACATGAATAGGATTTTCCATCCTTATTTGGATAAGTTTGTGGTGGTGTTTATCGACGACATCTTGGTTTATTCGAAGAACGAAGAAGAGCATGCCGAGCATCTAAAGATTGTGTTATCTGTGTTGAGGGAGAAGCAGTTGTTTGCGAAGCTTTCTAAGTGTGAGTTTTGGTTGAAGGAAGTTAGTTTCCTTGGTCATGTGATCTCGAGTAATGGTGTTGCGGTTGATCCGTCGAAGGTTGAAGCGGTGTCGCAATGGGAGACTCCGAAGTCAGTTTTTGAGATCAGAAGTTTTCTTGGTTTAGCCGGTTATTATCGGAAGTTTATTGAAGGATTCGCTAAGTTATCGTTGCCGTTGACGCAGTTGACTAGGAAAGGTCAAGTCTTTGTTTGGGACGCCAAGTGTGAAGCGAGTTTTCGAGAACTTAAGCGAAGGTTGACGACAACTCCTGTTTTGATTTTGCCAAATCCAGAAGAACCATTCGTTGTGTATTGTGATGCTTCTTTGATGGGTTTAGGAGGTGTGTTGATGCAGAATAACCAAGTTGTAGCTTATGCTTTGAGGCAACTCAAAGTGCATGAGAAGAATTATCCAACGCATGACTTAGAGTTGGCCGCCGTTGTGTTCGTGTTGAAACTTTGGAGGCATTATTTATTTGGCGCAAGATTTGAAGTGTTTAGTGACCACAAGAGTTTGAGATATCTTTTTGATCAAAAGGAATTGAATGCAAGACAAAGAAGATGGCTTGAACTTTTGAAGGATTATGATTTTGGCTTGAACTACCATCCGGGTAAAGCGAATGTAGTAGCGGATGCATTGAGTCGGAAATCATTGCATATGTCGGCATTGATGGTGAAAGAGTTAGAATTGGTCGAGCAATTTCGGGATTTGAGTTTGGTATGTGAGAAGACTTCTTTTGGATTTAAGTTGGGTATGTTAAAGCTTACAAGTGGTATTTTGGATGAAATTCGAGAAGGACAGAAATCGGATTTGAGCTTAGTTGATCGGTTGACTTTAATCAACCAAGGCCAAGGTGGTGATTTTCAGATTGATGAGAATGGTATTATGAGATGTCGGGATCGAGTTTGTGTTCCGAACATGGTTGAGCTTAAGAAGAGCATCCTTGAGGAAGGACATCGTAGCGGATTGAGTATTCATCCGGGTGCTACTAAGATGTATCAGGATTTGAGGAAAGTATTTTGGTGGCCTAGTATGAAGAAGGATATTGCGGAATTTGTGTATTCTTGTTTGACTTGCCAGAAGTCGAAGATTGAGCATCAGAAGCCATCGGGTTTGATGAAGCCGTTGTTTATTCCTGAGTGGAAATGGGATAGTATCTCCATGGATTTTGTATCGGGTTTGCCGAGGACGCCGAGTAATTTTGAAGCTATTTGGGTTATCGTGGACAGGTTGACTAAATCTGCTCATTTTATTCCTATGCGTATGGATTACCCTTTGGAGAGGTTGGCTAAGTTGTATATTGAGAGGATTGTGTGTCTGCATGGTATTCCGTCGAGTATTGTTTCGGATAGAGATCCGAGGTTTACTTCGAGATTTTGGGAGAGCCTGCAGAGTGTTTCGGGTACTAAGTTGCGTTTGAGTTCAGCGTATCATCCTCAGACTGATGGTCAGACGGAGAGGACGATTCAGTCGCTTGAAGATCTTTTGAGAGCTTGTGTATTGGAAAAAGGAGGAGCTTGGGATAACTACTTGCCTTTGATTGAGTTTACCTACAACAACAGTTTCCATTCAAGTATTGGTATGGCACCATTTGAGGCGTTGTATGGTAGGCGGTGTAGGACACCATTGTGTTGGTTCGAGTCCGAAGAGAGTTCTGTTATTGGACCCGAGTTAGTTCAACAGACTACTGATAAGATCAAGATGATTCAAGAGAAGATGAGAATTACTCAGAGTCGTCAGAAGAGTTATTATGACAAGAGGAGGAAGACACTTGAATTTCAAGAGGGAGATCATGTGTTTCTTCGAGTCACTCCAATGACAGGAGTTGGTAGGGCACTGAAGTCGCGCAAGTTGTCGCCGCGTTTCATTGGTCCTTATCAGATTTTGCAAAGGATAGGAGAAGTGGCCTATCGTGTGGCTTTACCACCGTCGCTTGCTAATCTTCACGACGTATTCCATGTATCTCAGTTGAGGAAATACATTGCGGATCCGTCTCATGTAGTCCAAATAGATGATGTGCAGGTGAGAGATAACCTGACTGTTGAGGCATCACCTATGCGGATTGAGGATCGGAAATTGAAGCAGCTTCGAGGTAAAGAGATTGCTTTAGTGAAGGTCGCTTGGGGAGGACCGGCTGGTGGAAATGTTACTTGGGAGCTTGAGAGTCGGATGAAAGAGTCTTATCCAGAACTGTTTGAATCAGGTAACATTTTCGAGGACGAAAGTTCCTAAAGTGGGGGAGAGTTGTAACAGCCCAAAATTTCATTAAATAATTAATTATAGTAATTAATTGATTTAGTGGGATTTTATGTTAATGTTGGAAATTAATTTTTATTAATTGGTATGGATAGAAAATTAAGAAGGAATTGGAGAGGAAGGAAAAATGAAAGAAATATATAAGTGAGGAAGAAAAGAAAAGAAAGTTAGAAAAACATTTGGAAAGAAAGAGGAAAGAAGAAGAAAGGAGAGAAAGAGAAGAGAAGAAGAGGAAAAGTGGAATTCATCAAGAACCAACATCAAAGCTCCGATTAATCGAGGTAAGGGTGAGAAATGTTTCTATTTGATCATTGTATGATGTTATGTATGTTGGGTTGGGGTTTTGGTAGAGTTTTCATCACTTTCCATTTAGGGAAAAATGTTGGATAATTGGTAGATTGATGATTTAATCGGTTGAAACTGAGTAATAATGCCGTAGAATAGTCGGTAACATGTATTGATGTTGTTTATACTGATTTGGATGTGTAAGAGAGGGTTGATGATGGATTGGTGAAGGAGAAGACAGAATAGGGTTCTGTTCTGCGCAGGTTCGCTGGCTCTCGCCAGGCGAGCGAAGGCGAAGCTTCGCCAAGCGAAGCCTAGCGAATGCTGGCGAATAATTAAGTTTAAGTCCCAGTGGACTTCGCTGGCGAGTTCGCCAGGCGAAGTTGGATAGCGAAGGTTCGCCCAGCGAAGGTGCTGGCGAATGGTGGCGAATGAAGTCAGTAGCTACTGACTTGGGCTCGCTGGGAAGTCTCGTCAGGCGAAGCCTAGCGAGTGTTCGCTGAGAGGGTTCTCCAGGCGAAGGTCAGGCGAAGGTTCGCTGCGGGGTCTCGCCAGGCGAATGTGGGCGAGTTTGACAGCATTTTTCTTTTGCTGTGTTGATCATGTGGAGATGGTTTGGTTGTTTCACATAGGTGGATACCTTATGATAAGGATATAGATATGATCTATTATGGTAACATGTGTTGTGGGTAGCCTTCGGGCGTGAATCCTAGAGTTGTGATATGAATGATTAATTGTAATCGGTTAAAATACATGAGAACATAATGATGATTATGTGTGTATTAATTGATGAGTTGTGAATGTTTGATTGTTGTGTACAATTATGTAATGAGTATGCATGAGAACATTTTGAATATGTGTGCATAACTTATAATTGTATGATTGGTATTGCGATGTGAATACCTTGATTGTTGTGATAATTAGAGATACATGGGAATACAATGAGGAATGTATGTGTATCGTCTAATGAATTGTGAGTGCATATTTATATGCGATTGATTGTGTGAATGCATGGGAACATATGTGATATGTGTGCATTGTTGTTGAATATGATGATGATGTGTGAAATGAATACATTGATAAATGTTTGATATATGTTGTATGTGCAATCATGATGATATTCTCGAAGGGGTGAATTATTCGAATGCATGAGATTAAGATGTCGGTCTTAAGTGCATTTGTTGTGGTTGATTGTACATGCATCATTTACTCAAGAGGCAATGTCTGTTAGTTTCGTGGAAACTAGTGGCTTGTCCCAAACCTAGAAGTGTGGGTTTGAAGGCTTAGAGGACGGGCCTTTGTGGTTATCGGTCTAGAAGTGTGGACCCGGTTTAATGTAAAAACCGAAAAAAGATAACGGGTTATCGGTCTAGAAGTGTGGACCCGGTTTAATGTAAAAACCGAAAAAAGATAACGAGAGTCGGTACCGCATTGCATGAGTTGCATTGAGTTGTTGAGTCACATTGATATATGACATATGCATGAAGTGATGCTTATGTGTGAATGATGAGATTGTGGAAATTGTAAGTGTATACATAATGTGGGAATGCTTTGTGAATATCCATGTTTGTATATATATATGTGTGGTAAATATATATGACTATGAGAATGAAGTGTGGTGAGAAATGTGAATATGTGCTATATGACTACCTATATATATATAATCTTATGCTTTGATTATTATGGTTATATTTCTCACCCTTCTGCTGTTTTATAATGCTCTACGAGGCATTGCAGATTAGGATGCTGGAGTCCTTTTGTGAAGATTAGTCTTCATTCTTTTGAGTCTGCTGCTCTGATATGTAACACCGGGTAGTTAGACTAGTATAGTCATTCTTTTGTGATACATTGCGATGTATCAACTGATGTGGTTTTGTAATCTAACTGATATGATGTATTAATCTGGATGACTTATGTGCATTTGAATTAATATTTTGGAACTGCTTAAATGATTTGATCTTCCGCTTACTTTTGAAAATGTTACATATTTTATGGAGCAAAATGTTAAAGTGTTTTATTGGTGAAGTTGTGACATTCTTCTTTTATACCTTATTCTAAAACTTTTACTCTGATGAATTTGTATATGCTTAAATGTTTTATATGCATTTATTTTGGGTATAGAAGGGGGTGTTACATTCATCAGCGTCACAAACTTTCAAGAAACGATGATACGTTCACCATTTCTGGTTTAGCATCATAATCTCCTGAAGAGGCATAACTTAGCTGAATCACAAATGATCGGTCCCTAGAGTCGACAACCCTCAAATCCAAAATCTCGTCAGATCCTAAGGATCGGAAAGGAAATCATCAAAGAGAATCTCGTCTGAGCGCGAATTTCATGGGAACTTGTGTCTGCTAAGCAAGCAGGTCAACCACTACTCTCTACTACTAATGCTAGGTTTGTACTCAAGCCTGGGTCTGACTTATCACTCAACGGAACATTCCCTCCCAACAGCATAACAATAATGATACAATGCGAAAATAAAAATGCGAGAAAATAAAATACAATACATATGTACACACCCAAAAAGATAAACAAACAAACGCTAGGATTGACTCGCATAGGGGATATGACTATCCCCAGCAGAGTCGCCAACTGTCGCTACTGTGTAAAAGGGCCGACAATGACAGAAGAGTCACCACCGTTCATTATTTATCCCAAAAGAGGGAAAGGAAACGATCATAGAAAACCTAACAAAAATGGGAAAAGATGAGGTCATCGCAACCAAGTCCAAGGTTTGGGAGTCGGTTACGCAAGGGGAAGGTATTAGCACCCCTCACGTCCGTCGTACTCGACGGGATCCACGCTTTGTTGTCTATCTAAAAGGGTGATTGAAACTATCTAGCTAAAGGTCTCAAGGACAAAAGAAAATAAAAGTGACTCGATAGAGCATCGCCGCTCTAAGCCTACATATTCCCGTCCGGTACGAGAAATCAGAGTCAACGTAGTTCGGAAAACTACGGGTGAAAGTGGGGAAAGGTTGTTCGCCAAGACATCACCATCTTGTGCCTACGTATCCTCATCTGGTATGAGAAATCAGAGCAAACGTAGTTCGGGCTAATAAGAACATCGGTTGGTTCAATTTTTTTTACCCAAGTAGGGTTAACAACTAGTTCTAGCAGTTAGGTGTATGCAGCTTGACCATTGGAGACTTAGGTGTTACCTGTTTGCGATAGAAATAAGAGTTAACAAAACTCTTTTTATGAAAAGGTTTTCCACATTAAGGGTCTCAAAGGACAAAATGATTTGAAGTTGTTTTGGTATTTTTTAGAGAAGAAGTGTTTTGAGTTTAATTTGTAACTCATGTTGCACTAAAGACTATGACCTAGGAGCGAATGCATCGCATATCAACCAAAGGGTGTATACTAAATACTCTAGGCCATTGAGAGGAATCCCCCCAATCACCATATCCCAAGTACTTAAGGCTCGTAACACACAATATTTGTTAACCTTTATTAAGTGTTTTTGAAATGATTTGAAGATGATAAGGAGAGGGGACACACTAAAGGGAGACTAACTCAAACCTAGTAGTTGTCATGTAAAATGGACCTATGATTGAGGTTAAGGGGATGCTACCTAATGTTATCATACATGGTTTAAGTCCTAAGGTCTATCATAATCTCAAGATATTAGAGATCCTAAGGGAACATTGCAAAGAAAAGAGAAGAAGGAAGCATGAAATAAAATGCAATATGCAAGTATGCAAACATATAATGCGTAGTTAGAATGATAGTGAGGGAGGAAAAAGTGTGGGGAAGTAGCCTCCACAAGCATATCTCAACCTCAAGCATGCATATGTAAATGCAAAAATGGGAGAAAGTGTGGGAGAAATAATGCACATAAGAGAATTTAAACAAGTGGACAAAAATGGGATGAAATGGGAGAAAGAATCCTACACCATTCAAACATCAACCACAAGCCCTAAGGCAACTCAAAGGAAAAGAGATGAGGACCTAAAGCAAAGGGAGAAAAGTAGAGGAAATGAGAACAGCAAGGCACTCAAAATATCACTCAACCAAAGGCATCATCATGACTTGTGCAAAAGAAGCACAAAAAGGGTCCTCAAGGTTCACCATTCATGACATGCTCCAAGTACCTCCAAAGGAGGGACTAAGCCATCTCAAATGGGATTCCAAAGTCATTGGACAGAAGTAGGGATGAGAGGAGAATGTGCATAAACCAAAGGAAGAAAAGGACAAAAGAGAATGCAAGCAAAGGCATGGGAGAAGATTAAAATCATTCAAACATTCAACAATTGAAACCCTAATGGGAAGCCTAAAAGGAATGCACACTTTAACAAGCTATGAACAAAAATATGACCTATAAATGAGAATCTACACACTTCAACATGTTAGAAGTATGAATCAAAAGAATTGAGAGCTCAAAGGATCCATAAATGTCATTTCCAAAGCAAATTAGGTCAATCACTTGTATGAACATCCCTTAGAGGTAACCTAACTTGGAAATTACCCTAAAAATAGGAAAAATCTTCAAAAATAACCAAATAAAATCTCAAATGACCCTAAAGGTGTTGGAAACCAGGGGCCAAAAGCACAAGGGCAGGGTCCTATCAAAACATCATCAAAAGAAAATAAACCCTAAGGTGCATCATTTGGAAATGGACTAATCGAGGGTCAATAAAAATGCCATAAAAACCCAACCAAAATCCCCTAAACTAGGGGCAAAATTGTCCTATAAAATTCTTCAACCCATCATTGACATGAGAAAATAAAATTCAATCATTGGACAGAAAAATTGATCAAGAAAGAAATCAAGAACATGAAAGGAGCAATTTTAAATCAACTAAAAACACACCCAAGCATTAATTCCCTTTTTTTGAAAAATAATTGGAAAATGGAAATAAAAATTTCCAAAAAATAGTTAATATTCCTAAGTATCTAAAAATATTTTTTTAGGGATTTTACAACACTTGGAAGTATTTTTAGTGAATTAAAATTAAAACAGATGCAAAAAGAAAAAGAAAAAGAAAAGAAATAAAATGGCGTGGTAAATAGCAAGAATAACAGTTCAATTCAATGGGCCTTTATGAAGAGGGGGTGTGATTAGGAAGTTTTAGGCTCAAAATCCAAAACTCAGCTGAGCCAAATGAAACGCATAGTTTCATTAAACGAGTTGGCAGTCAAAGCGCATGCGTGGCAAGGTCAAAGTGATCACATCCCTTGATCACGCTTCAGTCAAAGAGTTAAGCGCTTATATGGCAATCCACGCTAGCAACAGAGAAGAAAAACTAGATGGTGGTGGGCATTGTTTCGGTCATCTTCTCTGTTCGTCTCACCGGAGACGAAGGTGCCAGACCTTATCAAAATGAGCGAAATCTTATACCATTTTAAAGCCCTTGTTGTGTAGAATCTAAATCTAGGTTTGGTTTTCATTTATCACTCAAGAATATGGAGATTTGAAGCCTTAAAGTTTCAAGCATAAAACATAAATTATCAAGAACAAGATTCTATCCTATCCAAAATTTGCCTACATAAGTAGGGCTTCAGTTTTCAATGAAAATGACATGGAATAGATGCATAATGAGTGTGAATTCTTGAAAAGAAAATTACCTAACAGAGCCTCTTCGTTGGGTCTTGTAATGGTGTCAAGCTTGCACAAAACCTTGCGGAAACACTCAAGAAACTTCAAGGAAGAGATTGGTGGTGTTCAATTACTCTGAATTGGCTTCAATGTGGATTCACGATTTTCACTTGGTTCTTGAATTTCTCAATTGCAATCTACTCAATTCTCCACCAAAATGCACGAATGAAGGTTTGTTCTTCATCAGAAATTTATATATTATGGATCAACAATGATTTGGAGGCCCAATTTGGCATGGTCATGATGAATTGAAAAAATCAAAAGTTTGGAATTGGAAGCTCATGTATGCATGCAATCTGGCTCCAATTGCCTTGATTTTGATTCAAATTGCTTGCTGGTGATGAGTCTTGATCAAATGGATGGAAATAAATCCTTAATTTGATCCCATGGCTGATTTTGAATGTGTAGCTTATACTTGAAGTTACTTGAAATTGGTCATGTGTTTGATGCCATACCTTAAATCCAATTTGTGCATTGTGCTTGTTGGATAAATGTGGATCAAAATATGCACAAATATGGTATAGAAAGGAATTAAATCAATCCAATTCAATTCATGACCTTAAAAGTCCTTTTTCAATTGTTTTTCTTCACCAATCCTCACAACCAAGCAAAATACATGATAATTCAGTGTTCTATGGTATAATTGATGTCATTTAAAGCAAGTTTCATGTTGGAAAAAGTTTCATTTGGAGTGCACAAAGTCATGAAAAGGACCTATAATAAAAAGGGCCTATAATCTCACTTTCCCAAAATACCCCTGCCTTGCAAGCCTCATATCTTGAGTTCCACAAATCAGATGAAGGACTTCTAGGACTTTTTGGAAATCTAAGATCATGAGGAACAACTTTCATGTTTGGGTCAAAGTAAGGAAAAACATGATTCTAGGTCAAAAATGCCTTGGTAGTTGGTTGACTTTTGTTGACTAAAATCACATTCATCTGAGGACCCATAACTTGTCTGCATCATAACTTGAGTTCTAGAAACCCAATGGATGAGTTCTAGTACTCCAAAGAAATATAAAAACATGTTCTACAAGTCTCATGTTTGCATCAAGATGAGATGAAACTTGTATCTTGAGATATGTGGTCTTGAAGTTAGGCACTAAACAGGGGATTTTACACTGACAAGCTTAGAAACCCTAATTTAGCAACTTCTCACACTCTTGATTCTTCTTGGTTTGATCTTGCAATAAAATCTTAGATGCATCAACATAACATTCCATGATCTTAATAACTTGGAACTGAGTCTTAATCTCCTTCAAATCCACAGTTGACCTTGCCCTAGGCAAATGAAACCCTAGGTGTGTAATCCTCTAACTACAACCTCTTGCACATGATGTAATGACTTGGATAAGCTCCACAATGGCCCTCAAAGCACTCAATGAGCTTCCACAACATTCTCCATCCATAACCATGGACTCATGATCCTCTGATGATCTTCAATTGACCTCCAAGATAGGAGATACACCACAACTATCCATCCCCTCTCTTAAAGAGCTTTGACCTTTCCCTGATGATGATAAGCACTTGATCACTTGAACAAAACCTCTTAATTAAGCTTAGAACCCTTGGTAACTTTCTCTTGCTATGCACACCCCTCTTGATCCCCTGTAAATGAACAATGATATGCAAATGCTATTGCTAGGACAATGAAATGACACACAAGCCAAGTAAAGAAAAGGTTGGGCAAGATGAGGATGAAGAGGAAGACCAATAGGAAGATGAGGAAGCCCGTCATATGGGAACTGACCCTTCTTTTGATGGTCATGATGCTAGTGGTTAGTTAGGTGATTCACTCTTGCAAGATCCTTATGCTAACCAAGGCTGGGGAGAATGACAACACACTGGTTGGACTAACCAAGGCACCTCTTATATGCCTCAGTCTCCACCTCAATATCAACCCGATAATTATGAAGTCCTTGAGATGTTATGCAATATGCAGCTTCAAGAAGAGAATTTTGCAGCTCTCTAAGAAGAAAGGTTTACAGCTATGTAGGGTCAGATTCAAGCACAAAGTGATAATTTTGATTTGTTTGCCTCCAGAGTTTTGACCATGTTTGATGTTATGGCTGAAACAACGACAAATTAACATCGAGCTCTTTCCGTTAGCTTCAACACGCTCAACAACACTGTTCTTAGCTTTACTAAACGACTAGATGCCCAAGGAGCACCAAATCAGGATTATTCCTTCAGGGGGAGAGGTCACCCATATAGAGGGAGGTGACCGTAGATTATCGAGCTGTATTGGTGTCTTGCATGTCATTTAGCATTTTGTTGTTTGTTTTGCTATTTTTTTACTTGAAACATGTAATGAACTACTTCTGATGTGCAACACATTAAGTTTACTTCTCTATATTTCATGTGTTATTTAATTTTATATCTCTTGCATTAGCAACATTATATGTGAATGTTTGTTGATGTTCTATCTGTTGCAAAGTGTATGGTGCGTACATATGAATATGATTTGATTACAAATGTCCTTTTGCTTCACTCTTTTTGATGTTGTCAAAGGGGGAGAATGCAAAAGCAAGTGCTTCATAAATAATGCTCAGAATTTTACAAAGAGAAATGCATACAGTCAGGGGGATAATGCTCTTCGCAAAGTACTCAATGTATGGAAGGTTTTTCCATCATAAAAAAGGGGGAGTATGTGAGGGTAAGGTTCCTTAGTGCTTTATTTTAATGATGTCAAAACAAGTAAGATTATGTACTTATGTACTTATGTACTTTGGACGGTATCATCGCGTCTTAGCTTACATTCATCCCTTTAATATGCATATAATAATCAACATACATGAATCTATGCATATAGGATCATCCCCTATGTGAAAATTGTGCATTGAATCATTTTAGATACATTAGGTCGAACCATATAGGTTTAGGTAGACTAAAAAATTTATAAAAATATGTTTGTGGCATTCTGGCACCCTTGTATCGACTCACAAATGTGTGGAGGTCGACGCATACTGAAGGATAAACAATTTTCTACTCTCGGGTGTTCTTGCGTCGACACATGGCTTGATTCAGGTCCACACATGGTTTGATTTTCTGTGCAGATTTACTTTCTGGAGTGTTCAGGTCGACTCATAGAATGTTGAGGTCGACCTCTCACTCATCTAAGCATATTTTTCTGCTTCTTAGAGCTATAAGTCATGTCTGTATGGGCAACAAACTGTTGGAAAAGACTCCTAAAGGCGTATTACTCAAATGCCTAGGTGATACAGAGGCATATCTAGCAATATTGGAGGTCTGTAGTGGCACTTGTGGAACTCATCAAGCTAGCCAGAAAATGAAGTGGCTATTACTCTGACAAGGTTTTTACTGGCTAAGCATGTTAAAGGATTGCATCGACTTTGCCAAAGGGTGCCAAGAGTGTTAGAGACACGCAAACATCCAACATGTCCCAGCCAGCGAATTGCATGCAATCATCAAGCCCTGGCCTTTTCTAGGGTGGGCACTGAACGTCATAGGTGAGACCCAACCAGCGTCATCGAAGAAACAAAAGTTCATCCTGGTATGGATTAATTATTTCATGAAATGGATAGAGGTCGTACCATTGATAAAGGTTGAACAAAAGGTCGTGGTAGATTTCATCCAAAAATATATTATTTATAGGTTTGGAATTGAAGAAATCATTACCACGAACCAAGGACCAGTCTTTGTAGGACAGAAAATGCAAGAGTTTGCAGCTGAAACGAGTTTCAAGTTAGTCACGTCCATACCTTACTACGCCCAGGCGAATGGAATAGTCAAGGATTCTAATAAAATAGTCATTGGGCTGATCAAGAAACACATTGCCAAGAAGCCTAATAATTGGCATAAAACACTAGATCAAGTTCTATGAGCTTGTCGAACATCCTCTAAGAAGGCGACAGGTTCAACGCCTTTTCGTATAGTGTTTGGCCATGATGCCATATTACTTGTGGAAATATGTTTGCAGTTCATAAGGGTACATCGGCAAAATGAAATTCCTTCAAAATATTATTGGAGTATGATGTTCGACGAGACCGTCGACCTAGACGAGGAAAGGTTAGCTGCTTTAGACGTGCTGATGCGACAAAAGGCGCGAGTGGCTAAGACATACAATAAGAAGATTAAAGGGAAAACCTTTGCAGTAAACGATTATGTTTGGAAAGTGATTCTAACTATGGATTGAAAAGCCAAACATTATAAAAATGGTCACCAAGATGGGAAAGGCCATTTCAGGCGATTCAAACGTTCACCAATAAAGCCTAGGAAATTCAAGAATTAGGCGTTGATCGACGAATCTTAAGAGTAAACAGAAAATATTTGAAAAAATATAAACCTATGCTCTAAGAGGTTCAATTCAAAATAAAATGAAATATTTCATTAAATGGTGGCAAAACAACAGCGTACAATGTAGCAAGCAAAATGTTAAAAGACACATCATTTTGACCAGACAAATAACTAAGCTGGGAATCTAAACTTGAAGTCCTTCAAGAGAGTAGTCTCATATGCATTCCGGTTGTCCAGACGAGCCTTCTTTTCCGCCAACTGAGCAATATGTTCTTTGATATGCAGGGCCGTCTCACAGTGGCCAATCCCATTAAGGACTTCTCGGTCGGTGACGTCCTGAGGCGGAAGAGCTTCAGACGAATCCAGTGCAACTTTCTATTGTTGGACCTTGAAAATATTTTTGTTGAGCTCCTCTATTTGGGCTTGATAGGTCGAGATCTACTAGTCAAAGGCCTTATGCTTATCAAGACGCTCTTGACATTTGGTATCAAAGTTGGTCAGCTTCTGCTCACAAAGCTGGTTGGGGTCCCACTCCATCCTCATCTCACAAAGTTGATCTAGAAATCAGCATGCCGTCAAAGAGCAAGATCCTTGTTGAGCTGGATGAAGAAGGCCTCAAACTCAATCAAGTACTGAGACAATGAGTTAGGAATGGAATATTAAGAGATATTGTCAATAAGTTTAAGCTCGTCGGCCCCTAGCATAAATTCTTCTTCAACCACAATTGAGAATTCAACCTCAAACAGATAAGACCTAAGTTGTTGAAGTTTGAGAGTAACAGCGGCGACCACTTTCGGCAAAGGAATAGGGACTGAGGCAGAGGGCCCAGAATCAGCAGACACATGTCTAAGTTCTTGGAGTTCCTTAAAGTCTTGGCTGGATTCTTTGCCTTCATGGCCAAAAGTTCAGCTGGATTAAAGGAATTGTTGGAAGTGGCATCTTGCAAAGATGAGTCGGAGGAACCCACAATATAAGTTCACAAATCTTGATGGCCTTCCCCAGGAACTTCATCAGCAGAAGCTGTTGAAAGCCCTGGTGTACATCAACTTGAGTGTCAAGACTGTCAGAATCAGTTGTGACAAGTTCTTTGTTTGCATCAGTTTGAGTGGCATAACCGTCAAGAATGGTTTCCTCAGTGGCGACACCTTGAGTATTGTGTCCACCAATAGCAACCGTTGAAGTATCTTGATTGGAATCCGTCTGAGGCTCAGCATCCAGATTATCTTCAGTGGAGAGGCCTTAAAATTGGTCTTGTCTTTGGGGCTGGGGTAGGCAGAAGTTTCCGTCAAGTCTTCAGCAGGAGGTCCCTGTAAAAGAATTCTCGGATCAATATTCAGAAAGAAGTACAAAATAAGCGATAAAAACGGTCAGTACCTCAGGTGTCGTTGGCTGGGGAGGAGGATTCAGAGTCAAACCCTCATGCGGGGGAGTTGACATAAAAAGAATAAAGGTTTGTTCACTAGAAGAAATGGCCTTCAAGGCCGTCTTTTTGACATGGATAATTGGTTTTTTCTTCGTCAGAGCAGCAGGCGTCAAAGTCTTGACAAAAGAGAAGACTTGAGAGTTAGTACTACTCTTAGAAGCTTCATCTTCAGATAACATCTCTTCCAAAACCTAAAGCAGTAAGGAGCGTTAGAGGCCCGTCAAAGTAATAAATCTTAAAACAGTAAAAACACTTGGAAAACCTGTGGGTTTGAAGTAGAAGTCGCTTTCGTCTTCTTTAGGGCTTTGGATGGGACGAATGCAGTGGTTGAAACATGCTTCCGACCCTGGAAAACAAGCATACAAAGTGGTTAAATGGGGTGGATTCTCAAACAAAAGAGTTAGGGAAAAAGAAGGTTGCCTTCTTTTGAAGAGTAGCCTCGACATCATAGATTTGGATTGTTTTGACAGGACCCTCCTTGACTGGCTTTACAGGTGGGAGTTTTCCACCCAGAACGGAGAAGGCATCATGTAACTTTTGCAAAAAGACAGAACTGTCGAAGTACTGGCACTGGTAGTGTGACCACCATGTGTCTGACTCCTTGGTGGTGAAGGAGTTATGAAACTTAAATGCAAGATGCCCAATGTGTTAAGCCTTGTGAAATTTAAGACAGACGGATGGCCGTCAGCGTTCAGGGCTTGACCAGCCCACATAATATTTGTCGAGCGAGATACTAGAGACTTTGGTAGTATTTGGCTTAACCCGAATTGGCGAGCCACCAAATTGGGTTGATAGTTGATAAAACCATACCCTTTAGACTCAACCTTGATCTTGAAAGACAACATGGTGGGAGTTAGAAATTCCCTCCACACCGCATTCGACAATGCCACAGACTTTGGGGAGACCCCATGTAAAAGATCTCTAAACCAAGTCAGACCAAAACATCGATCTGCAAAGGGAGCTAGGTCAGAAAAAAAGAGTGGTGGTGTCGATAAACATCTTAATGTACTCCAGGAAAATAAATTTAGCGAGGAGTTTCTTGATGAGTGATCAATGCAAGCCTCAGACCTTCGATTGTTTGATCCTGCATCAGAAACATGATGCGCTCCATCACAGGGGCACCCAATCGGTGCTCGAAGGTGGCATTCAGCCAATACTGTAGCAACCAAATAGGGCCTGACAAATTTAATGCTTTGGGGGTAGAGTGAAACAATCTTAGCTTCAACGAAGCAAGCCTCTAGAGTGGTAATAAGATGCTAGTAGAAGTTTCGCCAAAGAAATTTGTCGGCCTTCATGAATTTGAATCACCAGACTAATATAGCTCTTGGCTATTTGTAAGGACCCATGGCAAAACACGTAGTACGAAAGCCAGAGAGTCAGGAAAGCAATGTGCTCTTTATCAGAGACTTTTTTAAAGTCCTTAACATGATGGTCTTCGATGTAGTATTTGAAGGTGGCCCGATTTAAAGAGAATGAATTCTCAATAGAGAGGGTAAGGTTGAAAGTCTCACCCAAAGGAGATAGACCAGTGATGGCCGCCACGTCGAAGAGAGTAGGTGTCATCGTGCTAAATGGAAGTTGAAAGGTATTAGTCGAAACCTCCTAGAAGTAGGTCGACACAAGGAGTTAGCAAGGATTGACCCTGTGAGCTTGCCTCGAAATCTGAGTGATGTCGAAGATTCTAGCTTTCTCCCATTGTGCCTTATGTTTGTTCTGGACCCTGTTGAGCCAAGCCAGATATTCCTTATTTCCAGGAGTTGGCATAGACCTAAAAACTCGAGAATTGAGGTCCATAAACTTCAGATCGATGGAACTGTTTTTCTCAAAAGCAGGCGAAATAGCAGGAGTGAAATAAGGGGAAAACTCTTGCACATGCTTGGTATGTGTTTCCATACATGGATATGTCCCTTGAAAGGCCAGAAGTTTATCCGTCACCACAAAAGGGATCAACATTTGGTGTTGCCATTTTTCCACCACAACTTTGTCAGTAGATGATGGTTGAGGAACAGTTGGCAAACTTTTCTCACCAGTAAGAGTGAAAGCTAGAGGATTGTCACCAGTGACTAGAGTAATGGAAACCATCGTAATGCTAGGAAATAAGGGATGAAGAAAGGTTTTGAAGGTTTTTGAAAACACAGTGAGAATGCTAAAATTTAAGAGTATTGAGGTTTCAGGAAAAGCAAATAAGAAGAAGGAGAAAAGGAAAGTGGTGAAAATGGTATTTATAGACACCAAGAAACAAACAACAAAGATTGACAAGTGGCAGTCGACAACATTTCAATGAGTGTTTTGTTTCCACTATAGTGGGAGGGTTGGTGAGGGAAGTTGAAAATCCATGACCTAGGGAATAGACAGAATGATGGCAAATGATGAGAGGTTTTCTTGGAAATCGCAACGCCGAAACGTTATCATCATGGTGAATGAAGTCAGCAGACGTGACATAAAGGCGAAATTTGGTAGAATTTAAACGCCTATATCTCGGTCGAAGAAAAGTCTCAGTCGAAGTTGGCTTTTTAGAGGGGCAATTTGTTAGCTGGTAAATTCCGACCAAGGAAGCAGAAGTAGGGTCGACGGGACATCTTGCAAAACCAGGGCAAAGCATCCCCGATATCCTATCCGTCGAGAGAATATTGAGGCAGACTCGACATATAGATATCCCAGTTGAAGTCAAAGGAAGACCAAAAGCTCCAGGTGAACGAGCAAGCTTACAGTAGACGAAAACGTAGGAAGTTACCAAGGTAGTGGACAGACATAGGTATACATGTGGTAGACACAGGACGATGGACAGAAGAATAACAGTCACTTTTGGGCTTATTTAAGGAAGTGTCAATTTAAATTCTAGGGGTCGAATTTTATAGCATTGAGAGAATATACTCAAAGTACCTACGTGAGAGAAACGAGTCAAAACTCTAAAAATGTATGCATGCGTCCACTTTTACACTTAAGCAATTTATTTTATAAGTCTTGTCTAAAATTTTGGTATGCAGATCTCAGATATCCTATAACATTAATCTCTTCTAAAAACAGAACAAGGACAGAATATGATCATTTTGAATTTACTTTAAGAATTAACAGTGTCATGACATTTGTTGTAACATCGGTAGACTGACAGAACAATTTCTCTAATCATTTAAATTGAGCAGAATATTAAATGCAGAAAGATAAATAACACAATGAATTGTTAACCCAGTTCGGTGCAACATCACCTACATCTGGGGGCTACCAAGTCAGGAAGGAAATCCACTATTAGTAGTATCAATTTAGAGCTAAACTCCCAGTTTACAACCCCTCACTTAATCCCTACCAGTGCAACTTCTACCTAGGACACTCCTAGATATGAGACACCTCTCACTCCCCTCAATCACAACAGTGATAAAAACAAATGAATAAGTTTTAGAAGACACTCTTCAAAGACAATACTTGATCTTTCTTAACATCTTCAATCAAGAACAATAAACTCTTGCTTACAAGCTTCGGGTGAACAATTTACAATTAACAACTATGTCTACCATGATGCATCAAAAGATACAAAGGGTGACTTACAAAGTCACACACACAAGAGACTCTCAAAACCCTAAACTATTATTTTGCACTCAATATCTTCTTGTTGTGAATGCTTGTCTTCTTTAGGTCTAACAAGTCCTTATTTATATACTCTTCTACGGACTTGGACCTCATAAAAAACTCCCTCAGATTTGATAAAATCAAATCAAATAGTTTTTCAAATCTTTTCATAAGATGATTCTTCAAATTAACATCAATTTAGATTTGATCAAATCAAATCAAAACAAACTCCAAATCTCCTCATAATTAAAACCAACTCATATTTGATAAAATTAAATCAAATCAAATTCCAAATCTTCTTATTGCAAATCTTCTGCGATCTTCTCACTGCAAATATTTTGCAGAATCTTTCTTCATAAAAATAGAAACAAATATTTTAGTTTTCTAAAAAGTCTCAAAGATTCTTTTAATGAAATCCAATTAAATCTGCACTTTGTTCCTGATAAATCTTCTTTGACCTGCACATAATGATGAGTTACATCCAACATGATCTCATCAAATCAAAAACACCTCTGTCAAGATATAAAATAGCAGCGTCTGCTGTACCAGACAAAGATGTCATGACATCTGTCTCGACATCTTGTTTGAAACACATGACAGTAGTACTGTTATTACAATTGATGAAGATGTTATAACATCTTGCTTAACATCAGTGTAGAATCATGTTTTACCAAAATTTAGCCAATCATAGAACCATGGAACTAACAATCTCCCCCTTTAGCAAATTTTGGCTAAAACAACCAGACCATGATAAATCTTGAGATATAGACTTATCAGAGCAACAACATCTCAATAGTAGTTTTCTCAAATACATCCATCCTTACAAACTATCATGCTCCCTGTTGCACCCCAAATTTTGACCCCTTAGATTCTCATCACCATTTTAGGATCATATTCATTTTATTAACTAACCTTAACCCATTTCTAGTTTATCTTTTTTAAGATGCAGATAAATCAGGGTTCCGTACCGTCAAAATCGGGATTTCAGTGGTCTGATCAATCAATGTTTTGGATTGATTCAACCAGGTCTCCACACCATCAAATATACTCCATTGGATCAAGTATGAATTCAATTTGAGGTGGTCACCCGGGAATTGAGAACAGTGCAGTTCAAGACGCCCGATTAGGGTTTTCAATTAGGAAAAGTCAACTGTAGTTTGACTTTTGATTTAAAGAATTTTTAAATGGTGGGATCAAGGTCCATTAAGCTCCTATGGCTTAGTAAAGTCCATCCAAAGAGTTTCAAGTCCTCAGAATGTCCGGATCATCGACAGTCGACTCAGTAGTCACCGATTGATCGAACGGTTGACCAAAAAGTCAACTCTTCAACAATAAGGAATTTGACTTCAAGATGTGAATAAAAAATGTTCCTTATGTCATATTACACCTCCCCATAAAATTTCATGACCATTGGATCAAGGGTTAGGAAGTAATTGCAAAAATCAGGAATTAGGGTTTCAAAAGGGGCAAGACCATAACTCCTCAACCACACATCCAAATGAAGTGGTTCAAATCTCATTGGAAAGATCTTGACAAATCATACAAAAGCCTCAAAGTGGTCCATGATCAAAAAATGCATAGATTTGGAGTTATGACAAGATTCATTTTAAGAAGGGAAATAACTTAGAAAATTCTAAATTATTTAGCCTTTTTAAGTGGTTTTTTCAGCAACTTCGAAGGGTTTTTTAACCTAGTTCCATATAGAATTTGGAAATCTACAAAACATGAAAGTTATAGAGCTACTTAAGGGATTTCCAAATTATGGTAGAACTCCTCAATAGCATGTGTGAGCAGGAAGTTATGAGCTATGGAAGTTGGGGTTGTCAACACTTGAAACCACAATCCAACACTTCTCAAAAATCAGATTTTCACAACTTGAGACATCCTCAACCCTTGGATCATGACTCAATCTGATGTTTAGATGTGTGGATGAAGAGAAATGCATAAAAATGAGAAGCTTGAAGGGAGAGGCAAGTTGCAAACTTTGTGCGTTAAAATATTCAAATGTGTAAGAAGGAGAGAGAAACTTTTCACTCTAAATCTGTTGCAGCTGGCTCACCCTACACTCTAAGCTCACCTCAGTCACTTCATGTCCATCTCCACTTGATTTTTCTGATCTTCTTTGGTCCATGGAATTGATAGGAAGAGATTTGGCAAGATTTTTCAAAGAAACTTCACAAATCTCCCTCCAAAAGTGGCAAAGTACCAAGCTGCCCTCACTCTTGTTTTCACTATAAATAGAGGCCTCTTCATTGATGTTAGACACACCAGAGAAATCTCCAAAACCAAGAGAAACAATAACTCTCAATTCTCTTTCATTTCCTCAAGAATCCTATTTTTCAAAACTTCCATTTTTCACCAAAAAGTTGTCTTGAGCAAAATTCTGCTCAAGACCAGTTCTTCCATTTCTAAGCCACTCAAAACCATCCACACAATCCCTAAACATTATTTAGAAGGTGTCCATACATTCAAACCACTCAAAAAGCTCATTTTCACAAAAGTCAAACTTCACACCTTAGTAGTTTGACTTTCTTGCATTTTGAAAGCCAAATTCTTACTTGAACCATTTCCTACCTTTCTAACACTCCCAACACCTCTTATACATCATATCTCAACTGTCAAAGCCCTAAAAAACCAGCTGGAAATCACACAACTCCAACTGTCTTGAAAAGTGGATTATTGCTTCAAGAGGAAGCAAGCTTCAAATCTTTGCAAAGGAAAGAGGATCACTGGGTTTCTAAGCTTCTTAGCTTGCTCAAGACTTGTCTACAAGAGGTATGTGAAATTCAAACCCTTTATGGATCATACATTATCATGTTGTATCATTTTGAGGTGATTTTGTGAAAATATGGTCTTGCTGCCCTATCTTAGTTCTTGGTCAAGAGCTCTTGTTTCATGGTTATGTTACTTGTTTTTGATAATGTACTTTCATTTGTAAATGATGTGTGGATAATGTGTTACAAGATTGTACTTTGATATCATGTATAACTTGCTTGTGAAGATTTTGGTTATGTGGTGTTTTTGAGAATCCAACATGGAAATGTGGTGTGCTTTCCCTAGGCCTGTTAGTTTTAGTTCATTAGTGAGATTTGGATAACTTGTAAGTTACTCATAGGATCCCCCTGCCCTTGATCATGTTTGAATCAAATGTGGCTCTTGTTTCACACTTATGATGTTTTGGTGTCATCTTGCTTATCATTACCATGAGTTGTGTATTGGTTTGTTTGTGCTTGCTATTTTTGTATCTCAAATCATTGGTTAATGTTTATGAAAGCTTACCTGCCTATTTGATTTAGTTGAGTATGAGAAACATGAGGTTTGCTATTAGGGCCTGCTGTGAGTTTTGTATTTTTGCTGTCAAACTTGACTTTACATACCATTTCTGGTTTGGATCATTTGTTGTTTGATTTTAAGATTGGAAACTCATTTGCTTACCTATTTTGAGGATGTGTGTGGTGCTTGTGTGCTTAAATCTCCATTATATGTTCAAACTGCTATAGCATCCTTCCAACTGCATTTTTCAAAATATCATGATACCACAAACACATCATTTTCTATTTCAATCAATTCCTACTTGATCTATGTGCATAATATCACTGCCTTGCTTATTTGAAATGTGTGTGTGCTACCAAAACCTCCCATTTGTCATGGACTGGCCAGCTGCCTTAATATGTTGTTGTTTGTGTATTTTCTTAAGCCTCAATGTGCTTCCTTTTGTGTGATGATGATCTGAGCTGTTGTGTGAGCATGGAAGTGTCTTTTATCATATTTATAATGTGCATATATCCTTGTTTGGTTTAAAATTCCACAATTTGAAAAATGCCCCTGCTGCTACATAAACTTGCCAAGACAGCTTTTCACATTTCCTACCACAACATGGTTTTTTGATCCAACTGTCATATGCTCATTCTTGGAGTTGAAACTCATTCCTTATCATATTAATGGTGTGTGCACATTGTTTATTTGATTTGTTCTTGCCTGTTTTCACAATTCCACTCACAATTGCATTTTACACTAAGTCTGCCACAACTTGCAATGCATTATCATTTCTCTGTTGAGCATGACTTTATTTGATCTATAGGCTTAGAATCATCAGCTATCATGATTGAAACATGTATTTGACACTGGCATGAACTAAATCTACTCAGTTTAAAATTCCACAGTCTGCATTTTCATGCTATGCTTGCCCTGCACATACCATTTTTCATTCTATTTGACTTATGATTGGTTTTAGGGTCTAGACATATTTGTTAGCACATTTGAAACCTGTGTGTGAAGGTTGCTTAGTATGAACTATTCCAGCACATGTTTTGGCCTTGTGATTGCATTTTAACATGCTTCCTTGTGGCTTGATACCCATTTTGTTGATGTATGACATATTGATAATCTCTGTGAAGTCTACCATGTTTGTTCTCATTTCAGATGTGCATACCAATGTTTAATCTTTAGCTCATGTGTTTTCTCATGTTCTTGTTCATGACTGCATCATTGAGGCTAGCATTGTTATACTGAATTTGCTACCATTGAATAATCACCTGTTTCACTTAATCCATGTTGATTCTTGAGTGTGAAAACTTTCTGTTAGTATGTTTGCAATGTATGTGTGATGTTTTTCAAGTTTGATTTAGGTCAGCATGTGTTTTGGCTTTAATAGATGCATCATACCATGAAAATCATTGCAATTCATATACCATTTCTCATTCCAGGCCTGCTTTGCATTAACTTCTTGTTAGAATACTTTCAATATCATATTCATGAACTGCTCATGTTGTTCCATCATCCTAATCCCCACTTTTTCAGCTTATGTGCATCAATATGCATTTGAACATCATATTTGCATTTGCTATCGTGTTTTGATTTGCATGCCTCATCTTGGAAAACTAATGGTACTATCTTATTCCTTGCGCAATTTCACATGAGATGGACTCTTATTTTGTTAAATTTGATGAAGTTTTGATCTAGTTATGGTTCAAAATGCAATTCAGCTTCATGCTTGTTCTTGGTTTTTTTGCCTTGCCCAGATTTTCCATGAATACTTGCCATATATATTTATGGGGGTGGCTAAATCAACAGATGTATAGCCACCCCAGTGGTAGAAACCTTACTCTCTCATGCGCCTTTCACTTGCCAAACCAGGGTTCGATCCTTGGATCAACCCTTTTTATTGTTTTTATTTTCCATTTGTGTTGAATTGATCTTCTTTCTCTCCTTCCACTCACTACCAGCGCGCGTGTGTGTGCCTTAGTGGTTGAGTGTGATGTTTGTGAACTGAAGGGCCTGGGTTCAACACCCAGCTTGGCCCTTTCCCCTTCTTTTTATTCATTTGTGTGGTTTTATTTTCATAAATCATTTCAACTTGTGCATCGCTCATTATTTTCAACCCATTCTTTTTGAAATTTTCTCATTGTGATGTATAGTTTTATTTAATGGATTGTAATCTCATAATTGCTTTTTTTTTACAATGCTTTTGCCTACTCGGTAGTAGATCCATTTTTAGGTCGTTACCGTATGTTTCGATTAAATTTCCTTCGTACCATGTTTATTCTATCTTGTGAGATTTATTGGTATTTGACTCCTTTATGTTTGTGAACATGTTGAGATCTCATTTTCTTGTTGGTTGTTACCATGATTTATTGTTTCTTTCCTAAAGCCTTGTATTGAACTGTTGTGATCAATCCTTGCGTATGTGAGTGTTATCAATGCCTAATTGTTGTTACATTTGAACTTATAACATGATTATTTTTTAAGTGGTAACTTATTTATATGGTTGATGTGTTTCATATTTGATAATATGGCCTTGGGGTTGTTACCTTCATCATGTTTCAATCTTTGTTAAGATATGCTTTCAATCTTTGTCAAGATATGCTTCCATCTTTGTTAAGATATTTGATTCTCGGTTGTAACCATTGGTATTATTCAATCCTTGCTTATTGTAATATGCATGCCTACTTGATTGTAATCTTGTTCATCTTGCTTAATTTTTTATTTTGCTTTGTTAAGTATTTATTCCCCAAGTGATAGAACTTTGTAGTTCTCACCCAAGTTGTCTCTCTCTCTCTCTCTCTCTCTCTCTCTCTCTCTCTCTCTCTCTCTCTCTCTCCTTCCAAAGGAAAAGTCTCTCCCTTGACCCTTGTGTCATTGGATAGCTCATTACCCCTCTCCCTTGACTTTGTGAAGCCATCTTAAACCCTAGCTTGGTTAAGTTAGAACATACAAGCCATTAGATTTTGCTTTAAGTCTAGAAAACCCACCTTTACTAGGAGTGTTCTCCAACTAGAACCCTAGGATAGAGTTTGTAAACTCTATGAAAGAATCATAGTAATGATTACTTACTCCCCTCTTAAGTTTTATAACATAGATCTAGAGAGTTTTGTTAAACTCTACACAAGCATTGTTATGTTTGTTCCCCTTTGAACCTTGACCATAATTAAGTGTTCTTCAACCCTAGTGAGGTGAACTACGATTGCTCTGATTCTATCCTAGTTAGGATACGTAGGCAGAGGACGCGATGTCTTTGCGAGCAAGCTTAGAAACTATATTTAGGTTTTAACCTTCATCTTTTACCCAATCCCAACCCTTAGCAAACATTTAGCAAACTTAGCATGCAAATAAACAAAAGGTTCCTGTAGAGTACTACAGATGTCTAGGATGTGAAATACCTACCCTATGCATAACCAACCCCCGATCCCCGAATCTCTTAGCGTTGTTGTTACCTCGCGAAAAGGGTTTTTCTTTCTTTAGACCTTTCCTTTGGATAAATTGAAGTCCGGTTGTGAATTTAAGAATTAAAGATTCAAGTTAATCAATAGCTTGGTATCACGATTCTCACCGCAACACTCCCCCTTAATAGTTGCATTCAGCAAGCAATAACAACACACTACTCTTTCCTTAGCAATAGCAAAGTCCTATCACAATTTTGGTCAGCATGTCAATACATGTGACATAACATCAGGACAACAAATAACATTAATACACTTTACACCCCTTTTTAGCTAAAAATTGACAAAAAATGGAGTAAATGTACACACATATAAACTCATATGCACACAAATAACCTCATAACACATCAATCAGAGCCAAACCCAAAAATAACTAAATGAGAATCATCATGCTTCAAAGTAATACTCATCTGACAAACTGCACATGGTGTCCAAATATCTAGCCTGACATCTCACAACCTCCCAAGTGATACACAAACTGCTTGATCCCCAATCAATATAAAGATTGCACCACTGCAGCAGCAATCCATGGACAAGGATTTAAACACCCCTGCTGAATTCACTCAAACACAGTAAAAACAATCCTGATTCGTACAAATCCAGATACCATACTTCCTTGAGAATACACCCTGAACTATTCACCCAATAGTGACACAAGTTATCATAACTCCTCGGATAGACAAGATGTCATGCACACTCGGTATAAAATTCTCAATTAGCTTGCTTCACAAGTTTATCAATCTTTTCCAGATCACTTTTAGGAGAAGAAACCACCTCCCCATACGCATTCTGATCCCAACATAAATTAGAGCACTAAATTTTATATCCAACTTATGCATCTGAACTAGCACACTGACTACTTTACACCATGATCCAGAGCAGTCTTGATCACTACCTCCATATCATACTCCAACATGATTAGATACAACACTTCTGAATCAAATTATGAGTATCAAGCATCACAATCCTAATTCCAGCTCATCATGTATGACATCAACTCATTTACCACTCACTTTGGTTCTTAAGACACCAACCACAAGACTTATTATTTCCATAGTAGTCCATACATTTCATTAAGATACACATGAAGGTCTAAGAAGGAAACACCAACAACAGGTTAACAGATCATCACAAACACCAGAAAATCATAGAGAGAAATAAACTCTCATGTAGCTTCCTTAGAGACATAATGTTCAGACATCCTGTCTAACATTATAAATATGATAAATATTCTTAAGCACCTTAAGAAATGATTTCTTCATCGATCAGTCAGACTACAAGCACCAGGTCATGGACAAAGACTACTTCTCCTTTTACTTTCTATCTACTATCCTTTTGCACAGATCCATCAATAGCCGGGATAAGAAGATTTTCACCATGATCATTTTCATGACAAGCAATCATATACCATGCTTCATCATGATGAGAAGAAACCTTCACATTATAAGCTCCACATAGTTTTACCCCGTGAACATAGTCATTGACTCTTGAGTTCTTGCCTTGTCTGAAGCTGCACCTTCAGGAGTGGCACTTTTGACATCACCAATTAAAGGATAATCAATTAAATACTTTCTAAGGTCACAAGTAATAATTGATTTTAAATCCCCAATTTGAGACACACAAATATTCTGTAGAGAAAAATAAATTCTCCCAGGCAATAACCAATGTTGTTTCCTAGGTCATTCATAAGAAGCAAGCACAGTCCTAGTTCAAACCAACAACCTCACAAAGCCAGGACCATAGTCACATTGTCAAGATAAAAAGGTACACCAGATAGCGCAATGTCAAGACATCTTGTCTGACATTACGACCTCACCAGTGGTCCAAGAACACAAGCTTGCCTGAGAATTAGCAAACTTTACACATGCTA
Source organism: Lathyrus sativus (assembly GCA_963859935.3). NCBI lineage: Eukaryota > Viridiplantae > Streptophyta > Magnoliopsida > Fabales > Fabaceae > Lathyrus > Lathyrus sativus. The sequence goes on along the minus strand of OZ012739.1, from coordinate 614,879,220 downwards.
CAACAATGCAACTACGCATCAGACAGGTACACAGCTCCCCCTGTCATGCATAATCAACACTCCCCCTAAAAGCAAAAAACACATGAAGAATCACTTCATCATCTTCATATTCACACACTGGAAAAACATGCAACTCTACACCCCTTGTTTCACAAACCATGCTAGAACCAAACCTAATAGCAGAGGTAGTTGCAGGATCACTTAGATTCAGCTTTGAAAGACTATAACAATCTCCAAGATGTCAGGGTGAATGTCCTAGAAATGTTTCCTTGACTTCCATATGCATAAAATTAGATCTGATGGTGTCTTAATCTTCATATTCACCAGTCATAAAAATACAAGACAAAGCACTTGGATAGAGGCCCAAAAATATGCTGACCAAGAATCCTTTTGGTGGAAGCCAGATCATAATGCTCTCACCTTTATATTACTCCTAATAAGCTTGTACAAATCTGATTTGATCCATTGACACCTAATGACAGAGCCAAAAACAATACAGTGTCAAGTTTACCATGAGGTAGAACAGTAACACAATGTCACAACATTTTGTCTGACATTCCACCCTCATACAATCACAAGCTATCTGGAAAAAAACTGTACTATTGTAGCAACAGATCCTATATAGAAGTATAACTCCCCATATCAAGGATAACCGTGCTCTTTTTCCAGAAGAACACCTTAACGTGAATGGAAAAAATAAGATTCATCTTCATGTCTTCAAGAGCTCACTCCTTGTTCAACATACTTACTGAACGCATTCACTCACTGCTTGAACCACAAGCAACCTGTGTACCATAATAGTACGCCCATCAGATAGAAGCTCTCCCTTTATCTTTTATAAAAGGTGCCCCTTTCTGCAAGAACCACCCAAGATTACCATATTATATCTCATGACCATAGATATCCATGTTCCTTGAAAAAAAATCCAATTGAACATGGAATGCTTCACATTCCTTAAAGAGACATGCAGAGCCTCGTAATTTGTTAGTTATTCCAGATGTCATTCCCACTTAAAGGACATCAGATACATGCTGCAGAGAACCTCAACTTACTCGATTCACCGGCACCAAATTGATCCACTTCTTTCTAGAGTTACTTGCAGCAGAAGAAACCACTTCTCCACAAGTATTCTGGCCTCAGCCTGAGTCAGAGAACAAGATAGACACCCCATAATCCAAGACATTATGTACCTCATCATTCTCCCATATGATAAGTTAGAACACTTCTGAATCAACTAGTGACTATCATCTTCCACAATCAGAACCCCAAGTTCATGAAACAAAATTATGTTCTGACATTAGTTAGGACATCCTAATTATATCCCAGACATCATACATTATGGTTCTTGATACAATAACCACTTGGACTTACTATCTGTATAGTAATCCAATATGAGGATCTTCAGGGAGCATAGTTCCACCAGCTTGATCAATGAGCAATCCAAATAACATAGAGAGAATTAAACTCTCATACTTATCCAAAAAGAAGGCACTCATCCTTCATAAGCTCCAAGACATGAACAGAACTAGAACCTACTTTAGTCTTCAAACAACTACCCTTCTACATAAGAGTAATTTTCTTCAAGCACACTTCTTAAATAACCAAATTCCACTATTTGGTTAACTCGGCTTCTTTCAGAGCTCTAGAAAATCTTCTGATCCACCAAGCAAACTTGATCTTCAAGTTACATATCCTACTTGCTCCATAGCAAGGCATCTTAGACACACCAATACTTGGACCTGCATCATCTACTCCTTCTTACAACTCCTACAAACTGCATGAGATAGACCTTTTTGAAGCATTAATTCCATTCATACCCGAGAAGATCAACTTATCTTCAAATGATATACCATTACATCAACTAAGACCCTGAAAGTTCAGCTTGATGTCAGAACCTCTGATAAGACATCCCGCTGGTGAGGTTAATCCTTTATTATGCCACTTAGAAGAACCTTAACACTCTATCAAAACAAGAGTTCCATATTCACAGAGACTAGATTAATGATATCAAGTTTGAGTAGACAACCTGTATTGTGATTTATTGTACCATAATAAATGTTTTGAAGTCCATTTCCTTCAGAACCTTCTCTTTAGAGAACCCAAACATGCCAAAGCTTAATTTTTCAGAGAGGATTAGCCACAAAAGATCTTTACAAAAGGAATCCCGCTTTCCTTAAGTAGAGACTTCTTCAAAAAGTCAAAGATAACTGCCACTTATCCTTGACATCTGCTGCTCTCCATTACACCTAGATCAGAAATAAACTAATCCAAGGTTAATTCATCAAGATGGTGAAATCTTTAACTTTACTTATTTAGACAAGCTTCTTGCCAGGAAAATTTCTAGACAAATTGCGTGCCTTTGTAGGTCTAAGATGAGGAAGAATGCAAACACACATGTAAATGGTACCAAGATCATCAGCTACATCTCTTTTCCTTCAGAGAAACACTCTTTGAATCAACAAGATTTTGCATAATCTCTACTCAAAATTTGAACATCAGATCTTTGAAGAAGACCAAACAAATCAAGGGCTAGATACTTGAGCAACAACTGATGAGACCCTTTTATTATTGACTAAGGATAATCCATTAAATATTTGTGAATAACAAAAATAGCAATGAATCTTAAATCCTTATAAGGAATCCTTCTTCCATAGGACTAACTTGGATTATCCACCTGATGAACCATTTGAACTTCGACAATGTTGAACATTATGGATAACCAATTAAATATTTATGCATTCCACAAATAGAAATTGATCTTAAATCCATACAACTTGACGTGAAGACCATCTGACAGATATTTACTCTTCAGTAATACCAAGGCTGAAACATCATGGCTGACATCCTTGACTCAACCTGCCTATGACTTCCTTTGCTGATAGAACCTTTGCAAGTCATGAGTGGCAAAAATAAATCACCTCCCACTATCTTCTCTAAAACAGCCTCTAGCAACCTGCCACAACCATATATCAAATTGTATACACTATACAGACTAATCTTCTCCCAGGACTACCTTCCATCAGAAAAATATGCAGCGGAACCACCAAAAGAACATCTTCAACATGCCCTAAACAAGATGTCAGAACATCTTATAGGACATCATACAGAAGAAGTAGCCACTCCTCCTGCAGTTGTTGTAGGAACTCCTCAGAAACCTTGAGCAATCATTAGAGTTGTTCCTTGTGATCCAGAACACTCATCTCAACCATCAGTACCCTTGAGTATATCAGAATGAATGATCTGATCTCTCCAACTCCTCATTTGGTAAAAACATTCAACAAATCACAGAAGTTCCTATATCAGAGAGCACAGCAGTAGAAACACATAATCCTTCAAAAGCAGGAGTAAACACAAACTCCCCCTTAACTCCATAAGCAGCAGCTCCTCAAGAACGCATCAACAACCCAAACATTTAGCAAGATCAGCAAATCAGCTACAACTCCTCCTTGTTTAAAACACCAGAAAGTATGTCCCAAGATCTCATCCAGAACATACAGGATGCCTGCTCTGATATCAATTGAAATTCTGGTATGCAGATCTCAGATGTCATAACAGATGTCCTAGAACATTGATCTCTGCTAAAAATAGAACAAGGACTAAACATGAGCATTTTGAATTTACTTTAAGAATTAGCAGTGTCATGACATTTGTTGTAACATCTGCAGACTGACAGAACAATTTCTCTAACCATTTAAATTAAGCAGAATATTAAATGCAGAAAGATAAATAACACAATGAATTGTTAACCCAGTTCGGTGCAACATCACCTACATCTGGGGGCTACCAAGCCAGGAAGGAAATCCACTATTAGTAGTATCAATTCAGAGCTAAACTCTCAATTTGTAACCCCTCACTTAATCCCTACCAGTGCAACTTCTACCTAGGACACTCCTAGATATGAGACACCTCTCACTCCCCTCAACCACAATAGTGATAACAACAAATGAATAAGTTTTAGAAGACACTCTTCAAAGACAATACTTGATCTTGCTTAATAACTTCAATCAAGAACAATACACTCTTGCTTACAAGCTTCGAGTGAACAAATTATAATGAACAACTATGTCTACCACGATGCATCAAAAGATACAAAGGGTGACTTACAAAGTCACACACACAAGAGACTCTCAAAACACTAAACTCTTATTTTGAACTCAAGATCTTCTTGTTATGAATTCTTGTCTTCTTTAGGTCTAGCAAGTCCTTATTTATATACTCTTCTACGTGCTTGGACTTTATCAAAAACTTCCTCAAATTTGATATAATCAAATCAAATAATTCTTCAAATATTTCCATAAGATAATTCTTCAAATTAACACCAATTTAGATTTGATCAAATCAAATCAAAACAAACTCCAAATCTCCTCATAATTAAAACCAACTCATATTTGATCAAATCAAATCAAATTCCAAATCTTCTCATTGCAAATCTTCTCACTGCAAATCTTCTGCAGAATCTTTCTTCATAAAAATATAAACAAATATTTTAGTTTTCTAAAAAGTCTCGAAGATTCTTTTTATGAAATCCAATTAAATCTGCACTTTGTTCCTGATAAATCTTCTTTGACATGTGCATAATGATGAGGTACATCCAATAAGATCTCATCAAATCAAAAATACCTCTGTCAAGATATAAAATAGCAGTGCGTGCTGTACCAGGCAAAGATGTCATGACATATGTCTCGACATCTTGTTTGAAACACATGACAGTAGTACTGTCATAACAGTTGATGAAGATGTTATAACATCTTGCTTAACATCAGTGTAGAATCATGTTTTACCAAAATTTAGCCAATCATAGAACCATGGAAATAACATTGTCCTTATTTTGTTTGTTTCCCCTTTATAATTTCTATGTACTTTTCCTCATTGATTTAGTAAATCTTGCAATCATATTGTTTCATGTACCTCTTTTCAAACCTAAGAACTATAATGTCCAACGTTTATGTAACACATAGTCTAGGATTCTTGTAGCTGATCCTACACGTAAACTTTAATAAGAGGCTAGAGGTTGAGAAGCCTAAAGTGTCTAAGGTTGAGAAGGAAGAGGGATCCTCTGAACAAGTTAAGTTAGAAAGTTCTGAATGTTGTTGTTGATTTTATCTTGCTTGTCGAGTCTTGTTCTAACCAACTGCTGTTATTTCTGCATGTCTTCTAGAGTTTTTATCATCAATAGAAAAAGATCAGATTCAGAAATGAGTGACTGATTATATTTTTCTATAGCGTCTTTCTCAACAGTTGCCTTTCCAGCAGCTTCACTTTCAACAGCTTCTTTCTCAGCAACCTTCTGAGCTTCTAACCTTTCTTCTGCTTCCTTTTCAAAATTATCTCTGGATTTGACCAAGAGATTCTTGATATTAAGAAACTCAACAGCCATCCACCTGTTAAACCGATTTCAGCTAGCACCCAAATGAGAAGAATCATTGCTAGAGCTAGACTCCTCGTAGAGATTTTTTACTCTTACTGCATTGTCCTTGGAACTATACATTACTTCATAAATTTTTGGGCTAGGAGTTTGAAGGTAAGAGGTCTGATGATCAGGATGGGTTTCTCCATCAGAGTTAGTTTCGTTAGAAATTATTTTGTCAGAGTCTAAGGAAGAATTGGTCAAAGGGTGTTCTATGTTCAGATCAGGTGAGGTAGGTTCAGAATGGTCAAAGATGTTGGTGAGATCTTGGAATGCTGGAGTGGTGTTGGTTGTAGAGATGGAGAGAGTGAGTGAAAGAGGACTGATAGAAGTAGTTATAGGTTGTGAAAGAAAAAGTAGAAAGGTGATAATGGAGATGGTAGCTAGGAGAGATGTGGATGTAGTTCTAGCGGCAGATGAGAAGCCAAAGGAAAGTAGCGATGCAGAAGCTACTGGGGTGGAAGTGGTTGTGGGGATGAAGGTTTCAGAAATTAGTGTTGTTTGGGGGATGGTTTCAAAAGTTGTTTGAAGTGGAGTTGGTGTCACTTTGGATTTTGCAGCAGGAGCTGAAAAAGTAGAGGATGGAGGTAGTTGTAACTGTGGTCAAATTTAGTGGAGGAGGTGGAGGAAAATATAAAGTAGTGGCTCTAGTATCAGTACCAGAGGCAACCATGTTTAGAGAGCCATAAGACTTACTTGATGGAGCTGGAGAGGAGGTAAGTGCAACCTTTTTTTAAGATTTTCCAGGTTCTCCCAGATGTATAAGTTTTTGCTTCTTCTTCTAAGATGTGTCATGGTTTCTTTTCTGTAGAACAGGAGGTGGATCTAGAAGACAATCATAAGAAAATCTAGACAGATTGTAACCTTCATCTTCAAGGCTTCTAATATACTCCTCTAGAATTTCTGGTGGATCAATCTTTGTAAAGAGAGGATATCCATCAACAAGCATTCTTCGATCCTTTAAATTGTCCCAGTCTGTAGGAATGCTTGGTTTGACCAAAACCTTATTAATAATGCCCATGCTTTTGAGATTCTTATCGTTAAGGGGTTTTCCAATATCCATAGCAATATCTTCCATCTGATTTAGACTAATTAAATGATCCACAATACCATTTTCAATTAGAATATTTGAGATGAGTCTGCTCAGAGGGATGTAGTTCCTAGGATTTCCATGATTTTTGGTCTCTTTAACAGAATCTCTAAGATATTTAAAGAGAATAGATTTAAGGTGTATCTTTTCTCCCTTCATCAGATAATACAACATGTATTTCAGATTTTTATTGACATAGCCAGATGAGCTCGATGGCGGTCTCTGGTGAATACATCCCAGAATGATCTTGAGCCACACACAGAGGTTCTTATATAGTTCATGATTCTTAGAAGACGGTTTGCCTTCAGATACTTGTGTAAAGATTGCAGGCATTACTTCCTGATTCGGAGCTTTTGACCTAAGGTTCATGTTGTAAATCCGCTTTCCTCTTATGTTCTCCATTCCGAGCAAGGTCGCAATAAACTTCTCTGTGATGACATATTTAACTCACAAAACATAAGATACAATATACTTACCATCAACATATGCAAATCTACAGAATTCCTTTACCGGATTTGAGTAGATAGGGCTGTAGAGATGATCGAAATAGTTACCTCAACCTTGTTTGTTTAGTTTATCGGTCAGATCCATACCATTTTCCCTCAGATTATCAAAATCCACTAGAAGTTCACAAAGTACTTCTAGTTGATCAAAAGGTGTTGCCAAATGAATGTGAGCAGGATGATCAAGAATGTCTGGAACTTTAGGTTATTCAAAAGAATACGAGGAATGTTGTATGGTTAAAGATTCTGGTAGCATGGTGTTGGAAACCATATGTTGAGACGATTCACCTTGTTGTTGAATTTGTTGAGAGAATTTGAAAACTTCTTCTTGTTGAGCATCCATGGATGCATATATTGCAGAGAAAGAAGGGTTTAGGTTGAAGAGATATATGTGTGGGGAGTTACTCTCTAATGAAATGGTGCTTGATTTCTATGTGTTTAGCTCTAGAATGCAAAATAGGATTTTTGCTTAGGCAAATAGCTATTGTGTTATCACAGAAGATATGGATGTTACTCTCATATATCTGGAAGTATTCAAGTTGATTTTTCATCCAGAGTATCTGGGGTCTACAAAGTGATGTTGAGATATATTATGCTTTAGCAGTTGATAGAGCAATGGTTGATTGCCTTTTGCTTGCCCATGAGACGAGATTGTCTCCCAGAAACTGACAGTTTCCAGAAGTACTCTTACATTCTGATCTATCTCTGGCGTAATCTGCATCACCAAAACCTGATAGCTTGTATTATGATGTTTTATTATACATCAAGCCAAGGTTAGATGTTCCCTTCAGATACCTTAGGATTCTCTTAAGAGCTGTTAAGTGAGTTTCCCTTGGATCTGATTGAAAGCAAGCACAAAGACATACACTGAATTAAATATCTAGACGAGAAACAGTAAGATAGACAAGAGAGCATATCAAACCATGATAGAGCTTATGACAAACCTTTTTACTTACCTCATCTTTCTCCAGAATGCATGTAGGATACATATGAGTCTTTGCTAGTTTACTATCTATCGTGTCAAATTTCTTTAGGAGTTCTTTTGTGTATTTGCTTTGATGAATATATGTGGTTTTTGGAGTTTGATTTATTTGTATTCCCATAAATTATTTTATCTCTTCCATCAGGCTCATTTCAAACTTTGTTCGCATTATCTTAGAAAATTCTTGACAAATAGATGGATTAGCAGAACCAAAAATTATGTCATTTACATAGATTTGGAAAATCATTAGATCGTTTCCAAAGTTTTTATAGAAAAGAGTAGTGTCCATCTGGCCTCTGGTAAAGACATTTTCTAAAATAAAAGAACTTAGTCTACCATACCAAGCTCTGGGAGTTGTTTCAGATAATACAATGACTTTTTAAGTTTAAAAACATGTTCTGGAAACTTGATGTTTTCAAAACTTGGAGGTTGGTGAACATATACTTCTTCAGAAATGTATCCATTTAAAAACGCGTTTTTGAAATCCATTTGAAATAAGGCTATAGCACTATTAACAACAAAAAAGATTATAAGACATATATATTATAATCTGACAACTAGAGCAAAGGTTTCATTATAGTCAATACCTTCTTGTTGATTGTAACCTTATGCAGTTATTTGTGTTTTGTTTCTGACAACTTCTCATTTCTCATTCAATTTGTTTCTAAACACCCACTTGGTTCCAATGACATGTGTCTCCTTGGGCTTGGGCACCGATCCCAAACATAATTTCTAGAGAACTGATTTAGCTTTTCTTGCATTTCCAGAATCCATTCATTATCCTGAAGTGCTTCTTCATAAGAGGTATGTTTTGTCAGAGACACCAATCCCAAGAGCATTTCCTCAATTTGTTTGAATGTGGATCTTGCTATGACAGGTTCAACTTTGTCTCCTAATATCAATTCTTAAGAGATGGTTTGTTTATGCCTTTGCTTTTTCTGGACTGTTGAACATTTGTCGAATCTAACGTGGATTGACTTTTCCAAAATACACGTTTCTGTATTGTATACTATCTAGCCCTTAGAGTGTTCTGAGTATCCCAACATAATACACTATTGTGCTTTAGAGTCAAACTTGTTAAGATTCTCTTTAGTATTCAGAATAAAACAAGGGCGTCCAAACAGATGGAAATAAGAGATGTTGGGTTTTCTTTCTTTACACAATTCATAAGGAGCCTTCTCCAAAATAGGCCTGATAGAGATCCTATTCTGAATGTAACATGGTGTATTCACAGCTTCTACCCATAAGTGCTTAGCCATATTAGTTTCATTAATCATGGTTCTGGCCATCTCTTGCAATGTCCTATTATTCCTTTCTACATCTCCATTTTGCTGTGGAGTTTTAGGGTAGGAGAAGTCATGGGATATGCCATTAGAGTCAAATAACTATTCAAACCATTTATTCTCAAACTCGTTACTATGATCACTTCTGACTCTAACGATTTTAGAGTCAAACTCATTTTGCACTTTAGAACAGAAACTAGTAAACACAGAATGCAACTCATTCTCTTGCCTTAGAAATTTTACCCATGTCCAGTGATTGTAGTCATCTATGATGACAAGTCCATACTTCTTACCATTGACTAACGTTGTTTTTACTAGACCAAACAAGTCAATATGTAGAAGCTTCAAAGGTCTAGTGGTGGAAACAACATTTTTAGTTTTGAAAGATGTTTTGGAAAACTTGTCTTTCTGACATGCTTCACAAAGAGAATTTGAAGTAAACTTTCGCTTAGGAAAGCCTCTGACCAACTCAAGTTTATTTAGCTGAGAAATCCTCTTCTGCTAATATGATCCAGGCATCTACGCCACACCCGCTGCTCTTTGTTAACAGACATTAAGCGTTTAACATCTTGGTTTTTAAGATCATAAAACTTTATTTTGTAAATGTTATTTTTCCTCTTTCCAGTGAAGAGAACTATGCCATCTTCCTGACTAACAGCCTCACACATTTTTTGATTAAAAATAATGTCATAAATGTTATCAATTAATTGACTTATGGATAAAAAATTATGCATTAGACCCTCAACATAAAATACATTAGATATAGAAGGAAGAGATCCATTACCAACTATTCAAATCCTTTGATTATTCCTTTTTGGTTTCCTCCGAAACCTACGTACCCATCATCTTTAAATTCTAGGTCTTGGAACATATGCTTTCTTCCTGTCATGTGTCGAGAGCATTCAGAGTCCAGATACCATGACTGGTGTTTTAACTCTGCTGCATAGGATATCTCTTCTGAGTCAGACTCTATTTCAATTGTGTTTCCTTTAGTTGTGGTAGCCATTGATGCTATGTTGGCATGCATCTCTTCAGAATCATATTCTTGTACTTCAGAGTCAGAGTCATCCCATATTGCCATGAGACCTTTCTTCTTGCATTTGAACACATTCTTCTTGAAGCTTTCTTTTCTGGAGCTTTCTTTCTTAAGCTTTGGACATGCATTTTTCTAGTGTCTGGGCTCCTTACATTCATAGCATGTTACTTCCTTACTTGTTCTTCCTTTTGAAGATGAATATGGATGATATCCTCTACTTCTGGACCTTCAGGAGTTGTTTTTTCTTTTCTTCTAGAGTTGTTTGGTTCTTCTAGAGAGAAGGGACATTTCTTCTCCGTCATCAAAATCTTCATCGTCAAAATCTTCTACTTCTTCTTCCTCAGGTTGGAAGACTTTGTTCTTTTTTAACTTATTTCTTTCTGATATAGATTTTAGAGCGATAAATTTACCCTTTTTCTGGGCTCATCTTCCTCTAACTCTATTTCATGACTTCTGAGTGAACTAACCAACTATTCAAGGCTTATGTTTATCAGATCCTTGGATAGCTTTAGCGCAGTAACCATTGGTCTCCACTTCTTAGGGAGGCTTCTTATGATCTATTTGATATGGTATATTGTAGAGTAACCTCTGTCCAGAACTTTAAGTCCTGCTACTAAAGTTTGAAATCTTGAGAACATAGTTTCAACAGTTTCATCTTCTTCCATTTTAAGGCCTCATATTTCTAGATTAATCTAGAGCCTTAGTTTCCTTGAATTTAGTATTGCATTCATGTGTCATTCTCAACGAGTCAAAAGTATCCTTTGTTGTATCTCTGTTAGTAATCTTTTCATATTCATTATAAGAGATAACGTTGAGAAGAATAGTTCTGACTTTGTGGTGATTCTTGATCTCACGCTTTTGTTCATCATTCATTCTGTTTATAGGAATGGGGATACCAATTGTAGTAACAGGTGTTTCATATCCATTTGTGATAATCTTCCAAAATAAATTTTCTATTCTATATTTCTAGTAGTCGAATTTTTCTCCGTCAAAGACATGAGGCTTAACATTGTTATTATCTCTCTCGTTTGTGTTGGCGGCAGCCATAGAATGTTTTTCTCACACTGGATTCCTCTACATGGTTAAGTTCTTAATTGACAAATCAATAACAGAGTCGAAGCTCTGATACCAATTAAAGGTAGAAAAAAACACAAGAAGGGGGGTTTGATTTTGGGTTTTTCAAAACTTTTCGACAAAAAGGATTAACACAAACAACAAGATATGTAGACTAAGAAAGAGAGTGACACGTTTGGTTTATACAAGCTCGTCTATAACAAGGCTATATCTTGTCCACCTGACCAAGGTGAGTTCGCCTTCAATAAGGACTTAATTTACTAATCTTGAAAGATTACAAAAGTTTGTCTAAGTGTTAGAAAACACCTTAGCCCTCTCAAGTATACATACTAACACTTAGTCACTTGAGAAAAAATAATTTCAAAGAGATTACAATAGAAAGTTTTTACAATAGTGCTTATGATAAGAGAATGAAACAACATAAAGAACAATCTTTATACACAAATATGAGAAACATTTCTTTGTGTTTGAGAATACTCTCTTGATAGAATTTTGAGACTTTACATTTTCACTCTTGCAATGTTGTTTGTTCTTTTTGCAATGAAGTAGTGACTCCTTTATATAGGCTCAATGGTAGAATGTTAGAGGTTAGAAATGTCACTATCAGTGTTAGCTGCCATAGAGGTAAACTGAAGATCGTGGGAGACATGAGTAGTAAAGTCTCACAAACATTCCTTAACAATTTTGGCGCACAATCAGTTTTTACCAATTTGGGATTGTACTGTTGTATAATTCTTTCAGCGCAATTTTTTCCTTTATCTTATGTTCTGATGGAATTTTCTGATGTGAAGTGATGATGAGTCCAGAAGATAAATGTACTCAGAAGTATTTGTGTCTTCAGAGTTATAAGCTATCTTCACTTAAGTCTTCTTAGAGTGATTCTGTTAGAACCAACATCTTAATTTTGTAGCTTGAGAGTGGACAAGTCTTCAGAACCCAGAACCTTAACTTCAGAGCTAGAAGCAAAGCTTATTTGAGAAGCACACAACTTTCCTTATCCAAAGACATTTAGTATTCATCAAAACTTATGATGTTCCTCCAGATGCGGTTAAAACAGTTTCTCGAGGTGTGCCATAACTGATTCTAATGAGATTTATAGAGAGCTATCCAGAATCAAATTAAACTTTATATCTGCACACTTAAGAAAAATATTAGAGTACAAAATTTTTGCATATAAAATATATGTGTTGTTATCATCAAAACTAGAGATTATATGTAGAACCAAATCTTGTTCTAACAAGAACCATATGACATTTATGATGTAGAAGCATCTCTTTATATCCAAAAAAAGCTCAGTTGGACAAGTTCAAACAAGAGTTAGTCACTCCTAGTGCAGCTGCGAATGTAGCTCAAGGTTCATTCAAATCTGATGGTGCTAGAAATGGTGTTTCTCATGCTAATGGCAGCACTTCTATTATGGTAAAGGAAGACAAACTCGTGATAAAGGGCATGACATGCATAACTTTGCTCCAGGTAACACACCAACATGTCAATTATGTAATAAGTATGTTCACTTTGTGCTTGAGTGTTCACATTGATTTGATGAGCACTTTGAGCCAACTCAACCAATGTCTCAAACTCAAGCTTTTACTAGCAATAATTTAAATGACTCTCAAAGTTCTGAGGCTTCAACTTCTACTATTCCTCAAGTAACTTCCTATCTAGGACATCATACCACTTTGGACATTCCTCAAGGTCTTGAATCACATGAATGGTTTGCTGACTCAGGTGCATCCCATTACATTACCTATAGCCTAATGAATATCCAAAACTTACAAGTTTGCGCATGTTTAAATCGAGTGCTAATTGGTAATGGTCTTGGTCTAGAGGTCAAAACAATTGGTCATTCTACTTCTTGTCTAATCTTGTGTCTAATTCTATCTTTAATTTAACCAACTTGCTTTATGTTCCTACTATTACTAGAAATTTGATCTATGTTTCAAATTTTGCAAAGGACAATAATGTCTACTTTGACTTACACTCTATCAAATGCTTTGTTAAATTTCAGGCATCTAATGTTGTCCAACTTGAAGGATTCCTAGATAAGAGTGGCTTTTATTGCTTCACCAGCCAAGCTTTGGAACCTTCAAGACCTTGTTTGAGTAACAAGTCTAAAAATTTACTTCCTGTTGCAAACAGTACCTTAGATTATTGTGATAACAACATTAACTCTTGTACCAAAAAAGTTATTAATCAAAGTAGTTGGTATCTTTGGCATGATAGATTAGGTAATGCCAAATCTAAAGCGCTAAAGGGCATCTCTCATCTGTGTAAAATTCCCGTGAGCAATATGAACGTTGTTGATTTATGTAATTCATGTTATGTAGGCAAGTCTCACAAGTTGCATGCTCCTTTATCTAATACCAACTACACTAACTTGTTTGAGCTTATTCATACTAACTTATGGGGTCTCTCACCATCACCTTCAAGTGGTGGCTATACAAATTATATTGCATTTTCTAGGTACACTTGAATATACTTTGTAAAGTAGAAGAATTATGTCATTTTCGCCTTCAAACTGTTTCAAAAGTATGTGGTAACACAATTTCAGGTCAAAATCAAGGTCATCCGGTCTGACTTTGGGGGAGAATTCAGACCCCTTACTATGTTGCTTCACGAACAAGGAATTATGCACAGATTAAATTTCTCTCACACCTCACACCAAAATGGAATTGTTGAAAGGAAGCATAGACAAATAGTTGAGATGTGAATCACTCTACTGGCTCATGTATCATTTTCTATTTCCTTTTAGGATCATAGCTTCAATACAATAGTTTACTTGCTCAACATACTACCCGTAAGTGCTTATACTGAGTATGTGTCACCTTTCTTAATCATTATGCAAAAATGACTTGATTATGATTCCCTGGAAACCTTTGGTTGTGCCTATTTTCCTCATTTGAGACCCTATAATCGCCATAAATTGGAATTCAGAAGCACCAGGTGTGTTTACGTAGGTGTCCTCCCACCACCCAAATGCCACAAATGCTTAACCATGGAAGGTAAAATATTTATTTCTAAAGATGTGGTATTTAATGAGTGTGACTTTCCTTTTCAAACTAATTTCACATTAGTTGAGTTAAAAATCCTAACTCACAAATGCTTCAAGCTCAACTCCCTGCACGTCTTATTCAAATACCCTCAGATACCTCTCCTACCATTGACATCACATTTATACCACAAACTGCTGACAGAGAATGAGATGCCATAGTCTCACCACCAAACATGCCCAATTATCCTTCTCATGTGTCTGACACCAGCCTCTTAACCAATAACTCCCCTTTCCCTTGTGAAAATATGGTTACCAATTCACCCTATGTTAATCTTCCTATTGACTTGAGTCACAACTCACCCTTTCATGAGTCAGTTAATGATAATGTGCAAACACCAACTAGGTCAAATTTCACCAATCCCTTGCTAAAGTTGGCATCTCAAGAGCTAAAGTTGGCATCTCAAGACCTAAAGTGTTCTTAGCTCATACTAAACCAAGTTGAGTAAAACATGCCTTATCTTAACATCATTGGTTTGACAAAATGAAAGTTTAATATGAGTCCTTAAGTAAGAATGACACATTGGTGCTAACTACTCTACCTCCTCACAAGAAAACAAGTGGGTGCAAGTGGGGTTTTTAAGGTGAAATAAAATCCAAATGGTAGTGTCAACAAGTATAAAGCAAGGCTAGTGGCCAAAAGCTTCCATCAACAACATGGCTTTGATTTCCACGAGACCTTTTCACCAGTTGTAAAACCTACCACAATTTGTGTCATCTTGACTTTGGCTTTCACTATCAAGTGGGAAATTCAACCAGTGAATATCAACAATGCATTTTTAAATGATGACTTGTAGGGATAGGTTTTCATGAACCAACCACCAGGCTTTACTGACTCAAATGCACAGCTGGTTTGTAAGCTCCAAAAGGCTTTCTATGGCCTCAAGCAGGCCCACGGACATGGTATGAAAAGTTGCATCATGCCTTGATTCAGCTTAGTTTTGTCTCTAGAAGATGTGATCACTCATTATTTATCTATAATAATCATAATATCACATTATATGCTATTATATATATGGAGGATATCCTTATCATTGGTTCTTCCTCCAAACTAATCCATGCACTCATCAACAAACTTCATGACAAATTTGCACGCAAGCAACTTGGTACTCCTCAATGTCTCATGCAAATTGAGGTTCATCATTAAGCCAATGTCACTCTTCTTCTTACACATACCAAATATATATGAGATCTTCTATATAAGGTCAACATGACTGAAGCAAAAGGTATTTCTACTCCCATGTTTACTCAATGCAAATTAAGAAAACATGGAACTAATGTAATCTTAGACCATCTTCTCTATCAATCTGCATTTGGTGCCTTATAATATGTGACACTCACTAGCTCTAACGTGCCTTTTTCTGTCAACAAAGCATGGCAGTTCATGACGAAACTACTAGAATCTCATTGGTCTGCAGTAAACGCGTTCTACGTTACTTAGGTGTCTCGGTAACCCGTGGTCTTCTTCTTGCATCAACTCAACACCTTCCAAAATTCTCTATTCGTGCATATAATAATTCTGATTGGGCTAGCGATCCTGATAAGCGGTGCTCCACCTTAGAATCTTGTGTACTTTTTAGTCTGAATCTCATGGCAAGGAGTTCCAAGAAATAAGTGTTGGTTGCACGATCAAGCACGGAAGAAAAATATTGTTCCTTAGCCCACACCAATATTGAATTGTTGTGGCTCCAATCACTTATATTTGAGCTCAATATTGACCATTGTGTGCCAACATTACTATGTGATAACATAAGTATTGTTCTACTTGCACATAACCCGATCCTTCATGCACATACCAAGCACATCGAACTCGACATTCATTTCGTCTGTGAAAAAGTTGTGGTAAACCAACTACAAATTCAGGACGTTCTTGTACACGCTCATATAACGGATGCCTTGACAAAGCCTCTACCAACTGCTAAGTTTACAGACTTTTGAGACAAACTCAAGGTGTCCTTACTCAACCCACCATGAGCTTGTGGGGGTGTATTAGAGAAAAAGTCATGGATGTGTGTATGATAAACATACATGACTATAGTTAGGAACGTACATGAATGCATAGATAGGTTATTAGAGAAGATCACTAACTAAAAGTTAGTTATAACCACCTCTCAAGGTCCATAGCTATATATAGTATTAAATACTCACTTTGTAGTTCAATGATTAAATACAACATGCAAACTAAGTTTGCATAGTCTAAATTCAAACCTACATTTTCTCATAGAATAAATCCGAATTATTATTATTATTATTATTATTATTATTATTATTATTATTATTATTATTATTATTATTATTATTATTATTATTATTATTATTATTATTATTATTATTATTATTATTATTATTATTATTATTATTATTATTATTATAAGAAAAAAATTATGCTTCAAATTTTGAAATATGTATAATAGAAATAAAAATACTTCATGAATTTTTGTCCTTACATTCATACAACACTTGATTAAGTATGTGCACAATTGCAATTAATTTAGTTAAATAAATGATTGTTTTAATTTACAATTAAAGTTATAATTAATTAAATTATATAAATTAACCATATTTTACCACATAAACTGAATTAGTTATATGTTAAATTGAAAACTTGATAAAATAAATAAATAAATTGAGTTAACCAAAAAATATATACATGGTTGACATATGTATGAAAATAGAAAATATTTTATCGTTTTTATTGGAAATTAAAAAAAATATCACAATAAAATGTCATTTTGAAACAAATCTCAATATTTAATGTCTCGTACTTTCGAATTATTTTATTATAGTTTAATTTGCATCAAAGTTTTTGCATTATGAATTGCAATCAGAAGTTGACACGTCATATTTCTTTTCAAATACAAGACTTAATAAATAGCTTTGATATCTATCTATTATTATAAGCACCTTCTTAAAAAAATAGAATAACAAAAACAAATTATAATATTTTTTATTCATTTATAAAAGGAAGTCTTGAAGAATGAAAGACAAAAGAAAACAAATAAAATCCTCAAAGTATGTGCAATATTGTATATTATATAGTATTATATATTGTCAAAATATAATCAAAATTATTGTCAAAAAACATTAATCTTTTTCTTTTTGACCATATATTTTTTTAAACATCTGTCAATGCTTGAAAACTAGCATAAATTTTCTCATATTAATCACAAAGTCTTTACACCACTTGTCCAAAAACAAATGAGTATAAAAGACATAGTTTTATTCATACAACACAACTACAACCCTTCCAGATTCATTTGCCAGTCAAATCAAAGAAAAATGACACACTCACTATCAGCTACTATATTTTTTGCACTTCTTATATTTACTACAGGTATCTATCTATTATTGTTTCTTGTTTTAAATATTTGAATTTTCTAATTAATTTTTTTTTTCAAATTAATATTTGGATTCCTCTAATTATGTTTGCAGTAATATGGAAGGCGCAAACATGTGAACTAACTACAATTGGAGGTGGTTGTCCCGATCTTTCAAAATGCATGCAAACATGTCTACCATGTTATAAGGGTATAGGTCAAATCATATATTATTGCCGTTCTGGAGGTTTCCCTGTATTACTACCTACATGTGTTTGTGTAATGACCAAAGGTGCTCCCTGTCAAGTACCTGGCTGCCCTAAACCATGGCACCCTCCTTCAACTGCCTTACATGCAAACTTCAATCAAACTCAAATGAATATTACAGCTTAAACAATGCATGTATTTCTTCTTATACAATATGAATAATATTTAATAAATTATATAAGTATATATTGCTCTTAATTTATTTCTTCACTTATCATGACAGAGTGTAATATCTTACCATTTTAAAAGAGACAAAAGCGTGTGAGATGTTAAATGGATGAATTTGAATGGTAAAAGTCTATGATGTTGAGGTTAAGATATAATATCCACCTCAATATCATAGATTTGACCATTACACGTAATAGGATAGTTATACCTCAACAAATAAAGTAGTTACACCTAAACATCATATCTTTGATTAATCTCCAAATCCAATATCATACCATTTAGAACTCAGACTCTGCAACTTTATGTGCAATGGTAAAAAATATGATGTTGAGGTGTAACCACTTTATTTGGCTAAAAGGCTAATTACTTATTGTGTAAGTAAGATAGTTAAAACTCATTATAATTAGAAGTTATTTTGTATTGAGAAATAATTAACGAGTCTTTTTTAAAGTGGAATATTTTTTTTCAAGCATGCACCATTCAAATAAACAAACAAGAAAACTAAACTTGTTCAGAGTACAAGAATAACAACAGATATATTGAAATAGTAAGAATATCAAATTCTTAACATGAAAAACATGTCTCAAAGTGAGAGAATAAAAGTCAAGGAACATAGTCTAGCAAAACCCTCAACTATATAAATATTTGTTGTTTTCGTTATTACTGTTTTTTTATAAAATATTTGTTGTTTTTGTTGTTTTTGTTTTCCTTTGGAGATTAAAAAAATAACCCTTTTAACATGTTAAATGGGTTTGGCTCAATTAAAAAAATACATGTGTTTTTTTCTTTTATTCTTTTTCTCTTTATTTTTTCCCTAAATAAATGGTGGATCCCACTTTAAGAGTGAGTTCGCACTACAAATCTCTTCCTCACAGTTGAAGTGGGAAGAAGCTGCTCTACCATGTCCGCCTTCTTTTCGCATTTAATCATCATTGTAATAGAAAATTTTTTTGTCATCATATCTAAACCATTCTCGAGAGTATGAATCTTCTCAAGTGAAAATGACTTTGTTTCCAACGCATATTTTATCCAATGATACCGTACCTTAATGTGTTTTGACCTGGAATAAAATGTCGGGTTTATACCAATATGAATTGCATTCTGACTGTCATAGAACAACACAAGCTTTTATTTCTCATACCCAACTCTTGTAGGAATTTCTTCATCCACAAAATTTCTTTAGACGCTTAAGTTACTGCAATGTACTTAGTATCAATAGTAGATAAAACAACATATTTTTGTAACCTTGATTTCCAAGACACCACTTTCCTTGCGAAAGTCATCATGTATCTAGAAGTAATTTTTTTAGAATCAATATCACTGACCATATATGCATATGTGTAGCCATATAATACATGATCGCCACTCTTAAAGCATAAAAACACTCTAAAGTACATCTAACATATCTGAGAATCCACTTCACTGCTTGCTAATTATATTTAACAAGATTAGAGAAAAACCGACTAATAACACAAACAATAAGAGAAATATATGGTCTTGTGCATATCATAACATACATTAAACTACCAATTGTAGATGCATTAAGAACATTTTTAATATATTATTTGTCTTCTTCACTTGTTGGACATTATTCAAAATTCAATTTGGAATGACTAGCAAGTTGAGTACTCATAGGTTTTGAATTGCTCATGTTAAACCTCTCTAAAACCTTCTCAATGTAATTGTGTTGGAACAATC
Organism: Lathyrus sativus; assembly: GCA_963859935.3. Lineage (NCBI taxonomy): Eukaryota > Viridiplantae > Streptophyta > Magnoliopsida > Fabales > Fabaceae > Lathyrus > Lathyrus sativus. Next base: position 614,859,346 of record OZ012739.1, on the reverse strand, counting down.
ACAATTTACCTTTCTTCATGTCATGATAAACTTCTAAATCCCCGAGTTTGTAAACCACACGAAATTTTGAGTGAACGATAAACTTAATTCCTTGCCAAAGAAAACATAAAATTTTCCCAATGCAACCTTAGGCCTTAAAAAACAAAGGGGGAACAAATGAATCTCGTGAGAGCAACGGTCACACCTTGAAGTACTCGACTGTAAGGATCTATGTTCGACATTACTGCACCTGCACAAGTTAGTTAGCCATAACAAAATATGCATACAAAAGCAAAAGGATAAAACACAAGAAAAAATGGAGGTGGTATTTTAAGGTCAAAAATTAAGGTGCGACAGATGCCCCTATTTAAGTTACTTCTATTCGAAGATACGGAGATAGAAATCTCCGTCTCGACGGGATAGGAGGGACTTAAATATAAACACTGCACGGATTTTTGGCCTTAAAATGCCACCAAATGCAAATGATATGCGAAAAGATGAGAATGCAAAACAGACGATTCTGCGAGGAAAAGATGTCACAGGGAAAAGAAAAACTAGACACAACACGCGAGGAACAAGAAGGGCAGCAGACTCAACGAAGCGGGACTCCACGGGGACAAGAAACAATCACCAATGGGAAATCTCCAAACGTGTAAAAGTGCGTCGCATACACCGAAAGTATGGTTATTTAACAATAAGTGAGAGACTGGTAATCGAAGGATAGATTTACTACCATAATGTAGTGGTCGAAAAAGATCCAAATGAATTTTCTTGATCAAGTCAATAATTTAGTTTTGTTCATATTCTTTCTTCTTTTCTTTTCCTCTTTAAATCCAATTAAAAAACAGTAAAATGTGTAAACCTCCCCACGCCTCATGGTCTGGGTACCATGAACGGGTCTCAGTTCTGAAAAAAACCTCCCCACGTCTCGTGATTTGGAATCCACGAACGAGTCTTAGCTCTGAAAAACGCCTTCCCACGCCTCGTGATTTGGAATCCACGAACGGGTCTTAGCTCTGAAAAACGCCTCCCCACGCCTCGTGATTTGGAATCCACGAACGGGTCTTAGCTCTGAAAAACGCCTCGTGATTCGGAATCCACGAACAGGTCTTAGCTCTAAAAAACGTCTCCCCACGCCTCGTGATTTGGAATCCACGAACGGGTCTTAGCTCTGAAAAACGCCTCCCCGCGCCTCGTGATTTGGAATCCACGAACGGGTCTCAGTTGTAGATTTTGTTGTAGTTGTAGATGTCGGTGTAAATTGTGGAGCCTTGTAGATGTAATTTGTCAATGTAGATGTAGTTCGTTGTAGATATAATTTGTAATGTAATGGAGATTGTAAAGTTTCACCGGGGATCCTCAGAAGAGATGTAAGCCGATTAATTCGCAAAATATGCCTTTTTAAATAAAGAGAGACTTCTCTGGGGAGATGTCACTTGATGGAAATGAACTTGGTGAAGTGAACTCACTGGGGAATGCATTCCTGCGGAGAATTTCTTGTTGTAGTTGCAAAATATGTGAAATCTTTGTAGTGGAAATTCTCAAATAAAGAGAAGTGTCTTGTAATGTCTTTGGCGGACTTCTCTGATGGATTCGTGAAGCAATGCCTTTTGACGAATTGATGATATTAAAGAACCCACCGAGGGTGAATGAATTGTCTTGTAGAAACTGTCAATTGTCGTTTTGAATAAGATCTTAGTCAAAACGAGTTGCTCAAATAAAGAGATTATTTATAGTCCAAATGTAGATGGTTGAGAAAACCTGTGATATTTGGAACAACCTATCTTCATGAATATTCTTCCTGGGGAATATAGTGCAAAATAAATGCACACTTAGTCCATGTTCAAAAGTTGGAGATGTCCACAATATGGTTGTCAAGGACCGAAGTTCACTTTGGAAAGTATCCGAAGAGAAACTGTCAAACAAGACTCGACCATTGAGGTATGAACTCAAATGGGATGTACTAAAACAATCGTCTTCCGTGAGGGTCGAACTTCATGGGGAAAAAGAAACATTGTACTCTTTCTGCCTAGGGCTAGCGACTCTATTTGGAGGGATAAGACACGCCCAAGCGCCTGGGGATAAAACACGGCCAAAGCGACAGATCAAACTAACAAAAAGGTGCAAAATGCATATGCCATGCTGTCTATCTATATGCTATGCGCATGCTGACAAACTGGGAGAGGCGAAATAAACGTCTCAACCGGAAAGGTATCCAAGCAACATCTCCACAGACCTCTTAACACCTGCAAAGGGAAAAACTTGGATGGAGATAAATAAATATCCTCTCGCCTCGGAGAATCACATAAGATTGTTGTTCTTTCATGGATGAAATAAACGTCCATGGTCATCCTTTCGTTGTTCATATATCAAGTAAAACATAAAGTTTTGAAAAAAAAAGTTTAAATCAGTCTGGATTTTGCTATCAAGAATAAAGACTTTTGATAAGTGAAAACTTGTATTGAATGGTGGTCAGCAGGAAGGTGTGACCCCAATATTACAGCGTTGGAAAATAATAGAGATTACATCAAGGGAATACCAACTTGTTCTTCCTAAGTTAATGAGAACTTCCCGAGTTTTAAGCGAAATACTTTTTGACAACGTCTGTATTCACAGGGCGAGTGATCTCTTCTCCGTACATTGTTTCTAACATCAAAGCACCTCCTGTCAAAACCTTTCTTACCATGTACGGTCCATCATAGTTCGGGGCCCATTTTCCTCTGACGTCGTTGAGGAAAGACTGGATCTTCTTGAGCACGAGGTCGCCTTCCTTGAATATGTGGGGGCGAACTTTCTTATCAAATGCCTTCTTCATCTTTTGTTGGTACAACTGCCCATGGCACAGTGCCGCCATCCTCTTTTCTTTGATTAAGTTCAACTGATCGTATCTGTTCTGGCACCACTCAGTTTCTGATAACTTTGCATCCACCAAAATCCTCATAGAGGGAATCTCAACTTCTATCGGGAGTACTGCCTCCATGCCGTAGACAAGTGAAAACGGAGTTGCCCTAGTGGACGTACACACCATCGTACGATACCCATGCAAGGCGAACGGGAGCATCTCATGCCAGTCTTTATAAGTAAAAACCATTTTCTGAATGATCTTCTTGATATTCTTGTTGGCGGCTTCAACGGCCCCATTCGTCTTTGGTTTGTAAGGAGAAGAATTATGATGCTCAATCTTGAATTCTTCACACAATTCCTTCATCATTCTGTTGTTCAAATTGGACCCATTATCTGTAATAATTCTGCTTGGCACACCATATCGGCAGATAAGTTGATTCTTGATAAATTTAACAACCACGTGTCGAGTCACGTTAGCATAAGAAGCTGCCTCGACCCACTTAGTAAAGTAATCAATGGCTACTAAGATGAATCGGTGTCCATTAGATGCTTTCGGCTCTATCATACCAATCATATCAATTCCCCACATAGAGAACGGCCAAGGGGATGAGATAACATTCAACAAAGTCGGAGGCACGTGAATCTTATCTACATAAATTTGACACCTGTGACATTTTCTAGCAAACTTGTAACAATCTGATTCTATTGTGATCCAATAATAACCAGCCCTTAAGAGTTTCTTAGCCATGGCATGTCCGTTGACATGAGTGCCAAAGGATCCTTCGTGAATTTCCGTCATTAACATATCTGCCTCTTGTTTGTCAACACATCTTAGCAAGACCATGTCAAAATTCCGTTTGTATAACACATTGTTACTTAGAAGAAAACTCCCAGCTAACCTTCTCAGAGTCTTCTTATCCTTGCTGGAGGCTCCCAGAGGATACTCTTGAGTTCTAAGGAATACTTCAATGTCATAATACCAGGGTTTGTCATCTTCAACTTTCTCGACGGCAAAGATGTAAGCGGGTCTATCAAGGCGTTTTACTTCAATTCGAGGACAATCATTCCAAAAGTTTACTACAATCATGGAGGCCAAAGTTTCCAATGCATCTGCCATTCTATTCTCATCGCGAGGGATATGATGAAATTCGACTCTATCAAAGAACGGTAACAGTCTTCTAGCATAATCTCTGTATAGAACCAAATTATCATGTCGAGTTACCCACTCTCCAGTGATCTGGTAGATTACTACTGCAGAATCACCAAACACATCCAAATTCTTAATCCTCAAATCTATTGCTTCCTCAAGACCCATAATGCACGCTTCATACTCAGCTTCATTATTGGTACACTTGAATGTTAATCTGGAAGTAAACGTAATGTGAGACCCCTGAGGAGTCACAATAACAACACCTATCCCTTTTCCATGAGCGTTGACAGCCCTATCAAAAACTAAACCCCATTGTTATCCTGGTTCCGGTCCTTCACCATGCAAGGGTTCTTCGCAATCTTTCATCTTTAAAAACATAACATCCTCGTCAGGAAAATCATCGTTTGAAGGTTGGTAATCCAAAATAGGCTGGTGAGCCAAATGATCAGCCAGAACACTTCCTCTAACAGCTTTCTGAGTATGGTACTCGATATCATACTCAGATAACAACATCTGCCATCTAGCAATATTACCAGTCAGAGCGGGTTTCTCAAAAATATACTTGATATGATCCATCTTCGAAACTAACCAAGTGGTGTGATTCAGCATATACTGGCGCAAACGTTTGGCGGCCCACGCCAAAGCACAATAAGTCTTCTCTAACATAGTGTATCTTGTTTCACAGTCGGTAAATTTCTTGCTCAGGTAATAAGTGACATGATCTTGCTTTCCTGTTTCATCTCGTTGACCAAGTATACAACCCATTGAATCTTCCAAAACAGTCAAGTACATAATCAAAGGTCGGCCTTCAACTGGCGGTATCAGGATAGGTGGTTCGAGCAAATACTCTTTGATACTATCAAAAGCCTTTTGACAATCTTCAGTCCAAACATACCCTTGTTCTTTCCTTAGAAGCCTAAAAATAGGTTTACATGTAGCAGTCATGTTGGATATAAACCTATAGATGTAATTCAAACGTCCCAAAAATCCTCTGACTTGTTTCTCGGTGGTAGGGGATGGCATTTCCCGGATAGCTCTCACTTTGTCGGGGTCCACTTCAATCCCTCTTTGACTGACAATAAAGCCCAATAGTTTCCCTGATCGTACTCCAAATATGCATTTGTTGGGGTTCAAACGAAGCTTGTATTCCCTCAAATGACCAAATAGCTTAGCCAAGTGTTTAACATGATCATCCTCAGTTTTTGACTTAGTTATCATATCATCCACATAAACCTCGATCTCTTTGTGCATCATATTATGGAATAAAGTAGTCATAGCTCTCTGATATGTTGCCCCTACATTATTTAATCCAAATGGCATAAATTTGTAACAAAAGGTGCCCCAGGGTGTTATGAATGACGTCTTCTCTCTGTCCTCGAGAGCCATTCTAATCTGATTGTAACCTGAAAAGCCATCCATAAAGGAGAAGATCTCATATCTTGCAGTACTGTCAACCAAAATGTCAATGTGCGGTAACGGGAAGTCATCTTTCGGACTGACCTTGTTTAAATCCATGTAATCTACACACATGCGAACCTTACCGTCCTTCTTCGGAACGGGCACAATATTAGCCAACCAGAGCGGATATTCGGCAGTGACAAGGAAACCTGCATCAATCTGTTTCTGTACCTCCTCCTTAATCTTTAGAGCCATGTCGGGTCGAGTTCTTCTGAGCTTTTGTTTTACTGGCGGGCACTCTGGCTTCAAAGGTAGACGATGCTCAACTAAAGCAGTGTCTAATCCAGGCATATCCTGATATGACCAAGCAAACACATCAAAAAATTCTCCGAGCAAAACGATCAACTGTTTCTTCACCTCAGGCTTGAGCAAAGCTCCAATTTTCACTTCTCTACGGATTTCTTCTGTTCCCAAGTTGATTACTTCCACGGGCTCTTGATGAGGTTGGATAGCTTTCTCTTCTTTCTCAAGCAATCTGGAAATCTCTTCTGGAATATCATCTTCTTCGTCTTCAGCTTCATACACGGGAAACTCAAAATTCGGAGAAGGCAGCGGATCATTATTCCCAGGATGTAATTTATGTAGCAACCTGCGCAAGTGATATGATTTTTAATAAGTTTAGTAAAGTGGAAAGTGTGTGTACGCGAGATGCTACTTACTATCTTCCAACATCGTAAGTAAATATGTAAAAAACACACAAATGAAAATGAAAGTGATTTATTGATGATAGCAAAACCAAAGAGACACGCCCAACAAAGTCACCTTTGCCTTGGGTAGAGCAAAGGGAATTATTTTAAAAGTAAGCCCCAACAATGCAGTTTCGCCTTGGGCAGAGCGAGAAATTTTGAAAATAAATGCTTTACTTAGATATATGAACGACAACAGGGGCCTTAACCGCACTCCAGTTCTTAACCAAAATTCATGGAGTTACAAAGCTTGGAACATCCTCATCTGAATCTTCCTCGGTCGCAGCATAGACTCCAAAGCTGTAGTCAAACTCATCTGAAACATAACCTGGATCTTCCATATAGGGCTCATAATCTTCATAAGGAATGGAGGATCTTGCAGAACCATCTGATATGTAACCTTCCTGCTCATCCTCTAACACAACATTAACTTAAGGATGATGGACAACTCCTCCACTACGGAACACTTCATTAATCAGCGGAAATCCTTGACTTCTAGTAGTTTGTTGAGCTGAATTGCTGGTGAAACCAAGACCTTCTTTATTTCTGTTCTCTGGCAAAGACAACACTTTGCCCCAACCTGCCTGAGGACCACCTTTCACTACCCGCTGCACGTCCTTGAATGATGACATGGATGCCTGAGATTTCTGGACACCCTCGCCCACAATAGACAAAGCTTGAAACTGCATACCAACTTCTTCCTCAGCTTCAACATACGAGAATGATGACAAATGACTCACCACCAAAGCTCTTTCTCCACAAACTGTAACTGTTTTGCCTTCAAACGCATATTTCAACTTATGATGCAGGGTAGAAGTAACTGCCCCAGCTTCATGTATACATGGCCTCCCTAACAAACAGCTATAGGCGGCACGAATGTCCATGACTTGAAATGTGATCATAAAAATCTGTAATCCAATAGTTATTGGCAAATCTACCTCGCCAATTACCGTCTTCCTGGACCCATCAAAAGCTTTGACGATAACATGACTTGGCCTCATCGGCGGTCCCTAGTAGGATAGCTTAGATAGAGTAGTTATAGGCATCACATTTAGAGAAGATCCGGTATCAACTAACACACTGGACAAAGAATTATTTCCGCAGTTCACAGAAATATGTAAAGCCATGTTATGTTTCTTCCCTTCCTCCGAGAGATCGCCCTCATTAAAACCCAGATTGTCACATGAAGTAATATTACCAATGATGTCGTCAAACTGTTCCATGGTCACATCTTGTTCAACATATGCTTGCTCTAAAATCTTCTGGAGCGCTTCTCTATGAGCCTCATAACGCATCAGCAGTTGCAACACAGAAATCTTTGACGGGGTTTGCAAGAGCTGATCTGCAACCTTATATTGACTTCTCTTGATCACCTTTAGACATTCATCTGAATTGGTCAAACTGGATCCACCAGATTGCCCCACAATTGGATCCTTTGAGCCTGGTTGTTCGGATGAGATATCCTTTTCTTTTGGTGGTGCAGTCGAGTAAACTCGACCACTCCTTGTTACTCTACTGACATCTGCAATGTTAACTATTGAAGGTACAGTGGGCAAAGGAACTTCCTTCCCATTTTCCAACATTGTGGCGTTATATCTGTAGGGGATAGCCTTACTAGAAGTGTAAGGGACGGGTCCAGGCACGTTGATTACCAAAGGAGTAACAACCGGCTTTTTGCTATTGTACATGATTTCGATACGCTCCACTTCCTTAAAGTGAGGCACTATGACACAAACCTCTTCGGCCTTTTCATCTAAAACTTCCTGATCATTATCTGCCAAACAGTCTTGAATCATGTTGACGGAGGGTGAACCATGCGGGGGTAACGGGTTAACCTGCACATTAGGGTCGGAATCCTTGAAGGACAAAATTCCGCACTTAATGAGCCTCTGAACATCTGTTCTCATACCAAAACAACTCTCAATATCATGACCTGGAGCACCCTGATAGTAAGGACAAAACTTGTCAGCTCTATAAGAAGGAGGAGGATTTGCGGGAACCATAGGTGGAGCTTTTGTCTGAATATGGCCCTTCTGAATCAGAGCTGGAAACAAATCATCATTGGGTCAAAATTTATCCTTCTATACACACGACCCTGATTGTTGAATGGCCGATTCTGCTGAGGATACTGCAGATTTTGCTGAGGCTGTTGAGCATTGGGGGCTGAGGTTGCTGACTCGGTTGCGGAGACTGTTGAGGCTGATAAGCCGGAGCATTAAACACTGGTGATACCGCCGCAACTTGGTATGATGGTGAATACCTCCTTCTAAGTCTTCCTTCCTGTACGGCGTTCACCCCCTGCTCTTTTTTCTTCACAAACCCACTTCCATACTTCTTAACATTGTTAGGAGCACTCTCTTCCTTAGCCAACCTTCCTTCACGGACACCTTCCTCTAAACACATTCCCATATTAAGCATTTCAGTAAAGTCACTGGGTGCACTGGCTACCATCTTCTCATAAAAGAAAGGACCAAGGGTCTTCAGAAAAATCTTGGTCATCTCCTTTTCTTCTAACGGTGGTGTGACTTGTGCAGCCAACTCGCGCCAACGTTGGGCATATTCCTTAAAATTATCCTTATTTGTCATAGCCCTCAATTGATCACGGTCAGGAGCCATGTCCATATTATACTTATACTGCTTGACAAAGGCTCCCCCTAGATCATTGAAAGTCCGAATCTTCGCACTATCCAACTCCATGTACCACTTGAGCGCAGCGCCTGTCAGACTATCTTGGAAATAGTGAATGAGCAGTTGATCATTGTCAGTTTGTGCAGACATCTTTCTAGCATACATAATAAGATGACTCTGAGGGCAAGTATTCCCCTTGTACTTCTCAAAATCAGGGACCTTGAATTTCGGTGGACCCTTGACATTTGGGACCAAGCACAGCTCAGAAGCGCTCTTTCCAAACAAATCCTTCCCACGAAGAGCTTTCAACTCCTTTTGCATCTCAGAAAATTGGTCTTGAAACCCATCCATCCTTTCTTCCAAAACCACGGTTTCGGTCGGCGACCCCTGTAAAATTAGCTCATCCAGAATATACGGAACAACGTTCACGTGTGGAGATGCAGTAGTCATCACAGCAGTAACTGTAGGAGTAGCTTGGACAGCGGTCACAGCAGGGATCTCAGGCACAGACGGACGGTAGCCGGTCGAAAAGAAATTAGGAGACAACCCCCACGAGAAACCTTGAGGCATGCTGTAGGTCATTTCGGCAACAGAAGACACCACTTGGATCGGTGTTGGTGTTACTTCAGAAATCACAGTCCTCTGAACATCTTGGTTGTTGAGTGCGGCTCGATTGGACAGAGCTTCCACTAGACCATTTAACCTCTCCAAACTTTCTTTCAGAACTGTGACTTCATCACGGAGCACCTTGTTCTCTTGTTCAAGCTAGTCCATCTTTTGGCGTTGATTAGCTCGAGTGTTGTATTGGTGATTCAGCCTGTCTGCGAAGATGAAGCAAGAGTGAGACCCTGGAATGCAAACAATGCTATGCTTATGCAAAAATGCAAATGAATATGAAACTTCAAGAAACTCAAATTATCTTCGATATTATAACGTTGGAAAAAAACTTATATTTGATATTAGAGAGGCATTACAAAGAAAAGTACTCTTTTAGGAGCTTATTACATTGAATCAAAAGCAAAAGAGAAACTCGGAGATCTACTCCCTATGCTCCTTCTGTGCGCGAAGTTCTTCTTCTAACTGGATGACGCGTTCTTGTAATTCAGCCTTCTCATTGATGAGTTGACCGACACATTCCTTCCAAAGCCATAGCAGCTGGGGGAAGATCATCTTTGGCGACAGTTCCGGAAGAGGTGTGAGAGGAAAATAAATCCTCTCGCACCTTTCTCTTCTTTGCAAATTCTATCTCTGGTAGCTTATGGGACTTCTCTTTCTCTACTTTGAAGGTGAAAAACTTTTTCCTCCAAGCGGCTTTCAGTTTCTGAGCCTCATCCAAGGCGTCCTTCAACTGATCTACTTCACTCACATCAAACCAATCAGGATCATGAAAAGCCAAAACCATAGGTTCATGGAAAGGGAACAACATCTTGAGGTCGAGAGCCCTCTCTCGCACCCAATGTAGATAGTCTTCAGAGGTGTCGTCATTAGGGAACCCTAGAGCAGTCGTCCCTTCCTTATTGACGTATCTCCACGCATAAATTATGACGGTCTTCAGGTCTGGATCTTCTCCTTCCTTGAGAAAGATCCCTTCTAACAGAGCTTGGTCAGGTACTTTGATCATGGGATGCCTAAATTGTCTGCGGGCCAAGGCGGGATTGCAACTTATGCATCCTTCTCTCCCAATAAGCGGTATATTGGTGAATCCTTCGATGCTGGGAATCATACATACACCTCCATTAGTAGGGTCATACCACACAATGTCAGAGTGAGTAAGGGACATAACTACCTCGGACCAATGGGGTGATTCTACCTCATCCCAAATATACGGATGTCGAGTTAGGCGAGCAACAAACCATGAATACAGCAAAGTGGTACAACAAACGATATGTCCTCCTCCTTTATCATTCTTCGAGTGGATTGAATAGTACGTGTCAGCTAGCAAGGTGGGAACTGGATTCTTGAGTATGAACAGTTTAATCGCATTCATATCAACAAAATCATCAATCTTTGGGAACCAGAAAATCCCATAGACCAATAAAGCAAAGGTAGTTTCCAAGATAAGGACCTCTTTTCTTTCAGCATGGTAACGGACTTTTTCGATCAAGAAATCAGCTGGGAATCCAAGGACCCCTTCCTTGGTGGTTAAGTGTGCTTGGACATCTGCTAGGCTGAGATGAGTAGCATTCGCAATTTCTTGGTGATTGGGTATGTCTTCCTGGTCGGTGAATATAGGTCGGGCCATCACAGGTATCTTCAAGAAATCATAATACTCTTCCAGGGTTGGCATCAGCTGGTAATCCGGAAAAGTGAAACAATGGTACAACGAATCATAAAACTAAACAAGGGTCTCCAACAGCCCTTCTTTCATCTTGAGCTCGAGAAAACGGAAGACTTCTCCATATTCTGTTGCAAAAGCGTGACGGTTCTCAATGAGATTTGCTAGCTCTCTTAAGCTTTCAATGTTAGGACTTTGAAAAGTGTACTCCGATGCTTCTCTCTTGAAGTCCATGGTTACAATACCTGTGAAATAAAATTGAGTTTCTTGAAGTGAATAAAGAAAGAATGCAATGCAAGATGAATAGGACTTCATGGGATCCCAACTATTTATAAACATTGCGGTAAAAGAAAAACGTTTTATTAATTTTGAAACGGATTACAAATAATTGCTTTTAAAAGTCCCAAATAAATAGCTAAATAAAATCTAATGAAAGCCCTAAAGAAGTTTTGAATTCCGCTGCTTGAGCTCTTCTTCCAACTAGGTCTTCTCGCGGATAAGGTTTTCCACAATCAGCTTCCAAATAGTACATTATGGATCAGAGGAAAATAAATCCTCTAGAACTTTCCTCTTCTTATGGGGAAGTAACTCTTCATCCTTCGACTGTAGCTGCTTCTGAAGTTCGTCCTTCTGTTTCTGAAGTTCATCATTCTCTACAACCACTACTTGATACTTGTTCTTCCATGACTCTAACTCACATTGCGACTTCCTCAAGGCAACCTCTAACTTCTTAGCTTCAGACATAAAGACATAAGTGGGCTCTCTTCTCGGAGATATAGGATCTTGACGAGAATAGGGCATTTTCAGTTTGATTGCTCTCTCTCTAACCCATTGAAGGTAGGGCTCCAAGGACACACAATTAAGTTTCCCAAGGCTTTTCTTCCCTTTCTTGTGCAAATGATCCCATGCAACCAAAATCTTGTCTCGGAGTTCCTTGTCATCCCTAAAGAAAATGCTTTCCACTTGAACACTCTTAGGTGGTTCCTTCAACGGAAATCCCAACTGTCGACGAGGTAAGACTGGATTGTAACTGATCCCTCCATTAAAACTAAGTAACGGTATATTAACAAAATCCCCACAACCATCAATAATCAAGGTCCCATCATACGCTCGGTTGTACCAATCAATGTCTGAGTGGGTCAACGCCATAACTCTCGGAGACCAAAGTTCCTTACCGACATTTGTAAAAGAGCTAGACTTCGGCAAGTGCGGAATAAACCACTTGTAAAGCAAGGGTACACAGCAAGTAATCATTCCTCCACCATAAAAATTTCGGAGATGTATAGAGTGATAGGTATTACCCAACAGAGTCGGCACTGGATTGTTCTTCATGCAGATCTTGATTGCTTTAAGGTCGACAAACCCTTCAAAACTCAGAAATAGAAACACCCCATAAACAAGTAAGGTGAAGATTGCCTCAAACGGAGCCTTATTTGTATAATCAGCATAAAACAAAGCCTTCTTGACTAAGAAATATGTAGTTAAACCAGAAGTTCCACCCTTAGTAACCATGTTGGCCTTGACGTCAGATACCTTTAAACGAAGGGCTTTAGCAATATCTCTTTCATCAGGGTCATTTTCCAAGAAAGGAAAAGGAGATTCTTCTAGGATAGGTAGACCAACCAAAAAGGAGTAATCTTTCAATGTAGGTAACAACTAAAAATCTGGGAAGGTGAAACAGTGATAAAGAGGATCATAAAATTATAGTAGAGTGGCAAGAAGTCCTTCATTCACTGGGCGACCCAATAAAGATATCAGCTTCCCATATTTGTTCTTGAACTCTTCTTGATCTTTGATAAATCCCCACAACTTCTTTAGGTCATCCAATTTGGGACTCTTAAAAGTGTATTTCACAGTATGTTTTTCGTTTGAAGTCATGGTGACCTACAATGTTCATAAATGAAAGTGAATCCCATGAAGTCCAATGCAGAATGATGCTATATGAATGCAACAAACACAAGTAATCACGTAAGGACACAAAGATAAACAAACAAGGGAGACCCTAGGTTTGCAACGAGCATGGAGCTGGGGGTATACCCATTTTCAAAGGTTGTAGACTAAAGGTGGATTGTACCTGCAGAACAAGGTTCTAAAAGGGGCTCAAAATCATCAGCCCATCTTTCGGATATTATCAACTTCCCAATTACTCGGTGATTAATAATATTCTCAAGAGAACTTCTTTTGAGTGTAGCGTCACGTAGCACTATTTCGGGAGTACTCCCTCATAGTCCCGCACTACATCCTAATAAAGGCAAAAGTGGGGTCAAAGGTAACTACGGTCCTCAGCATCATAGACTCTAATCGACAATAGTAAAAGTTTTCACGATTACTCGTTCAACCGAACTATTTTCGAAAGGGTCTCAACTGAGCGGGATCCTCGAGTCAACTTAGTCGGGATTCAAATCCCTATAAGCCTTGTCGAATATATCACCATCCTATATTAATTTCTCTCAAGTTCGGGTGTAGGACTTTGTCTCACCACTCAAGGATAACAACCCAAAAACACAAGAGCAAATATACAAATAAACAAATAAGCAAGTAAGTAGATATATAAAGCAATAAAAAAGTAAATAAAGCAAGGTAGGGAAACCCACTAGAGGCGTCCCTAGTAAAGTTGCCATTTCTGTCGCGGTGAAATTTGAACTTCCGTTTATGCAGGCTTCTTCTTAAAACTTAACCCAGTTACTTCAAAATGAATCTTCAAATGCTTTGGCTGTTACTTGACACAGTGGGAATTCACATGTTTGGAGCTGTAGTTTTTCATTACGTACTGTCCATTCTCTCCTTCTTCATGTACGTGATGCTTGGTTGTTCCAATCATGGATGTTAAACTTGTATGACAGATATCAGCAGTACATGCCTATGAAATTGAACTCCTGCCAAAAGCTTTGATGGTTGCAAAGCTGGTCTTTAGCTCACCAAACACGACTATGGAGAAATTAGAAGTCCAAAAAATAGACGAAGTCTCCATGAGACAAAGGGCATGGTCCAGGTCTTCTTAAAGCTAACTTTCTTCATGAACGTATACAAATGAGATTTCCTTCAACAACTCTTAACTAGTGTGATTACTTGCTATGATTTGTGAAAAAAACGATTGTGATAGCTAACAAATTGTTCTCATTTGATCTATCATGTAGGGAGCCTGAGGACTCTGGCCTGAAGAATTTGGTGGTGCCTTCAACAAATAAATCAGCAGAAAGAGGTACACCAAGAGGCTCCTCATATCCATATTGGCTTGCAGATTGTTGCTCATGGCTTACTCCTATTTCCAACGGTCTCATTGCTTCCAAAGGCAGTAAGAGCAACAGCAGAAGCGGCTGAAGAAAAAAACAATGACTTGCCCATTTAATTTCGAATTGGGAGGAACGAAACAAGTCTCGTGACTTTCCAGGTGGTTGCAGGGGTATTGTACACCATTCTCTCATTTCCTCAATTATGAATGAGTTTCTTTTCGCTTGTGATGATAATCTTTTCTCATATTCGAAACAACTCTTTGGAGCAGCGGCTGCCTATGGCCTTCAACTTTGTCTTAGGAACTACTTTGACAGTTGTCTTTGTTACCGACATAGTTTTGTATCTGCATCAGTAGACTTCTTGCTAATGCATCATTGCAGGGACGAGAGCATGATCATAAGAGCTGGCACAAAGGGCAGAAACACCTGAAGAATCAGAGCGGGTAGGCATCCTGTTATAACTCGGTTCACAGCTGCCAGCCTTAGAATGCTCCTCAGAGCGGGGAACATGCCTTCCAGTTGATTGGGATTGAAAATAGAATTGTAATAGCAGTGCATGTAATATGAGCTACCATCTCAAATGTAATAACTTCTTGGATACGTGAATAGTGACTTGTAAATTGCCTTAAGTCATGGATCTTGAAATCCTGTTTATGTACCCTTGGATTTGTATGTTAATGATTCACCAATTTGGTTACTGTACTTGAATTTAATTCTTAAAGTTCGGTGGATAAGCTTGAAATTAAGACGGTAACAAATATCATCCATGCCTTAGCTCTTAATTGGATGAAAGGAAGAAAAGTGAACTTGATCCATAAACAGCACGTAGTGTGATTGAACTGAACGTTAGCTTCCAAAACTCGTTATGTCATAAGCCTTGCCATCATATCTTACTTAATGCACCCAAGCTCTTGACCCATGAACCCATGGTCTCCACCTGTATCTCCTTGACTTGTATCAAATTTGGAACAACCTTGAATTTTGTGAGTCTTGAACTTCTAAATCCCTGAGTTTGTAAACCACACGAAATTTTGAGTGAACGATAAACTTAATTCCTTGCCAAAGAAAACATAAAATTTGCCCAATGCAACCTTAGGCCTTAAAAAACAAAGGGGGAACAGATGAATCCCGTGAGAGAAACGGTCACACCTTGAAGTACTCGACTGTAAGGATCTATGTTCGACATTACTGCACCTGCACAAGTTAGTTAGTCGTAATAAAATATGCACACAAAAGTAAAAGGATAAAACGCAAGAAAAAAATGGAGGTGGGATTTTAAGGTCAAAAATTAAGGTGCGACAGTAGATAGGAACCAAGATGCCGAGGAGATAGTCTGGAATGCTCGACAAGATAACCTGAGGGAAAAATAATTGAGCCCACATGGTTGAAAACATCCTAGCCCATAATAGCCTTAATGTAGGACTACATAGGCTAAATTTTGTATCTATTTTGTCTGAATATGTGCTGCAAGCAGAACTCCCTAGGGGTTGGAAAGTACCTAAATTCACAAAGTTTGTAGGAGAAACAAGTGATTCGATTATCGAACATATCACTCGATACCAAAATGAAGCAAACAATATAAAAAATAATGAGAATTTAAAAATGAGATTTTTCCCAAATTCCCTAACAAAAAATGCCTTTACATGGTTCACAAAGCTTCCTCCTCATTCCATACATAATTGGAACTAATTGGAGAAAGTGTTCCGTGAACAATTTTATATGGGGTAGTCGAAAATTAGCCTCAAAGAATTGGTTAGTGTTAGGCACAAAGCGCCCGAGTTAATTGATGACTACCTAAATAGGTTCAGGTTGTTGAAGGCAAGGTGTTTTACCCAAGTTCCTGAACATGAATTTATTGAATTGGTCGCTAGGGGTCTATACTACTCTATTAGAAAGAAACCAGATACACAATATCTGAGAGGTATGGATTAGTAGGTTGATAGGGTTCAACGGGTCAAACGTCTAAGGTTGAGAAGGCCAGAACGAGCAAGTTCCATACAAAAGAGAAGATTGCCTATATAAAGGCATATGCGAGAGACCAGGAATATGATGTAGGATACGAGGAGGTCGAAGAGAATGACATAAATGTGGTAGAACTTAAGCTAGGACCTTTTGTACCCCAAAATTTTCTCTCACTTTATCCTAACCCTAATTGGCTTTTGTTTCACATTCATATGCATATTTCATTAGGTCATACACTCATAAGTACCCATTTGCATAAGATCCTAAGGCACAAGATTAAAGCCTTTTGAAGAATCAGATTTTTCTATTGGTTTATGGTTTCTACTTCATTGAAGATCAATTCAACTAGTGCTTTAATGGATCTTGGAATTAGGGTTGGAACTATTGTCATCCTGAGCATATCTCAGTGTCACGATGTTATATTCTTCAAGGTTTATCAAATGACATCAAGTGCTTAGGGTTGCATCAAGGGATCATGAAATCGGGGCGTGAATTTATGTGCGTCATGGATTTCTTTCTAAGCTAGCCATAAGACTATTCTCCCTCAAGACTCATCAGGTATCAAGGTCACCTCCTTCTCAAAATCCTCATGGTACATTTCAAGGAGAATTAAGGTTTTCCTCCTACGGGTATTGAGCTGGGTCATTCGAAGATTGCTTATGGTTGACGTGGAAAGTAAGTTATATCCTCTCGGTTGTGTGGGTAATGAAGGTAAAGCAAGATTTTGTTTGAAACGGATCTTTGTTTGTTTCCTTTTGATATTAAGTGAAGGAGTTTGGATTTTCTCGTTGGTAGTTTGAAATGGTGAATTTGAATCAAATCTTTAATCGAGCTCAAATTAATTCATTGCTTTCACAAAGCTTAAGATTTGATTAAATTCGTCTAAGCTGGAAAATTCAAGAATTTTGGATGAATATAGGGAAAATGGTTCAAATTTCACTAATCCAAGTTCATAAATTCAAGATTGTGATGAGTTTACTAGGCGAGAAATTCAAATTCAAGTCATTATTTCAAGATTGATGAAGATTCAAACTTTCAAGTTTTTTTTAAGATTCAAGGTTACAAGTTCACATTTTTAAAGTCAAATCTCCATCTTAAGTGGTCATCACAAAGTGTATTACAAGAGGACAATAAAGAAAGATGTATTGATTTAATATACAATAGGTGTGGGAGTTGTTAGGGTTATATACGCACAATACAGGAAAAGATTCACTCACATGAACCATTTTTCTTCCACTTCACTATTATCAACTTAATATAAATGTACAACGATGAAATGTAATGTGCATCGATGAAATTTCATACAATTATGTTATTGTTACTAAGTGAATAAGAACCCCAATTCCAATCACAAAATTGACACAATCTTGTACGTCAACAACACTGGAAAAAAAACATCTCCTTTGTTCATATCTAAATTTTCTTTTCATCCATCCTGATGTTGTTGCTGAAGAAACATGGCCCGACATTAAGCAGGAACGCACCGCATGGGATGTTGCAAATCTTGGTGCCTCGAGTAGGTTCGTAAAAGACGCCGAGAAGGAAGGGAGGCGATGATCTATTGAGGCGACTTTATGTCGTGGTTGAAGCTAAGTCGAAATTGTCAGTGCATCAAAAACTGAGCTCGGTAAAACAAGAATCGCGGGCACTTGTTGTCATTGCCATAGAAAATGAACTTCTATAAGAACTATGGCAAGGTTGTTTCAAAAAGAAAGTCCAAACATGATCAAATTAAACATGAAAATCACAGCTCATACAAAGCATTCAAGCAACCAGCAAGCCAATAATCATTGTCACAAGAGGAGACGCTTTTAGAAGCTACTCAAACCAAAAATCATGGACAAAATCATGGCATGAGATCAAACAATAATCATTGATAACAAACTTCCAAATTAGAGGTGATATGTTATCATTAAGTAAGGAGAAGATCAAAGAAATCACAACACAATCTTGTATTTCCAAATTTACTGATGTGACGAACCAAAAACGGAAATGAAATCATCATCATTTATTATAGGGATCCATGGCAAAATGATATTTATGGAAGAGCAATTAACCGCAATCAATTGGAAATCGGCATTCAATTATCACATGCTTATAAAACGAAGAAACATACATACATGTTAGGGGACACTCATAGGAGGATTTGGATCCTCTCCTTTTTTATATATCATGTCATCTCTCATGTTCTAATCTAACGGTTCAGAATTTATAATGAATAATTAAATAAAAAAAATTCATTTAATAGGAGAGAGAAATGGATAAGTAATTTGTCTTTGTTATTTAATTATTCATTATAAATTCTGAATCGTTAGATTAGAAACATGAGAGGTGGCATGATATATAAAAAAGGAGAGGATCCAAATCCCTCATAGGAGAGGTATCAAAACACACATTGTAGAGAGGGGATCGACACAAAAATGAGAGAAGCATTGAAAATTCATAAAACTTCACACAAAATCACATACATCCACACATACCAGAGGCAAGAAAAAGGCAGAAAGTAATCACACCACACCAATACACACACAACAGTTTAGTCACAACAACAACGTATAGCAACAGCAGGGGATACGCAGATGAAAAATCCCAACACGAGTATCAGTGATTTACAACAACAACGTATACGAATAAAAATATTCTTACCTGATTAACTCACATCACAAACAGGTCATTCTCTTTCGAAATTGTCACTTTCTTCGTAATATGTGGTTGTGCCTTTTAAGATTGTGACGTGCTAATCTTGAGACAAGCGTGAAGAGTGCATCCCATAACCTCCGCCATCGCCGACCATCAAGCCATGGCGTGACGGGACCCTCTCCATTTTCCTTTGATCCCGGCGACACAGAGAAGGGGAAAGTCGCGCAATGAGATACAGACAGTTGAGAGAATGAAGCGATCAAGAGAGTCAGTGAGAGAATAGGAAAGTAGAAGATGAAGCGAGAGACAAAGGGCTGCTAGGAAGATTGAATTGAAAAAGGGAAAGCATGTTAGAGAGATAGAAAGACGTTAGGATAAGGTTTGGAGAGACAGAGGAGTTTGTTTGTGTAAGTGATCCCTTCCATGGGTTTTGTTTCTCTATGATTTGATCTGGGCTGCTAGGCCCTATGCTTGTTATTAACCCACCCTGATTTTCCACTTCTCCCCTATTTTTCATGTGTTAAGCCAGTGTGGCTCACAATGGGCCCCTGCGCCAATAATCATTACTCACACCCCCAGTTGACTCTGCACTTCCCTCCGAGGTTCCTGATTTTGTTTTAATTATTTTGAGTAGAAATATTTGTTAATTTTTTTAGAATTAGTAATTAATTTTTAATATCAATATATGATCTTTGATTTGGGATTAGATTTTAATCAAAAATTAGTGATTAATTTTTTATTTGAGCTTGGCATTAATTTGTGATTAATTTAAGTTGTGATTATCTATGATTTGTGATTAGTTTTCAATCTAATTTTGTGATTCATTCTTGATTGAAATTGGTGGTTTAATTTTAATTAAAATGCATGATTAATGCTTGATCTAAGTATACAATTCATTATGGGTTAAGCTTGTCATTAATTTTTGTTGTAGAATCATGAATAGACGATTAATGTCTTATAAACTTCCTGATACATGTTTGTCATTGATTTCTGTCATGATTTTGATACACATACTTGATAATAGTTTTTGATGTGTGATGCCATTGACTGCTTGACTGTATGATTTTCCATTGTTACCATAACCTTTTTTATTCAATTAGGATAGTCAATTAGACTTTATGATCAGGCTATACTTGATAACCTTAGGGTAGCCTCGCTTCAACCTAACTTTAGGTTCTCAACCCTTTGCATAACAACTCTAAGTTAGGTCTCTCTTTATCTCTCTCAAACCAATTCAAGATAATTAATAAATACGATGTGCATAGTGCGTCACGAGCCTTAAGCACATGGGAAAAGATGAGCAGGTGCATTTCTAACCTCATCTTAGGGTACTTTGCGCGCGAGACGTTTGGATCGTTAGCGTGAAGTATTTGATCCTATGTCATAGACTTTAGTGCGATACATGTCACGAACAAGGTTAATACACTTCTTTAAAACCCTCAAACAAATTCAACCCATTTTGCCCTTCGGGATTTCCTTCCAAACCGTTTTTCAGAAAGAGCATGTTACCCCCGTTCTACCGCAAACAGACATTGATCCTAACTGATGGAACGTGAGTTTAGCGTCGCTCATAAAATACACCAACCAACCCGTGGTAGGTCAAACTACAAGATCTCTGACTTCTTCATTCTTGTCTGAATGAGGATACGTAGGCACAAAATGACTAAGTCTTGGCGAGCATAATCCCTCCATTCATCTGTAGTTCTTCAAACTACATTGGCTCTTACTTTACCATTGCACGAGGGAATGCGTAGGCATAGGATTGCGAGATCCTATCGAGTCATTTTTCTCTCCCTTCCGTTTCTGTTAGAAAGTAGAGCTTTAGATAAACACACCCTTTGATTAGAACAACAAGAGTGGATCCCGTTAAGTGTAACAGACGCGAGGGGGTGTTAATACCTTCCTCTTACGTAATTGACTCCCGAACCCGGACATGGTTACGATGACCATGTCTTCTCCCTTTTGAGGTTTCTTCAATCATTTCCTTTCCCCTGCGGGGATAAATGACATTCAGTGGCGACTATGTTTTTCCGACGGTTGTTTTTTCGCGTTGCCACAGCTTGCGACTTTGCTGTGGATTAAGATACTTCCCCATGAGATTCAATCCTAACGATTGTCTATGTCTTTTTCATTGGGTGTTTGTCTTTATTCTTTTATTTGCTTTATTTACTGCTTTTATTGAATTTTCTTGCATTTATTTGATTATTGTTATCATATTATTCTCCTGCTGTTGTGTTGTTGGGGGTTGGTTCTATGAGAGATAAGCCCAGTACCCAGGCTTGAGTGCACGTGTAGGATTAGAGTGGGCTCTTGTTGAATTGTATGGTGTTTGACACGTATTGTTGACTTGAGTTCACATTCAGATGAGGTTTTCTTGGGAGATGCTCAGTCCTGTATGTTTATACAGTAGCCAAAGTGTTCTTTTGGGAGCTTATGACTCTGGAGACCATTCATGGGAAATCAGTTGAGGCCTCCTCGATTGATGATGATGCCAAACCAAAAATGGTGAATGTATCATCATTTCTCAAACTGAGAGCCCGTGATACTGAGGACCTGCTAGGATGTCTTTTCCAAGACTATAACCTGCATGTGAGAGGGGATGGGTTTTTGCAGGAAACCTTGACCTTCAACCTACTCGGTCTTTCGATTTTCTTATAGAATTTTGAACCTGATATTATGGACTTCTATTATGGTATTCTGGACTTCTGGTATTATGGCATTTTGGTTTTCTGGTATTCTCGTCTGAGCAAAGTGTTGAACTTATTCCATCAACAGCAAACAATTATTCAAAATATGTGGCAACCTTGATCCCGTGTCTTTGCATTTGCATTGCATCATAGTTGCATCCTAACATTCATGTCTATTTATTTCTAGGGTTTGTATATTATCCTTGATTCTAGTTGTTAAAGATCTGCAGAGATGGACACTAGTAGGAATGATACCGTCAGCTACAAAAAAAAGTAATTTGGAGTCTTTCGAGGAAGACTATGGGAAGATCTTGGATATGCTCCATACCATTGTAGAATATGAAAGGATAGATATTCATACATTGCCACAATTCTATGATCCTTCTCTGGAGTGCTTCACGTTTAGAGATTATCAATTAGCCCTTACTTTGGAGGAATTTTCGCTTATATTGGATATCCCAGTCAGGAATCAGGTACCCTTCCATGAATCTATGGAAGTTCCGGCTCCTGAAGCTATTCCCGGTACTCTTTAGTTGAGCACATCTATTGTAAAAGCCAATCTTTGATACAATGGAGTTTTATCTGGTTTTCTTCTAAGTGAAGCTATAGTTGGACTACCTTCAACGTCATCCTTGCTTTGTGTATCTATAAGATTGCTCTTTTCCCCAATGTATCGGGTTTTGTAGATACGAATGCCATCTGGATCTTTATGATGAGAAATCACGTGCCTACTCTTCCTGGTGATGTATATTACTTAGTGCACTCAAGAAATTACAAGAAGAAAGAGCTAGACAAAGCCTACCTTGAGATTTCCAAGTTCAAGAGCCAATGGAATGTTATTGTGACTTATCACAAGAATAAAGAAGATGAGCTCAGAGTCTGAGTTGAAAAGTTAAAGAAGCAGCTTGAGGATAATGAAATGATAAGTGACTGAAGGAGACCTTGTCAGCCGTGAAGGAGCTCAAAGTTCAGGTGGAGGTGAAGATAGCCGAAATTGAAGACGTTTTGGAAATGATTCTTGGGAATTACGTTTTCGTTACTTGGAGGAGATCATATGCGAGATGTTCAAGAGCTAATTCAGAGACCAATACATCCTGACACCAAGACTGGAGTAGAGAGCGTAGTGGCTGGGTAGGATTGACTTTGGTGGAGATGGAGGATACACCTTAATTGTTTTTCCTTTTGTATTTGATCACCAACAGACCTATTGATTTGGATCAATAATTTTGTATTTTGTATCGACTATTTATTGACTCTTATTCAGTTAATGTATGAGTGGTTTTGCTGGTGTTCTATATATCTCTTGTGTTTTATTGCTGTTAAAACTTGAGTCAAGATATAGATTACCCCTGGAAATGATCAAACATGGCATTTGCATTGAATTTTCATAATCATGTGCATAACAGGTGTTTAAGGTTGGTGATTTTTATCCTGATCTGGTTTTCTTCAGAATTTCAGAATTGATTTTTCTCAGCGGTATCCTACTCAAAGCATCTAGAAGTTGATCATGGAGAAGATGCAAGTAGAATTGATGGAAGTCACAAGCCAGATGAGGCGGTTCATGGTGGACATACAGGCCTTGTCCCAGGGTCAGAAACTGCTGAGAGAGGAAGTCCATCAACTGAAGACTCAAGTTAGTTTGGTTTTGGAAATCATGAGATTGATGTTGAGAAAAGAAGGCAATCTTATGTTTGAGGCTGAAACAGAAGTGGTTGCTCATCCCTCTCCTGTAGGATCTCTCCCAAATCATGAGCTACCTCGTGAATCTCATCTGCAACCTGAGGTTCCAGAACTTTCCCATCAATGGCCGTTTCCTAATTCCCAAGAGAATCCTAAGGGAAGAGGGTATGAACCAAAGCCAAGGAAGCCTATAAAGAATTTTGATCCGATTCCGACGCCATATGCGTAGTTACTCTAATACTTGCTCAAGCTTCAGTTAATCGAGCTCATTACTTTGGGACCTACTCCTGCAAAGTTTCCTCCGATGTATAATGTTAATGCTAGGTGCGATTTCCATTCTGGGGAACCTGGTTATAACATTGAAGATTGTACAAGGTTAAAATACAAGGTCCAAGAGCTCATTGATTCAAAGGCAATCGAGTTCACACAGGGTAATCCTACTCCAACTGTTACAAAAGAGATGGATGCTACTCTCCTTTCTCCAGGGTCAACCTCAGGACAAGGGCCCATTCCACAGTCTTGGGTTCCAGAGTCTCCATGTCCACTGTTACCTGTTCCTCGACCAGATCTGAAGAGGAAAGTACCTGGACAGGTTGGGTGCCCAAATAAGAACCATCCTCGGAAGAAATGACAAAAGCCGAAGAAGCCTGAAAGGCAGCTTGATGTCATCCCTATGTTATACGAACAGTTATTGCTTAAGCTTCTCAAGAAATAGTTGATTCGATTAAGGACTCTCACTGCTTCTGCTCAGCTGTTACCAGGTTATAATGCAAATGTAAGATGTGAGTTCCATTCAGGGGCATCTGGCTATTCAATTGAATATTGTAGAGCTCTGAAGCACCAGGTGCAAGATCTGATTGATTCAAGGGTTATCATGATCATAATAGATGGTCTGCATATTAATTGAAGCCTCCCAAATGAGTACTCAAGCTGCAAATGCATCTTCAGGATCAATAAGTCCATACAGAGTCAAGCCTCCTCAACGATGATAATCTTGAGCTTCTTTATTGCATTTTCATTTGTACTTTTCATTGTTTGTTGAAACATTGTTTGCATGTAAAACTCATTTGTTTTTAATAATAATCTTAATGCAATGAGTATGCTTTTCTTGAAGTAATCCATTCGTGTTCACTCATATTATTTTTCTGTGCATCGCAATACCAATTTCTTGCTCAAACTCTTTGAGGGAGGATGATGAAGTAAAAACGCAAACTTTCTGGTCGTATGCTTTTGGAATAGAACCTTGATGATGATGTACATGCATTGCTTTAAATCCCCAAACACCGGAGATTAAGGGAGATAGACCCTCGTTAACCCCGTTGAGCCTAGAATTAGAAGATTTTTCCATACGAAAAACTTTCGCATCTAACCCAGGGGTAGGGTAGTCGTCAGTTAGTTCGACCACGCATTCAAATTTCAAAAGGAATGCACATCTAAGGATCAACCACCTTTCTTTCCTCATTCTTCAGGAGGTCAAAAGCGTGAAATCTCAATGGTTATACCTCATTATGAGGAATGAGGCAATCACAACCCTTTTGGAGAAATCAAGACAAACCAGTGTCACACAATTTGTTCAAAAAAAAGAAAGAAAGAAAGAAAGCTTGTTGATAACTTGAAAATAATTGACTTAGGAAAAAGTTAAGGCATCCCGCTGGACTTCCAAAGTCAGTCCAGGAAAAATTTAGGAAAAAAAAACGAAAAAAAAATGAAAAATGTGAAAAGTGAAAAGGACTAAAAATGAAAAATCCTCGAGCAAGAGAAAGTCGTGTGACTACAGACACCAAAGACAAAAGGGGTGACCGCCACTCCAAAAAATCTTGTTGGTTCCTTAACCATCACTTATACCCTTTAATAACCTTTTGAAAGGTGAGCGCTTGTGCCAAATTAGTTGAACATAAGACTGGAGAACATCATAAAGAATGGGTGGTTAAAACAAAACTTTGAGCCTTATATCATTTCTTTCTCAAACCAGGTCACTTACAACCCTCAAAAGTCCTAATTGAGGCAAGGTTCAACCTGAAGGCATACTTCCACAAGACAACATTCTTGACTCCCATGGTTTGTGCTAATAAGATTTCCGTTGGTATTGCATTGTGCACAATGTCTTTCATTTAAAAAAACCAGTGTCCCATTTTAACCAGTGACTCGCTCATAAGGTTTAGCGATATCTTTTCAATAAAAAACTTCAAGATTAACATATGGGTTGCATTAGAATCATTTTCAGAATAAACATTTTTTGCTTGCATACATGTATCTTACGCCAATGAAGCATACATAATGAGCATCAGTCGAGAAGTCTAACTTTTCCAAGAGGAAATTCTTGGAGAATCTCAGTAGCCAAGAAAATTTGTCAGGTACCGGTTCTTCCAACAATTTTTGCTCAGAAGTTGCCAAATCTGGGGCAGTCATTCCAAAGTTCATTCAATCTAGGGCAATCATGTCGAGATTCTGCGAATATCTCAAAGACCAATCAGAATGGGGCAAAACTATTGCAAGGCTCGTACTGAGGTAGGTCACTTCAAGAACACGAGAAGTTATCCTCTCTAGAAGACGGCTAATCAGAATTATTTCTCTAGGGTTCAGTATATTAGGTAGAATACATCAAGTCTTTGTGATACCTCTCGAGGCAAGTTCTTTTATAGGTTATGAACATTCCCTTGTTGCTCCATATGTTGCAGAATTGTTTTACTCTCACAGTAATGGTGGCATCATTCAGATGTGTGAAGGTATGTATCACCCCGACATAGATTGCTAAGGATGTATTATCCTCAGCAGAATGCTATGAAGTTTTTGTTTTTCTCCCCAGCGAGAGTTCATAAGTTTTCTTTCCCTAGTCAGGGTTGAATTTGGTTATTTTCCTCCAGCCAGGGTAGGGATGGTTTGTTTGTCATCTTCGAGCATGTTTGCATCCTCAACATGAGGCTCGTTTTAACATTTCTTCCCCAATAGAGTTTCTCTTCCCACAAAGCACTGGAATATACTTTCCTCGTCAAGTCAGGAAGCATAATTCCTCCAGCGGAGTCTCATGGTTTTGTATTCTCCCGAGCAAAGTTGGTACTTCCCTAGCAAGGTCATCGTTCTTCACAGTTCAAGGCCCGACAGTTCTTGGCATTTTCAGCAGGTTAAAGTCTAATCATCATTGGTAGTTTCCCGACGGAGGTGGTTTTTCTTCCCACAGAGTGTTAAAAGATTATAATCCTGGTGTTATTTCCCCATCAGTCATCTACTGCACGTACGTTCCCATAAAGGAGAAGTTTAAGTTGGTCATGACCCCGAAGACAGTTCAGTTTGTCTTTCCCAATGGAGTTGGTTTCAGTTTTGCAGCACGTCTCTCGGTGGAGTGTCCTTTTACATATCATAAGCATCATTACATTGCATCCTCAAAATGCGTAGCACTTCCATGGAGCATTACGCCATGAAAAAAAGCAAACATGCATTAGAAGCATAAGCCAGGTTTGATACCCTCTTTCCCAAACCTCTGTCCCCAGTAGAAAATGATGTAACTCAGGAGAGAGCATTTAACTTTATTCCCCAAGCGGTAGATTCGCCAATCTTACCCTTTGATCGTCGTTCCCTATCAGAGTCATCTATCTAGGATTCCATTATCCCCTCAGAGTTGTTTAGCGATTAGTTATTGGCTCTTTCACCCATCGTTCGGGGGTTAGATGCATAAATCTTAATGTTTTCGTGATGCTCGATCTCAGTCGACACTCGTCCATGTTTTTCTCTGATACTTCGTTCGTATTGATCTTAGATTTTAGACACATGTTCGTGTTTGTTTCAGTTTCATCAATACTCATCCGTATTAATCTTAGATTTTTAGACACTCGTTCGTGATCTTTCAACACTCGTCTATATTCATCTTAGATTTTAGACACTCATCCGTGTTTATTTCAGTTTCATTAGTACTTGTCCATATTTATCTTAAATTTTTAGACACTTGTCTGTGATCTTTCAACACTCGTCCGTATTGATCTTAGATTTTAGACACCCGTCCGTGTTTGTTTCAGTTTCATCAATACTCGTCCGTATTGATCTTAGATTTTTAGACACTTTTCTGTGATCTTTCAACACTCGTTCGTATTGATCTTAGACACTCATTCGTGATCTTTTGACACTCGTCCGTGTTTGTTTCAGTTTCATCAATACTCATCCGTATTGATCCTAGATTTTTAGACACTCGTATGTGATCTTTTGACACTCGTTCGTGTTTGTTTCAGTTTCATCAATACTCGTTCGTATTGATCCTAGATTTTTAGACACTCGTCCATGTTTATTTCAGTTTCATTAATACTCATTCGTATTGATCTTATACTCTCATTGTTACCCTCAACACTCGTCTGTGCTTATCCCCGGTGTAGTTGTCATTCGTCTGTGTCGATCTCTTTTTTATCAATACTTCGTCTGTATTGATTCCCCAACTCTTGTTTGCATTGGGTATATAGTTTCTATTACTTAATTTCTATCAGCAGTTCCATTAGTTGTATTCCTTGGATGAGTCGTCTCTTCCCTTGCAGAGTGCAAATTTTATGGTTCTTTTGGTATTCAATCTTCTTCTACCTTGAATGTTTGAAAGGTGTCACTCTTCATACCTTCAGGTTTAAGTTGATTGAACAGGGGCAGTTGTTGTACCCCAAAATTTGCCCTCACTTTATCCTAACCCTAATTGGATTTTGTTTCACATTCATATGCATATTTCATTAGGTCATACACGCATAAGCATCCATTTGCATAAGATCCTAAGGCACGGGATCAAGGCCTCCTGAAGAATCAGAGTTTTCTATTGGTTTATGGTTTCTAATTCATTGAAGATCAATTCCACTAGTGCTTTCATGGATCTTGGAATTAGGGTTGGAACTATCCTCATCCTGAGCATATCTTTGTATCACGATGTTATATTCTTCAAGTTTTCTCAAATGACATCAAGTGCTTAAGGTTGCATCAAGGGATCATGAAATCAGGGTGTGAACTCATGTGTGTCATTGATTTCTTTCTAAGCAAGCCATAAGACTATTCTCCCTCAAGACTCGTCAAAAGCCTCAGGGTACATTTCGAAGAGAATTAAGGTTTTCCTTCTACGGGTATTGAGCGGGTCATTTGAAGATTGGTTATGGTTGTCGTGGCAAGTAAGTTATATCCTTTCGGTTGTGTGGGTAATGAAGGTCGAGCAAGATTGTGTTTGAAGTGGATCT
Organism: Lathyrus sativus; assembly: GCA_963859935.3. Taxonomy (NCBI): domain Eukaryota; kingdom Viridiplantae; phylum Streptophyta; class Magnoliopsida; order Fabales; family Fabaceae; genus Lathyrus; species Lathyrus sativus. Next base: position 614,830,932 of record OZ012739.1, on the reverse strand, counting down.
TTATTTGTTTCCTTTTGATCTTAAGTGAATGAGTTTGGATTTTCTCGTTGGTAGTTTGAAATGGTGAATTTGAATCAAATTTTTAATCGATCTCAAATTAATTCATTGCTTTCATAAAGCTTAAGATTTGATTAAATTCGTCGAAGCTGCAAAATTCAAGAATTCTGGATGAATATAGGGAAAATGGTTCAAATTTCACTAATCCAAGTTCATAAATTCAAGACTGTGATGTGTTTACCAGGCGAGAAATTCAAATTCAAGTCATTATTTCAAGATTGATGAAGATTCAAACTTTTAAGTTTTTAAAAGATTCAAGGTTACAAGTTCACATTTTTAAAGTCAAATCTCCATCTCAAGTGGTCATCACAAAGTGTACTACAAGAGGACAATAAAGAAAGATGTATTGATTTAATAAACAATAGGCGTGGGAGTTGTTGGGGTTATATACGCACAGTACAATAAAAGATTCACTCACATGAACCATTTTTATTCCACTTCACTATTATCAACTTAATTTAAATGTACAACGATGAAATGTAATGTGCATCGATGAAATTTCATGCAATTATGTTACTGTTATTGAGTGAATAAGAACCCCAATTCCAATCACAAAATTGACACAATCTTGTACGTCAGCAACACTGGAAAAGAAACATCTCCTTTGTCCATATTTAAATTTTCTTTTCATCCATCCTGATGTTGTTGTTGAAGAAACATGGCCTGGCATTAACATGAATGCACTGCATGGGATGTTGCAAATCGTGGTGCCTCGAGTAGGTTCGTAAAAGACACCGTGAAGGAACGGAGGTGGTGATCTATTAAGGCAACTTTATGTCGTGGTTGAAGCTGAGTCGAAATTGTCGGTGCATCAAAAACCGAGCTCGGTAAAACAAGAATCGCGGGCACCCGCTGTTAATGCCAAAGAAAATGAACTTTTATAAGAACTATGGCAAGGTTGTTTCAAAAATAAATTCCAAACATGGTCAAATTAAACATGAAAATCATAGCTCATACAAAGCATTCAAGTAACCAGCAAGCCAGTAATCATTGTCACAAGAGGAGACGCTTTTAGAAGTTTCTTAAACCGAAAAATCATGGACAAAATCATGGCAAGAGATCAAACAATAATCATTGATCACTGTAGATGCTTTTGATTGGCTGCATTTTGTGGCAAAACATTAGAGTATGTGTGAATGTCATAACTGATGTTATGACATACATGAAGGGTGTTCTGCAGGGTAAGTTCGGATAGCTAAGAGCAAGTTAAGTTGGATGTCATGCTGAATGTTATGACATCAAGCGTATGACATCAGGGCGCGCATGTTTTAGTTTCTGGTATTAACTCAGGCTATACTTTAGGAAACATTTTAGGAAGCCTAGTTATCTCAGGCGACATATCATGCATTGCTGAGGATAACATGGAATGCCCCTGACCAAATTGGACATGCACAGTTTCATGAAGAGAGGTTTATCATGGGTAAACCTAATTTCTTCACTAAGGCCCAAGGACTATATGCTGCCTATATATACAGAAGTAGCAATCCTATTTGAAGACAGTTCTTGACAGGGTTTTAGAGAACGTGTATTTGTGAGTGAAGAATTATGTTTTTCACGTGTATTTGTGTGTCTTAGGAATACTTGTAAACCAAGAAATTATTTGTTGTATGATTACATTGGTCTAGAGTTCTTAAGCTGTCTGTTAAGTGTGTCACTCTAAACTTTTTAGCAAGAGTGTTGTGTCACTTGATCAAAGCTGTGAAGCAAGATCAAGGGCTGTTTGAAGTGTGTCTTAAATATTACTTGTAACTTTGAATTGGTTGATATCACTGCTGTGATTGAGGGGGAGTGAGTTGGTAACTTTGGCCTAGTGTTAGGCTGAAGTGTCATTGGGTAGGTCTTAAGTGAAGAGTGCAAACTGGTTGTTTGACTCTGAATTAATTCTACTAATAGTGAATTTCCTCCCCGACTTGGTAGCCCCTAGATGTAGGTGTGGTTTGCAATGAACTGGGTAAACAATTACTTGTGTTATTTACTGTTTTCATTTACAATTTGTCATTAAGTTTTGTAGTCTGTGGTATAGTAGATGTCATAACATCCGTGATAACATCCACTGTTGGGTACATAGAATTTCAATTGGCATCAGAGCAGGCACCCTTCCTGTTATTTTCTGGGTGAGATCTAGGGAAGCTAAATTCTGGTACTATGGACAAGAATATAGGATTCACAAATAGACCACCAATTCTGGATGGCTCAAATTATGGCTACTGGAAACCTAGGATGATAGCCTTCTTGAAGTCTTTAGACAGCAAGGCATGGAGAGCTGCCAACTCAGGATGGGAACATCCAGTGAAGACTGATAAAGATGGAGTATTTGTGTTAATACCTGAAGAGGAATGGAACAAAGAGCAAGAGGCCTTGGCTCTTGGGAATTCTAAGGCTTTGAATGCCTTATTTAATGGTATAGACAAGAACATTTTCAGACTAGTGCATCATTGTGAACTGGCCAAAGAGGTTTGGGATACTCTCAAAATAACTCATGAGGGAACCTCTAAAGTCAAGATGTCAAGATTACAAATGCTGACCACCAAGTTTAAAAATATGAGAATGAAGGAGGATGAGACTATTCATGAATTCTACATGAATATTCTTGAGATTTCCAATACCTCATAAGCTTTAGGAGAAAAGATGTCTGAAGAAAAGCTTGTGAGGAAGATTCTAAGATCTTTGCCTAAGATGTTTGCCATGAAAGTAACGGCTATTGAAGAAGCTCAGGATATAAGCAACATGAAAGTGGATGAACTCATTGGTTCTCTCCAAACTTTTGAGATGGGAATGTGTGGTCAGGCTGAGAAAAATAAAAAAAAAGCATAGCTTTTGTATCAAACACTACAGAAGACCTAGATGAAGACAATGATGGAAGCAAGGAGAATCTCTCAGAAGCTGTAGTTATGCTTGGGAGACAATTCAACAGACTCATGAAAAGGATAGATAAGAAGGGTAGACCTAATGACAAGAGCATCTCATCTGACATTAGCAAAAGAGCTAAGTCTGAAGAAAAGTCCAACCAAGGCAAAGGAGCTCAGTGTTATGAATGTGAGGGTTATGGTCACATTAAAGTTGAATGTCCCTCCTATCTCAAAAAGAAAAAGAAAGGACTTATGATTACCTGGTCTGGTGGAGATTCTGAGAGTGGATCAGAAGAAGAATTTGCGAGACATGTCACTGCACTAACTGGTACATGTATGTCTGATGATGATTCTAGTGGAGATGAGTTAACTTTTGATGAACTGGCAGCCTCATATAAACATATATACATCAGAAGTGCTGAAGTATGTCAACTAGGGGAGAAGCATAAGAAAATAATCAAGAAGTTGGAAGCTGAGAAGAAGGAGAATCTTTCAACCATTGATTCTCTTAACAGTGAGGTCAAAATGTTAAACTCCAAACTTGATCAGATCACAAAATATGTCAGGATGCTAAACCCTGGGACTGACACTCTAGAAAAAATCCTACAGAATGGTTAGAAAGCAGGAAACATGTCTGGATTGAGATTTGTTGGTGAACAGAAACCCACCTTGGGATTCAAGAAACCAAAGGCTGAAAATCATAGACCAAACTGGATGTCACGACCGATGTCACAACATCAGAAGAACAAAAACATGAATCAGGTAAGGAGAAAGTCCCAAAGGTGGAGGTGTCACTATTGTGGTAAATTTGGATACATAAAACCATTTTGCTTCAGTCTACATGGATTTCCTAGTCACGCCCATTAAGATGCTCCTGCCAAGAAGCAACAATGGGTGGCAAAGGAGGTTGGTCTGATAGCTCATACTTCTCTAAGAGTGTCGGCTAAAGAAGACTGGTATTTTGATAGTGGTTGTTTTGAGCATATGACTGGAATAAAGAATCTTTTGATGAACATCAAAACTCATTCCTTAAGCCATGTAACCTTTGGTGATGGAGCTAGAGGAGAAGTCATAGGTGCTGGAAAACTAGATTGTCCTGGTGTTCCAGAATTGGAGAATGTCATGTTGGTTAAAGGACTGACTGTAAATCTTATCAGTATCAGTCAGCTCTGTGACCAAGGTCTCAATGTCAAATTTACTAAGGGTACATGTGTTGTCACCAATGAAGAAGGTGAGGAAGTCATGACGGGATCTAGAGCCAAGAACAATTGTTACCTGTGGGAGCCCAGAAGTAAACTCAATGTCTTGATCAAGGAAGAAAAGGAGGATCAACTATGGCTAGAGAAAGGCAGACATCTTCAAAGGATAAAGAAGACCTTATCCAAGGAAGTAGTAAGAGGAACTTCAAAGCTAACTCCAGATGATAGAACAGGTTGTGTAAAATGTCAGGCTGGTAGGCAAGCCAAGAAAGGACATTCAAAAGATGGACGTCATAGAAACCTAGACCTGTTATACTGGAATTTGATGGAGTCCATGACAAGTGATCATAAAGGGGGCAATGTCACTCAGGATGTCATGACTTTGTACTATGACATTAAGAGTAACATCAATATGAACTCAGTTCATTCTAAAAGAATCAGACATAGGGATAACAGACATCAGTTTTGAAAGGTTCGTGTGAAGCTTGGGAACACTGATCTACATAGTACTGACATGGTTACAAGAGGTCTCAAGGCTACTCAATTTGAAAATTCACAAAGCAGTTGAGAACCTGCCTTTATGAGAGATTATAACAATTAATGATAACTGGGAATTGTATTTTGAAAATTAATCATCTGCTTATTGGTCAAAATATTGAGTTCCATCCTCTTGTGCAATATTACCCCTCTAGCACATACACACAAGACGATTACTACATTTGGTGCCCATACAAACTCTTCATCTTCCATACCTTTTCCAACAAGCACAAATAACCCTCTCTCTCGCGATCAAAGTCTCCAAAAATGTCTCAACATCCAAAATCAATCCCTTCCAAAAAGATGCCTATCGTCTCTGACATAGATTCCGCTGCTAGAACTGATGCTAGCAACCCTAACGAGGCTCTTGAGGTAGCTCTTTTGAAAATGCTAACCCTATAAGGACTGATGGTGAAGAAACCACGAACCTCGCATGCAAGAAGACCTAAAAAACTAGTCACAGGTCAGACTCCTCATTCTTCTACCTCCATCCCTGATGAGGATACCATTGAGGAAGAAGCTAGGCAAATCCACACCACCATTGATAACTTGGTAACCAAGGTTCTGATTGAGCCACATGATGTGCCAAGAATATCCATTCCACCTAACACCAATGGTCTTGCTCCCCATCTGAATTAAGAAGCTGATGTCACTCACGATGTTGAAACCTTGGAAACAACCTCTCAAAAGGAAAATGACAAGGGTCAAGCCTATGAAAATAATGATGATCACATGCAAAGTGATAAAAATGATGCTAATGAGGTTCAGAAGGACAATGTTGATGTAGTAAACCTTGACAAGTATTCAGACAATGATCTGATAGCCACAATCAACCCTAGCATAGCCAAAAGGCTCATGACTAGGAAAGGGAAGAAGGTTGTTGTGCAAAACACTCCTACAAAGAAAGTTGGGACAAAGAGAACTCAGGTTAGCCCTACCAAAGCTTGGAGCAAGGTAGTTCCAAAGAAGAGGAAGGCTGAAACTAGTACAGAATCAGATTCTGATGTTGCATGTGATGTCACTGACATCCAACTAAAGAAGAAACCAACCACTAGCAAACTTGTTGGTAGTGTTCCTGATGTTCCTTTTGACAATGTATCATTCCATTATCCATCAAGTGTCAACAGATGGAAATATGTATTTCAGAAGAGGTTGACATTGGAGAGAGAGCTTGCTCAGAATGCTCTTGAAAACAAAGAGATCATGAATCTTATTCATGATGCTGGTTTAATGAAAACAGTCACTCAATTCTCACACTGTTATGAGTTACTTGTCAAAGAATTCATAGTTAACCTGTCAGAAGAATGTGCTGATAGGAAATCAAATGAGTTTGGCAAGGTTTATGTAAGAGGGAAATGTGTCACTTTTTCTTCAACAACCATCAACAACTATTTGGGAAGATCAGATGAAGCATAACCTGATATAGCTGTTCCTGACAACAAAGTGTGTCAAGTGATAACAGCCAACCAGGTAAAAAGCTGACCATCAAAAGGAAAGCTAGTTGCCAGCAAACTGAGTGTCAAGTATGCTATGTTACACAAGATTGGTGCTGCTAATTAGGTGCCCACAAATCATAAGTCAACTGTGGCAACTATCCTTGGGAAGTTTATCTATGCTGTTGGAACCAAAACTGAGTTTATCTATGAAGTTTATCTATAGTATAAAAGGCCCCGTTGCATTTCCTTCTCTTATATGTAGAATAATCTTAAATAAGTATCCCAATATTATCAAAGAAAATGATTCTGCAAGCAAGAGAGAAAGCCCTTTGTCCTTCCATCACAAGTTGTTTCAAGGAACTCATGTTCCTGACATTGTTATGACATCTGTAGAAACATCCAAGGAAAGTTCCGGGACAAGAAAAGCTGAGGTTATTGCAATGCTCAAAGAAACTTGCAAGGAGTTGGATACAAGGAAGCAGAGTATTGAAAGATTGATCAGGTATCTTGAGCAAGATGAAGATTCTGAATTCAATGACACTGATGAGGAGAGAAATGATGATGGTTCAAGGGAGGATGATGGCCAGGATGCTGCATCAGAGGAAGCTGTTGCCAGTTATGAGGAGGCAAGTGATAAAGATTTTGAGGAGGTTAGTTCCAGTTCTGCTGAAGAGGAGGAAGATTAATGTGTTAGGAGACTGATGTGTGGCTCAGGATGATGGGGTGCTGCTGGTTTTTGAGCTGATGATGGTGTGCTGCTGGTGTGCCTAGTTTTTTTTTGTTTCCTTTCTTAGATTTTGTTTTAATGTGACAGCATGGGAGATTTGTGTTGCTCATCATGAGCTTTATGTTGTAATAACCCCTAACATTTGTGCTTCCATACTTATTTTTGTAAGTACAGAGTATGCCTAAGAGGGGGGGTGAATTAGGCTTTTAGGGACTTTTTCCGGTTTTTCGGTATTCTTGAAATTTTACTGGTTAGGTTCTTGGTGATTAATGCAGTAGAAAGTAAAAGAACAGTGGACACCAAGATTTATAGTGGTTCCCCTCACAATCCGAGAGTACTCCACCCCCCTTTCAACACGAAAGAGAGTTTTCACTATTGTTTAATAAAGTACAACCTATCACACCATCAACCAGTGAGGCCTACTATCAAACAATAAAAATCAACAAGTGTACAAGAACAATCCTCTTGTAAACACTCACCCTTGTGTCCAACATACCTGGATCACAAGTCAAAAACAAGTAATCTGAATACTTTGATTTGAGAGTAATAATGGTAATGTCAATGCTGAGATTGATCTTCTCCTTCTGATCAAAATTCACTCATTTAATTTCAACACAAGTGTTCAATGTTATGTATATGAAAGATATGATCAATATGAACACTTTTGAAAAATTTGAAAAGTATTTGAAAGTGGTGAATTTGATTCAAAGAATTGTTTTGAAATTGATTATTGGAGGATTGTTTTTCAATTTGAAAAACTCAGAATTTATATGTGTAAACACACCTTTTCCAACAGGTATATTTGAGTATAATTCAAAATATGAACTGGTATAATTTTCAAACCATTTTTGAACTTGAAACAAAGCCATTTTTCAAAATACGTTCAGTGTTAATTGGTTAACCTATATGGTTAATTGGTTAACACTTGAACGTTATACCAAAATATTCAAAATTTGAAATGGTTAACCGGTTAACCTATATGGTTAATCGGCTAACACTGCTATTTTTCAGAAAAATGCTTATAAAAATAGTGTTATACCAATTCTAATAGTTTAAAAAGTATGCTTATGCAATGTGATCAAATGATAAAGATGTTGAACACTTGTATATCAATTAAATTAATGGATTTTGATATACCATAGCTTGTGTCCAAAACTTGAAAGTTGATCAGTCAAATGTTCATGAAGCTTTGAATGTTGATCACTTCCATTCCACTTGATCTTGGTCTTTTGAAAGCGTTTGCCTTTTTGCACAGATGAATTATTCTTGATCTTGATGTTGACGTCATCAAAACTTTGAGATGAAGCTTGCTTCTACAGTCTCCCCCTTTTTGATGATGACAACCAAAATGATCTTGTGCAATTTTTGACGATGATTAGCAGTGATCTTGTTTTCTCCCCTATGTCCATGAACTCCCCCTATCGAATACATAGGCAAAAATTCTGCACACATAGACATAAGAAAGCCAAAGCTCTTCTCCCCCTTTGTCATAAGCAAAAAGGAAGGAGCTTTCAAGAAAGAAAACTAGATAGACCAATAATGCAAGCAATCACAAGAATATGGAAGCAAAGCATACTGAAATTAAAAGACAGCAATACTGCGAATATTGTACGAGTTACAATGCCAAATAAAAACAGAGTTCAAACATAAATGAAAGCATAAAACATCAAAAACTAGAAAACAATGCAATAAAAGACATCAACAACAACATATTCTCTAAAGATCCTCATCAGGCATATCCACATCATCTTCTTCACTATCATCCTCTTCTTCAATCTCTTCGTCCACAACTCGGGTGTTGGAATGTGGAGGGTTAAGAATAAGGTTTCTGAGGGAGGCAATGGCTCGGGAGGTCTCTCTATGCATATTCATTGACTCTCGATGCTGGTTCATCATGGTTGTATAGAGAAACTCACTTGTAAGACCCCCTTCAGGCATTGGATACGCGTGATGGACAGGACCGTCATCGGTATACCTGTAGGTACCGTCAGCCGCTTTGATGATACCAGTATTTTTGACAATATTAATCTCATTGATCTCATTAGTTGTAGGTTTCATCTTGGAGGACGGTTCCCTGTTGAGGTCTAGTTCAGTTAATTCCAGGATTCTCGAAATCAACCGAGCATACGGTAACCGTGTGATGCACTGAAGTTGTTGCTGCAGATGATACATGATGGTCAGAATCCAATTGACCCTTATGCGGTTCTTGATTGCATACAAAAGCTGCATCTCTAAGTCATTAATCTGAGAGTGGTTGGAATCCTTTGGGATGAGGACATAACAGATAATGTAATGAAGCATTCGATCAGATACCGTCAGATTCTTGGCATAGCACAGCATACGAGCGGTGCGAGAGCTTGCAATAACTGTTTCTTTTGGGAACCTGCAAATCTGATAGTAATACTCCATTTTATCATAATTTGCCCAAGGTCCATCTACATGGTTTACACCTTTCCTCAGGAAGCAGCCTTTTGATGGAATTTTAAGGTGTCTAGCAAGGGTGGATAATTTCTCAACAAACTCATGGTCTCTAATGGCGGATCATGTGGTTCTCATCCATGTCCAAATATACAGACATCTTACTTATAAAAGCTTTAACAAGATCAGGATAAATAATACCAGAGTCGGTGACGAACTTGTCGATGCGCTGATATTCCAATAGTGTAGGAAAGTCAAAAGAAATTGCAGGAAAAGCTCGAAGATTTACGTACTTTACCGGCAGAAGTTGACGAACACGATCTTTGAAATCCATGCGCCTCTTTTTGGTGGTTTCCATTGGAATGCTGCCGTCATCAGATTCTGATGCATACTCAGGAAGCTTTCCCTTTCCTTTGCGTGAGGATGCCATGGATGAAAGTTTGAGAGAACTGAAGTTATGGGTTCTGAGGAAGTTAGGGTTTGAGAAGTTGTGGGGATGGTTATGAGGAGTTATCCAACTTTAGAGAGTGGGAGAGAGAAGTTAGGGTTTGAAGAGGGAAGTTCCACAAAACTCTTTAAGAGGGGATAGGATTTTGGATATGGATTTGGACTCTTAAGAGAATATGGACCACATAAAAAATGCATTTATCATATATAATATTTTCAAAATTTTAATTAATTTTTGTTTCTGATTTTTAGAAAATTTAACAGTGTTAATCGGTTAACCATATAGGTTAATCGGTTAACACATTAAAAAATTGAGTCAGAATTGAAAATTTAACAGTGTTAATCGGTTAACCCATATGGTTAATCAATTAACACACTCGAATTTTTGAAAAATACTTAAAAACAGAATGCATACACATGAAAACACAACACAAATAATGCATACACATATTAGAGAAAAGGTCAGATGTCACCTTCATCAAGAATCCCAAGTTCTCGCCGAATTTTGTAGAATGGTTCTTTCGCCAAAGGTTTGGTGAAGATGTCGGCGAGTTGATTGTGCGTGTTGACGAAAGTAACATCTACATCTCCATTCAATACGTGATCTCGAAGGAAGTGATGCCGGATATCTATATGTTTTGTTCTTGAATGCATGACCGGGTTCTTTGTAATATTGATGGCACTTGTATTATCACATCTAAGAGGAATGCAGTCGAGATCTATACCGTAAACGAGGAGTTGTTGCTTGAGCCACAGAATTTGTGCACAGCAACTTCCTGCTGCAATATATTCCGCTTCGGCTGTACTGAGTGCCACACACGCTTGCTTCTTGCAGGCCCATGACACTAATGCATTCTCGAGAATGTGACATGTACCGCTTGTGCTTTTTCTATCGGTCTTACATCCTGCATAGTCAGCGTCAGAGTAACCAACTAAAGAACAAATACTACCTTTAGGATACCATAATCCAACGTTCATTGTCCCTTTGAGATACTTTATGATTCTCTTTACGGCTGTGAGATGCGATTCCTTCGGACTTGCTTGAAAGCGTGCACACAAACAAACGCTAAACATAATGTCAGGACGGCTTGCCGTCAAATATAGTAATGAACCGATCATACCTCGATATTTTGTTATATCAACTGGAGTACCGAATTCATCTTGATCAACGTACGTTCCGGATCCCATAGGAGTGGACATCACCTTGCAACTGTCCATATCGAATTTCTTCAACAATTCCTTACAATACTTGGATTGATTGAGGAAGATGCCATCCTTAGTTTGCTTGATTTATAGTCCAAGAAAATAATTCAATTTTCCCATCATGGACATCTCGAACTCTCCTTGCATCATAAGTGAGAATTCTTCGCAAAGCTCTTTGTTTGTTGATCCGAAGATGATGTCGTCGACATAGATTTAAACCAATAAAGTGTTTCCTTTGATCTTCTTTATGAACAATGTCTTGTCAACCTTTCCTTTTGTAAATCCTTTCTCACATAAGAAATTTCTAAGGCGGTCATACCATGCTCTTGGTGCTTGTTTTAGTCCGTAGAGTGCCTTTTTCAGTTTGTAGACATGTGAGGGATTCTTGAAGTCTTCAAAACCCGGAGGTTGTTTGACGTAGACTTCCTCATTAATGTACCCATTTAGGAAAGCTCTTTTGACATCCATCTGGAACAACTGAAAATTCATAGAACAAGCGTAAGCAAGTAGTAATCTAATTGCTTTTAACCTTGCTACCGGAGCGAACGTTTCATCAAAATCAATTCCTTCCTCCTGGTTGTATCCTTGTGCGACCAATCTTGCTTTGTTACGAACTATGATCCCATTCTCGTCAAGTTTGTTCTTGAACACCCATCTTGTTCCTATGATGTGCTTATGGTCTGGTCTTGGTACAAGACTCCAAAATTGATTCCTTTCGAATTGGTTGAGTTCTTCTTGCATCGCTACAATCCATTGGTCGTCGCCTAAGGCTTCATCAATCTTGGTTGGTTCAATTTGAGATACAAAAGACATGTTGAGACAAGCTTCCTTAAGATTAAGTCCAACACCTTGGCTAATATCACCAATAACTTTATCTATCGGGTGATCTCTATGCGTTCTCCATTCCTTCGGAAGATCTTGATGTTCTTCAATGATTTGAGTGACATCTTCTTGTGGTATTTCTTGATTCTTTGAAATCTCTTCTTATTGTTGTGGAGAACCTACTATATCATCATCATCATTCATAATAATATTATCCTCTTTCGAGGGGTTAGTCTCATCAAACGAAACATGAATGGATTCTTCAATAGTAAGTGTTCTCTTATTAAAAATTCTAAATGCTTTACTATAAAGAGAGTAACCAAGAAATATACCTTCGTCGGATTTCTCATCAAACTTACCGAGATTATCTTTGTTGTTGTTGAGAACAAAGCATTTGCATCCGAATATGTGGAAGAATGCTATATTTGGTTTTCTACCCTTGAACAACTCATACGGAGTCTTTTTGAGGAGTGGTCGAATATTGACACGGTTGCTTACGAAGCATGTTGTACTAACTGCATCTGCCCAAAAATATTTAGGAAGATTTGCGTCGCTGAGCATTGTCCTTGCAAGCTCTACCAGTGATCTATTCTTCCGTTCTACGACACCGTTTTGTTGAGGCGTCCTTGGTGCTGAAAAATTATGAGAAATTCCATACTCTTCGCAAAATTCTTCAAAGTCTGAATTTTGGAATTCTCCACCGTGATCGCTTCTTATAGAGGCTATGGTGAGTGATTTCTCATTCTGAATTTGCTTTGCATATTTCTTGAATGCTTTAAAAGCATCACTTTTCTGCACTAAAAACAATGTCCAAGTGTATCGAGAGAAATCATCAACAATAACTAAGGCGTAGAAATTACCTCCGAAGCTTTTTATTCTCGATGGACCGAAAAGATCCATATGCAACAATTGAAGTGGTCTTGATGTAGAAACCACTTGCTTGGATTTGAAAGTTGTCTTGGTCTGTTTTCCCTTTTGACATGCATCGCATAACTTATCCTTGATGAATTTTATCTTCGGAAGACCAACAACTAGATCATGTTTTATCAACTTGTTTAAATGCTCCATGTGAATGTGAGCAAATCTTTTATGCCAAAGCCATGCCTCGTTGTTGTTTGCCATAAGACATTTTACCTTCAAGGAAGAGTCATCAAAAGAAATCATAAAAATGTTATTATATCTTTTACCTTTTAACAAAATGTCATGAGTGACTTCATGTTCTATCAAGCATTCCTCCTTTGTGAAGTTGATTCGGAACCCTTTTTCACACAATTGACTTATGCTCAGTAGGTTGTGTTTAAGGCCTTCCACATAAAGAACTTTTTCGATGATAGTACATGGAGGTGCACCAATGGTTCCAACTCCAAGAATTTTTCCCTTATTATCATCACCGTAAGTGACGTATCCTTTGGCCTTTAATGATAGACTTGAAAATTTGTTTATGTCTCCCGTCATATGCTTCGAGCAACCGCTATCAAGATACCATTGATTAGTGGTTGTCTTCAAGCATACCTACAACACAAAATCAGGTAGTGTTAGGTACCCAAATTGCTTTGGGTCCTTGATAGTTAGTACCTTTTTCAACCCACACATAATGCCCTTTAGCAACACCAATATTGCGCACATAGCAAGCATTAGGTGTATGGCCTTTAATTCCACAATAAAAACATGTAGGTTGAAAGTGACTTCTATATCTAGGAACATAATTCTTTTTCTTTGCAATGCTTTTCTTGTTATGATATTGATGCTGAACTTTAGAAGTGTTGGCCTTTTCTTTAACAATTTGTTCACTTGCTCTTACGAAAACGGTCTTATTGGTGCTTGGATTTGAAAATTTAGAATATCCTAATCCACTTTTATCATTAGGATATCTTTGATGTTTTAGAATTTCTTCCAAGCCAGTTTGACCTTTTTCGTATCTTTCTAAAACTCTTTTGAGTTGAACAATTTGGAAAGATAAAGACTCACACTTCTTACATACAAGACTTTGTTTTTCATCCATCAGTTTCTGTTTTTCATCTTCAATATTTTTCATAAAAACAGAGTTTTGTTCTTCTAAAGAGGATATTCTTTTCTTTTGTGATGAGATGTTTTTATACAAAGTCTTGCACTCTTTTAGAAGTTCATCTATAATTTCTTGTGCATCATTATCATAAACAGAAAAATTACTACTAACCTCATTTTCTTCATCGGAGTGGTGAGAGGCCATTAACGCCATATTTGCACATTCATTGTTTTCCGATTCCGATGATGAACTTACTTCGTTGTCGTCCCATGCGACATAAGCCTTCTTCGTTTTGAAATCCTTCTTGCCTTTGAATTTTCCTTTATTTGCGAGTTTCGGGCAATCTGGCTTTATGTGACCTTGTTTCCCATATTCGTAACATGTAATTTCTTGGTTTGATGTGGGTGCCTCCTTTTTCCTGAAATGTCTATTCTTTTTAGAAAAAGAAGAAATTTTATTATTATTAAAAAACTTACCAAGCTTCTTTACTAGAAGCATGAAATTTTTGTCTTCGGAAGATTCGTCATTTTTGTCATCCCTTGTGTCAATCTTCAAGGCAATTCCTTTGGACTTCTTGTCTTGACTTTCATGCTTCTCAAGTCTACCAAGTTCCAGTTCATGCTCTTGAAGTTTGCCAAATAATGAAGCGGATGTCATCGTTGAAAGACTCTTCTTTTCGGAAATAGCGGTCACCTTTGGTTGCCATTCTCTTGTTAAGGATCTTAGGACTCTCAAGTTGAGATCATCATTGGTGAAGGTCTTCCCGAGGGCAATCAGATGATTAGTTAGATGAACGAATCTCTTTTGTAAGGCAACAATGGATTCACCAGGCTGCATACGGAACATTTCATATTCTTGACTTAAAGTATTAAGTCTTGATCTTTTTACTTCGGCTGTCCCTTCATGCATTTCTACCAGGGTGTCCCAAATTTCCTTTGTTGATTTACACTGTGATATACGGAAGAACTCGTCCATGCTGAGAGCGCTTTGAAGTATGTTGATTGCTTTCTTCTCATTCAAAATTCTCTTCTTGTCATCTTCATCATATGAGGATTTTATCTTTGGAGTTCCAACACCATTTACCACACTTGTAGGAACATGTGGACCAGTTTCTACGGTTTCCCATATACCATCTCCTTGAGCCTCGAGATGTGCCTTCATACGGATTTTCCAAAAATCGAAGTATTCTCCAGAAAAGAGTGGTGGCTTGTTACTGCTTCCACCATCTTTGAAAACCGGGTTAGTACTAGCGGAAGCCATTAGGATCGATAGGAACAGGTTACCTTAACCTGCTCTGATGCCAATTGTAAGTACATAGTATGCCTAAGAGGGGGGTGAATTAGGCTTTTAGGGACTTTTTCCGGTTTTTCGGTATTCTTGAAATTGTACTGGTTAGGTTCTTGGTGATTAATGCAGTAGAAAGTAAAAGGACAGTGGACACCAAGATTTATAGTGGTTCCCCTCACAATCCGAGAGTACTCCACCCCTCTTTCAACACGAAAGAGAGTTTTCACTATTGTTTAATAAAGTACGACCTATCACACCATCAACCGGTGAGGCCTACTATCAAACAATAAAAATCAACAAGTGTACAAGAACAATCCTCTTGTAAACACTCACCCTTGTGTCCAACAAACCTGGATCACAAGTCAAAAACAAGTAATCTGAATACTTTGATTTGAGAGTAATAATGGTAATGTCAATGCTGAGATTGATCTTCTCCTTCTGATCAAAATTCACTCATTTAATTTCAACACAAGTGTTCAATGCTATGCATATGAAAGATATGATCAATATGAACACTTTTGAAAAATTTGAAAAGTATTTGAAAGTGGTGAATTTGATTCAAAGAATTGTTTTGAAATTGATTATTGGAGGATTGTTTTTCAATTTGAAAAACTCAGAATTTATATGTGTAAACACACCTTTTCCAACAGGTATATTTGAGTATAATTCAAAATATGAACTGGTATAATTTTCAAACCATTTTTGAACTTGAAACAAAGCCATTTTTCAAAATACGTTCAGTGTTAATCGGTTAACCTATATGGTTAATCGGTTAACACTTGAACGTTATACCAAAATATTCAAAATTTGAAATGGTTAACCGGTTAACCTATATGGTTAATCGGTTAACACTGCTATTTTTCAGAAAAATGCTTATAAAAATAGTGTTATACCAATTTTAATAGTTTTAAAAGTATGCTTATGCAATGTGATCAAATGATAAAGATGTTGAACACTTGTATATCAATTAAATTAATGGATTTTGATATACCATAGCTTGTGTCCAAAACTTGAAAGTTGATCAGTCAAATGTTCATGAAGCTTTGAATGTTGATCACCTCCATTCCACTTGATCTTGGTCTTTTGAAAGTGTTTGCCTTTTTGCACAGATGAATTATTCTTGATCTTGATATTGATGTCATCAAAACTTTGAGATGAAGCTTGCTTCTACAATTTTGATCTATACTATTTAATTAGTTTTGATCTAAATTTGTGGCTAAAAAGAGGGAGAAATGGTAGTAACAACAGGGCTAGATTTGTGTCCCTCATAGGTGGAAGATCAGGTAGAAGGCTTGGGTGTTGTTGCTGCTCTAAGTGTGCTATAGGTGTTGTTGCTAATATGCATGAGAACATGTTTGCTACTGTGCATGTTTGAACTGAACATGCTGGCAGGTGTGATAATAGGATGTTGTTGCTATTGTGTGAGTTCCTAATATGTGTAGGAATGTATGTTAGAATTGTGTGAGTTTTGGCTGAAGCTGCTAAGATGTATGTGTTCCTTGATGGAACCTAGTAGTAGTATAGCTGCTAGTAGTGTGTGTGTCTGCAGTGTGTTTGCAGAATGTGTGTGGCTGTGCATCTTTTCAGGGGGAGTAGCACAGGATTTTTCACAGAAAGTTGTGACATTTGTAGTCTAGGCTAACAGGTGATTGTGTTCTTCAGGATGTCATCCTGAATGTCCTGACATCCATAATCCAGAGCAGTCTGGATAAATTTGTGTGATTGCAGGTTGTGTTTGCACTGATGTGTTGTGCATCAATTGAGGGGGAGTATCACAAGATGATCCACAGATTATTGTGATACTTGTAGTATGGAATAACAGGTAGTACTTAGGGTGTGAAGATGACTCTGATATGGTAATGTAGCTCTGTGTGCTGTTAGCTAGTAGATTTCCTGCATATAAGGTATGATTTCTGCTGCTTGTGATCTCTGATATGGTAATAGAGTGTTTTAGTAAAAAATTTGCTAAAGGGGGAGTTTGTAGATGCTTTTGATTGGCTGCATTTTGTGGCAAAACATTGGAGTATGTGTGAATGTCATAACTGATGTTATGACATACATGAAGGGTGTTCTGCAGGGTAAGTTCGGATAGCTAAGAGCAAGTTAAGTTGGATGGCATGCTGAATGTTATGACATCAAGCGTATGACATCAGGGCGCGCTTGTTTTAGTTTCTGGTATTAGCTCAGGCTATACTTCAGGAAACATTTTAGGAAGCCTAGTTATCTCAGACGACATATCATGCATTACTGAGGATAACATGGAATACCCCTGACCAAATTGGACATGCGCAGTTTCATGAAGAGAGGTTTATCATGGGTACACCTAATTTCTTCACTAAGGCCCAAGGACTATATGCTGCCTATATATACAGAAGTAGCAATCCTATTTGAAGACAGTTCTTAACAGGGTTTTAGAGAACGTGTATTTGTGAGTGAAAAATTATGTTCTTCACGTGTATTTGTGTGTCTTAGGAATACTTGTAAACCAAGCAATTATCTGCTGTATGATTGCATTGGTCTAGAGTTCTTAAGCAGACTGTTAAGTGTGTTACTCTAAGCTTTTAAGCAAGAGTGTTGTGTCACTTGATCAAATTTGTGAAGCAAGATCAAGGGTTGTTTGAAGTGTGTCTTCAATATTACTTGTAACTTTGAATTGGTTGATATCACTTTTGTGATTGAGGGAGAGTGAGTTGGTAACTCTGGTCTAGTGTTAGGCTGAAGTGTCATTGGGTAGGTCTTAAGTGAAGAGTGCAAACTGGTTGTTTGACTCTGAATTAGTTCTACTAATAGTGAATTTCTTCCCTGGCTTGGTAGCCCCAGATGTAGGTGTGGTTTGCACTGAACTGGGTAAACAATTACTTGTGTTATTTACTGTTTTCATTTACAGTTTGTCATTAAGTTTTGTAGTCTATGGTATAATGGATGTCATACCATCTGTGATAACATCCACTGTTGGGTACTTAGAATTTCAATCACAAACTTCCAAATTAGAGGTGATATGTTATCATTGAGGAGAAGATCATAGAAATTACAACACAATCTTGTATTTCCAAATTTAGAGATGTGACGAACCAAAAACGGAAATGAAATCATCATTGTTTAACATAGGGATCCACAGCAAAATGATATTTATGGAAGAGCAATTAACCACAATCAATTGTAAACCAGCATTCAATTATCACATGCTTATAAAAGGAAGAAACATACAGACATGTTAGGGGACACTCATAGGAGAGGTATCAAAACACACGTTGCAGAGAGGGGATCAACACAAAAATGAGAGTAGCATCGAAAATTCATAAAACTTCACACAAAATCACATGCATCCATACATACCAGAGGCAAGAAAAAGGCATAAAGAAATCACACCACACCAATACACACACAACCGTTCAGTCATAACAACAACGTATAGCAGCAGCAGGTGATACACAGAAGAAAAAGCTCAACACAAGTATCAGTGATTTACAATAATGACGCATACAAATAACAACGCCCTTATCTAATTAACTCCCATCACAAGCAGGTAATTCTCTTTTAACTTCGAAATCTTTTGCTTTCGCCATAATCCGTGGTTGTGCGTTTTGAGATTGTGACATTCTAATCTTGAGACAAGCGTGAAGAGTACGTCCTATAACCTCCGCCGTCGCGGGCCAGCAGGCCATGGCGTGGTGGAACCCTCTCCATTTTTCTTTGATCCTAGCGACGCAAAGAAGGGAAAATTCGTGCGACGAGATAGGGACGGTTGAGAGAATGAAGCGATCAAGAGAGATGGCGAGAGAATAGGAAATTCGAAGATGAAGCGAGAGAGAAAGGGTTGCTAGGAAGATTGAATTGAAAAAGGGAAAGCGTGTGACAGAGATAGAAAGACGTTAGGATAAGGTTTGGAGAGACAGAGGAGATTGTTTGTGTAAGTGATCCCTTTCATGGGTTTTATTTCTCTATGATTTGGTATGGGCTGCTAGGCCCTATGTTGTTACTAACCGAACCCTAATTGTCCACTTTTCCCCTATTTTTCACATGTTAAACCAGTAGGCCTCGCAATGGGCCCCTGCACCAATAATCATTACTCACACCCCCAGTTGACTATGCACCTCCCTCTGAGGTTCCTGATTTTGCTTTAATTATTTTGAATGGAAATCTTTGTTGATTTTTTTAGAATTAGTAATTAATTTTTAATATCAATATATGATCTTTGATTTGGGATTAGATTTTAATTAAAATTAGTGATTAACTTTTTATTTGAGCTTGGGATTAATTTGTCATCAATTTAAGTTGTGGTTATATGTGGTTTATGATTAGTTTTCAATCTAATTTCGTGATTCATTCTTGATTGAAATTGGTGGTTTAATTTTAATTAAAATGCATGATTAATTCTTAATCTAAATATACAATTCATTATGGGTTAAGCTTGTCATTAATTTTTGTTATAGAATTATGAATAGATGATTATTGTCTTATAAACTTCCTGATACATTGCTATCATTGATTTATGTCATGATTTATATACATATGCTTGATAATAGTTTTTGATGCATGATGCCATTGACTGCTTGACTGTATGATTCTCCATTGCTACCTTAACCTTTTTGATTCAATTAGGATAGACAATTAGACTTTATGATCAGGCTATACTTGATAACCTTAGGGTAGCCTCGCTTCAACCTAACTTTAGGCTCTCAACCCTTTGCATAACAACTCTAAGTTAGGTCTCTCTTTCTCTCTCTCAAACTAATTCATGATACTTAATAAATATGATGTGCATAGTGCGTCACGAGCCTTAAGCACATGGGAAAAGATGAGTGAATGCATTTCTAACCTCATCTTAGGGTACTTTACGTGCGAGGCATTTGGATCGTTAGCACGAAGTATTCGATCCTATGTCATAGATTTTAGTGTGATACACGTCAAGAACAAGGTTAATCCACTTCTTAAAAACCCTCAAACAAATGCAAACCATTTTGTCCTTCGGGATTTCCTTCCAATCCTTTTTCCAAAAAGGGCATGTTACCCCCGTTCTACCGCAAACAGGCATCGACCCTAACTGCTGGAACGTGAGTTTAGCGTCGCTCATAAAAGACATCAACCAACCTGTGGTAGGTCGAACTACAAGCGCTCTGACTTCTTCATTCTCGTCCAAATGAGGATACGTAGGCAAAAGACGACTAAGTCTTTGCAAGCACAATCCCCTCATTCATCTGTAGTCCTTCGAACTACATTGACTCTGACTTTCCCATTGCATGAGGGAATACGTAGGCATAGGATTGCGAGATCCTATCGAGTCATTTTTTTCTCTCTTTCGTTTTTGTTAACAAGTTGAGCTTTAGATAAACACATCATTTGATTAGAACAACAATAGTGGATCTCGTTGAGTACAACAGACGCGAGAGGATGCTAATACCTTTCTCTCACGTAATCGACTACCGAACCCAAACTTGGTTGCGATGACCATGTCTTCTCCCTTTTGAGGTTTCTTCGGTCGTTTCCTTTCCCCTGTGGGGATAAATAATATTCGATGGTGACTCTGTTTTTCCGCCGGTTATTTTTTCGCATTGCAACATAACCTCCTTATGTTTGTAAATTATTGAAACCATCCGAGGGAAAGAATTATGGCAAACCAAAAAATGACAAATTTGTCATAAAATGTACACCTTCAATGTAACTAAGTGCGACGAGATTTTTGACCTCTTATTTGTTGATGGCTAAATCATAGTCCCTAAGGGACTAAAAATGCCACCTTTGGCGCAACGAAAGAAAAGAGGAATTTTCAAGTTTCATAATTTTCTGGGTTGTAAGACTTCTCATTGTATCATTTTCAGTGATTTGGTGCAAGTAGCATTGAACGATGGAAGGCCAAAGTTTATTTATAAGGCTAAAGCCCTAATGTAGGTGAATTCTAACCCGTTTCAAATCAAATACGCAAACTATATTGGATCACTCGAATATATAATGGTCGAGACTACTGAGAGCCTCGACGTGGCAATGCAAGTTTTTAAGTTAGAGTATGTAGAGAAAGTCAAAGTGGTTTACCCTAATGCTTAAGAGGAACTCATGAAATTTCTCAATAGATTCAAATTGAAAGGCTCAGAAGTTATGTTGTACCCCAAGTTCAGCATTGTGTTTGATAGAAAGGCTATTAAAGGCCTTGAGAAAACTAAGCCCCGACCTTCTAAGGGTAGCAAATGGCCCTAGTCGAGGTCAAAATATGCATTAAAAAAAGTGTCCCCTATAGAACACAAAATATGGCCAAAGGCCACAAAGAAGGTCGACATAAAACTTATGAACCTCAATCAAAGGAGCTAATTGGAAAGTGGATACATCTCTACAACAGAACGAACACCAACAAAAAAAATGGAGAGGTGTTGGCACTAAGCATGACTTAGACACACCAGAACAACCCTCAGACCACCAAGAAACATACTTGTAGTCCAAATTACAAGGGGAAGAACCCCATGACTCGAACGTAATTGTGGGTCTATCAATAAATCACCTATTTTGGATGGCACCAATTATGACTATTGGAAAGCTAAAATGGCTTCCTTTCTCAAATCCATAGACATCAAAACTTGGAAGGTTATGATTAAAGGGTGGAAACATCCTGTGATTACTTCACAATATGGTACACTAAGTTTTAAACCCGAAGCTAAAATGAATGATGCAGAAGATAATGAAGCTCCTAGAAACTCCAAGGCTTTGAATGTTATTTTGAATGGTGTTGACAATAACATGTTTAGATTGATCAACACATGTACTAAAGCCAAAGATGCTAAGGAGATTCTCAAAACTACCCATTAAGGCACATCTAAGGTTAGGGTCTCATGGTTGTGTCGCTACTGCGAAAATCGGCGCCGGCTGAACAGAAGAGTCGCCACCGTGCGTTATTTATCCCACGGGAGGGAAAGGAAACGCTCAGAGTAAACCTCGCACAACACGGGAAAGGTATGGTCGTCGCAACCAAAACCTGGATTCGGGAGTCGGTTACGCAAGGGGAAGGTATTAGCACCCCTCACGTCCGTCGTACTCGACGGGATCCACGCTTGTTTTCGGGTATGGATTGTTATTCTATCTAAACTATAGGTCAAGGGTTAAAAAGAAAATAAAATGAAAATAAAAATGACTCGGCAAAGTATCGCACTTTATGCCTACGTATTCCCGTCTGGAACGAGAAATCAGAGTCAACGTAGTTCGCCTACCTACGGGAAAGGAGGGGAAGGTTGCTCGCTAGGATATCGCATCCTATGCCTACGTACTTTCATACAGCATGAAAGATCAGAGCAAACGTAGTTCGGGCCACTTACGACACAAGTCTGTCTTGATTGATTTTATTCCTCCTGAAAAAGTTTTTCTGATTAACAGTCCAAGAGGACAAAAATGACGTCTTGATGAGTTCACATTCTCTTACGGAAGAAGTGTCTTTTATTGTGTTTGAAATTTTTATGTGTTTTTCTGTTTGTTTTGAGAAAGAAAGAGACAGAACTCTAACCTACGGTTGCGAAGGGAAACAAACTACCCTAATGTTATCATGCATGGGTTAAGACCTAGTTGTCGCTCATGCTCCTCTCTTGCACAGAGAGAAACAGAGATCCTACGGGATAGGCAGAAACAGAAACAATATCAGATATATACAGTAAAGCAGTAAAATGCATGGATGCAACAATACAAGCGAGGCAAGGGAGTACCACTCAACCTCGAACCTAGAAAACAATAGGCAAAAGTGAACAGGCTTCACTTTCAAACCAACAGGGTAAACAGCAAACAATACAGTTCAGAAAACCAATCAATACATCAAGAAATGAAATACAGCAAAAGAAACAGCATCAGCAGCTCTGAATCAACAACTGGCTTCAAGTAATTCACAAGCTTCAACAAGCACCAATCTCCATCTTCATGGCCTTCAGACAAGGGCTTTGATCATCAGTCTTCCATCTGCAATGGCTTTTCTTCAAGCTCAAACCTCCAGGATGAGGGATCAGTCACAAGAGTGAATTGGGTGTTAAGCAATCAGCTGACTACCAAAGGTGGTGAACAGACTGCTTCTAACACAAAAGACATTTTCTCTCAAGAGTTCTATCTCATAGACACTATCACCAAGCCTTCCAAAGGAAGGGGGTGAGTGTCTTAGAGAGACTCTGAATCACAGAGAAGAATGGATGCAGACAAGGCAATCCATGTTTGAGAAACAAGATTTCTAATCTAGAGCTCTGCCTAGCTCCTAAACCCTAGTCTTCTCAGCATCTGCTAGCAAGAACCTTCTCCTCAACTCTGACAGTTGATCTTCAATCCTTGAATCTCCAATAGCTTCATCTCCACAAATCTTCAGCTTCCCCAGGGCCCCAGACAAACCCAATACCCACACAAACAATCAATAAACCCCAGAGGGCACACCACACCAGACATCAGATATACAGACAGTAATAATAGCAGTAGGGGAATCCTAACTGTTCTCTAAGGGATCTAATAACTACCCATAGCCCCTATAGCCCCATAACTAATCTATTCAAACCCTAAGTCCTAAGGGAAATGAAATCGAACTCCTAAGTTGCCACCTAAACCCTAGTTTTGTACATGATGTTCAAGCATTTATTAATCACCTAAAATTAACCTCTAAAAATGGGAACTAAAATATTTCTACAAGCTTAACATCTCATCTAAACAATATAAAAAGAATGACCAAAAAATATCAAAGCATGTGAGAGAACAAAAATCATAAAAATGATGCATGAAATGAATTATTTAATGTGACATTTATTTAGAAAATGTGAAAAAAAATATGAAATAAAACTAAAAATGAGATTTTATTCTCCTATAATATTCTAGACATTTTAATGAAAATATGGTAAAAAGAATGGATTAAAAAGCATTTTTTATGAATTAGTTATGATTTTATGAAAATTGGTAAAATATTAATGGAATTAAGAAAAATAAAATTGAATTAAATGAGGGAGGGGGGTTGAAATAGAACTTCGCCCAGTTGATATCTGGATGGGCCCTCAGACAGGGGGGTGTGCTTATCACTTTACCAAGGCCCAGCTTCGTTCAGCATTAAAGAAAAGAAATAGAAAAGCGCTGGGGGTGAGAGAAGTAACAAAATCACGCTGGAAAATGGTTTTGGGCCTAACACGGGGGTGGGGATAACGAAATTCAACTCAGGCCCGCCCGTTTCATTTAATGAAACGGCGCGTTTTGGCCAGTTTCCACTTCCCTCCAAATGCTCAGATTAAATGCCAGCCACACGATGGCTCAATGAGTCAAAAGTCCAACACAACATGAAGGGCTATGATTATTTCTTCTTCCTCCATTCAACTGAACCTAGGGTTTCTGCCATGCGAGCTCATGCACGAGCTACATTCCACCTCTCTGTTCTCCATCTCCAAGCCACGAATCAACATGCCATAAACATGAAATTTACTCAGGACCTCCCCCTCTACAATCCTAGGGCATCAGTTTTCTTTGAAATTCATCACAACAACAAATCCGATTGAGTCAACATCTGGCCTTCATGAAATCACACTGATATGCATCAACACGATTCTTCCCCAAACTTAGCCTAAACTGAACTACAACTAATGGAGATTAATTTGATCAATCAAGCTACAATTATAACACATTAATCCAAGAGATTCGAACACTAACAGTTTGTGGCACCTGTCACTAACCATCACCAATCCTTTCCAAAATCATCTAACTTAATCTCCTAACCACCTAGATCAAGTCTAAGCTAATAAAATCATGCCTAACTAACAGAATCAAGCTAATCGAATGAAAACTTACCTGATGAGGAACCTTGAAAACAGCTATGGAAAATGATGATATGAAGCTTTTGAGACTTGGATCTTGATTCACCAATTCAATACTCAATTCTGTATGCACAATTTTGGAGGTTCCTTGCTTGAATCATGCAATTCACTTGAACTTGTGATTTTGATGTTGATGAAAGAAGCACTCGAAAATGGATGAGAACTACCAAAAACCTTGCTTCAATTATGATCTAAGATGATGATGGAGTGAAATTGAATTGATCTTGATGAAGATTGATGAAGAATTTTGAGAGATTTGGAATGAAACTTTTATGAAAAAGTGTGAGAAATTTGTGAAATTTTTTTGGTGCAAATGAGGCCAACCCTTGCCAAATTCATCTTTCATGAATATATAGACCCCAATGGTACATTCTAGATCCATCTTGCACATTCCCTTGTTTTCAAACTTTGGCTCATTTTGATTATGTTTCTTAAAAGGTAAGCAACCATGGATAACTTCATTTTTTCCTTCTAAACTCAAAAAAGTGTGTGAACCATTGTTCTTAGAATTGTTTTTCCATTCAAAATCATATATTGGAAGTCTCCATTTGGACTTGTAAATCTCCCAAACCATTTTTCACTTTGAAATTATTCACTTTATAAGCCTTTTTAGTTCATATTTTGACCAATCATGTAACCCCATGCTATGAGCTTCTCCAATAACTTGTGACCTTCTTTCTAGACTTAAAATCCCATTTGGAGCAAGTTTGATGTTGTAAGTTTTTCCATTTGAGGCCTCCTTGTATGAGTTTTGGGTATAGGTTAAGATGACCTGTAATTCACAAATGCCCAAAATACCCTTTGCTTGTCAAGACCATAAGTTGAGTTCTCCACATCATATGAAGGCATACCATACCATTCTAGAAAGCTAAGACAATGAGGAACAACTCTTATGTTGACCAAGAATTCATTTGGAATCTCCTTGAGGGGCAAAACTAGCTTGGAAGTCAAGTCACTTTCACAGACAAAAGTTCAGACACCCCAGATGACCTGTAACTTGCAAGGACCATAACTTGAGTTCTATAAATCCCCTTGAGGTCTTCCACCACTCAAATTAAAGGTCTTGAGATCCTCTACAAGTTTCATGTTGGCCAAGAAGCCATTTGAAGCTAGCATTTTGACTTATCTTGCTTGGAAATTTGACCTAAACTAGGGGATTTTACAGAGAAACCCTAATTTAGTAACTCCTCTTCTCCTTGATTTCTCTTGAATTCTCCTTGTCATATCTCCATATCCTTCTCTATATGTTCAATGATGATCCCCACATCTCTCCAATAGACTTGAATGCCCTCTTAAGTCAGTCAATTGACCTAGGGTTGACCTAGGGTTGACCCAGATGAAACCCTAGTTGACTGTCTTCCACTATAGCTCTTGTGCTTTCATCAATGACTTGCTTTCTTCTCCAAATGACTTTATAAGTCTCTCAAGATGTCTAGATGCTCTCCATGCTTTCATTTCACAGCTCACAACCCTCTTGTTGATCCTCAGATACCCTCAGCTAGGAGATAGACCCAAGGCTTGATCTGCTGAACTCTTTGCTTTCAAATTCTTTCCTGATGACTTGAGTAGGATGGAATTAGGATAATAACCTCTTGCTAGGCCTCTAGAGATGAAAATAATGATTGGTCCCCTGTTGAATGACTTGCTATGCTTATGCTATGCAGATGGTTAGTCTATGTACATGACCCTATATGCAAATGCTAATGATATTGAAACATAAACCCAAGGAATAAGGTTGAGCAAATTTTAGGGTGCAACAGCTGCCCCTATTCAAGCGACTTGGACCCGATCGGATGAAGAGCCCGGAGCCTTCAGACATTCGCGGTACGAGACGGTTGAATACTAGTGAAACCAGAAATTTGCCAACCGCAGAAATAAACTGCGCTCCTGCTTGAGGAATGACATTCGTCAGCTGAATCTGACTGTTAGAGTAACCCACTGATCTCGCGCGACCGTGCTGGGGATTGTCTTCATCGTTCTGAAAAGAATTCTGTCATAACAGATTGCTTGCTTGTCCACATTAGGACTCTGTCTGTCGCCGACACAAAGAAATCTCAACTAAAACCTGTCCACGTTAGGACTCCATTTACTGTTGACCCAGAAAAATCTCGGCAACTCCGCTGGGGATAATTCGTCTGCATTTACATAACTGAATCGTCCACGTTAGGAAAAACTCTTCCACGTTAGGAGTAACACCTGTCCACGATAGGAATCGCATCGTCCACGTTAGGAGTAACGCTTTTATCTTTCCACGTTAGGAAGCAATCTTCTTTCCACATAAGGAGAACTGCATCAATCTGTCCACGTCAGGACCCCAATTTCTCCGCGTAAGGAATAAACTTCTTCTTCCACGTTAGGAATATCTTGATATGATCTGTCCGCGCCAGGACTAGACTTTTCCACGTCAGGACTAATCCATTTCTTTCCACGTCAGGAATCAATCTTGATATGTCCGCGTGAGGACTCAATCTTTCCACGTAAGGAATACCAACTTCTTTCTGATTTGTCCGCGTCAGGACTCATTTTTCCACGTAAGGAATGCCATCTTAATCTGTCCACGTAAGGACTCTCTTTTTTCCACGTTAGGAATACTGTCATTTCCACGTTAGGAATCACTTCTGATACGTCCGCGTATGGACTCCATCTTTTCCGCGTTAGGAATCTCCGTCTTTCCACGTTAGGAATCACCTCTGTTGATATGTCCGCGTAAGGACTACATCTTTCCACGTTAGGAATAATAATCTCTTTGATCTGCCCGCGTTAGGACACTGATCTCGTCTTGATTCGTCCACGTTAGGACTCAGGCGTCTTCGACTCACTGAGGAAATAAGACTTGTCCACGTAAGGACTCACACCTTCGACTCACTGGGGAAATATCCGCGTTAGGACTTACACTTTGCCAACAACACGAAGAAGGATAAATTTGTCCACGTCAGGATTCTTGTATCTTGTCATCACAAAGAACTACAAACTTGTCCACGTCAGGACGCACATTTCACCATTACGAATAAAGATATCTGCCGAAAACAAAATGATCCACGTCAGGATACCAACACGAAGAGTAACCAATCTTTTGTCGACGTCATGACCTCCTTTTCTCCAAATTTCGAGAGACCGAATCTATCCACGTCAGGATTAACGCACCTTACCAATCCGGTAAAACAAACCT
Organism: Lathyrus sativus; assembly: GCA_963859935.3. Classification (NCBI taxonomy): domain Eukaryota; kingdom Viridiplantae; phylum Streptophyta; class Magnoliopsida; order Fabales; family Fabaceae; genus Lathyrus; species Lathyrus sativus. The sequence goes on along the minus strand of OZ012739.1, from coordinate 614,802,979 downwards.
GTCCACGTTAGGACGCCCACTTCTGAAGAAATCCCGTCATTCTAGGAGTAAATGGTCCACGTCAGGACTTAATTCTTCAATGATCCTTACCCACAAACTGCTCAGCACTGACGCGACAGCGACTTTGAGATGAACTCTACTGGGGATGTCTGAAAACCAACTATCGGACACCTGCTCTGATAACCGGCGGTGGTCTTTGAAATTCTGATTCATGCGACTCGTTGATGACAAACGAACTTTGCTTGGGAATAAGGAGATTCTTATCCTGGCCACTCTGGCTGGGGAAAATAAGAGACCTTTGCATAAATGACTCTGCTGGAGACAAAGAAAGTTTTACCATGATAACTCTGTGGGGAATACCGCCGAAACTGACATTATCATTGAATATCTCCTGCCGAGATCTGGACTGTTTGATAATTTATTTGAGCAAGAGCTCTCCCCACCTGAACTGCTAGAATACAAAAACTGCTTCAGCAAAACAAATGCTGGAAGGATAACGCCGACTCGCCGGGGATAGCCTGATGCTACAAAATTATTCCGGCAAAATAAATGCTGGTAGGGTGAAGTCGACCCTGCTGGGAAGTTGGGAACTCGAACCACACGTCCTGTTGAAGTAACCCCCTGCTGGGGAATATGACTTTGCTGGAGAATAACAGATGTGCACGGCACGATCGGATTTTCTGCTGGAACGTGAACCGATATCACCAGTATCTCTGACAAAATAAATGACAGGACCCAACACCAACTCTGCTTTGGAGAGCCTTGACCTTCGAATTCCGCTGGAAGGAAAGAACATTTGCTGAAAAGAGAACTCCGCTGGGGATGGCTGGATTCTCTTGGGGAAAATTAACTGACCCCACTGGGGGAGAATGCATGACCCTGCGGGGGAGATGAACCTGTCTGAATACAGCCTTACGATCTCAGAATCACCAAACTCTGCTGAGGACGAGTAACTTCTCTGGAGCACGTCCTTTGGATAAGCTACGGCTAGCTGGAGAATTCTATCCTTCTTCAGGAGGAACATGCATGACCTGCGTGGGGATCAAGCCTTTCATTATCGCAATCTTTTGATCACCTTCCTCGTACAGTTATGAAACCTGCAACAACACAAACAAGACACGACAAGCCTATGCAATCAAATCGATTCAGGTTAGTGACGTTACACTCAGTTAATTCAAAGCTTTAACAATTGTTGGCAAGAGCCAGCGATGTTATACTCATGCTAGTTTCATCAAACTTAGGCGTTTTATCATGCGCAAAACAGTAAAGAACAGGCATCAAGTACTGAATAACACATTTTCATTGATTGGGCCCCTGAATGGGCGGAGTTTTTTGTACACGGGATGTAACTCCTGAAAAGAGGAAGCTACGCAAAGCAAATACATAAGTATGCAAGTATTCACAAGAAGCATAAATATTGACAAATTAAATTTTGTACACATGTCGGCAACTGGATGCAGATGAACACCACGAACTGATCCTCCCATGACTCGTCCGACTCTTATACTTTCCCGGTATCCCTACTTCTGAAGAGGTTGTATCCGATAACTGACTCCTCAAACATATTCTCCCGCATTGATACTCATTGAATTCAAATTCGGACCGCAGTCATTTGCTTTTCACATCCCTAACTTTTGCGTGAACCGCCCTTTACGGGTTTTCAGTTCACCGGGATACCCCTTTTTGCCGAAGCCGCCCAGTGTAGGTTTTCAACTTCGCGGGTGTACATTTTTTCAATTTTATCCCTAACTTTTGCCCGAACCTTTTATTCTGTTTTTGGTTCGCCAGGATGCCCCATTTTTGCCTGGACTCTCTTTTTTCTGTCCAGCGGGTCTATTTTAAGCAAAGTATTTTTTAACTGCATCCGAATTCACAGGTGATGCAAAGTCTTCCCCGTCCATGGTGGACAACAATAACGCTCCTCCTGAAAAGACCTTACTGACAACGTATGGCCCTTCGTAGTTGGGGGTCCACTTGCCCCTGTGATCTGCTTGCGGCGGGAGAATCCTTTTCAGCACAAGGTCGCCCGTCTGAAAGCTTCGCGGAAGTATTTTCTTGTCGTACGCTTTCTTCATTCGTCTTTGATACAAACGACCGTATGCCAGAGAAGCTAGCCTCTTCTCATCCATCAAGCTCAGTTGGTTCAACCTATTCGTTACCCATTCTGCCTCGTCCAGCTGAACGTCTCGCAATACCCTCAGAGAAGGGATCTCAACTTCCAATGGTAATACCGCTTCCATTCCGTATACCAACGAGAACGGAGTTGCCCCGGTTGATGTGCGTACCGTCGTACGATAACCGTGCAAAGCGAAAGGTAGCATTTCGTGCCAATCCTTATAAGTCACCACCATTTTCTGGACGATTTTCTTGATATTCTTATTGGCCGCTTCGACAGCGCCATTCATCTTGGGTCGGTAAGGGGAGGAGTTGTGATGTTCGATCTTGAAATTCTGACAGAGCTCCTTCATCATTTTGTTGTTCAGATTAGAACCATTATCCGTGATTATCCGCTCGGGGATCCCATATCGGCAAATAATATCTCTTTTGATGAATCTAGCCACCACTTGCTTCGTTACGTTTGCGTAAGACGCCGCTTCCACCCATTTGGTGAAATAATCGATTGCTACGAGGATGAACCGATGCCCGTTAGAAGCCGTCGGCTCAATCTTTCCAATCATATCGATTCCCCACATTGAGAATGGCCATGGAGATGACATCACATTCAGAGGACTCGGAGGCACGTGTATCTTGTCAGCGTATATTTGGCATTTGTGGCACTTCCTTGCAACTTTGAAACAATCAGTTTCCATCGTCAGCCAAAAATAACCTGCCCTCAGCAGTTTTCTCGTCATAGCATGCCCACCAGCATGCGTACCGAATGCACCTTCGTGAATTTCCTCCATGAGAAGCTTTGCCTCTTTCTCGTCTACACAACGCAACAACACCAAGTCGTGGTTTCTTCTGTATAAGACGCCATCCGGGTTCAAATAGAAATTACCCGCTAATCTCCTGAGAGTCTTCTGATCTTGACTGGATGCCCCAGCCGGATACTCTTTATTCTTCAGGAAATTAAGGATATCAAAATACCACGGTTTGCCATCAGACGCTTCATCAATAGCAAATACATAAGCTGGCCTGTCCAACCGAGAGATAGTGATTTGGGGAGCTTCGTTCCAGAAATTGACCTTGTACATGGAAGACAAGGTGGCAAGGGCGTCAGCCATTTGATTTTCTGCCCGTGGCACGTGATGCAACTCAACCTTGTCGAAGAAAGGCAACAATCTCCTTGCATAATTCATATAATGTATCAAATTGGGCTGCCGTGTCTCCCATTCCCCTTTGATCTGATTCACTACCAAAGCTGAGTCTCCGTATACGTCTAAATGTTTGATTCACAAATCAATGGCTTCTTCAAGCCCCATTATACAAGCTTCGTATTCGGCCTCATTGTTGGTAACGGCAAAGGTCAATCGGGCAGTAAACGGGATGTGCGACCCGTGCGGCGTAGTGATAATTGCCCCTATTCCGCTACCGTAAGCGTTCACAGCTCCATCAAATATCATCTGCCATTTGGACCCCGGCTCTGGTCCTTCGTCTGGTAACGGCTCTTCGCAATCCTTCATCTTGAGATACATGATATCCTCGTCAGGAAAGTCAAATCTCATTGATTGATACTCTTCAATAGGCTGCTCCGCCAGATATTCAGACAACACACTCCCCTTTATTGCCTTTTGCGAGACGTATTGAATATCATATTCAGTCAAGATCATCTGCCACCTGGCAATTCTACCTGACAACGCCTGCTTTTCAAATATATATTTGATTGGATCCATCTTCGAGATGAGCATGGTTGTATGATTCAGCATGTACTGCCTCAAACGCTTGGCGGCCCAGGCTAGCGCGCAACAAGTTTTCTCCAGCATTGAGTATCGAGATTCACAGTCTGTAAATTTCTTACTCAAATAGTAAATTGCATGCTCTTTTCTCCCCGTCTCGTCGTGTTGACCGAGAACACAACCCATGCTTCCCTCAAGAACCGTCAAATACATTATCAAGGGTCTCCCTGCCACTGGGGGTATCAAAATAGGAGGCTCCTGCAGATACTTCTTTATTTTGTCGAACGCCTTTTGACAATTATCGTTCCACGTTACAGCTTGATCTTTCTTTAGCAACTTGAATAATGGTTCACACGTGGCCGTTAGGTGAGATATGAACCGAGCAATGTAGTTCAATCTCCCCAAAAACCCGCGCACCTCTTTCTCTGTTTTAGGCGTCGGCATTTCTTGAATCGCTTTTATTTTAGCAGGATCGACCTCTATTCCTCTTTCGCTTACTATGAACCCCAGGAGTTTACCCGATCTCACCCCGAAGGTGCATTTGTTAGGGTTCAGCCTCAGCCTGAACTTCCTAAGCCTTTTAAACAACTTCAACAGATTCACCAGATGCTCTTCCTCCGTCTGGGATTTGGCAATCATATCGTCAACATAAACTTCAATCTCTTTATGCATCATGTCATGAAAGAGAGTTGTCATCGCACGCTGATACGTTGCCCCGGCATTTTTCAAACCAAAGGGCATCACTTTATAGCAAAATGTTCCCCAAGGCGTTATGAAAGTAGTCTTCTCCATATCCTCTGGCGCCATTTTAATCTGATTATAGCCTGAAAAGCCATCCATGAAGGAGAATACAGAGTATTGAGCGGTATTATCAACTAATACGTCAATATGAGGAAGTGGAAAATCGTCTTTTGGGCTTGCTTTATTCAAATCTCTATAATCCACGCACATTCGAACCTTGCCATCTTTCTTTGGCACTGGCACGATGTTAGCAACCCATGAGGGATACTTCGTCACAGCCAGGAATCCAGCGTCCCACTGTTTCTGAACCTCCTCTTTGATCTTCATTGCCATATCTGGGCGAGTTCTGCGAAGTTTTTGTTTGACAGGCGGGCAGTCTTCTTTCAGTGGCAGACGATGCACAACCATATCTGTATCGAGCCCTGGCATATCTTGATACGACCAAGCGAATACATCATTATACTCTCGGAGCATTTCAACCAGTTTTCGCTTGATATCACTCTGCAATGCGGCTCCGATACGAATATTTTTCTCAACCCCTTCCGACCCCAAATTGATAATCTCGATAGCCTCGTCGTGAGGCAGAATGGCTCTTTCCTCTTGCTTCACCAACCAAGACAGTTCTTCAGGAACGTCGCTATCTTCGACAACCTCTTCTTCGGTCTGGAATACCGGGTGCTCGAAGTCGGGACGAGTCATAGGTGGCTCAAGGATGTCATCTGAAAATGTCACCCTGCAAAAGAAAGGGTTAAGTGCTTCAAAATGCGTATAAAACGAATAACCCCGTTGCCATTTTATTGAAAAATACAAAACAAGAAAGATAGGGATTACAGTATTTACACATGAAAAAAACGCCATTTATTTAATGATTAACGAAGCAATGTTTATAACAACACAGCCCTAAGCAAATCCCGATGCCCCGGGCAAGACATCAGATTATTCAACAATTAATAAAGCAAAGCATTACTGTTTAAAAGTCACAGGAACAAGCTCCTGAATAGACCAGTTGCACAGTCCTTGTCCTGGCGTGCTTGGCTGAATCCAGGCATCCATATCACAGTCGCTGTCCCCTTCATCGGATTCCGAAGCAGCATTGACAGATTCCTGGCATACTCCACTGGCAGAGATGGTGATTGACTTTCTGAAATGAGGGGCCCCCACGGAAGGAGTTGATGACGACGGTCGGTACCCCAGTCCGAACCGGTCCATTTTCACCGGAATGTCCAATACTTTGCCCCAGCCCGTGGCTTCTCCTGCCTTCACTAGCGCTTGAGCCTCTTTATACGAAGAAACAGCTATCTCTGGCACTTTGCTTGGCCCGGGACTCTTGTCCTTTATGCGCAAACCTTCGAATGCCTGGCATGGCGTCTCGTGGATCTCCCCGTCGACTTCCACATATTTAAATGAAGATAGATGGCTGACCAGGATGTCTTCTTCTCCGCACACGGTGACTACGCTGTCTCCGACCATATACTTTAACTTTTGATGCAGGGTAGACGTGACTGCCCCTGCCCCGTGAATCCAAGGTCTCCCCAGCAAGCAGCTGTACGCAGGCTGTATATCCATGATATAAAACTCCGTTGCAAACACTTCCGGCCCCACTTGCAGAGGCAATGTAATCGATCCGAAGACTGTTCTCCGCGTGCCGTCAAACGCTCTGACTACCAAATCACTTGGTGTACACAAAATCCCTCGAACATCCAGCTTCATCATAGCCTTCTTAGGCAGCACATTCAAAGACGACCCGGTGTCAACCAATACGTGCGACATTGTCGACCCTCTGCACTCAACAGATACATGTAATGCCATATTATGATCCCTTCCTTTCGGAGTCAAGTCGAAATCAGTAAAGCCCAGACTGTGGCCCGCATTTACATGTGCCAATACCCCTTCTAGCTGGTTTACGGAGACATCCTGTGGTACAAAAGAAGTGTCCAGGACTTTCAGCAAAGCATTCCTGTGGGCTTCCGAACACAACAGCAATGACAGAATAGATATTTTGGATGGCGTTTGCTGCAGATGCTCCACGATTTTATAATCGCTTTTCCGAATTAAGCGCATGAATTCCTCTACGTCCTTCGACGCTGCTTCTTTTCCATTTGCTTGAACCGGAACATTTTCCACTGCTTTCCCCTTTCCTTTCGCTATCCTTTCAGCCTCTACTTCAGGAGATATAAAGATCCTGCCGCTTCTTGTCATGCCTCCTGAGCCCACAACATTATCCACAACCTCCGCTGACTGCTTGTTAACATCGATTTTAATCCCGTCACAATACACCTCTAGCCCATATGACCATGGGACCGCTTTCGTGCTCTCATACGGGATTGGCCCGGCTTTAGTTATAGTAATCGGTGGTCGCTGAGCTGGTGCTGAAATAGTGATCGTCTTCCGAGGAATTGTCACTGTGGCAACATCACTCTGATTATCCATTACTGCCCCTGCCGGCTCATCAGTTGCTGTTCTATCAAACTGCAATACACCTTCATCAATCAAGGCCTGAATGCCTTTCTTCAAATCCTCACACCCCCCAGACAGGGCCCAACAATCTAAGCAGTACTCATTACAACCCGGGTAAACACCTCCTTGCAACAGTCGGCTCTTTATTTCGCTCAGCGGCGTCTTTAAATCCTCAACATTCATAATCAGATTCAGACCTTCCTCGGTTAGAACGGCGTTCGCCCCATGATTAGGCATGGGTTTCTGGACTATATTCGCACCGGTCGTTCCGAAGTTGATAGACTTGTTGTCCAAGAGATCCTGCACAACGTGCTTAAAAGCATGACAACCTTCTATATCATGGCCCGGGGCCCCAGAATGAAACTCGCAGCGCCTATTTGCATCATAGCCGAATGGGGGAGCTCCCGTTATCGGTGCCAAGGTTCTTTTCTCCACCAGATTCAATCCCAACAAGGTCTGCAATAAATCAGCATAGTTAGAGGGAGGCTTCTCAAATACTCTTCTCGGCTTACCACCCTGGAATTTTCTCTGAGCTTGCTGTGCCCCCTGCTGAGGCTGCTGCTGCTGTGGCATTGGTTGCTGCTGAACCGGTTGTGGTTGCTGGATTGGTTGTTGCTGATAAGGGATAGTGACACTCGACACTTGCTGCTGCTGACGATATGGATTTCTTCCCCTGCCTCGGCCTCGGCCTCGGCCTCCAAATACCGCGCTAGCTTCGCCCTGACGGCGCCCACCATAAGCTTTCCTATTACTGCCAGATGCAGTTGATTCATCGACCTGGAACTTCCCTTGCTTAATGTTCCGCTCAATCTTTTCACCCATCAGAATCAGATCTGAAAAACTAGCCAGAGACGTATGAAACAACATATCATGAAACAGCCCGGTGAATGTGCCGACAAACATATCGTTCATTTCTTTATCTTCCACAGGAGGACGGACCCTGGCAGCCATATCGCGCCACCTTTGCGCGTATTCTTTAAAACTCTCCCCCTTCTTCTGCGAAAGCCCGGCCAACTGGACCCGATTGGGTGCCAGGTCACTGTTATATTTGTAATGGGCTACGAACGCCTCCGCTAGTTGCTTCCAAGTCTTGATATCAGTGGGCTCCAACCCCATGTACCACTCTAAGGAAGGCCCCGATAGACTATCCTGAAAGAAATGCATGAGCATTCTTTCGTCAGTGGAGTATGCAGACATCTTTCTGTAATAAGCTCGCACATGCACTTTCGGACATGTATCTCCTTTGTACTTATCGAACGCAGGCGCTTTGAACTTGATTGGCACCCTCAGCCCAGGTACCAAGCCCATTGTTGCCATGTCCAATCCTACAGCACTCTGATTCAAGACTCCCTTCATTTGCTCTTCCAGCATTCTAATCTTTTGAGAATCATCCATCGGCCCTTCAAAGCCCCCTCCAGAGAAGGCGTCTTCCTGTTGATCCTCTTGCCACATACCGTTTCCAGCCCCGTACCCATCATACGCATTATTACGTCCAGCTCTGACCTGATTCATCCCCGGAACTCGGCCTCTGTTGCCGTACCCTTGAACACCTCCAGCAGGACCACCAGCCATGAAACCAGCACCGTTTCCGTTTCCAAAGCCTCCGTAACCCTGATTGACCATACCATAACCATCTTGCCCAAAGCCTTGAGCATTAAAGCCATACTTGCCAGTGTTGTCGAATCCCTGATCGTTGAATCCGAACCCAGCGTTGACAAAGCCATTGCCTCCGAGATTATCTCCCAAATTGACATCACCCAGCCCAGCGTTGTGGACAGCAGTTTCATTTCCGACTCCGACGTTACCATTCACAGCAGCGGTAGCGTTGTTGACGTTAGCAGCAGTCATATTGACGACAGGCGGAGCCACTGGCGTCGGAGTGCCGTCCCCATGAGCAGTATCAACCCGGACAGACTGATGATCTTCGTTACCATGACCAGCGTTGCGAGCCAACAGAGGCTGGACCATGGCCTGCAAATTCTCTTGCCCTTTTGCTATAGCCTCCATGGTCTGCATGAAGAGGGCGAGCTTCTCGCGTACATCTTGCATCTCGTTCTGAATCTGGTCCATGACTTTCCGACAGTTGGATCGTGTAGAATAGCGGTGCGGATGTTGATCTGGAATCCTGTTAAGTACCTGATACAGAGCAAGAGATAAGACACCATTCATAGATTACCTGTTATGCAATATGAATATGAATGCAATGCAATGTGTCTGTGCATTAGGGAAGTTCATTCCCCCAGTTCTAGTGCGAAGGTGCCGGTGCAGTGACAGTGTTGACAATAGGAATATCGGAGCTGAATCATAGAAAGCCTCATATATAGCAGAGAGAATCAATAAGCCCAGGGTACAATATCACTGAGAGTACAAAGATGGCATGACCTCAACCAACAATCCTGGTGATGGTCAGCACTATGCAAATAAAGCATACAAATAATGGAATGATCAGATCCTCCCAAAAGTCTGGTACTCCTCTATCAACTTCTTGGTCTCCGGATGGCTTGGTCGATCAAGCAGCCCTTCAACAAGCTGGTTTCTCTTCTTAAGGACACGGCGTACGTCTTCAGCAGTTTCTTCCCATGTTGCTTCTCCGAAGCAATCTTCTAACTTTCGCTTCTGTGATACCGCTTCATCTCTGGATTTGATTGCCTTGTTCAGTGCATGCTGGACACTATACCGGTTCATCACTTCTTCCTCACACTTCTTGATGCTAGACTTCAACTTCTCTTCGAGGTCGGAAATTTGCTGCTTCAGCTTATCTTCCCTCTTCTTGTTATTGGTGAGTGTGGCATTCCAAGTCTTATTGCAAGAAGATATCTCTCGGTGTGCTGCGTCGAGCGCCTTCTTTTTGGCTTCCAGCATGTCATGGGAGCTTCTGAACTCTTGCCCCAGACGTTCGCGCTTTTTCTTTTCCTCGGTCAACTCAGATCCTAACCTGTTTACCAGCTCAATCTGTTGTTGGAAAGCATATACAGCCTTGTGTTTCTCGCTGCGTGCCTGGGCTAGCTCTTGCTCTAACCCTTCATTAATCTTCATTAAGGCTTCTTTCTCCCTCACAACTTGTTCATATGCTTCTCTAGAAACAGTAGTCGGTTCTTCTACCGGAATAGGATCAAGAATTGGTGCATCTGGAAACGGCATCTTCAACTGACTAGCCCTCTCCTGAATCCAAGCTCTATAAGGTGCATAGGCCTGACAGTCATTCTTTCCTAACAACGGCTTCCCTTTGCGGTTAATACGCGTCCAGGCATGTCGCAACTTGGCTAATAACTCCCCCTTCACATCACCGGTGAAGTACAGAGATTCCTGTACTTCTTCCTCTTGAGGTGGATTCTTCAGCGCATATCCGAACTGGCGAATGAATAGAGAAGGATTGTAGTTGATGCACCCTTTTCTTCCTATCAACGGCACATTAGGGTACCCCGAACAACTGAAGATGAGCTCCGATCCCAACAGGTCTCTATCAAACCACTCCATATCTTCCGACGATAGCCTCATCAAGCGTTCTGGCCAACCAACTGGAACTGTAGTCTCTGCAGCAGATCCTCTCTTAGGAAGGTGACTCTCAAACCACATACTCAACAAGGGCACACACAGATGAACATTCTTCCCTCTTCCCTTCTCATTCTTGTAATGCAGTGAGTGGTAGAGATCTCCGAGTAAGGTAGGTACAGGATTACCAGCGGCAAACAAGTAGAAAGCATCGAAGTCCACAAAATCCGGTATATTGGGGAATAAAACTATGCCATAAATGCACAAAGCCAACACAGCATTGAAAGCAACCCAGCACCCATTCTTGGCGTACTCTTGGGCTTTACCCACTAAAAACTGAAATGAGAATCCTGGAACTCCACGGGAAACAGTAGTCACAAGTTCAGAAGCATCAACATGCAAGGCTTTTGCCAATTCCTCCGGCTTGGGTTTGGCCTCATAATGAATGAATGGAACCTGGTTCTGCACGGGCAGCTCCACATACTCAGCGTATTCCTCCAGGGTTGGTCCCATAATGAAGTCAGAGAACGTGAAGCACCTCAAAGCAGGGTCATAGAATTGCATCAAAGCATACAGCCCATCTAACTCTACCTCTGTAGGTTTGCACACCAATCTCAGTAATCTACCATAACTCATCCGGAAACTCCTACGAACACTCTCATCAGCAAGAGAGATCAACCCCAGTAAAGGAACAATATCAGGCGTAGGCAATTTGTAAGCAACCGTTCTCCGTAGGCTAGTCATGATCAAACACTCAGAAGTCTGGGCACTATAACTAAGGAAATGCAAATGCACCTGCAGCACAGACACACGTTAGTGAAATGCAAATGACAATGGATATGCAAGGATGCAATGCAAGTAACATTCAACAGGGACCAAAGCTGCAGCTGAATAGCCTAAACCCAATCAAGAAAGGTCCCAGATAGACCATCCAGAAGTCATCAACCTTGGTCTCAGATAGACCTAAAATAAAACTCCAACACTGGTCTCTGACAGACCTCAAACCATAACTCCCACTGGTCTCTGATAGACCTCAAATCATAACTCCAACTGGTCTCTGCCAGACCTCAGAATAAATCTCCAAATGGTCTCTGACAGACCTCATAACTCTCCATAAATAACCCGGATCTCTGATCAAGAAATAACCGGTAGTCTGGAGGTCTAGTTACCTGCATAACCCTGAATCCCCTCACAGGTGGGTGGCCCTATAACTGGCACAAGGTACGGCATCCTATGCGGTCGTCGGCGTCACAGACTTTCAGGGTTGATGATACGATTCCCAGAAGGAGTGGCATCATCAATTCCTGAAGAGGCCTCACTCAGCCAACTTCCAAATGATCGGTCCCCAGAGTCGACAATCCAACTAACCAGCAACCCACGCCAACCAAAGGAAGGGGCAGGAGGCCAACCAGAGGAACCTCGTCTGAGTGTAGATTTCATGGGACACCAAAGCAAGCAAAGCAAGCGGGCGCCCACTAATTTCTACTCTAATTCTAGGTGCACTCAAGCCCAGGTCCGGCTTATCTCTCAATATCAGAACACCCGTCACACCCCAATACAGCAATAATAAACAGTATATAAAGCTGAAAATACAAGGTTAGAAATATACAATAACTCCATACAAAAATCCTCGACGGGAAAACAAGCGTTAGGATTGACTCTCTCAAGGGACGTTGGATCCCAAATGCATAAGAACCATCGCAGTCCTTAGCAGCCAGGGGACGTTGGATCCCCAGCAGAGTCGCCAGCTGTCGCTACTGCGAAAATCGGCGCCGGCTGAACAGAAGAGTCGCCACCGTGCGTTATTTATCCCACGGGAGGGAAAGGAAACGCTCAGAGTAAACCTCGCACAACACGGGAAAGGTATGGTCGTCGCAACCAAAACCTGGATTCGGGAGTCGGTTACGCAAGGGGAAGGTATTAGCACCCCTCACGTCCGTCGTACTCGACGGGATCCACGCTTGTTTTCGGGTATGGATTGTTATTCTATCTAAACTATAGGTCAAGGGTTAAAAAGAAAATAAAATGAAAATAAAAATGACTCGGCAAAGTATCGCACTTTATGCCTACGTATTCCCGTCTGGAACGAGAAATCAGAGTCAACGTAGTTCGCCTACCTACGGGAAAGGAGGGGAAGGTTGCTCGCTAGGATATCGCATCCTATGCCTACGTACTTTCATACAGCATGAAAGATCAGAGCAAACGTAGTTCGGGCCACTTACGACACAAGTCTGTCTTGATTGATTTTATTCCTCCTGAAAAAGTTTTTCTGATTAACAGTCCAAGAGGACAAAAATGACGTCTTGATGAGTTCACATTCTCTTACGGAAGAAGTGTCTTTTATTGTGTTTGAAATTTTTATGTGTTTTTCTGTTTGTTTTGAGAAAGAAAGAGACAGAACTCTAACCTACGGTTGCGAAGGGAAACAAACTACCCTAATGTTATCATGCATGGGTTAAGACCTAGTTGTCGCTCATGCTCCTCTCTTGCACAGAGAGAAACAGAGATCCTACGGGATAGGCAGAAACAGAAACAATATCAGATATATACAGTAAAGCAGTAAAATGCATGGATGCAACAATACAAGCGAGGCAAGGGAGTACCACTCAACCTCGAACCTAGAAAACAATAGGCAAAAGTGAACAGGCTTCACTTTCAAACCAACAGGGTAAACAGCAAACAATACAGTTCAGAAAACCAATCAATACATCAAGAAATGAAATACAGCAAAAGAAACAGCATCAGCAGCTCTGAATCAACAACTGGCTTCAAGTAATTCACAAGCTTCAACAAGCACCAATCTCCATCTTCATGGCCTTCAGACAAGGGCTTTGATCATCAGTCTTCCATCTGCAATGGCTTTTCTTCAAGCTCAAACCTCCAGGATGAGGGATCAGTCACAAGAGTGAATTGGGTGTTAAGCAATCAGCTGACTACCAAAGGTGGTGAACAGACTGCTTCTAACACAAAAGACATTTTCTCTCAAGAGTTCTATCTCATAGACACTATCACCAAGCCTTCCAAAGGAAGGGGGTGAGTGTCTTAGAGAGACTCTGAATCACAGAGAAGAATGGATGCAGACAAGGCAATCCATGTTTGAGAAACAAGATTTCTAATCTAGAGCTCTGCCTAGCTCCTAAACCCTAGTCTTCTCAGCATCTGCTAGCAAGAACCTTCTCCTCAACTCTGACAGTTGATCTTCAATCCTTGAATCTCCAATAGCTTCATCTCCACAAATCTTCAGCTTCCCCAGGGCCCCAGACAAACCCAATACCCACACAAACAATCAATAAACCCCAGAGGGCACACCACACCAGACATCAGATATACAGACAGTAATAATAGCAGTAGGGGAATCCTAACTGTTCTCTAAGGGATCTAATAACTACCCATAGCCCCTATAGCCCCATAACTAATCTATTCAAACCCTAAGTCCTAAGGGAAATGAAATCGAACTCCTAAGTTGCCACCTAAACCCTAGTTTTGTACATGATGTTCAAGCATTTATTAATCACCTAAAATTAACCTCTAAAAATGGGAACTAAAATATTTCTACAAGCTTAACATCTCATCTAAACAATATAAAAAGAATGACCAAAAAATATCAAAGCATGTGAGAGAACAAAAATCATAAAAATGATGCATGAAATGAATTATTTAATGTGACATTTATTTAGAAAATGTGAAAAAAAATATGAAATAAAACTAAAAATGAGATTTTATTCTCCTATAATATTCTAGACATTTTAATGAAAATATGGTAAAAAGAATGGATTAAAAAGCATTTTTTATGAATTAGTTATGATTTTATGAAAATTGGTAAAATATTAATGGAATTAAGAAAAATAAAATTGAATTAAATGAGGGAGGGGGGTTGAAATAGAACTTCGCCCAGTTGATATCTGGATGGGCCCTCAGACAGGGGGGTGTGCTTATCACTTTACCAAGGCCCAGCTTCGTTCAGCATTAAAGAAAAGAAATAGAAAAGCGCTGGGGGTGAGAGAAGTAACAAAATCACGCTGGAAAATGGTTTTGGGCCTAACACGGGGGTGGGGATAACGAAATTCAACTCAGGCCCGCCCGTTTCATTTAATGAAACGGCGCGTTTTGGCCAGTTTCCACTTCCCTCCAAATGCTCAGATTAAATGCCAGCCACACGATGGCTCAATGAGTCAAAAGTCCAACACAACATGAAGGGCTATGATTATTTCTTCTTCCTCCATTCAACTGAACCTAGGGTTTCTGCCATGCGAGCTCATGCACGAGCTACATTCCACCTCTCTGTTCTCCATCTCCAAGCCACGAATCAACATGCCATAAACATGAAATTTACTCAGGACCTCCCCCTCTACAATCCTAGGGCATCAGTTTTCTTTGAAATTCATCACAACAACAAATCCGATTGAGTCAACATCTGGCCTTCATGAAATCACACTGATATGCATCAACACGATTCTTCCCCAAACTTAGCCTAAACTGAACTACAACTAATGGAGATTAATTTGATCAATCAAGCTACAATTATAACACATTAATCCAAGAGATTCGAACACTAACAGTTTGTGGCACCTGTCACTAACCATCACCAATCCTTTCCAAAATCATCTAACTTAATCTCCTAACCACCTAGATCAAGTCTAAGCTAATAAAATCATGCCTAACTAACAGAATCAAGCTAATCGAATGAAAACTTACCTGATGAGGAACCTTGAAAACAGCTATGGAAAATGATGATATGAAGCTTTTGAGACTTGGATCTTGATTCACCAATTCAATACTCAATTCTGTATGCACAATTTTGGAGGTTCCTTGCTTGAATCATGCAATTCACTTGAACTTGTGATTTTGATGTTGATGAAAGAAGCACTCGAAAATGGATGAGAACTACCAAAAACCTTGCTTCAATTATGATCTAAGATGATGATGGAGTGAAATTGAATTGATCTTGATGAAGATTGATGAAGAATTTTGAGAGATTTGGAATGAAACTTTTATGAAAAAGTGTGAGAAATTTGTGAAATTTTTTTGGTGCAAATGAGGCCAACCCTTGCCAAATTCATCTTTCATGAATATATAGACCCCAATGGTACATTCTAGATCCATCTTGCACATTCCCTTGTTTTCAAACTTTGGCTCATTTTGATTATGTTTCTTAAAAGGTAAGCAACCATGGATAACTTCATTTTTTCCTTCTAAACTCAAAAAAGTGTGTGAACCATTGTTCTTAGAATTGTTTTTCCATTCAAAATCATATATTGGAAGTCTCCATTTGGACTTGTAAATCTCCCAAACCATTTTTCACTTTGAAATTATTCACTTTATAAGCCTTTTTAGTTCATATTTTGACCAATCATGTAACCCCATGCTATGAGCTTCTCCAATAACTTGTGACCTTCTTTCTAGACTTAAAATCCCATTTGGAGCAAGTTTGATGTTGTAAGTTTTTCCATTTGAGGCCTCCTTGTATGAGTTTTGGGTATAGGTTAAGATGACCTGTAATTCACAAATGCCCAAAATACCCTTTGCTTGTCAAGACCATAAGTTGAGTTCTCCACATCATATGAAGGCATACCATACCATTCTAGAAAGCTAAGACAATGAGGAACAACTCTTATGTTGACCAAGAATTCATTTGGAATCTCCTTGAGGGGCAAAACTAGCTTGGAAGTCAAGTCACTTTCACAGACAAAAGTTCAGACACCCCAGATGACCTGTAACTTGCAAGGACCATAACTTGAGTTCTATAAATCCCCTTGAGGTCTTCCACCACTCAAATTAAAGGTCTTGAGATCCTCTACAAGTTTCATGTTGGCCAAGAAGCCATTTGAAGCTAGCATTTTGACTTATCTTGCTTGGAAATTTGACCTAAACTAGGGGATTTTACAGAGAAACCCTAATTTAGTAACTCCTCTTCTCCTTGATTTCTCTTGAATTCTCCTTGTCATATCTCCATATCCTTCTCTATATGTTCAATGATGATCCCCACATCTCTCCAATAGACTTGAATGCCCTCTTAAGTCAGTCAATTGACCTAGGGTTGACCTAGGGTTGACCCAGATGAAACCCTAGTTGACTGTCTTCCACTATAGCTCTTGTGCTTTCATCAATGACTTGCTTTCTTCTCCAAATGACTTTATAAGTCTCTCAAGATGTCTAGATGCTCTCCATTCTTTCATTTCACAGCTCACAACCCTCTTGTTGATCCTCAGATACCCTCAGCTAGGAGATAGACCCAAGGCTTGATCTGCTGAACTCTTTGCTTTCAAATTCTTTCCTGATGACTTGAGTAGGATGGAATTAGGATAATAACCTCTTGCTAGGCCTCTAGAGATGAAAATAATGATTGGTCCCCTGTTGAATGACTTGCTATGCTTATGCTATGCAGATGGTTAGTCTATGTACATGACCCTATATGCAAATGCTAATGATATTGAAACATAAACCCAAGGAATAAGGTTGAGCAAATTTTAGGGTGCAACAGGTTGCAACTCCTCTTTACAAAGTTTGAGAATGGATGAAGATGAATCTATCTCTGATTTCAACATCAAACTTAGAGACATTGCCAATAATTCATTTTTCTTGGGAAAGAGGATGTCAAAATATGGTTAAAAAATCCCCAAATATTTGCCTAAGAAGTTTGACATGAAAGTAACATCTATTGAAAAAAATCTTGAGATTTAAGCACCTTAAAGGTTGATGAACTCATTGGCTCTCTTCAAATCTCTAAAGTGGCTATAAATGGAAGATAAGAAAAGAAGAATAAAAGTATAGATTTTGTGTCCAACACTGAAGAAGATGAAGATCAAGGTCGAGAAAGTTTTTTAGAGGCTATAGCTCTTGTTGGGAGAAAGCTTAACAACTCTTTGAAGAAACTTGACAAAAGACCCAGAAAAGGTGTCAAACATTAGTCCTTTGAACATAGGCAAACGAGTTCAGTGTCATAAATGTGAAAGGTTTGGTCACATTTGTCGCTACTGCGAAAATCGGCGCCGGCAGAACAGAAGAGTCGCCACCGTGCGTTATTTATCCCAAAGGAGGGAAAGGAAACACTCAGAGAAAACCTAACGCAAAGAGGGAAAAGGAATGGTCATCGCAACCAAATCCTGGATTCGGGAGTCGGTTACGCAAGGGGAAGGTATTAGCATCCTTCACGTCCATCGTACTCGATGGGATCCACGCTTGTTGTTTATCTAAAAGGGTTTATTAATACTATCTACGCTAAGGGCTTAAGGATAAAACAAAAGAAAAGTGACTCGGCAAAGTATCGCACTTTATGCCTACGTATTCCCGTCTGGAACGAGAAATCAGAGTCAACGTAGTTCAATATGTAGTTGTGAAGAAAACTTGAAATAGGTCATGATAAAAGCTCCAAATGAAAAATGTAAAAGTGCCATTGTTCTTAAAATGAGATTTCCACTCAAAATAAGTACAAACATGGACTTATTTGATTAAATTTTGAAGAAATACCAAACTATGCCTTTTCACATGTTTTCACCAAAGTGACTTTTATCAAACTTCCACCATGAGCTTACCCATTAAAACCTTGAGGTTTAGTTGACCCAATGACGCCATTCGGAGCAACTTTCATGTTGGAAAAAAATCCATTTGAGTTATGCAAAGTATTGAACTTGACCTGTAATTTTATGACCTGTAATCATGGTTTCCCAACTCATTGATAACCTTCAGTTGGCCTCTAAGTCAGGGGATGAACCCCACACAAGCATCTGAACTTCTCAAGGGCATGAACCACTTCCTGGTGACTTTAGTGATTCCTCAAGCTCGAATAAAACCTCTAGATAGGCCTCTCTTGATGTATATCACACTTGATCCCCTGCATAAATGTTAATGCAATGATAATGCTATGATGATGTTATGCTAATGCAAAAACAAGAAGGAAAAGGTTGGGCAAATTTTGGGGTGCAACAGCTGCCCCTATTCAAGCGACTTGGACCTGAATGAGTAAAAAGCGAACGGCTTTCAATCAATCAAGGTAAAAGGCGGTTGAATACCGAAAGAACCCGGAAATTTGCCAACCGCAAAAATAAACTGCAAACTCTGATTGGGATAGAATCTCCGAAGAAACCGAACATAATGAACATCTTGAACATCCCATCGAGGGAAAGAGAAACTTAATCAAGTAACTCTGCTTTAGGAAACATGTAACTGGCCTTAGTCTGAACACCACCTGGGCCAAAGAACAATCTTTTGAATCGTCGGAATCTGAATACTCAACGCACGATAGGGCCACATCAAAATCTGTCAGAATCTGGATACTCAATGCACTGACCAGAGCCTAGATGCTCGACGTAACTGGTGATTTCACTGGGGATTTACCAGAGCCTGGATACTCAACGGACGAAACAATACATCACAAACCGAACATTCACTGGAATCTGGACATTCAACAGAGAGAGAGTACTATCGCAACATTTACTAGGATCTGTATACCCAATTACCTTTATCGGAGTCCGAACACTTAACGGATAAAGCAAAACGTTACAAATTGGAAATTTCACCGGAATCTGGATATTCAACGGAGGAACCGGGGCTTGAACGCTCAACGTAACACATCGGAGTCTTAACACTCAATGCAAAAAACCGGAGTCTGACAAATCAACGAAAACATACCGGAGCCTAAACACTCAACGCAACAAACTGGAGTCTGAAAACTCGACGAAACTACAAATCGGAGCCTGGATACTCAACAAAGTAATAAATCGGAGCCTGGATACTCAACGAAACACACCGGAGTCTGAACACTCAACGAAGAAGCAAACCGGAGTCTGAACACTCAACGAAAACACACCGGAGCCTTGATACTCAACGAAGCTACAAATCGGAGCCTGGATGCTCGACGGAAATACACCGGAGTCTGAAAACTCAATGAAGCAGCAAACTAGATCCTGGATACTCGACGGACAAACACACCGGAGCCTGGATACTCAACGAAGCTACAAATCGGAGCCTGGATGCTCGACGAAAATACACCGGAGCCTGGATATTCAATGCAACAAAATGGAGTCTGAACACTCAACGAAAACACACCGGAGTCTGAACACTCAACGAAGCAGTAACCGAAGCCTGGATACTCGACGGACGAATACGCACCGGAGCCTGGACACTCAAAGAAGCTACAAATTGAAGCCTGGATGCTCGACGAAATAACACACCGGAGCCTGGATACTCGACGAAGCAACAAATCGGAGTCTGAAAACTCGACGAAAACACAAATCGGAGCCTGGATACTCAACGAAGATACAAACCGGAAAGCGAATACTACAAATACTTATCAAGATCACCTTACAAAATCTTTACCGGAGTCCGGATACTCGACGAGAGAAAGAATCAATACAAACTGGAGATTACCGGAGCCTGGATACTCGACGGAATAGCCACGAACACTAATAGGGGTCTGGACCCTTGCTTGATTTTACCGGAGTATGAACACTCAACGTACTAACCGGAGCCTGAATACTCAACGTAAAAACTGATGTCTGAATACCACAACTCCATGCTGGGGAGAAAAACTTTGAACAACTTAGGAAGATACGATCACAACTCTGCTGAGGGACATACCAACAAACCTGGAGTTACAAATTTACTGGAGATGAACAAGTCTCTGCTGGTGATGAGCAACTCTTGCTGAGTAACGGAGTAAAGGTCATGCATGACCTCCCTAGAACACACGTTACACTGTTGGGGTCACGAACGACCTGTCGGAGGGTATTCCACACATGCCTGGTGGAGAGAAATCTGATCTCGAATCGCTGGGGAACAAACCCATACTCGTACTCTATGGGGATTAGAGGTACGTCTGACCAACTGCTGGGGAATGATCTTTGATTGTTGGAAAAATGAGCTTCATCCGAATCTCTCTGAGAAATCGCCCCAAGCGTAATGCCCCTGCCCTAGTATGATTCTTGGGAAGGTCTACGCTGAGAAGAAAATAACTTGCCATGAGACGACCCCGAGATGCCTTGCCCCAGAATCTGGACCGTGAGAGGATCCTTGGTTGAATAGTTCGGATAAGCTCTAGAGGTATGGAGAAGAACAAATTCTTTTCCTCATAGGGTGGCATGCCCCCAGCCTTGTAATGGCTTTGCCTCTGATTGACTAGTTTGCGGAGCGGTACCCCCGATTGCGAGAGATTTACCAAATCTTGACCTGGTTGCCCCAGATTAACTGATTCTTGGATGGCTGACCTTACTGGGGGTTATTTGATAATAGTTGGCCACAGCTCAATGGAGTAGTCAGGCGTTCTACATTCTATCCTGATCAAACTTTCCACTGTGGAAACTTTCCTGCGGTCGAGCGCTTACTCGTAAGTAAAACAAGTTGTTCTGCATAAAAGATATATTAAATGCAATGCATATGACAGTTTTTTCTTCAAAACCCAATCCTGTTCACCGGAAAAATTTATGACATATAATAAACGAATCAATTATCAAAGTGTCAAAATTAATACAACGTTGTAAGGGGAATCCTTTTTGGAGTCAGTTTCGATGCGATCTTTACCGAAGTATGCTCCCGAACTAAACCTGTTTCAATTAGGACTTTTTCAGGTTGTAACGTGGTCAGGTTCACGGTTAACAAGGAAGGATATAAGGCTCAAAACTCATTTTGACCCACCCATTCTCCTTGATGTTCTCCAATCCTATGTTTAGCTAATTCGACCTTAGTGTTCACCTTTCAACGGTGGAATGATAGGAGTGATGGTTCAGGAAACCACCTGCTTTCTGAAGTGACAGTCATTCCCTTTCCATCTTTGTAGTGCCTGGGTCACACGATCTCGTTCTTGTTTGAGGATTTTTTTCTCTTGTAATCCTTTTCGTTTTTTCGCTCCCTAATTTTTGCCTGGACTAACTCTTTTGAGTTTCTGATTTTGAAGTCCAGCGGGATACCCTAATTTTTTCCTAAGTCGCTTGTTCCCAAGATTCGACTTAGCGGGCTTTTTCTTTTGATTTTTTCTTTTTGAACAAATCATGTGACACCGGCTTGTCTGACTTGTTAAAAGAGATTGTGATTGTTTCACTCCTTATCGGCAAGGTTTAACCATTATGGTCCTTTAGGCACGACCTATACAAGTGTGATTTATCCTTGAACGGACATTCCTTTTTCAATTCGGATGCTTGGTCAAATTAACCGACACCTACCCTGCCCCAGGTTAAGATTGAGGGTTTTTCATTTTCAGAAAGAAACTCCTACTACAAGGCTCAAAGGGGTTGACAAGGGATTATCTTCCTTATATCTCCGGTGTTTATGGATTTGGAACAATGCCTGTATATCGTCAACAAGTTTTTCTATCCAAGAGCATACAATCGGCAGCTCATGCATTCTTCGATTTCGTCATCCTCCCCGAATTCCACTTAAACAAGCGTTTGAAATTAAAGAAAGCAATAAAGTGAACACGAATGGATTAATTCAAAACATGCATATTTATTTCATTTTCAATATCAATTGAGAAACAACGAGTTTTACGAGCGAAAATTGCACATAGACAGGGAAGAAACTACAAATGCAAAGCAATGACATGCAAAATGCAGATTGCCAGCTTCTGAGAACTGGGCTTCTTATCTCTTGACGTGTGGGCGACTCAACCGCTTCTGGCTTGTCCGTGGTTTAGCAGAGGATTATGTACCACGTTGGACGTTTCATGCGAGAACTTTATGGCTTTACTGTTAATCAAATCTTGTAGCTTATGCTTAAAAGCCTTACAATCGTCAATGTTGTGCCCAGGTGCCCCCGAGTGGAACTCGCAATGGGCATTTGCATCATAGCCAGGTGGTGGTCGGCCTGTCAGAGGGGCCAAGGTTCTCTTCTGAATTAACTGCAGCTGTAGTAACGTCTGAAGCATCTGGGAGTACGGCATTGGCGGCGTATCGAATACTCTATTTACCCCTCTCGAATTCTGGTACTTCTTGTAGCCCTGTTGATTCTGCTGTTGTTGTGGTTGTTATTATGGTGATGGTATCGGAATGATAACACTTGCAGCCTGATGATGATGACACTGATCTTGATATCTACCTCAGCCTCTACCCCGAGAGCTTGATACAGAATTAGCGTCGCTTTCACACTTCTTATTTCTGAACGCTTTCTTTCCTCCACCTGACAAAGGTACTTCTACGGCCTGAATTTTCCCAATCTTGATGTCGTTTTCTATACGCTCACCAGTGATGACAAGGTCAGAGAAACTCCCGGACATACAGTTGACGAGCTTTTCATAGTACATCCCAGATAACGTCGATACAAACAAGTCAATCAACTCTCTCTCTACCATTGTGGGTTGCACTCTGGCTGCAAGCTCACGCCACCTTTGGGCGTACTCTTTGAAAGATTCCACGTTCTTCTGGACGACATTATGAAGCTGGACCCTGTTGGGAGCAAGGTCACTATTGTACTGGTAATGCTTCACGAATGCTTCAGCCAAACCCTTCCAACTGTGAACCTGAGAGGGTTCCAAACCCATATACCATTCGAGCAACGACCCTGACAGGCTATCCTGGAAAAAGTGCATGAGCATCTTCTCATCATTTGAATAGGCTGACATTTTTCTGTAGTATGAACGTATGTGCACCTTTGGGCAAGTGACACCTTTGTATTTATCGAAGTGTCGTACCTCGAAAAATACGATCCTCGCGATGGACGCGGAAAATACTGTTCGAAACAGAGTCGCCACCGAACTTTATTCATTCTAAGGATGGAATAGGAAAATATCGATAAAACCTTAAAAGGGATAAGAGCATGGTCATCACAACCAATATTCTAGGTTCGGGAGTCGATTACATAGAGGGAAGGTATTAGCACCCTCTACGTCCGTTGTACTCAACGGGAACCTCTTGATTCGATTCGTGAGAGAAATTAGATACGCTTGTTTATCTTATAAGGAATTGCTTGCTAAAGGGGAGATGGGTGGTTTAAAGATAGGGTGCTCGCCAAGGATTGGGGCCCTTGTGCCTACGTATCTTCACTTGTAAGAAGTGGAAAATCAGAGCATTCGTAGTTCGTGGGACTACGGGTAAAATAGGAGATTGTGGGAAATGTGGGGAATTGTGCTCGCCAAGATCATCGCAATCTTGTGCCTACGTATTCTCATTGATAAATGAGAAATCAGAGCAGCCGTAGTTCGGCTTACTACGGTTTATGGGTTTGGTACATGAATGAGTGTTTAGGTCGCATTCTAACTGCTAAATGTTGGCTTGTCTGCTCGCTAGGGGAGGCTAAAGCACGAGTTTGTTATGCGCGGAAGAAGGGACTAAACAATGTTCTTTGAGAAAGGATTATTTGAATGGTAGGTCGCGCGAGGGCGAGGAATAGTGTTTGTAAGTATTGGGATATTTAACTAGAAGTGACGATTACTTGAGGCTTAAGAAAGACTTCTCGGACCTAAGTAATCGGGAGAGTGAACCAAAGACTTGGAACTCTCTCTTTTTCAACCTCAAATGCGAAAGGATAGAATTGAGTATGGTTTGAATAAGTTGAATGGATGACGATTACTTGAAGCTTAAGAAAGACTTCTCTGGCCTAAGTAATCGGGAAAGCGAGCCAAAGACTTGGAACACTTTCTTTTTCATCGCAAAAGGAATTGCTTCAATGGCGTTTGAAAGATAGGATGCGGTTAAAGTATTTTAACAGACGAGGATTATTCGAAGCTTAAGAAAGACTTCTCGGACCTCAAGTAATCGGAAGAGTGAACCAAAGACTTGGAACTCTCTCTTTTTCTCATCTAATATTATGAAAGATGTTTAATATGATTAGAGTGTATTAATCAGATGACGATTACTCAAAGCTCAGGAAAGACTTCTCGGACTTTAAATAATTGGGAGAGTGAACCAAACACTTGGAACACTCCCTTTTTCATCTAAGTGTTTAGGAAAAATAGGTTTGAATTTGTTTATCATTTTTAGAAGACAATTGTTTGAGCTTAAGAAAGACTCTTCAGACCCAAACAATTGGGAGAGAGAACCAAAGACTTGGGACTCTTTTCTTTTTCATCTAATATTGAAATTGTGTTTAAATAGTTATTAAGTACTTTAGTTTGATTTAAGACAATTGCTTGATATGAATCAAGGCTTGAAATTTGCGTGTGGAAAGAGCACAGTGGAATTAAAGGATAAGAGGTCCTATGGTACAGGGTAAGGTCGATGGCGAGGCCAAAGCGCTCGACTTACAAGGATAGGAGGATTTGATATGATTAAGTGTTATTGGAAGTTGATGATTAAACTTGTTTGAAAATACTTGACGTTGGGTCAAGTTTGGAAAAGAATTAGATTTGAATTTTATATGGGAAATTTGTGGCAAAATATCGTTGTACAAAGCCCAAGAGGAGGCTATAAGGTCGATGGCGATCGTAAAAAACAATCGGCTTACAATGGGGTTTGAAAATGGGCTTGACATTAAGTCAAGATATTAGTTTTTTTTAATCGGTTTTGAAAATGTGCACAACATAAATATAATTGAAATTTAATAATCAAACATGCACAAACATCACACAAAAGGTCATAAATTAAATAAAATGGGGAATAGGTTAGTCAAGGCATGTTAACTTAGTTAATATCCTAATTATCTAAGATTAGTAAAATAAAAGGAATCAAATTAATTTGTTTTAGATTATTTGGAATTTAAAGAAAAGATAAATTATTAAGATAATTATTAAATTAAAATAGAAAATAAAATTAAGATTAATTATTTTTGCATTGTCTTAGAATTTAAAAGAGAAAAACTAATTTTTTTTTTAAAAAAAAACAATTAATCAAATTAAAATCAATTATTTAATAATGTTAACTACTAAGTAAATGACTTATTATTAAATGAAATTTTTTAATGAAATTAATTAAATTAATAATAATAAAGTTATTTTGAAGTTTTTGTTTTGAAAATATTAAAGCTAATAATAATAAGTTAGTAGAAATAAGAACAAATGAGTCAGAATAAAGGGAACAAAAAGGGGGTGTGAATAAAAACTCTCAGGCCCAAGGACAGTTGGCCCACACAGAAGAGTCTACCGGATGGAGGGTTTACAGTGAACCCTCAGTCAAAAATGCTAGTTGACCGCCTGATCTCATAGAGTCAACTCTGACTCTAGATCTGAAGGCCCAGCACGCGAGTACACGGTAAGACGCATGGAGGCGCTCACATAGGATGATTACAGAGGAAACCCCTCCTCCGTTGACACCTGTCAACGGGATGCCATGTGTCAGCAAACCACCCTTCCACCCGTGAGGAACCAGAGAGACAAAAGATAGATGTCTCGCTCTTCTGACCCTCATTCTCAATACCTCTTTCTCTCTCTACTCGCCTCACAACCCTTTCTCTTTCTCTAAGAAACTCTCTCTGAAAGCCACCTCACCGGACCTAACCCGCCGGAGAAGACGGTGGTTGTCGGCAGCGCCGCCCCTCTTCTCCGTCCAAACACCAAATCAAATGTTCAACCTCACATGGAAACACATCCTGAGTCCGAATCCAGACTCGGTTTCCTCTAACTCGCCCTCAAAACTTCTAATCGGAAACCCTAAACCTAATATAAATGGCGGAAACAAACTCAAATCGAAAGGGGAAAATAAACGAATCATACGAGGCATTCAAATCGAACAACAAGAAGTTTAAAAGGGAGAAGAGAAAGACCTGGATCGGAGTGAATCTAACCGAACGCTTTTCCGGCGAAGGTATTCTGCTTCTCTTCCTCTTCTACTGATTCGTCTCTATGTATACTTCCTTTAATTCTTCTCCGTCTCACTTTTTCAGTGGCTTGAGGACTCGGAACTCCAAAGCGAAAAACCATGCTTCTTTCAGTTTATGGGTAAGAAATTTCTAGGGTTTTCTGTGCAGAACTTTAGGGTTTTTTTGCCTCTTCTTTTCGCCTCCACCTTTGAGTGAATAGTAACCTAATATATATATGCTTGAGGCTAGGGTTTTTTTTCAATTCATGTAAACCTCTGGGTGAAAACAGCATGATCTCAAACCCCTTTCTTTGTGATTTCTTGTCTGTTAACCATTTTTGGGAATATCTGTTTTTACCCAAATTTTACTACGAAAAGATAACATTTTACCCCCTTTTTTTTCACCATAAACTCTTGTAATTTTTACTGTGTAATAGTATGGTTATTTTACTGTCAAGAACTTTTGATGTGGTATTCTTTATTCCTAACTGAAAACGACTCTTGGCCTGCTGAAACTGATCCTCCTATTATTGTTAGTGTGCATTAGGACTTGTTCTTGATTTTTTATCATGGATTAACCATAGTTTGGTCTTGACTCTCATGTTCCTTGTGTTGTGTGAATTCGATAGGAGAATAAACCATCTGTTTTACCTCTCAGAGTTTGAAGCTCGTATCGAGGTAGAATTGGAAGCGGCATACTCAGCATGGCGAACAGGACCCGGTATGACGAGGGAACTCTTTGCTTGTTGTTTTTCTTTAACTCATGTATGTGCTGCTCACATTTGAATTTTATTTTGCTCACAGCAGGTTTCGAAGAATAAAATGTCGTCTTGTTGATGTTGTTGGTGCCTTTTTTCGAAGAAAAATGGAAGATAAACAGTATGAGAATGATGATGTTGATGGCTCAATGTGTTGAAGAGGCTAGGTTGATGGAACAAAAATGTCTTTATGAAAGTCAAGAAGATGAACCAAGAATGAGAGTCATGAGCATTATGCAAGTCCCACATCTCGAGTGAAACGATGAAAGCCCCCTCTTGTTGCAGGTTATCTGTTATAGTATGGTGTTTTGCTCCCCTATTTTCACCTGTAAATACTCATGTATTTTTGTGCGTCTAGGTATGAGTTTGACGAACACAGTTTGAGAAGCAGTTCTCAAACAAAAGACACAGCTTTTTGCGAGAATGAAACTGGGTTCTTAACTTCTTGGAGGTGATTACTACTTTTGAGACTTGGCTAAGTATCGGTGCTGTTATATTCAGTCGAAAATGGAGTGTAGAAATTCTTTTTTTGGTAATTCTGTTCAATTGATCGTGAGTTTTTTTCATTGGACTTTGTATGTACTACTCATTTCTTGCACTTTGGTCTCAGGCGTGACGAGTAAAAGTTGAAAAGATTTTCCGTGAAGCTCGTGTTGATGAAGAGCTCAACAATGGGGTCACAGCTTAAGCACGAGGGATTTACACCGAGGTTAGCCTGATTTCGACTTTACTCTATGAAGTCATTGTGTTTTTTTTAAGATGATGCTGTCTCTGATGCTAGTTTTTTTGTCATTCAGTTATTTCTTTATGTCGCAAGAGGTAGACATAATGGATGATTTTGAAGTTTGGCGAGGAACCATGGTTAATTGGTATCAGCAAACATGATACCTGGAATAGACCTCTCTGACTTTGGATTCTAGTGATATCAACGCCTTGTGTATTGTCTTACTTTAAGGATTGTGTCCAACTTTGTGGGGCTTGACCCTGATTTAACAACTGTTTCTTATTTCAGGTATTACTATGGGCAACTTAATACATGGCGGTTTGGATGTCAGGAGGGTCAATACCCTGATTTTGTTAACATCTCCTATAACCAAATTGCTCAAGGGAAGTCTAAACAAGAATTCAGGACCTGGTATGCACGTTAACACCTGTTGCTAATACGCTGGGACCTGAACACAGATACTGTATTGACAATGTCTATAGCAGACACACCACCAGCAAGTATCCTCTGAATTGCGTTATGAATTGTGCAGTATGTTCCAGTTCTACCAATACCTGCACTGCAGTGCACCACTGTCGGGCCTAGATTTGGTGGCAAATGGTATAACCTTTTCAAAATTTCACGCGCAGCCAAAGTATTGTTCGGCACTCCATGGTCGGGCCACTCAGGATACTGAATATGAAAAACGGACAACGGTGTATCTTCTACCTCTTTTCGGTTCACTTCCAAATGTCGCAGCACAAGTGAAGTTTTAGTAGTTTTCGTCCATTTACATGTAAGAGAGGTATTCCCGAATTCTCTAGGTCTATTTTCAGATTAAAAATAATCTCCACACTTCACCGTCTTGTAATTGTCGACTAACCTAGTAAGCATCACAATTGCAGGGCAGTGACATTGTATCATCATTTCCCCAAAAATCCTCAAAAGTGTGTGGCAGTGGACCTCTTTTTGGTTGTTTGAAGCGAGATGTGACACCTTAGATTTACATTGGCAAAAGAATCATTTGCTTGTTTTTTGATCAGTCTGTTTTTGACCTCATGCAGTTGTTTCTCATTTCAGATATCATCCTTGGAGTATTGGGAACAAAGTACCTGAATCACATAATGCAGGTGAAGTTGGGCATGATTGTTCCTGGCTTTACATCCATTACTTCTCAAGTGCATATCAGGTGTTCTTCTCTAAGAACGGCCAACCGATTCAAGCTGTTGATCCAACCTCATCCTTTGATCATCTAGAGAAATCCCTCAAGAATGCGAGTCGGTCAGTATCTGCATTTGGTAAGGCTCTCAGGAGTCTCCATCATCATATCCTTCTATATTCTTCCAGCATCACCAATTTCTGAATTCCTTGATTTCTCAGGTGCAAGGGTAACGAGGTGAGATATATGCAGGAGGTTTTGGGGTGAACTGTCTTGACAGGTAGCTCGAAAAACACGGCACGACGTTCACGAAATACACGGAAGTAACCTTGAAGATTTTCTGAGTTTAAGTCCAAACTTTGTAGTATGTATTCTTGAATGTCACTTAGCATCTGGTTTAGATTATTTCACTAATCCTAATGCTGTTTTTGTGTCAACCAACTTGGCTTATAGCTGCAATTTTGGTGATTGTTGTTATCTCGTCGACTTCGTATTGTGAACTGATTGCAACTTGTTTTGTTGAATGGAAGGTACATACAGCTGCTGTCAAATGGAGGATGAACCTGTCGCCGGTTGATCGAAGAAGATGTTGAAGAATTGGTATAACTTTGAGACGGTCTTGGTACAGTGCGGAAGAAAGACGGTTGAAGACTAATGAAGCTCTTTGGAAACTGATTGCAGGTGACAAATCCATACTGAGTAGGATTGTAGCAGAACTTTGCATAAAGAATTGCGACGGGCTGTATTTTGTAGTTTAGGAAAATTCATTGAATTCCATCCGACTGTATTTTTCATCTCCATGGTTTTGTAAACAGGGATCACACGCATCATGTTATTCCATATCTTGTATCGAATACTTAGAGTCTATTTATTAAAATATGTTTGCACTCTAATGTACTGAGTCCATCTTGTAATAATCCCAACACGACTTTGAAATCCGGAAAAGGCTCAAACAACATAACTTGCCTGGTTCTCACGTTGACTTGATGTATGGATTGAAATTATCTTAATATCCTCAAAACTTAATGAGGAAATAACCAAATAATTCAACAAACCTTTAAGTAACTTGAATCATTGCTTGTGAAACTGGATTCATGGCGTGAAAACAAATTGAAACATCCTGGTATGAGTTGACTTTGAAACAACTTTTAAAGTAAGTTCCACATGGCTGGTAATGATCATGTCTTCTATAATTGACTCAAATTTTGATTTTTACTCTTTTATCTTGATAGTTTAGACCATCTTAATGCACTCATGTTTTACTCTAATGATTTCCCTTATATTTTAAAGTAATTCACATTATGTTTAAACATGCAGCAAGTCCAATCTTGGAATTAAAATATGACCAACTCTTCTTAGCATCACGTTGGAGTGCAACTTGAACCCCTCTTGATATATGACTTAAAATTAATAAAATCAACCCATTAGACCTTAAATAAAATAAACCAGCCATATAACTTGAAACGTCAATCATGTTTTGATATTTGATCATGGGAAAGATGAAACATTTTTTTCCTCTTGACACCTTCATTTTGGCAAGAACTTATGATTACCACGAGCATAAACGAGGCCTTCATAATCCAAATCTTAAAAAACAATATCAGAAGCCCAAATGACTATCTAGAGTGTTCATGAATTGACACAAGTACTTAGTGAAAGAGAATGAGAGGGTAGGACAAATTTGGGGTATGACAGATGCCCCTATCTAATTGCCTTGAACCCGAGAGAGTGAACTACTGCATGATGTTCATTTTGAGGTGGAAGTCAATTAGATACAAGAAGACCCTAAAATTTGTCCGACAAGCAAGTAAAATGCAGTGAGATACTAGAACGAGATGGCAGGATGCGAAAGATGAACAAAATAATCTGACATTCTCTGGGTGGTCGAAGTAGTCCCTTATCCCTTAAGCCTCTTTGATGATACCAAAGCAGTACCTCGAGCGAAACTTGAGATTCTTCGGGTGGTCGAAGTAGTACCTTATCCATTAAGGCTCTTCGATGATACCAAAGCAGTATCCCGAGCGAAACTTGAGATTCTTCGGGTGGTCGAAGCAGTACCTTATCCATTAAGGCTCTTCGATGATACCAAAGCAGTATCTCGAGCGAAACTTGAGATTCTTCGGGTGGTCGAAGCAGTACCTTATCCATTAAGGCTCTTCGATGATACCAAAGCAGTATCTCGAACAAAACTTGAGATTCTTTGGGTGGTCGAAGCAGTACCTTATCCATTAAGGCTCTTCGATGATACCAAAGCAGTATCTCGAACAAAACTTGAGATTCTTCGGGTGGTCGAAGCAGTACCTTATCCATTAAGGCTCTTCGATGATACCAAAGCAGTATCTCAAACAAAACTTGAGATTCTTCGGGTGGTCGAAGCAGTACCTTATCCATTAAGGCTCTTCGATGATACCAAAGCAGTATCTCGAGCGAAACTTGAGATTCTTCGGGTGGTCGAAGCAGTACCTTATCCATTAAGGCTCTTCGATGATACCAAAGCAGTATCTCGAGCGAAACTTGAGATTCTTCGGGTGGTCGAAGCAGTACCTTATCCATTAAGGCTCTTCGATGATACCAAAGCAGTATCTCGATCAAAACTTGAGATTCTTCGGGTGGTCGAAGCAGTACCTTATCCATTAAGGCCCTTCGATGATACCAAAGCAGTATCTCGATCAAAACTTGTTGAGGAATAGTTGAGCTAAAATTCCTATTAGAGGAACAACGTTGTCCAAACTCTGTAGGGGAAAGTCTTCAAGAAACTTTTTAGGATAACCTCTGTTTGGGGAGCCATAAGAGAAATAGCTGTTGGGGGTTATTGTCATCAACGGCATAGTCGGGGAATGACTTTCTGGGGAGTAGAATTATTTGAACTTGCGGGGTATCAACTCTCTTCAGAGAAATACTTCCGACTTCACTGGAGGACTGGCCAAGATGTTTGCAAACTGATCCTGGATCCTGCCATGTTGCTATGCCATGCAATGCCTTATGATGCCCAACCGCGCAGCTAACAGTGCAACAACTAAGGAGTGCAAGATGCGAATGCAAATGATATGCTAATGCTCGATTATGATTATGATATGATGTTGCATGTCGTGCTTATGATAATGCAAAGGTATGCTAAGGATAAAATCCTGCTGGGGATACCACCAGGGACTGGATTTGGTAGTTGCCAAATGGTTTGGACTTCGGTTATTGAGGATGCTAACAGGGTGGACTTTTTGTGGTTGCCAATGAAGACTGGACTTTTAGGATGAATTAAAGGCGCCAATTGGGGTGGCTTTTTTGTAGTTGCCAATAAAAGATTGGGCTTTCTGTGGGGTAGTGAGAGGATTAGACTACTCGACATCCCAGATTTAGATACTCCATGACGACTGGGGGGATTGATTGCCCCAGTTTAGCTCTTGAACTCGACGCTGGGGGGAACCACATCATATAAATCCTTTAGAAAGGCGAAGCTTTTCATGATGACAAGCTTGGGCAGCTGACGACTAATTCAATGCTTCTACCGGTTGACATTTTTCTTGGAGACCATCTATCCTCCCCACTATCTTCGATCATCAAAACAAGTTCTATACCTTGTCAAAAGTTATATTTTTATTTATTTATTTTTTTAGCTGAAGTTTCGAACACAAATTATCAAAATAAAATTAATTTGCAAACAATCAGATAAAGTAGAAGAGTGAGCACAATTTAATTGAGAAATCTCTCTTTATATTGATTTGACTCTTGAATGGGTAAATACAAAGATGTAATCCCTTAATGAGGTGATTACAGTGCAAGAAAAACATAATGGCAAAAATCAGAGTTCCTTTGAGTTTCGACACTGCTATAGTCCCTATGACTTTGGAAGTCTTCAACACCTTGCTTCATAGAAAAAATGGCCGGATCAATTATGTCTCTTGATTATGTACTAGGGTCGGGTGATCAGGCATAATGGATACTTTGCCTTGGAATTTTGCCCCTAACTTTTGCCTGGATCGCCCTTTCGGGTTTTCAATCCACCGGGACGCCCTTTTTTGCCTGAGCCGCCCTTTCGGGTTTTCAACTCAGCGGGCCTATTCTTATTTTATCCCTAATTTTTGCCTGAATCGCCCTTTCGGGTTTTCGGTTCACCGGGATAGACAATTTTGCCTAAGTCTCCCTTTCAGGTTTTCGACTTAGCGGCTTTATCATTCCACTTTTTTAGGCAAAGTATCGTTTGACCAAATCTGCATTCACTGGATAAGGTAACTCCTCCCCATCCATGGTTGCGAGCTTTAGGGAACCACCAGAGAATGCTTCTGTTACCACATATGGGCCTTCATAGTTTGGCGTCCATTTGCCCCTAGATTCATTATACATAGCCATGATCCTCTTGAGTACTAAGTCTCCTTGTGTGAATGTCCTGGGATGAACTTTTTTGTCGAAGGCTCTCTTCATTCTCCTCTGATAAAGCTGGCCGTGGCATATGGCTGTCAAGCGCTTTTCCTCAATGAGATTAAGTTCTTCAAACCTCGTCTTTACCCATTCGGCTTCATCAAGTTGAGCTTCCATTAAAACCCTCAGCGAAGGAATTTCGACCTCTATTGGGAGAACTGCCTCCATGCCATAAACCAACGAGTAGGGAGTTGCCCCTGTTGAAGTTCGTACTGAAGTGCGGTAGCCGTGTAGTGCAAAGGGTAACATCTCGTGCCAATCTTTGTACGTGACCACCATCTTCTGGATGATTTTCTTGATATTTTTATTGGCTGATTCTACGGCTCCATTCATTTTGGGTCTATATGGTGTCGAGTTATGGTGTTCTATTTTAAAACTGGCGCACAACTCGTCCATCATTTTGTTGTTGAGATTCGACCCATTGTCGGTGATGATGCGGTTAGGCACTCCATATTTGCATATAATGTTGTGTTTCAAGAAGCGAGCGACTACTTGCTTAGTAACGTTGGTATATGAAGCAGCTTCAACCCACTTGGTGAAATAGTCTATGGCCACAAGTATGAAGCGATGTCCATTTGAAGCTTTTAGTTCAATCATCCCAATCATATCTATTCCCCACATGGAGAAGGGCCATGGTGAGGTTAAGACGTTCAATGGAGTGGTGGGTACATGAATCTTATCAGAGTATATTTGGCACTTGTGACAAGTTCGGGCATGATGGTAACAATCTGCTTCCATGGTAAGCCAGTAATAGCCTGCTCTCAATATTTTCTTTGCCATGGTATATCCATTCGCATGAGCTCCAAAGCATCCCTCATGAATGTCCTTTAGAATCTGCTCAGCTTCACGTTTCTCCACACATCTAAGCAAAACAGTGTCATGGTTGCGCTTGTACAATATATTTCCGTTGAGGAAGAAATTGGATGCCAATCTTCGCAAAGTTCTTTTGTCGATACCCAGGGCTCCTTCAGGATATTCGTGTTTTTCAAGATATCGCTTTATATCATAAAACCACGGCTTTTCATCTGCGTCTTTATCAGCAGTCAGACAATGCGCGGGCTCTTCAAAGCGTCGCAAATCAATAGATGGTCTATGATTTGGCCATATCAACTTGTACATGGATGCCAGAGTTGCCAAAGCGTCAGCCATTTGATTCTCTTCTCGAGGTATGTGAGCAAAAGTGATATCATCGAATCGGGGAAGCAATTTGGCCACATAATCCCGGTATGGAATTAAATTTTCATGCTTAGTATCCCAATCGCCTCTTATCTGGTAAATTACCAGAGCAGAATCTCCAAACACATCGAGAGTTTTGATTCTCAAGTCAATGGCTTCCTCTAGCCCTAGTATACACGCCTCGTACTCAGCCATATTGTTAGTGCACGGAAAACAAAGTTTGGCCGTAAACGGCAAGTGAAATTTTTTGGGAGATGTAATCACTGCCCCAATTCCGTGTCCATAAGAGTTAGAAGCACCATCGAACATAAGAGTCCATCGTTCTCCTGGTTCTGGCCCTTCATCTGGCCCTGGCTCCTCGTAATCTTTTGCCATCATGATATCCTCATCTGGAAAGTCAAATCTCAGAGGCTGGTACTCTTCCACAGGCTGATGGGCTAAATGATCTGCTAACACACTGCCCTTTATAGCTTTCTGAGTGACGTATTGGATGTCGTATTCAGATAGAAGCATTTGCCACCGGGCTATCCTTCCGGTAAGAGCAGGTTTCTCGAAGGTGTATTTGATTGGATCCATCTTGGAGATCAAGTATGTGGTATGCGTCAGCATATATTGTCTGAGTCGTCTAGCAGCCCATGCAAGTGCACAACAAGTTTTCTCAAGCAAAGAGTATCTAGTCTCACAGTCGTTAAATTTTTTGCTGAGATAGTATATAGCATGCTCTTTCTTGCATGAATCATCTTGTTGTCCTAATACGCAACCCATGGATTCTTCTAGCATAGTTAAGTACATAATGAGCGGCCTTCCAGGAACTGGTGGTATTAAGATCGATGGTTCTTGCAAATATTCTTTGATTGCATCAAATGCCCCTTGGCATTCATCATTCCACACAACCGGCTGATCTTTCCTGAGTAATTTAAAAATTGGCTTGCAAGTGGCTGTGAGATGTGAAATAAATCTTGCGATATAACTCAACCTCCCTAGAAATCCACGGACCTCCTTTTCGGTCTTTGGTGCAGGCATGTTCTGAATCGCCCTTACTTTATCAGGATCCACCTCAATCCCTTTCTGGCTTACGATAAAGCCCAACAACTTTCCAGACCGCACCCCGAATGTACATTTGTTGGGATTAAGTCTCAACTTGAACTTCCTCAGTCTGGCGAACAACTTTTCCAAATTACCCAAATGCTCTTCTTCAGTCTGGGACTTAGCAATCATGTCATCAACGTACACTTCTATCTCTTTATGAATCATATCATGAAAGAGTGTTACCATTGCACGTTGGTATGTTGCCCCAGCATTCTTCAACCCAAATGGCATTACCTTGTAACAGAATGTGCCCCAAGGTGTAATGAACGTGGTTTTTTCCATGTCCTCTGGATCCATCTTAATTTGATTGTAACCAGAGAATCCATCCATGAAGGGAAAAAAGGAGAACTGAGTCATATTATCTACCAGCACATCAATATGAGGTAATGGAAAATCATCTTTAGGACTTGCTCTGTTTAAGTCACGGTAATCCACACATATACGGACCTTTCCATCCTTCTTCGGCACGGGAACGATATTTGCAACCCATTGCGGATATTTGGCCACTGCTAAAAACCCTGCATCAAATTGTTTTCGGACTTCATCACGGATTTTCAGAGCCATATCAGGACGGGTCCTTCTCAACTTCTGCTTGACGGCATGACACTCTTCTTTGAGTGGTAACTTGTGTACAACGATGTTCGTATCTAGACCAGGCATGTCCTGATACGACCATGCGAATACATCAGCATATTCTCGAAGGAGCCCTACCAACTTTACCTTGACAGTATCCTAAAGAGACGCGCCAACCCTTATCTCCCTTTTATTTTCTTCTGAACCTAGGTTGATAATCTCGACATCCTCTTTATGCGGCATAATGACCTTCTCTTCTTGCTGCAGCAACCTAGCCAATTCGTTGGGAAGCTCATTCTCGTCTTCCTCATCCGCTCGGTATATTGGACAATCAAAATCATAAAGGCCTACAGTAGTGTCGATATCAAGGACCTCGGTAGTGTCTCTGCATGTTTATGATTTATGCAACTTATTTAGGAAAGTGAGTGTGCGAAAGAAATGCCATTAATTATGAAAAAGTAGAAAAGAAAATGAGCAAAAATTGAATGCAAATCAAAATTTATTCATGTTAAACATGTTTCGAAACATTAAGGGGCCCCAATACAAAGCTCCACTACGCCTTGGGCAGAGCGTAGGGTTTTGAAAATCAATTAAAACTTTACTTTTGAAGAGGGAAGAATTGGGGTATTTCGATGGTCTTCCAGTTCTTCAATTCTTCACCAGGTTCAGCCTGTCGGATCCAACTTGCAGAGGCTTCTTTGTCATCAACCCCATCTTCAATTACCATGGCAGAGGTATGATCGAAGATATGCCCAGCGCTCTTGAAAACTTCTGCTACAGGAGGAATCTGCTTCTTGCCATATGCAATTGTCACAGTGTTGGATGAAGGATGGTATCCTAGCCCAAATTTGTCTAACTTTTCAGTCACTTCCACCATTTTGCCCCAGCCTTGGGCGTTCCCTTCGTCTACAACCATCTTAGCCTCTTCATAAGAAGCCATTGCTGATCTTGAACTCTGACTATCTGAAATTCGCTGCACCGCTAATGTATTCACCATTTCAAAAGATTGAAAAGGCGTTTCTACCATTTCCCCTTCAACTTCAATGTACCTGAAGGACGTCAAATGGCTTACCAAGATATCCTCCTCCCCTCCAATCTGAACTACCTTGTCATTACTGACAAATTTTAGCTTTTGGTGAAGGGTGGAGGTAACAGCTCCTGCATAGTGGATCCAAGGTCTCCCTAATAGACAGTTGTACCCTGGATAAATATCCATTACTTGAAAAGTAATGGTGAAGACAGTTGGTCTGATTTTTATTGGCAAGTCCACATCGCCAATCACAGCATGCCTAGAACCATCAAAAGCTTTGACTACCAGAGCACTCGGCTTCATGCTAACTCCTTTTACTGACATTCTCTCCAGGGTAATCTTAGGAAGCACATTCAAAGAAGAACCTGTATCCACTAAGACTCGGGATATCAATGTGTCTTGGCACTTGATAGAAATATGGAGAGCTTTATTGTGGTTTCTCTTCTCTGCAGTCAGGTCATCATCATTGAACCCAAGAAAGTTTCCGGTTGTTACGCTAGCTATCACATCATCGAACTGGGCCACGGTGATGTCTTTAGCAATATGCGCAGCGCTCAACACCTTCATTAAAGATAACTTGTGAGCCTCTAAACTAAGTAACAACGCGAGCATGGAAATTCTGGCAGGAGACTGGTTTAGTTGATCAATCACTTTATAGTCACTTTTTTTGATGATCTTTAAAAACTCCTCAGCTTCCTTTGGCGTAACCGCTGCCTTTGGTGATGACACCTCAACAGGTGGCTCAACACTTGGCAGTTCAATTGTAGCTTTTTCTTTATTTCTGGATGGCACTTCCACTGGTTTGGCGGCAAATAAACGACCGCTACGGGTCATCCCACTAGGCCCAACAACTGCATCGCATTTAGCAGTGTCATACTTAATCACTAGTCTCTCTGGCCTCTGTTTAAAAACTTTGGGCTCAGACTCCTTGACAGAATACTCTATTACCACCGGAGCTGGTCGTGCTGCTTTTTGTCTATTGACGTCATCTTCATCATATTGCAGAATCACGGGTGCTGGTCGGGCGGGCCTCTGTTGAAAGGCTTCCGAAGGATCATACTGCAAGACTACTGGCGCCGGTCAAAATCGCCTAGCATCTGTTTCGTCATACTGAATGTCAATGGCAGACACATTCGAGTCTCTACGTTCTATCTGTATTATCCCATGCTCTAAGAACCTTTGCAGATGTTTTTTCACCAATTCATCAGTCAAATTATCTGCTTCTTCTTGGGGGATCATCCCACTTCTCTTCAATTGTTCTCCAATAACGGCCATCGGAGTACGGACATCTTCAACATTTGTAATTAGTCTCAAACCACTATTTTCTTCCACAGCATTGACAGAAGGACCTCCATGTTTAGGTAACGGATCCTTCGTAATATTGGCACCTCTAGGTGTAAAAGTGAGATCTTTGGACTCTATCAAGTCTTGCACCCTGTTTTGAAACGCATAGCAGTTGTCTATGGAGTGTCCAGGGGCTCCCTTATGAAACTCGCAATGGGCATTCGCATCGTACCCAGGGGGTATGGAAAGGTTGCTGGACGTAAATCTCGCAACGTTAAGTGTCCACTCTGATTTAGCTGAGCAAAAATATGTCCATATGACATAGGCAACGGGTCAAGTTGTCTTCTTGGCTGTCTCGGCCTTTGTTGTCTTTGAGCCAGAGCATTCTGATATTGCGGTGGAGGAACTCTCTGATAATTCTGCTGTTGATTCTGCTGTTGAGCTGGCTGTTGATAAGGAACATGGGCCACTGCAGCTACTTGTGGATATTGGATGTCCACCGGAGCTTTATCTCCTCGTCCTCTCATCACGACATTAGTTTCATCTTCCCTTTTCTTCACAAAGGGCTTCCTTCCTCCATTCATTGGGACCGCAGCCTTGTTCTTTTTCAAAGTGCTCTCGATTCTTTCACCTACTGACACCACTTCAGCAAAGTTAGGGAAACTGGACCCAAGCATGCGATCCAAGTACTGAGGTTGTAGAGTTCCCATAAACATGTCAGTTAACTCCTTAGTCAGCAATGGTGGTTGAACATGGGCAGCCAACTCCCTCCACCTTTGGGCATACTCCTTAAATGATTCATTGTTACGTTGAGTCATGTCTTGCAGCTGCATGCGATTCGGTGCCAAATCAGTGTTATACTGATAATGTTGTGAAAACGCATCTGCTAGATCTCTCCACGTACTGATTTGTCCTTTTTCTAACTGCATATACCACTCCAATGATGCCCCACTGAGGCTATCTTGGAAGTAATGTATTAAGATCAAGTCGTTATCAATGTGAGCTACCATCTTGCGACGGTATGCTCTCAGATGGGTTTTGGGGCAGCTGACCCCCTTGTACTTCTCAAAGTCTGGGACTTTGAATTTCTTCGGTATCACCAATCCCGGAACTAGGCACATGTCAACAGCATCCAACCCTGGAGTCTTTTTGATTTCCAATGACTTGATTTTTTCTTCAACAGTTCGTAGTCTATCTGCAGCAAAGTCATTAGTAGCCCCCATATTGTGTTGAGGAGGAGGTGGTGGAGGTTGGTAGAAAGCATCATATTGTTTGTCCATGTCTGCTTCCGAGCCCTGACGCGCGGAAATGGAATGGTCGACAAGGTCCACGTGGGGAGTTTTAACAATCCCAGAAGTTCCTATATTGTCAGCCGCCTTCTTGGCATCAGCAAAAGTCTTAGCATTGTTTTCTTTTTGGGCTAGCGTCAACATTGTCTCCAGTAGCTGGTCCATCTTCATCTTGAGAGCGTCGATGTCACCTCTCATGGTGTTCTGAGTCTCTTCCATCTGTTCCAGCGTCATTTGGTAATTGCGTCGAGTTTCGTAACGATGTCGAATAGTCAGCTTAAATCAAATCTGGTATTCGCAAAGGGTAGAAATTTAGAATCGTGCGGTGTTGAAAAAAAAAAGATGTGTACCATGATATGCAAGATGATATACATTTGCTTTTCAGGGAATTCTCGAATTAATTGCTTAACATACACAAGAATATTGAGAACAAGTTAAACCACATTCATTCGTAGAAGGATAATATTCATGTGATACAAAAAAGAAAGATCATTCAAAATACAGCCCATAATGTTTAATTAATAAGAATAAATGAACTTCAAACTCTTGGCCTATGGGCCTCACGTTCTTTTAACTCTTCTTTGAACCTGCTCAACATGGCCTTGCACATGCATAAAAAGTCGCAGATACTGTGGGGAGTAGAATCATCCATCGCTTCCATAGCATCCCTGTGCTTCCAAACCAGATCTTTGGTCAACCAGTTGCAGAACTCGATTAAACCGTTGAGTTTGTTGCGATACATGTCTCGGTCAGCTATCAGTATATGGATAGACCTCTCATATCCTTTAAAATCACTAGCCGTTTTCTCTCTTGCAGCAGACCATACGGCTTTATCTGCTAGGACATCTTTTATTTGCTGCTTCAAGTTAGCTGCATAGTCCTTGACGGAGTTTAACTCTATGCACACTTTGTCCCAATCAGCAGACTTAGCCTGAGCAACCCTTAAAGCCCCCTCTTTGAGCCTGCGTTCCTCTATTTCAGCAGCTCTTGGCTGGCGTAAAGCAGTGTCCAGCTTATGGATTTCTGCTCCCATCTCCTCTCGGATTGTCTTGTTTCTTTTGGTAGCCGCAAGCCAACAGTTTTCATTTTGAACACATTTCTTCCTAACATTGTCTAGTTCTTCTTTCAGCCCCCTCACCCTGCTATCGGACTGATCAAGACATACCTTAACCTTTTTCTTTCGATGCTCTTCTTCGTCAGCTTTCTTCCCTACTGCCTCTAACTGGGTGTTCTTGCGCTGGAGCTCCCACTTCATATCATTTTTCTCTCTGGTGACTTCTTGAAGTCTCACCTCAAGGTTCTCATTCTCTTTCAACAATTTGGCTATGGTAGCTTTGAGGTCTTCAGCTTCTTCTATTGGAATATGAGTAGGTTTAGGTTCAGGCACAGGCTCATATACCTTTTCTTTAAAAGGCATTTTGACCTCATTGGCCCTCTCTCTAACCCATACAAAGTAAGGCTCTTTAGTTATACCATTTCTTCTTCCTAATTCACCTCTTCCTTTCTTCTTAATGGTCTTCCAAGCTCTTGTAATCTTTTTGAATAAATCAGGGTCCTCAGACCCTAAGTCGTGCATCAAGAAGGCTTCAAGGTCATTTTTCTCAGGGGGTGCTACCATAGGGTACCCAAGCTGCCTAACTGATAACATCAGATTAGAATTAATACAGCCTCGAGTTCCTATTAGCGAGATATTAGGAAATTCACCACAACTAGTGATAACTTCCTCAAAGTCTTGTGAATACCAAGAGAGATCGGCAGATCTAAGCGACACCATTCTTTGAGCCCAACTATCATCGGCTCGATCGACAAATGGTCCCTTAGTAGGCATGTGCAAATGCAACCACTGGTACAAGAGAGGGGCGCAACAAACAATAGAGCCACCTTTCCTGTCATTCCTCCAACTCAAGTAATAGAAGACATCGGCCAGAAGGGTTGGCACAGGATTTTTGGTTAAGAAAACATGAATAGCTGTCACGTCTACGAAACCATCTATGTTAGGGAATAAAATGATTCCATAAATAGCTAAAGCCACCACTGCATAGCAAGCATCCCAACTTTGGGCTTTAATAAGTGCATCTGCTTTGTTTATAAGGAACTTGAGAGGAAGTCCTTTAACTCCACCTTTAGCCTTCCAATTATCAGTGATGTCCCTCTTATGCATGTGAAGTGCATCAGCAATTACTTTGTCTTCTAAATCTTCTTTCACTCCTACAAATGGCAATTTATCCTTCGTAGGAATACCCACTAGTTTCTCAAATTCTTCCAATGTCGGCGCTAGCTGAAAATCTTGAAACGTGAAGCACCTTAAAGGAGAATCATAGAACTGGGCCAAGGTGATAAGTGCCTTAGAATCCACATCTTGCATTAACAGGCGAATAATCCTGCCATAATCCTTCGTAAAGTTAATTCTGAACACAGCAGGGATACGAGAAACCAAACTGCGCAAGTCTTCCAATTTCGATCTCTTGAAGTTGTAAGGAAGTGGGCACCTGACG
Source organism: Lathyrus sativus (assembly GCA_963859935.3). NCBI lineage: Eukaryota > Viridiplantae > Streptophyta > Magnoliopsida > Fabales > Fabaceae > Lathyrus > Lathyrus sativus. Next base: position 614,760,828 of record OZ012739.1, on the reverse strand, counting down.
TTGCTTCCCATAATTCCTGTATGTTGACAATATAATTATTAAATTCCCTGAAAATCAAAATGTAAATGTTATGGTATGAGTATGATGCAGATGCAAGGATGGAAGTAACCAAAACAAAATCTGAAGTTAAAAGTTCTCTGATTCCTGAAATCCCATGGGTAGGTTCTATACGGGTAAGTGCCTAGAGTCATAGGTCCTTCAAAAATATTATTGCTAAGGTGAAGATTCATCCAACAATAATACCCATGAAAGAGTCTCTTCTAGGTGAGGTTTTCGTGTCGTCCTACGAGAAAGACTCCTCGTGAGCCTCTACTACACAACCAGCGAGTCCAAGGTTTCTTAAAGGGACCTCAGAGTCATAGATCGAGGTTGAAAATATCATTGTCAAAATAACGATACGTTCAAGGGATCTCATCTGATTGGGGCGTTCGCATCAACCCATAAAGGAGTGATCTTCATGAGTTAACACTACCAACCACCATGGAAAAAGGGTAAACGGTCCTTAGAGTTATAGATTCAACCTAAAAAAATACTACTGCCATGGCAAAGACTCACCACGACAATAACATCCTTAGGGAATCAACTTTAAGCGGGGCTTTCGCTTCCTCCCAACGAGAAAGACTCCTCGAGGGATTCCACTACACAACCACCATTTTAATCCTATATTTTTCTCGGACTCGGGTGTAGAGCCATCTCACAAAGTTCCAACAATCAAAACCCTAATAGTATCACAAGGAATAGTAATAGGATATATAAAAGAAAACAAGCAATAAAATAATAAGAGAAGATAAATACGCAAACGAATATAACTCTCGCAAAACGAGTCAAGTTAGGCTTGACTCTCTCTAGCATAGGGCTATGCTATTCCCCAGCAGAGTCGTCATCTGTCGTACCTCGAAAAATACGATCCTCGCGATGGACGCGGAAAATACTGTTCGAAACAGAGTCGCCACCGAACTTTATTCATTCCAAGGATGGAATAGGAAAATATCGATAAAACCTTAAAATGGATAAGAACATGGTCATCACAACCAATATTCTAGGTTCGGGAGTCGATTACATAGAGGGAAGGTATTAGCACCCTCTACGTCCGTTGTACTCAACGGGAACCTCTTGATTCGATTCGTGAGAGAAATTAGATACGCTTGTTTATCTTCTAAGGAATTGCTTGCTAAAGGGGAGATGGGTGGTTTAAAGATAGGGTGCTCGCCAAGGATTGGGGCCCTTGTGCCTACGTATCTTCACTTGTAAGAAGTGGAAAATCAGAGCATTCGTAGTTCGTGGGACTACGGGTAAACTAGGAGATTGTGAGAAATGTGGGGAATTGTGCTCGCCAAGATCATCGCAATCTTGTGCCTACGTATTCTCATTGATAAATGAGAAATCAGAGCAGCCGTAGTTCAGCTTACTACGGTTTGTGGGTTTGGTACATGAATGAGTGTTTAGGTCGCATTCTAACTGCTAAATGTTGGCTTGTCTGCTCGTTAGGGGAGGCTAAAGCACGAGTTTGTTATGCGCGGAAGAAGGGACTAAACAATGTTCTTTGAGAAAGGATTATTTGAATGGTAGGTTGCGCGAGGGCGAGGAATAGTGTTTGTAAGTATTGGGATATTTAACTAGAAGTGACGATTACTTGAGGCTTAAGAAAGACTTCTCGGACCTAAGTAATCGGGAGAATGAACCAAAGACTTGGAACTCTCTCTTTTTCAACCTCAAATGCAAAAGGATAGAATTGAGTATGGTTTGAATAAGTTGAACGGATGACGATTACTTGAAACTTAAGAAAGACTTCTCTGGCCCAAGTAATCGGGAAAGCGAGCCAAAGACTTGGAACACTTTCTTTTTCATCGCAAAAGGAATTGCTTCAATGGTGTTTGAAAGATAGGATGCGCTTAAAGTATTTTAACAGACGAGGATTATTCGAAGCTTAAGAAAGACTTCTCGGACCTCAAGTAATCGGAAGAGCGAACCAAAGACTTGGAACTCTCTCTTTTTCTCATCTAATATTATGAAAGATGTTTAATATGATTATAGTGTATTAATCGGATGACGATTACTCAAAGCTCAAGAAAGACTTCTCGGACTTTAAATAATCGGGAGAGTGAACCAAAGACTTGGAACACTCCCTTTTTCATCTAAGTGTTTAGGAAAAATAGGTTTGAATTTGTTTATCATTTTTAGAAGATAATTGTTTGAGCTTAAGAAAGACTCCTCAGACCCAAACAATTGGGAGAGAGAACCAAAGACTTGGGACTCTTCTCTTTTTCATCTAATATTGAAATTGTGTTTAAATAGTTATTAAGTACTTTAGTTTGATTTAAGACAATTGCTTGATATGAATCAAGGCTTGAAATTTGCGTGTGGAAAGAGCACAGTGGAATTAAAGGATAGGAGGTCCTATGGTACAGGATAAGGTCGATGGCGAGGCCAAAGCGCTCGACTTACAAGGATAGGAGGATTTGATATGATTAAGTGTTATTGGAAGTTGATGATTAAACTTGTTTGAAAATACTTGACGTTGGGTCAAGTTTGGAAAAGAATTAGATTTGAATTTTATATGGGAAATTCACTACAAGAAAATTAGAGTTTTACGACACAAAAATTGCGACAGTTACTTGATAACTGTCGTAACTCTAATATATAGACGCGTTTCACGACAGTATACACCTACCGTCCTTATATTTTCAAAAGATTATTAAATATTACGACTGTTATCATTAAGCCGTCCTACAAATAAGTTCATGACTGTCTCAAGTGCCACCCTAAATTTTATGTCCCGACGGTAGAACAACTGTCGTCCCTTAAACCCAGTAACACAAACTATAACCAATGGCAGATCTAAATAAGTCTATGTATTTTAAATAAATAAATGACTAAAATTATTTATAAAATATAATTATAGTAATAAATTAAACTTAAAATACATAAAAATGAAAATATTATATATACTCAAAATAAAACTTTAATTTTAAAAACAATTTTTATAGTAAAAATTAAATTCAAAATATTATATCCAAAATTAAAGTATTATAATTTAATTATATATCAAAATTTTAAAAACAATATTTATAATAAAAATTAAATATAAAATTAAACTATATATACTCATAATCATAATATTATAAAATATAAATAAACAAAATAATTTAATTAAAATAGAGAAATAAAAAAATTTATTAAAATAAAACTGTATTATGACTGGAAGCTACAGTCGTTATCGTTAGTTCAAAATTGTCAAAATTTCATCGGTGACGGTGATATCCAACCGTCGTGCTCCAAAATTTCATCTTCCCGCAAAAAATGAGAATTATTTCCACAAAATTTTCACTTCTTTTTAAGAATTTGCCGCTCACGTCCTTGCAGATTTTAACAACCACTCATCCATCTTCTGATAGATCATGGAAATTTTCTATTTCTATTTTATGAATCAACCTCTTTTTCTCTCTCTCGTTTTCCTCGATTCAGTTGTTATTGTTGTTGTAGAATTTCGAATTTTTAGGTTTCCATCATCGACTCCGCGATCCCCAAATTTCAATTTGGGATAATCGATTTTTTTTTTCGTTATTATTTTCGTTATTGTAATACTCGTAATACTCAAACAACCTATTAAATCTCCACCATTCAATTACAATCACAACCTTAAAACAAAAATATCCAACACTTTCAACTGACTCAAAACACGACACTTCCATAGTACAACATTCACGTGATCACTCTCACAGAATCATAACCATGCGACAAACACTGCCATGTTCCCAAATCACGAGCTCTCTTCCTGATCTTACGTACAACTCACCATTTCAATCTCACTTCTCTCGAGGCAAAAGGGTTTCACTTGCTTCCTTTTAACTGAAGATCCATTTAAAAAGTTTCAAACTTTGTTCTTTCCCACTACTAGAATCAGCCTTTTTGTTACATGGAAGGTGTTAAAGTGATTACTTGGCTTGTTTTCTTGATTTTTCTATGGAGTTTGGTGTCATTCGTTGTTGAGGGTACTGAAAGTCTTCTCTCTCCAAAAGGTGTCAACTATGAAGGTTTTTTCATTCACATTTTCTCAAAGTTTATTCCTTTTTATAGGTGAGAGATTGTTTGAACTAAATTGGTTTCAGTTGTATACATGTTTGTTTAGTGGCTTCTTTGATGTCTATGAAGAGTAAGATGAATGATGGGTTGCATGTTATGGATGGTTGGGATATTAATTCGGTTGAACCTTGTACTTGGAACATGGTTGCTTGTTCTTCTGAGGGTTATGTCATTTCCTTGTAAGTGTTTTTCTGGTTTATATCACTTAGTTTGTGTTTGGTTATGGGTTCACAAGAAATTGATTTTGAATTAATTGATTATGTAAAAGTGAGTTCAATAGACTAAAGTTCAATTCTAGAGGCAAAATTCCATTTTATAGCTTCAATTGTAAAGTGTCACGAGAAAGTGTCTTTCAACAATCAACTTGCTTTCATAGCATTCGCTTTTTGACACTTTTGGTTTTCTAGCACCGGTGAATCTGTTATTGAGAGTACAAAGGCTCAGGCTATGAATGTTTTGTCTTTATGGCCAATGGATGTAATTTTTAAGAGAATTGGTTTTGCCATCTAAAAAGGAGTAGTGATGCATCTTATTGCCTGTTTGCCTGTTATTTCTGTATAATCTTGATTATTAAACATATATATTGTCAGGGAAATGGCCAGTGCAGGTTTATTTGGAGTAATTTCCTCAGGAATTGGAAATTTGAGCCATCTTCGAACATTGTGAGTTACTATTTGAATGTTCTGCACTTACTTTATTTACAATTTTGTTAGGAAATGTGGAAAGTTTTTCTTATAAATGAGTTTTTCCATTGTATTATCTTAGGTTTTTGCAGAACAACCAGTTATCCGGTCCTATACCGGTCGAGATAGGAAACCTACCAGAGCTTCAGACTCTTGATCTTTCTGGCAACCTTCTTACTGGGAACATTCCTAGTTCTTTGGGCTCCTTGACTCATTTAGTTACTTGTGAGTGTGGCTTGACGAATAGATTTAGCGACGGTGATTCTTTTGTTATATAACATAACTCATCATTAGCCTTTCTCTAACTGTTAACTTCCTAATTTGTTCATGCCAAGAATTTCAGGCGGCTCAGCAAAAATAAGCTATCTGGACAGATCCCTCAACCTGTTGCTAATCTCACAGGACTTTCCTTCTTGTATGTGCTCTGTCGCAGTTTTGTGCGTATTTATTTCCTTTTAAATACTTATAATTTAGTTTAATAACCCTTCTACATGTTGTAGAGATTTGTCATTCAACAATCTCAGTGGTCCTACTCCCAAAATTTTAGCAAAAGGCTATAGGTAAGTTTTTCAATGGCATAAGATTCGACTCAAACTCTAGACTTCGAGTGTAAAACATTTTCGTATTCCATAGCTCGCGAACTGAGCTAGCTACGTTATATCTTTGTAGTATTTCAGGAAATAACTTTCTCTGTACATCATCCTCACAACTTTGTATGCGCGGTTCAAAGCCGGTAAACAGTAATATACATTAATCTTGCATCTTTCAAAACCCTATTAAGTTAGTGAATTGAAATACAAATGAAAGATGGTTCACTTTCAGATACAAGATCTTCTCAAACAGTCAACAGTCATCGCCACACGTTGATTTCGGTCATTATTGGCATTAGTTGCACATTTGTAATTTCAGTGATGTTGCTCGTCTATTGGTTGCATTGGTACAAATCACGTATCCTTTATTCATCTTACGGTACTTCCAGAAACAAACTTCTTTGCTTTTTTATTCTCTTCAAAACGTGCACATATTCTGATATGTACTGATTGACATTTAAAGTGGAGCAAGATTGCGAATTCGGTATTGGTCATTTGAAGAGGTTCTCCTTCCGTGAACTGCAAGTTGCTACTGGAAATTTCACTTCGAAAAATATCGTAGGACAAGGTGGTTTTGGTGTTGTATACAAAGGATGCCTTGCAAACAAAATGCTGGTGGCGGTAAAGAGGCTGAAAGATCCCAATTATACCGGAGAAGTGCAGTTTCAAACCGAAGTTGAGATGATTGGCTTGGCTGTACATCGTAATCTCTTGCGTCTTTATGGATTTTGTATGACACCAGATGAAAGGTTACTCGTTTATCCATTAATGCCGAACGGAAGTGTTGCTGATCGCTTGAGAGGTTTGTAATATTCCCTTTGCTACGATCTAGTGTACTGTCCCTAAAGTTTAATATCTCGTTTCTCTTATTCCCAAGCAGAGAGTTTCCGTGGAAAGCCATGTTTGGATTGGAACAGGCGAACACGCATTGCTATTGGAGCTGTACGCAGGCTTCTGTATTTGCACGAACAATGCAATCCGAAAATAATCCATAGAGATGTTAAGGCCGCAAACATTTTGTTAGATGAAAGTTTTGAAGCCGTGGTGGGAGATTTCGGTCTTGCTAAGCTCTTGGATCAAAGGGATTCACATGTAACTACTGCAGTACGCGGCACTGTAGGACACATTGCGCCCGAGTATCTCTCAACTGGTCAGTCTTCTGAAAAAACAGATGTTTTTGGATTCGGTATATTACTTTTGGAGCTCATTACAGGACAAAAAGCACTCGACGCTGGTACTGTTGTCTGTTATGATTGATCTGCACTTTGTATGCTGCCCTGCTTTTGGATTTCAAGTTCTGTTCCATCATGTTAATGAATGTTACGGCATCGACGCTTAACGGTGATAATTTCAAGTTCTGTAAAACCTGGTGATTTACCAATAGCCAATGAAGTAAAAGCAGGGTATAATTCAAGCAGGTTGAGTGAGTCCAGTGAAATGGCAAGTGACGGTGGTTCCAACAAGCATGCTGATAAAGGACCAAAGAAGAAAAAAGGGAAAGCCACTGGAAATGCATTAGCAAATCAACCTGAAAGTGGTGCTAATAACCAAGAGCATACTTCTACCAAATCTAAGAAAAGCCAGCGAAGGGGTAAGGATACATCTTCACAAACATCAGATTCAAAGCAAGGTTCTAGGAAAGAATCACTTAAAATGAAAGAGGATAATCTCATTAGTCCCTCAGAAGAATGGGTCATGGAGAAGATTACAGCCTTGATTCATGATTTTGAAGAACAAGGTCTGTTAATTATGACTTTGGATATACTCTTTCTGCATTAGCTTTTTATTGAATTTCTTAAATTATGTGCTACAAATTGATAGGTATTGATGATCCTGAAACGATTCTTAGGCCTTTGATGATCCTGAAACGATTCATAGGAAGGCATTGTTTAAAGACAATGCAGAAAGAATGAAACAATTGCTTGATAATTTGCAGAAAAAACTTGATGAGGTTTAACTGCTCTGTAGTATCTTTTTGTACTTTCTTCATCCACTGTGTCCATGTTTGTAACTTTTCTTATCTTTTCTTAGAGGATACTTAGAGGATACTTCTGTAAGTCAAGTTAATTGAAATTTGAAGATGTTATTTTCATTGTTGAAACAAGAGTAAGTTAATGTATCTTTGATGCCCAGGTTGTTTTGCATAGGCATTTACTAAGGACAGTAGCAGCTCCTATGGTTGACATGCTTCTTCATGACTTGGTATTATATACAGCAATTATTCTGTTGATATTTCTTGAGGTTTAATAAGATCTAAAAACACTATGGATTCATCCTTTTGCAGGATGAGCACAACAAATTAAAGAACGGAGTAGAAGTGCAGGAATCTCCAAATTCTGAGTCTATTTCGTTTAGTCCTGGAGATAGAGCTGCAATTGTAAGACTTGAGAGCAAAATATGAAATGATAATACTCTGCATAATGATGTCTATAATCAGAATCAGAATGAATACATTTTACAAGTTTAATCAAAGCAAACATAATTTCACATGATACTATCAATCTTAAGATGCAATGAATTCTATGATACAATGATGTTTAATTCTATTTTGAATGTGAACAATAGCTATATTAGGTTTTCAATATTGCATTACTTGGAAAGTTGTGCTTTTCTTTTCTGATGCTTTTAGTATATAGAATCTTAGATATTTGTAAACCATCTTCTTTTGTGGAACACATAAAATGACTTCAAATATTACATTTATTGTTATTTTCTTTTGTAGTCCAAGAGTTTTCCAGGAGCTCTTGCAAATAAGGCTCTTGCTGTTGTAGAAGCATTGGAAGGAAAGGTTAGCATTTTTATTTCTGAAACATTATGGTTAAGGCTTATTGTATAGGTTCACTCAATCATTTATCAGTTCACAATTGCAGCTGGTTGGCTGGAAATATCTTGTTATAGTTTGAAACTTATTTTTTCTGTTTGATTTTTGATGCTACAACTAATATTTGAATATTCAATACAATAGAGGGTGGAAACATTCATGTCTTCATTCAGAGCTGTGACAGAAGAGAGGTATTAACGTGTCTTTTTTGTTAGTTGTACTTATGGCATTGCTTTTACCAAAGCTTTTGTCTTGACGTGAAACCTCTTGTGATTAATTTTTCCAGTGGACTGCCTTTGGAAAAGCTTGACAAGAAACTAGAAAGAACACTTCTACATTCATATCGTAAGGTATGTCCTGAAACTGCAAGTTTGGTGAAAATTTAGAATGTTGCGTAGTTCTTGACCTGATTAGATATTATGTGTTGGATGTTTCTTTGTATACTTTGTGCAGTGTATTTTATACTCTTGAGCTTTACTTCTTTCCACCATCCTCCTCCCGGGTAAAAATAATTAATAATAATAATAATAGAAGTCAGAAAAAATTCATATGTATGTAGAAGTTGTAAAATACATCTACTGGTAGGCTTATAATAGCAATGTTTCTCATTTTAACTTTAGTAATTATGCTCATTTTTAACTGTATTTTTCTACCCTTCTTAAAGTCTTTTCACCTCTCACTTTCGGGTAAAACTAAATAGAACTCAGAGTAGTTATAAAATTCATCTAATCGTAGGCTTGTAATAACTATGCTTCATTACAATTTAGTTATTGTACACTTGTTTGTTACTGTTTTTGACGTTTTTCCCTGATTTAGTTACAAATTGATGTCACCTGATGCTGCATATGAATATGTAAAGTCAATTCGGCCGAGAGTGCTTTTAGCTTCCTCTCAGTAGCAAGTAAGTCTGTAGCTTGTATTTTTTTTTATCACTAGTACTATTGAAGTTTTGTAGATTTTGCAACTCTAATTTACATATCATGGTTTTGGGTAAGTTTGTAGCTGAAAATGAACAAAATTTATATTTACTATGAATGGGGAGTACTCTTTTTCTGAACGGGATCCCCAATTTTTATAACCCATCAATATTATTATTTTTTAATCCATTTTTTATTTCGATAATTTTTTTGTGTTGGCAAAACAATAAGGAGTTGTGATGGTTAATCTTCATTCATTTAATTTTTGAAATTTCAGGCTGTCCAGGACTACTATCGCCACCTTATTGTGAGAAGGGTTGTCAGATTTTCTCCTGCAGCTGATCTATTAGTAAAGGCTTCTGAGGTCACAGCAGCTTCACAAAATCTTGTAAAATTTGATGACAATTCTGTATTCATTTTTGGCACAATGATACTTATTCATTTTTGGCACAATAATACTTATTTTATAAGATTATGATTTGATATGTTTTTGGATTTTTGTATTACATGACATGATTATGGAACTTTCATTTTACATTATTATGAAACTCACGTTTTTTCGATATTATAATGTTTATTTGATATTAAGTTTTGGAATTAATTTTACTACGCTAAAAAACGATAGAAATTTTTTTTTAAAAAAAAACTATAAATAAAAATATTATTGTATAAATAATTTAAAGAAAAAATAATATAACTATTTTAGTAGATAATAATTTAAATAAAAGAATATATTATAAAACAATATATAAAAATTAATAATGAACCGTCAAGATATCACATTCACGACAATTTTAAACCGTCACAATCAACAATGGTAACAAAAATCAAAAGGATATTCACGACAGTATTTAACTGTTGTCATTTCCAATTTATGTCAGTTCCAACCAGTCGTGAAATAGAGTTCACGACAGTTTTAAACCTTCACAATCAACAATGAAAATAAAAATCAAAAGGCTAGTAACGACGGTCTTTAACCGTCGCTATCTTCAGTTTAGGTCAGTTCAAGCCCGTCGTGAAATATAACGACGGTTATGTGTGACAGTTTTTTCAACCGTCGCTAAACAGCCTGGGGACACACGTTTCTGCGACGGTACTACAACCGTCGTAGAATGTAATTGGTGATGGTTTTAACCGTCGTAACCTGCCAAAATAACCGTCGCAATCCATCGTTTTTCTTGTAGTGATTTGTGGCAAAATATCGTTGTACAAAGCCCAAGAGGAGGCTATAAGGTCGATGGCGATCGTAAAAAACAATCGGCTTACAATGGGGTTTGAAAATGGGCTTGACATTAAGTCAAGATATTAGTTTTTTTTTAATCGGTTTTGAAAATATGCACAACATAAATATAATTGAAATTTAATAATCAAACATGCACAAACATCACACAAAAGGTCATAAATTAAATAAAATGGGGAATAGGTTAGTCAAGGCATGTTAACTTAGTTAATATCCTAATTATCTAAGATTAGTAAAATAAAAGGAATCAAATTAATTTGTTTTAGATTATTCGGAATTTAAAGAAAAGATAAATTATTAAGATAATTATTAAATTAAAATAGAAAATAAAATTAAGATTAATTATTTTTGCATTGTCTTAGAATTTAAAAGAGAAAAGCTATTTTTTTAAATAAAAAAAAACAATTAATCAAATTAAAATCAATTATTTAATAATGTTAACTACTAAGTAAATGACTTATTATTAAATGAAATTTTTTAATGAAATTAATTAAATTAATAATAATAAAGTTTTTTTGAAGTTTTTTTTTTTGAAAATATTAAAGCTAATAATAAAAAGTTAGTAGAAATAAGAACAAATGAGTCAGAATAAAGGGAACAAAAAGGGGGTGTGAATAAAAACTCTCAGGCCCAAGGACAGTTGGCCCACGCAGAAGAGTCTACCGGATGGAGGGTTCACAGTGAACCCTCAGTCAAAAATGCTAGCTGACCGCCTGATCTCATAGAGTCAACTCTGACTCTAGATCTGAAGGCCCAGCACGCGAGTACATGGTAAGACGCATGGAGGCGCTCACATAGGATGATTACAGAGGAAACCCCTCCTCCGTTGACACCTGTCAACGGGATGCCATGTGTCAGCAAACCACCCTTCCACCCGTGAGGAACCAGAGAGACAAAAGATAGATGTCTCGCTCTTCTGACCCTCATTCTCAATACCTCTTTCTCTCTCTACTCGCCTCACAACCCTTTCTCTTTCTCTAAGAAACTCTCTCTGAAAGCCACCTCACCGGACCTAACCCGCCGGAGAAGACGGTGGTTGTCGGCAGCGCCGCCCCTCTTCTCCGGCCAAACACCAAATCAAATGTTCAACCTCACATGGAAACACATCCTGAGTCTGAATCCAGACTCGGTTTCCTCTAACTCGCCCTCAAAACTTCTAATCGGAAACCCTAAACCTAACATAAATGGCAGAAACAAACTCAAATCGAAAGGGGAAAATAAACGAATCATACGAGGCATTCAAATCGAACAACAAGAAGTTTAAAAGGGAGAAGAGAAAGACCTGGATCGGAGTGAATCCAACCGAACGCTTTTCTGGCGAAGGTATTCTACTTCTCTTCCTCTTCTACTGATTCGTCTCTATGTATACTTCCTTTAATTCTTCTCCGTCTCGCTTTTTCAGTGGCTTGAGGACTTGGAACTCCAAAGCGAAAAACCAGGCTTCTTTCAGTTTATGGGTAAGAAATTTCTAGGGTTTTCTGTGTAGAACTTTAGGGTTTTTTTGCCTCTTCTTTTCGCCTCCACCTTTGAGTGAATAGTAACCTAATATATACATGCTTGAGGCTAGGGTTTTTTTTCAATTCATGTAAACCTCTGGGTGAAAACAGCATGATCTCAAACCCCTTTCTTTGTGATTTCTTGTCTGTTAACCATTTTTGGGAATATCTGTTTTTACCCAAATTTTACTGCGAAAAGATAACATTTTGCCCCCTTTTTTTCCACCATAAACTCTTGTAATTTTTACTGTGTAATAGTATGGTTATTTTACTGTCAAGAACTTTTGATGTGGTATTCTTTATTCCTAACTGAAAACGACTCTTGGCCTGCTGAAATTGATCCTCCTAATATTGTTAGTGTGCATTAGGACTTGTTCTTGATTTTTTATCATGGATTAACAACAGTTTGGTCTTGACTCTCATGTTCCTTGTGTTGTGTGAATTCGATAGGAGAACAAACCATCTGTTTTACCTCTCAGAGTTTGAAGCTCGTATCGAGGTAGAATTGGAAGCGGCATACTCAGCATGGCGAACAGGACCCGGTATGATGAGGGAACTCTTTGCTTGTTGTGTTTCTTTAACTCATGTATGTGCTGCTCACATTTGAATTTTATTTTGCTCATAGCAAGTTTCGAAGAATAAAATGCCGTCTTGTTGATGTTGTTGGTGCCTTTTTTCGAAGAAAAATGGAAGATAAACAGTATGAGAATGATGATGCTGATGGCTCAATGTGTTGAAGAGGCTAGGTTGATGGAACAAAAATGTATTTCTGAAAGTCAAGAAGATGAACCAAGAATGAGAGTCATGAGCATTATGCAAGTCCCACTTCTCGAGTGAAACGATGAAAGCCCCCTCTTGCTGCAAGTTATCTGTTATAGTATGGTGTTTTGCTCCCCTATTTTCACCTGTAAATACTCATGTATTTTTGTGCGTCTAGGTATGAGTTTGACGAACACAGTTTGAGAAGCAGTTCTCAAACGAAAGACACAGCTTTTTGCGAGAATGAAACTGGGTTCTTAACTTCTTGGAGGTGATTACTACTTTTGAGACTTGGTTAAGTATCGGTGTTGTTATATTTAGTCGGAAATGGAGTGTAGAAATTCTTTTTTTGGTAATTTTGTTCAATTGATCGTGAGTTTTTTTCATTGGACTTTGTATGTACTACTCATTTCTTGCACTTTGGTCTCAGGCGTGACGAGTAAAAGTTGAAAAGATTTGTCGTGAAGCTCGTGTTGATGAAGAGCTCAACAATGGGGTCACTGCTTAAGCACGAGGGATTTACACCGAGGTTAGCCTGATTTTGACTTTACTCTATGACGTCATTGTGTTTTTGTTTAAGATGATGATGTCTCTAATGCTAGTGTTTTTGTCATTCCGTTTTTTCTTGATGTCGCAAGAGGTAGACATAATGGATGATTTTGAAGTTTAGCGAGGAACCATGGTTAATTGGTATCAGCAAACATGATACCTGGAATAGACCTCTCTGACTTTGGATTTTAGTGATATCAACGCCTTGTGTATTGTCTTACTTTAAGGATTGTGTCCAACTTTGTGGTGCTTGACCCTGATTTAACAACTGTTTCTTATTTCAGGTATTACTATGGGCAACTTAATACATGGCGGTTTGGATGTCAGGAGGGTCAATACCCTGATTTTGTTAACATCTCCTATAACCAAATTGCTCAAGGGAAGTCTAAACAAGAATTCAGGACCTGGTATGCACGTTAACACCTGTTGCTAATACGCTGGGACCTGAACACAGATACTGTATTGGCAATGTCTATAGCACACACACCACCAGCAAGTATCCTCTGAATTGCGTTATGAATTGTGCAGTATGTTCCAGTTCTACCAATACCTGCACTGCAGTGCACCACTGTCGGGCCTAGATTTGGTGGCAAATGGTATAACCTTTTCAAAATTTCACGCGCAGCCAAAGTATTGTTCGGCACTCCATGGTCGGGCCACTCAGGATACTGAATATGAAAAACGGACAACGGTGTATCTTCTACCTCTTTTCGGTTCACTTCCAAATGTCGCAGCACAAGTGAAGTTTTAGTAGTTTTCGTCCATTTACATGTAAGAGAGGTATTCCCGAATTCTCTAGGTCTATTTTCAGATTAAAAATAATCTCCACACTTCACCGTCTTGTAATTGTCGACTAACCTAGTAAGCATCACAATTGCAGGGCAGTGACATTGTATCATCATTTTCCCCAAAATCCTCAAAAGTGTGTGGCAGTGGACCTCTTTTTGGTTGTTTGAAGCGAGATGTGACACCTTAGATTTACATTGGCAAAAGAATCATTTGCTTGTTTTTTGATCAGTCTGTTTTTGATCTCATGCAGTTGTTTCTCATTTCAGATATCATCCTTGGAGTATTGGGAACAAAGTACCTGAATCACATAATGCAGATGAAGTTGGGCATGATTGTTCCTGGCTTTACATCCATTACTTCTCAAGTGCATATCAGGTGTTCTTCTCTAAGAACGGCCAACCGATTCAAGCTTTTGATCCAACCTCATCCTTTGATCATCTAGAGAAATCCCTCAAGAATGCGAGTCGGTCAGTATCTGCATTTAGTAAGGCTCTCAGGAGTCTCCATCATCATATCCTTCTATATTCTTCCAGCATCACCAATTTCTGAATTCCTTGATTTCTCAGGTGCAAGGGTAACGAGGTGAGATATATGCAGGAGGTTTTGGGGTGAACTGTCTTGACAGGTAGCTCGAAAAACACGGCACGACGTTCACGAAATACACGGAAGTAACCTTGAAGATTTTCTGAGTTTAAGTCCAAACTCTGTAGTATGTATTCTTGAATGTCACTTAGCATCTGGTTTAGATTATTTCACTAATCCTAATGTTGTTTTTGTGTCAACCAACTTGGCTTATAGCTGCAATTTTGGTGCTTGCTGTTATCTCGTCGTCTTCGTATCGTGAACTGATTGCAACTTGTTTTGTTGAATGGAAGGTACATACAGCTGCTGTCAAATAGAGAATGAACCTGTCGCCGGTTGATCGAAGAAGATGTTGAAGAATTGGTATAACTTTGAGACGGTCTTGGTACAGTGCGGAAGAAAGACGGTTGAAGACTAATAAAGCTCTTTGGAAACTGATTGCAGGTGACAAATCCACACTGAGTAGGATTGTAGCAGAACTTTGCATAAAGAATTGCGACGGGCTGTATTTTGTAGTTTAGGAAAATTCATTGAATTCCATCCGACTGTATTTTTCATCTCCATGGTTTTGTAAACAGGGATCACATGCATCATGTTATTCCATATCTTGTATCGAATACTTAGAGTCTATTTATTAAAATATGTTTGCACTCAAATGTACTGAGTCCATCTTGTAATAATCCCAACACGGCTTTGAAATCCGGAAAAGGCTCAAACAACATAACTTGCCTGGTTCTCACGTTGACTTGATGTATGGATTGAAATTATCTTAATATCCTCAAAACTTAATGAGGAAATAACCAAATAATTCAACAAACCTTTAAGTAACTTGAATCATTGCTTGTGAAACTGGATTCATGGCGTGAAAACAAATTGAAACATCCTGGTATGAGTTGACTTTGAAACAACTTTTAAAGCAAGTTCCACATGGCTGGTAATGATCATGTCTTCTATAATTGACTCAAATTTTGATTTTTACTCTTTTATCTTGATAGTTTAGACCATCTTAATGCACTCATGCTTTACTCTAATGATTTCCCTTATATTTTAAAGTAATTCACATAATGTCTAAACATGCAGCGAGTCCAATCTTGGAATTAAAATATGACCAACTCTTCTTAGCATCACGTTGGAGTGCAACTTGAACCCCTCTTGATATATGACTTAAAATTAATAAAATCAATCCATTAGACCTTAAAAAAAAATAAACCAGCCATATAACTTGAAACGTCAATCTTGTTTTGAGATTTGATCATGGGAAAGATGAAACATTTTTTTCCTCTTGACACCTTCATTTTGGAAAGAACTTATGATTACCACGAGCATAAACGAGGCCTTCATAATCCAAATCTTAAAAAACAATATCAGAAGCCCAAATGACTATCTAGAGTGTTCATGAATTGACACAAGTACTTAGTGAAAGAGAATGAGAGGGTAGGACAAATTTGGGGTATGACACGAAGGTAGGAACTTTGAACTTGTATGGTACTCGTAAATCAGGGATCAACCCTAAATTGGCCATGTCGAGCCCCATGGAGTCCTGATTTGTTATATTCCTTATCTGTTCCTCCAGCATTCTGAATCTACGATCAGCTTCAGCAGGCAACTCAGCGCCTACATCCCTCATAGAGAACACGTCGTCCTGATGATCTTCATTCCATCGTTGGTCCCCATTGCCATACCCTGCGTAGGCACCCTCCGGACCATAGACGTTTCAATTGACGGTGTAACCATACCCAGCGTTACCAAGACCATGGTTAGCAGCACCAGGTCCAAACCCAGCATTATGAGTACCATTACCACAACCCAAGTTAACAGTATTACCAAGACCTGCGTTACCAGCATTACCCAAACTTGCATTACCAGCAGCATTATCCAGACCAGCGTGGCGGATGCCAACATCACTACCATTCCCGGCCCCTGCAGCAGTTGGGGTGCATCCGGTAGGCACAACAGTGGCGTTAGGAATTTCTGTATCATTACGGGGAGTATTAGCAGCAATACCTTCGTGAAGAACTCCATTAAGATCAACCCTAGCTACCAGGGGCTGGACCATTATTCTCAGTTGCTCCTGTCCTTGAGCCATACCTTGCATGACTTCCATGAGCTGAGTCATGCGCTCCCTCATCTCTTGCATCTCAGTCTGAACGTGATCCATGGCTTTCTTGAGATTGTTTCTAGTAGGATACCGGTGAAGTCTCTGGTCAGCAATCCTGAAACAACTCTGAAAAGACAACAGAACATAAGAACGAGGCTTAAGAAGGTACCTGCAAACACAAAGAAAAATATGCAAAATGCTAACAATGTATATATGCATATGGAATATTTCCCTTGATTTTAGTTCCGGGTGAAACACATGACAATGGAAACCCCTCAGACAGCAATAGTAAAAAACTCCTCATATACAGATGGAAGACCACATAGGTAATTACAAGCACAAGTATCTGAGCATGAATGACGGCAAGCGAGATAGCTAGAATCAAAGGGAATATGCACCTGCAATGTTAATGCAATGTCATATAATCAATGCGGATGAGAAATGAAAAAATGCAAGGATGCTATAGGGGATCAAGGTAGCTGTGCTGTGCTGTAGCAATAATAATCAGAAGCTGATTGTGCTGTAGATTGAGAATAACCAGAGTTTCGCCTTTGCATAACATATATCACTGCATGACATAGATCACTGATACTGAAGACCTCTGATATCAAACCCAAAAGTTCACACTGTAGAGAAAACCGGGTGATCTGGAGCTATGGTTTCCTGCATAACCCAATCCCTCTCACAGGTATGGACCTATCCACTGATAAGGTACGACATCCTATGCGGGTTTAACGTCACATACTTTCAAGAGCGATGATACGATACCCAGAAGGTGTGGCATCATCATCCCTTGAAGCGGCTTCACTTAGTTGAATCCCAAATGATAGGTCCCCAGAGTCGACAATCCTCGGGTCAGACAACTTGTCGAGCCCTAAGGGCCAGGCAAGAAGCATCGAAGAGAATCTCGTCCGAGCGCAGATTTTGCGGCTAGCTGGTGCGAGCTAAGCAAGCAGACTAACCACTACTCTCTACTTCTAAGCCTATGTGCAAACTCAAGCCCAGGTCCGGCTTATCACTCATCAGAATCAATCCCCTCCCACAACAGCATAATAAGGATATAATATAATGCTGAAAATAAACTGCGGGAAAATAAAATGCGGGAAAGTAAGGCTAAGATACAACAGGTATGTACAAAACCCACAAGATAAACAACCAAGCGCTAGGACTGACTCGCCTACGGGATGGGAAACGGTCCCAGCGTAGGGGATGGGAAAATTCCCCTGCAGCTATAAAGAGTCGCCAGCAGAGTCGCCAGCTGTCGCTACTGCGAAAATCGGCGCCGGCAGAACAGAAGAGTCGCCACCGTGCGTTATTTATCCTAAAGGAGGGAAAGGAAACGCTCAGAGAAAACCTAACGCAAAGAGGGAAAAGGAATGGTCATCGCAACCAAATCCTGGATTCGGGAGTCGGTTACGCAAGGGGAAGGTATTAGCACCCCTCACGTCCATCGTACTCGATGGGATCCACGCTTGTTGTTTATCTAAAAGGGTTGATTAATACTATCTACGCTAAGGGCTTAAGGACAAAACAAAAGAAAAGTGACTCGGCAAAGTATCGCACTTTATGCCTACGTATTCCCGTCTGGAATGAGAAATCAGAGTCAACGTAGTTCGCCTAACTAAGGGTAAAAAGGGGGGGGGGGGAGGTTGCTCGCCGAGATATCGCATCTCGTGCCTACGTACTTTCATCTGGCATGAAAGATCAGAGCAAACGTAGTTCGGGTTACTACGGGGAGACTAGTTTAATCCTAACATTATCATGCCAAGTTCGTCCTAAGGTTGAAGTTTGCAAAGGGGAAGACTACCCTAATGTTGTCATACATGGTTGCAAAGCCTAGTGTCTATCGCATTCTACCTTGAACAAGGAAGAATGGAGATCCTAAGGGAAAGGCAAAGGAAGCAACAAAAACAGATGAAATAAACAGCATACAGGAAATGCGGATTCCTAACAGTAAACATGGAATGCAAGTGAGGGAGCAAGTCATCTCAACCTCAAGCTCATAATGAATGGAAAATGGCCTATTCTAAACATACAATCTTGGCCACAAGCGATTACAAAGAGATACGAAGCAATAAAACTCACGAACGACGTACGTATACCACAATTAGGAATCATAACGCATTATCATGGAAATATGGAACCTAATGGGCAATTATGTATGATAAAACCAGTCAATCAATGATCTACATATCCTATATAATGTCTATAACAAGTAATAAGAACCCTCGCGTTCATCACACAAACAAATCGAGGCCGTTGGAGCCAAAATAAAACCGAAGTCCGTTCGAACGTCCATATTACAAGTCCGAATACAAAAATCAAAGGAAAATAGTAAATGATGCTAAAAAATTCAAATAAAAATCTCTAATTCCCTACATCAAGTCACAAACCATGGGTGAGAGATACCACAAAAATATCCAAATAGAAATGGTCAAATAAGATGAAAGCATTGCAAGATATCTCATGTATACCAAAGGAAAAGTTAAAATGGAGCATGTTAAAGAAAGCATCCAAAACCAATTAAAATGGTACAATAAAATTCCCACAAAAATATATCACAATACCTCAACATGTGTATGAGATTCCTGCAAAAGGTTAGGCAAAAATATGTAATTTTGATGCCTCAAAGAAAATCCACAAAATTGTTACACAATTAGTATGATTTTTATGACCATAAAAATAAAAGAAATCATAACAAAATGAAAAAAAAAATGATAAAAACAAAATTTAAAATTCCTAAAATATCTAGACATGTTAAAGATTGACGACAAAAAAATTCATCATTTTTAAGGCATTTTTCGTATTTTTAAAGTATTAGAATCAAACCAATAACAAAACAGAAAAAAAAAAGAAAAAAAAAATACAAAGAATATATAAGCAAATGGGCCTGGGGGGTGTAAACAGTGAAGACCCAAGGCAATGTTTGTGGGCTGGCACGCGTGATGGGGTGTGAATAGCACTACGAATTGTGTTGGCTTTGTTTCATTTAATGAAACGACGCAGTATTATGTGTGGAGAGAAACAGGCGCGACGTGGTGCTTTCACGGTCGCGCGATGGACGACACAGTCAACTCGATCGAACGGGCGAGAGGTTTCTTCTCCACATGTTGGACGAAATACCAGCCCGCGAAGAGTGCTCGGCCGGCTGGCAATGGGTCTTGGCCGGAAAACTCCCTAGGCTCCTATCTCTCTAAAAACTCCACCAAATGAGATGCTCTCTAGATGAAACTTGACCAGAAATTCGTGGGGAATCCAAATATGGCATTATTTTTTGTTGAAACCTCCTCTATCTCAAAAACCGTATTTGAATCTCAAACTTTCAAGAACACAAAATTGTCATAAAAATGGATCTTTCTTTACCAGAAACGATGTACTACTCCAGGGGAATGCAATGCTATAAAAATGGCATGGAAAAGAATCATAATTATGGAGCAAACTTGAATTTCCATTACCTCCGAAAAATGGATTATGGAGCTTCAATGGAGCACGAATTTCCTTGAAAAATCATGTAGAAACCTTCAATAATCCTTGGTAGAGGTATTAGGATCAAAGAAAATGCTTGAAACGAAGTGAAAAACAGAATTCGATTTTGACATGAACACCACTTTTTCCAATTGCTATAAGCTTGTTCTTGCACCAAAAATGGCTAAAAAATGGTGAAATCAGTTGTAGAAAGTATATGGAATTGATTTGCAATGAAAGAATGGACAAAAAATGGGAGAAAGAAATAATTGAATTTTTGAGATTTTCAATTATGGTGAATATGGAAAAGTGGTGAAGAATGTGAGAAAAATGATCATGGAAAAAAGATTTTTGCCTTCGCTCCATTTGGTTTTATATCTTGCATCATAAGGAAAATTTAAGGCCCAAAATAGTCCTTTGTTTCTAAGCCCAAACCCAATATCCATTATGCTACTTAGTTGTGAAGAAAACTTGAAATAGGTCATGATAAAAGCTCCAAATGAAAAATGTAAAAGTGCCATTGTTCTTAAAATGAGATTTCCACTAAAAATAAGTACAAACATGGACTTATTTGATTAAATTTTGAAGAAATACCAAACTATGCCTTTTCAC
Organism: Lathyrus sativus; assembly: GCA_963859935.3. Classification (NCBI taxonomy): domain Eukaryota; kingdom Viridiplantae; phylum Streptophyta; class Magnoliopsida; order Fabales; family Fabaceae; genus Lathyrus; species Lathyrus sativus. Next base: position 614,740,144 of record OZ012739.1, on the reverse strand, counting down.
ATGTTTTCACCAAAGTGACTTTTATCAAACTTCCACCATGAGCTAACCCATTAAAACCTTGAGGTTTAGTTGACCCAATGACGCCATTCGGAGCAACTTTCATGTTGGAAAAAAATCCATTTGAGTTATGCAAAGTATTGAACTTGACCTGTAATCATGGTTTCCCAACTCATTGATAACCTTCAGTTGGCCTCTAAGTCAGGGGATGAACCCCACACAAGCATCTGAACTTCTCAAGGGTATGAACCACTTCCTGGTGACTTTAGTGATTCCTCAAGCTCAAATAAAACCTCTAGATAGGCCTCTCTTGATGTATATCACACTTGATCCCCTGCATAAATGATAATGCAATGATAATGCTATGATGATGTTATGCTAATGCAAAAACAAGAAGGAAAAGGTTGGGCAAATTTTGGGGTGCAACAACATTAAAGCTGAATGTTCTACTTTTCTAAAGAAACAGAAAAAGGGATTGTCAATCACTTGGGATGATTCTGATGATGAAAGTGAAGGAGAAATAGATAATAAAATGATGACTTTTGCTGGGAAATATGACTCTTGCAGTGAGTATAGTGATGAAGAGATGTCAGCAGAAGAACTTGCTGAAACATATAGAGAGTTGCTCGCTGAATGGAAGGAATATTGCTTGAGAGAAGAGAAACAAAATAAGATCATAAATGCTCTATTCCTCGAAAAATATAAGCTTGGTTTAACCATTGCAAGTCTGAAAGAGAAACTCATATTGTTAAAGTCCAAACTTAACAATATGACAAAATATGTTCGTATGTTAAACAGTGGTTCTGATGTGTTAGATGAGATCTTGGAGATTGGTGAGAAGAAGGCTATATCGTTTGATTTTAATTTCATGAACAAAAAGGTCAAATCCATACTAAAAAGTTTGTTTCTCTTGAAAAGAAAATTGGGTTTTTGATGAAGGACCACATGTCCCAGCATCCCGCTCAACATGTGACCTCTCATAGGAAAGGCAAGAAGAAATCATCTTAGAGGTGTCACCAATGTGGAAGATACGGCCATATAAGACCTTTTAACTATAGACTGTATGGATATCCTCAGTCTTCTAGTCAATCAAGGAACAACAGAAGGAAAGGCAAGAAAACTCAAACAAAGAAAGTGCGGAAACCCAAGGAAACTGTCACTTGTCTTATAACTCATACATCTCTTAGAGTTCCCTCAGGAGAATATTAGTATTTTGATAGTAGATGTTCAAAGCACATGACTGGTGAAAAGAGCTATATTGAAGAGTTAAAGTCTTACTCTAATAGTTATGGTAACTTTGGTAATGGAGCTAGATGAAGAATCAAAGGCATATCTAAACTGGTTATTCCAAGTTTTCCTTGTCTTGATGATGTGTTTTTGGTAGAAGGATTAACTGCTAACTTGATCAACATAAGTCAACTATGTGATCTTTATGTTGATCAAGGTCTTAATGTTAGCTACAATAAATCTAAATGTATTGTCTCTAGCAAAGATCAAGAGGTGCTAATGAAGGGTTCAAGATCCAAAGTGTCATACCCTAATTTTGTCAGGAAATTTTAGAATTTTTTATGCATCTGACTGCATTTTCAGTTTGCATCATCTACATAGCATATCACATCTTTCATCATGAATAATGGCTAAAATGTTGGCCAAAATAAACTCTTGAATATACAGAAAAATTGGTTGAATTGTTTCTTAAGATGTTGACTTTCTTCAGAGGCTGACTTTCTTCAGATGTTGACTTCTTTAAAGTCTGGATCTTCCATGATAGCTAGAGTCTTCAGACGTGATCTTCAGAGCCAGAGTCTAAACTTCATATTCAGAATCCTCAAGCTTCTCTTCATATATTCTTAGTCTTTTAATCCTTCATACTTATATAGATGTTAGAATATCCAACTGTTCTTTAAATACTTTGTTATCATCAAAACCCAAGGGATATGGTATCAACCAATTTTGTTCCAACACTTTAGAGTTGAGTCCCTCAGGCGTTGCATAGGGCGAACCAAGTCTATTATGGCAAGAATTCCAATAATAGGATGCCTGATAAGGGAATAAGGATCCTTCAGTAAAGGCTCGACATATAATTGCCTCGTGGGACAACAGGATACTTTATTAAAATTCCAACATTCAATAACCTCATATGACAAAAAGGGTACTTCGTTGAAGCTCCAACATTCAATAGCCTCATAGGGAGACAATGATACTTTGTTGAAGTTCCAACATTTGATAACCTCTTTAGGTGTCAAGGATACTTCATTGAAGTTCCTGCTTTTGATAGCCTAATAAGGCGCAACAATGATACTTCATTTAAGTGCTAACATTCAATATACTCATAGGGCAGCAAGGAAACTTCATTGAAGTTCCAACATTCAATAGTCTCATAAACACCAAAGATAATTCATTGTAGTTCGAACATTCAATAACCTTATAAATTTCCTTTTTAAAAAGTGGACGAAGATTTTCTTTAGTTACCTATTAGAATAATATAAGTAATTTGAATTTAAATTATATTTTAAATTATAATTAAATTATTTTTTAATATTTTTTAAAATGATTTTTTATAAAATGTTTTTCAAAATATTAAAAACAATTCTAAATTTATTTTTTATAAATTGGAAAGATTAATTTTAATATTATATAACATAAACATATATTATTGAAGATCAAAATTTAATTAAAGTTATAATTTTAAAAAAAAAATTGTATCTCAAAGATATTTTTTATTAAAAACTATTTGAAATAACCTTAAAACAATTTTATTTTTTAATTTTAATATTAAAATATTTTTAATAAAATAATAAAATATCTAAAATAACATTCTAAAAATAATTATCCAACCCAAACTTTTATTTAAAAATTTTATAAAAAAATTCTTTTATAAATATTTTTTAAACAAAAATATTTAACATTACTAAAATCATTTTTAAAACCACAATACTTTTTTGCAACTGTGGGAAGAGAAAGCCGTGGACCAAACAAAAACCGTGAGCTCTTGTCAATATCTTCTGCCGCGAAATCGTTTCTCTTTGACGGAAACAACCACCGTTCACAACATCGCTGATAATTGAAGCTTGAATCTTCATGGCCGGGTCTGCGTGTGCATCTTCTTGTTGTGCCTCTGCGTTCATTCCTAAATCGACAACTCGAGTTTCATCTGTCGTTGGCGGCAATGCAAGTTTCGTCAACAACCGAATTTCTCGCTTCCGCGTTAGGGTTTCCATGGTTGACTCTTCCTCTTCCTCCTCCGATTTTACTAAACGCATGGAGCAAGCCTGGTTAATCTCTCAGGTTCCTAATCCAATCTCCAATACCAATTTTTTATCATCACGAAATTGTAATTGTATGCTATTTTTGTTCCTTTTTGAAACTTGATTACCATAACTGTTCATTTTTATTTCAAATATTCTGTTTCCAAGTTTGATTTTTGAGTTCAATCTAGAAACAAGACCTGTCTTTATGATCCTTGCAGCAACCAAGACCTGTTGTGTGTTCGTCATGCAACTCAAAAGGGTATATTGAATGCAAATGGTGTGGAGGTACTGGTTTTTTGGTTCTTGGTGACCACATGCTTTGTGAAGTTCCATCCAGAAACACTAGTTGTATTATTTGCACTGGAAAGGTACATTTATGAGGAATGAGTAATCTGAATTTAATTTACTTATACAAGTACACTAACTTGTAGTGTTATTCAGTGCACTTTCAGTATAGAACAGTTTGCAAGAGACTTATTCGGTTGTTAATCTGTTGTCATTCACTCTTTAGGGATCAATGTGCTGCTCGAATTGTCAAGGAACAGGCTTTCGTGCAAAGTGGTTGGAAGAGCCTCCTACATCCTAGATGTGGACATATGTTTTAAGTTGGGAGGATTTAAGTTGTATTACACCACCTGGTGGATCTGTCTGACTGCTGTAGCACTCACTTTTGTTTTTTCAGCATACAGTTATTATGTTGTTGTATTTTTCTTTGTATAATAACATGTACAAGTGTAATTGTTTTACCAAATGAAACAGAGTATCCTTGAAGCCACTGCTGTAGGTTTCAGCTTCAAACATGTAAATGCCAAGCTTCCTATAAGAACACAATATATGAAAGTTGTTTGATTTTGTAAGAAAAATTATATTGTTTTATGTATGATGTAATTCTTTGCAGTAATGATGTTTTTTATTTGTTTTATCGTTCTAACATTGTCAATGTATTAGTATTTATTCTTGAGCTCTTCGCTGCCAAAATACAGTAATGTACTCGATTCTTTGCTTTAAAAAAATACTGGCAGACCTTGACCTCCTCACCTGAAAACATCTTTAAGAAAGTTTTTCTTCTATTCCCTGTTTGGCCTAAATAACATAGATCGATAAAACATCACATGTCATCCAACCATAACACAAACTGTAAGTTGCTCACAATCTCCTATGTATCCTAATAAAGTTTGTTGTATTCATTGTAATAGCTGTTGAACAAGCATATACTCCAACAGAGCACAGAGATGCAGATACCAACAAAAGGACTTTCCACTGTCTCCCAGATATCAGAATTGCCAATGCAGCTAATGCAACAACCACAGCCGAAAGGACATTTTTCCAAGTTTGAAAAGCTTTGATGGCAGTACTACATTCTTTGCAATGTATTACATGTCTGAAATATCTATTTGTTAAATTTGGAGCATGCATTGTTCCGATGCCTCCCTTTGCAGGTGAGGAAGCTGATAGTCCTGCAACAAGTCCAGCAGGTGCATGTTCAACCACAGCAGGCTCTTTAGGCAAGGAAATAGTGCTGTGGCCAAAATGATATGGCATTCCGTGTCCCACTTTATCCATCCACTTTCGGTATTCGGCAACCCATGTGTCTGATGATTTTAAATTGATGTATAGCTCCTTTGTTGGAACCTTCTCTTTCAAAAGTATTTCATTTTGAGATGCTAGGAATCCCATGTCTTGTTCCAAAACCTTACTTGAATTCTGATGTAAGTATCATTCCGGAAACAGTTTCATTAATGGAGATCTTTTTGTTGTTCCAAACCTCACTATCAACATAGATTTCCCTTGCCCTGTTGGTCTACAAAGGAACAAACCACTGAAGTGGTTTATTTCACCATTTTTATCAGTGATTTCCCCGTTATTTTGTAGAACACAAGGAGCCTCAAACCGTAAGAAGTTAGGCTTAGAACCACTTTTCTCTCGTCTCCACCAACCTGCAAAACCTCTATCAGTTCGTTCAGTCACCTCAAAACATAGAGGCTGTGCATCTTCTCTTTTTGCAGCTCTAGCTGTTCTATCGTGCGAGATTGGAACATGAGCAGGATCCATCAAGTTTTCCAACAGAACAGAATGGTCATATGGGAGTTCATGAGTTGTTGAAATATCTTGAAACCCTGACCTTGCAAAGTTCTCAAACCAAGGTATTTTACTTACATTTGGAGGTATCTTTGGAGACATCCATACCCAAAGAACGCCTTGAGAGTCCCTCACCTCATATGTTTTAACACAGGCTGATTTGGGAATTTTGGCATCAGCTGGAAGCTATTGAAATAATCAGAGAAAACAATTACTTATTAGCATCATGTCGTTATACAGGTTTAAGGTTAAGGTGAGAAAGGTACCTGAGGTATCTTCACACATTTTCCCTCGCCTTCGAATTGCCATCCATGATATCAACTGGCCTTCAGATAGTTTTGCTAGCCTGAACCATACAAAAGATAAGGTACAGAGACAAGCCTTTTGAAAGGGATAAAAAAATTTGAAATGAGATAAAGTATAACCAACCTGTGGGGACATCGATCTTCATAGCATTGAAACTGATCATTACCATCTCTAAACAGTACAATGTTCTTATCATACACTTTGAGACCCAATGGTGGGTCATGTGGTACATTCTTAGTGAGATACAAAGGGTACCATTCTTCTTGTTGGACTTTCAACTAGGGGAGCATTGAACATAGTGGGACATTTTCTAGAGCAACCTTTGTGCGAGACACACCACATACTCACCCAAAACCTTAAGGTGATAGGTGTGTGAATTCTCTTATTTATAAATGCTCAAGTCACCACATTTCTATCCAATGTGGGACTATTATCAACCCTACTCACACTCACACTGGTTAATACTTTAACTTTAACACTTCTGTCCAGTCATAATCAGCCACCTCTCTCTCACCCTTGCTTTCTTGCTCACTGGAAGGTCCCACTAGAACTTTCTGGTCTTCCCCATCAAGTAGAGTTGATGCAGCTTTGATATCTGCTGCAGCCGCAACGTACCCGCTTGCTTCCATCTTCTTGATGACAAGGCTGTGTTGAAATTAAAATTGCAAGATGGGTTGATCCCAAGGAATGTTTTTTTGGATGGTGAAGGTGAAACATACAAAGCAAGATGGGTTTTTGTAGGGAGGAGAAATGAATACACCAACGCCATGGAGTGAGAATGAATTCCCGAAAGAGTAAAAGCCATAGTTTCAGGTGGGTGGGTAGTTACAAAACTCGTGTGCCATTCATAGCCACGTAATATTTTATGATTTTACCTTAAATATGAAATTTTGACATGCATAGTACAAATCCAATTTACACGCAGAAAAAAGGTAAAATATAATAACAATAAGAAAAATGTATTTTTTATCTTACAAATCAACTTTATAAGAATCAGTAATGTTTAATAAAAAAAGGAAATGTTAACAAATGTATCATGAGTATTTTTTAAAAGCATCTTTAAGGGTTAACTAAGTGTTATTAAAGTTGTTTTCATGGTCAAAAGATTTTAATCCTTATTTGCTCAAGCAATCTTTGGTTTAGGTTTGGGTTCGCATTTATGGCATGCTTTAAGAGTATTGGAGGCCTAAAATCGTGTTTGCAGTTGCGAGTAGTATCGGCATTCCGTTGTGTACGGATTCTGCATCCAACAAGTGTAACTTTGAACGACCTTTCGGTCATTTTGTGTGAGTTCTAGTGGACTTGGAGCTGGCAAATGAACTGCGATATAAGGTTTTGGTGGAAATAAAGGGTTTTGCCTTTTCGTTGAACTTGAGTATGAAAATCTGCCACAATTTTGTTCTTACAACTGCATGATTGATTATTCTATTAACAATTGCAAGAAAATTGATGAAGAAGGTGTTAATGGAAAGACAACAGTAAACCAGAAAAGAATAAGAGATGATACTGTCATTGAAGGTGATAAAGTGAATCATCATTCTAAAGGCACCAAGAAAACTTATGTGCAAGTTAATGTGAAATCTAATGAAGGTGGGCCAGAAAAACCAATTGAAGTTGAACGTCAAGCTAACTTGGTAGATAGTAAGGAAGATGACTTAGTCGATGTGGAGGGAAACTTGAATTCAAATAGTTCGGAGCAACTGGGTTCTCAACAACTATTGCAACGTGTTCCTTTGGTTACTGGGTCCAACAACGACACTCAGGATAGTTTTAGCAGTGATTTGCGCATTGAGGAGGAAAGGAAGGATGACTCCGATGAGGATTCGTCTTTTGTTACAAAATTGTTGAGCTGAACAAATTTTCCAGGTGCAACAGAATTTGGATTTCTTGAATTCTTCTTGGGCGAATATGGTGGAGCAAGAAGATGTTAGACAAGGTATTGGTGATGACAGCAATATCCAGGGTATTGATTTGATTGACTCTGAAGGTTTTCAAAAGGTTAGATCTAAATCAAGAAGGAAGTCTTTAAAGAAGAATGCGTCTAGAAGCAAATACATTACAAGGTCTTGACCTGCAAGTGCCCATAATTCGCTATGAATTACCTTCTTCTTTTTTAATGTGAGAGGTAATGCCAACTCTCCCACAAAATTGGCATGAAAAAGGCTTATTAGATGTTCCAAACCTAATTTTGTTTTAATTGTTGAACCTTGGATGGATAGCAATTTGTTTCCTTCTAGTTGGCTTAATAGACTCAATCTTAAGTTTTTTCCTGTGAATAATAGGAATGGTCTTAATCCCAATCCTTTGTGTTTATGTGATACTAACATTTCTCTTGATGTTGTTTATTTGGATGATCAACATATCTCATTCACTTTTGATTGTTTTGGTAAAAAAAATGGGTATTTCTGTTATATATGTTTCAACTTGATGCATTACAAGAAGACCTTTGTTTTCTCAGCTTCAAGGTACTTTTCTTCTGGTTCAAATTCCTTGGTGTTGCATTGGGGATTTCAATACTATTTTAAGGGCTCATGAGTATTGTGGTTCGAATGACCCGACTAGAGGTCTTATGAAAGACTTTGGGAGGTGGACTGATTCTAACCACCTCTTTCATATTCCCACTTCTGGTGCCAGATTCACTTTGTCCAATGGTAGAAGTGGTTTGAGTCATACTCAGAAGAGATTAGATAGGGTGGTGTGTACTAAGTACTAGATGGGTTCATGCGTTAATTTGACTTGTTCCATTTTGCGGAAAATTATGTTTGATCATTTTTCGTTGCTCTTGAGGTTTAGTTGCCAAGCTGATAGTTACAGGTCTCAATTCAAGTTTCTTCAGATGTGGAGCTCTCATCCAGATTGTCAGAATGTTGCGGATGTTGCTTGGAACAATGTCGTTGTGGGTTTCCCCATGTATGTGTTGGCTAAGAAATTGCAAATTCTGAAAGAAAAGTTGAAAGTTTGGAATTTTAGTTGTTTTCAAAGATCTTAAAGATGTTCAGGATAAGATTGTTAATGATGGTCACTCTGATGACTTGGCTGCTCTTGAGAGGAAGACTCAAGTCAGTTTGGATCAGGCTCTTATCATTGAAGAGTTGTTTGGGAAATAGAAAGCTCGTGTTCAATAACACGTGAAAGGTGATAGGAACACTAGTTTTTTTTCACAAATTGGATAAAATTAGGAATACTACAAAGTCTTCGTAATCTTTAAAAGTTGGCAACAATATTACTACTTGCAAGGTTCAAATCTCTGACTGTGTGGTGCGACACTTCAAAGGTTTATTTAACTTTGTTTCTATTTTGCAGGACAATTATTTGGTGAAGGAGGTTATCCCTAATCTTGTTTCTGAGCAGACCAATGTTATCCTGACAATGTTGCCTTTTAAAGATGAAATTTCCAATGTTGTCTTTAGCTTGAAGAGAGACAACGCTTCTGGCCCTGATGGTTTCAGCCCTATTTTTTATCAGACATATTGGAAGACTATCAAAGATGACGTCATTAAGGCCACTCTTCAATTTTTCAAGGATGGTTGGATTAATCCAAATTATAATTCGACCATCGTTGTTTAAATTCCTAAGATCAACGAGTCTGAGAGTAGTTATCACTATAGACCAATCGCATTAACAAATTTCAAGTTTTAAATTTTAACAAAAGTTTTGGATGACAAATTAGCTCGGATTCTTCTATGCATCATCTCGAAGGAGCAAAAGGGCTTCGTTAAAGATAAAAGCATTAAAGATTGTATTTATATCACTTCTGAGGTGGCGAATATTATGCACAATAATTCTATTGGTGGAAATTTAATGGTGAAAGTTGATATTTCTAAAGCGTTCGATACTTTTGATTATGATTTTCTTCTTAATATGCTAGCTAAGTTTGGGTTCAATGTCACTTTTTGCCTTTGGATCAAAAGAATTCTTGAATCAGATAAGGTTTCTCTCTCTATTAATGGAGAGCTTCATGGTTTCTTCAACTGTCTTAGAGGTGTCTGACAGGGAGACCCACTATCTCTGTAACTATTTTGTATCGCTGAGGACTTTCTTAGTAGAGGTTTGTCTCAACTGGTCTCCAATGGTAAGATTAAGCTTATGCATGCTTGTAAGGGTGTCTTGGTTCCTTCTCATGCTTTATATGTGTTGTGAATCAGATACCTTATAACAAATTATAAACGGTTTCTTAATGATCAAGAAACACACAAGGGTTTGGGTTAATAAAGAAGAAAGCAACAATGATTGATTATTAAACTGCTATTCTTTCCTTTTTCTTAGAACAAGATTACAAGTATACAAGAATAACAAAATAACCTCTCTCTCTTGAAATTAGGATTTTATCTTCCTATTTTTCCTTGTTGTCAAGATTGGGAAACTAGTATCCTATTTATAAGAAAAATAGCACACTAACCTAATGGGCTTTTTAACAATAACCCATTACAAACTAACTTAGGGTACAAGCTAACTTAAATAATTGGGCTTACAAGCAAGGCTCAATTCAACGTGCTAACAACCCTAGCAATATTGACTAATGCATGTTAGAACAAACTTCGACTACAACACACACTACTCGCGAACAGACTTCGACCATACTAGAGTTCGATCCAACATCTCAAAAATATCCACCTTGGATCTAACTCTATAACTTCAAGAAACTAGCTTTCTTCATGCATCTTTATTAACTGCATACAGTGGAAAAACTTGCAACTGGGCAACATCTTCTTTTTATTCCTCATAACTTCCTTATAGTCTCCAGGTTCTTCGTCTAAAACCTCACTTGCAGAGATTAAGGCATAAGCTATAAGATCTGCATACCCAAGTCTCTGAGGTGGCTTGATGACTCTCCTCGACCTGTCTCTTGCTAGCGGGTAGTCATTGTCAGTCTCCTCATCTTCGACAACATCTTCTGCGTCTTCTTTGACTTCATCTGGGGTAAGCAATTCAACATCAACATGCTCCACCTCAACAGGAATCTCTCCCTGTTTCAGCTCTTCGTCAGCATCATCAGTTTTCTTGAAAGCCATTTCTGCTTCATTAAAAACTACATCTCGACTGGTGATGCACCTCATGTGACCTGGCTCTAGGCACCATAGCCTATAAGCTTTTACTCCTTCAGGGTATCCCATGAACATGCATTTCAGAGCTCTAGGTTCGACCTTGTCTTGCCTAATATGAGCATAGGCCACACAGCCAAATACTCTCAATCTGTTGAGACTAGGTGGATGTCCCGACCAAACTTCTTCAGGTGTCTTCATTTCCAAGGCAGTCGAGGGACATCTATTTATCAGGTAAGCTGCTGTCGAAATAGCTTTTGCCCAAAACACCTTCGATCCAGCACTAACCAACATGCATCTAACCCTTTCAAGGATTGTTCGATTGAATCTCTCAGCTAAGCCATTTTGTTGAGGAGTACCTGCTACAGTCTTATGCCTTGCAATCCTAGACTCAACACAGTAACTGTTGAACGCTTCATTGCAGAATTCAAGGCCATTGTCGGTTCTCAACCTCTTAACCTTTCTGCCAGTTTGAGTTTCGACCAGAATCTTCCAACTTTTGAAATTCTCAAAAGTTTCATCCTTCGTCTTCTGAATGAATATCCATAGCTTTTTGGAATAGTCATCAACGATGGATAGAAAATACCTTGCACCTGAGTGTGAAGGATTCCTTGCAGGCCCCCAAAGATCAGCATGAATGTAATCCAGGGATCCATGTGTTCTTTGCTTGCCTTTGTTAAACTTCGCCATACAAGATTTACCAAATACACAAGATTCACAAAATTCTAATTTTTCGAATTTATCACCTCCTAGCAGGTTCTGCTTTCCCAATTCGATCAGACCTCTTTCGCTGACATGGCCCAATCTCATGTGCCATAATTTTGTCTTCGACATAGATTTCGTGGATGCAATATTTGTCGAACCACTTACAACCTCAGCCTCAAGGGTATACAAGTCTTGTTTCTTCACGCCTCTCAAGACTTCCTTCGACCCCTTCACGACTCTTAGGATACTTTTCTCTCTTTGAAAAACGTATCCTTTTCTGTCGAATTCACCAAGAGAAATCATATTTCTCTTTAAGTCAGGTACATACCTGACTTCAGTCAATAACCTTATTGACTCATCATGGAGCTTGAATCTCACAGATCCAATACCTGCAATTTTGCAAGATTTGTTGTTTCCCAGCAGCACAGATCCACCATCTTGATCACATAGCTCCTCGAACAATTCTCTGTTTGGAGTCATGTGCCAAGTGCATCCTGAATCCATAATCACTCTTTTCTCGAGTTGCCACTTGAAACCACAAGAACATCAGATGAGTCGAAGTCATTTTGAACAATGGCTGTATTGTCATTACCTCCGTGATCTTTCAGGGGTTCAGGGCACACCTTTCTTATGTGACCCTCCTTCTTACAATGATAACATCGAATACTAGATGTTTCGCCACTATAAGACTTCTGTTGACTTTTACCTTTCTTCTTGTCGAACTTACCATCTTTTCGCAAAAATTTTCCCTTAACGGCCAAACCTTCGCCCACCTTCGAAGGTTTATTCTCCTTTCGTTCGTTCAAGTCCTTAGAATATAAAGCTGCTTGAACTTCTTCAAAGGTCAGGGACTCCCTTCCATACAAGAGAGTTTCTTTGAAGTGAGCATGTGTTCTGGGCAAAACACACAGCAGCAACAGTGCTTGATCTTCATCATCGATCTTCACATCAATATTTTCAAGATCAAGAATCAGCTTGTTGAACATATCCAACTGCATAGCCAACACTTTGTCTTCACTCATCTTGAATGAATATAAAGCTTGCTTCAGGTAGAGTCGATTCACCAGAGATTTGGTCATGTACAAACTTTCAAGTTTTGCCCATAATCCCGATGATGTAGTCTCCTTTGATACCTGTCGAAGAACCTTATCACCAAGGCTCAACAATATTGCGTTGTGGGCTTTCTCGATCATGCCCGTCTTTTCTTTTGCCGTTAACGCAACGTCCATGGCTGCCTCACCCTTCAACGCTTCCAAACAACCCTGCCGAACCAATAGGGCTTTCATCTTCAAGCGCCATAGACCAAAGTTGTTCACTCCGATGAACTTTTCAATCTCATACTTTGTTGAAGGCATCTTCTCCACGTTCACCGCACCAATTTTTTGTGAATCGAATACCTTATAACAAAGTATAAACAGTTTCTTAATAATTAAGAAACACACAAGGGTTTGGGTTAATAAAGAAGAAAGCAACAATGATTGATTATTAAACTGTTATTCTTTCCTTTCTCTTAAAATAAGATTACAAGTATACAAGAATAACAAAATAACCCTCTCTCTTGAAATTAGGATTTTATCTTCCTATTTTTCCTTGTTGTCAAGATTGAGAAACTAGTGTCCTATTTATAAGAAAAATATCACACTAACCTAATAGGCTTTTTAACAATTACCCATTACAAACTAACTTAGGGTACAAGCTAACTTAAACAATTGGGCTTACAAGCAAGGCCCAATTCAACATGCTAACAACCCTAGCAATATTGACTAATGCATGTTAGAACAAACTTCGACTACAACACACACTACTCGTGAACAGACTTCGACCATACTAGAGCTCGATCCAATATCTCACAATATGCCGACGATATCATTCTCTTCATTAAAGGAACTAATAGTACCCTTAATGCTATTTATGTGCTCTTCAAATGATATGCTAATTTTTTTGGCCAGGTCTGCAATCCGACTAAAATTATTATGTTTGTTGGGTCTATGTTTGTTTCTAGGTATACTATGCTAGCCAACAGAATTGGTTTCTTGGTAGGTTGGTTCCTTTCACTTATTTGGGGGTCCTTATATTTGAAGGAAGACTTAAAGTTGCTCATTTTATGCCTATTGTTGACAAAGGCAGGCGCAAACTTCCAGCGTGGAAAGCAAGTCTTTTGTCTATAGCGGGTCGAATTCAGCTAGTAAAATTTGTCATTCAGAGTATGCTAACGTATTCTATTAGAATTCACTCTTGTCTGGTTAGTCTCATTCATTTTGTTGAAAAGTGGTGCAGGAATTTCATTTGGAGTGTAGACATTGAAAGGCGTAAAATGGTGATTGTGTCTTGGAACTCTTATTGTAACGACTACAAAAGTGGTTGTTTGGGTCTGTGATTTTTGAAGAACATTAATGAGGCTTCCAATCTTGTGTCGGGCTGGTCTACTCTTAATGTTGTTGAGTCTTGGGGAGTGATTATGAAAGCTAGAATTTCCAAACACGGGCGGCAGGTTCAATATCAAGTTTTCTCTTCCATTTGGACTGGTGTCAAATCTTGGTAGAATAATCTGTTGGATAATTATGTCTGGAATGTTGGTAATGGAAAGAATATTTGGATTTGGTCGGATAATTGGTGTGGGGAACCATTATGTGATATGCTGCAGATTCCTGAAGGATTTTTTTAGAACTCAAATGCTCTGCTGAGTGATTTCATTGTAGACAACAACATAGTTTTTCCTACTGATTTGGTCTCATTATTTCTGGTTCTGCAACAGTTTACTGCAGAATTTGCTCCAAATATTTTGCATAACGACATGCTCATGTGGAAGCATACCGACAGTGGTCAACTCAATCTTAAGGATGCATACATTCATGGGAAAGGTAACATTGTTGCTTTTAAATGGGGAAAATTTATTTGGAGTTAGTTTATTCCTCCTTCTCATTCTTTGGTCTTTTGGAGACTTGGTCTTGCTAAGCTTCCAACGGATGACAAAATGATCCTAAGGGATTTTAATTTGCCTTCAACTTGCCGCCTCTGCTTCAAAGAGATGGAGAGTATTTATCATTTATTTTTCACTTGTTCCTATGCTTGTGGTATTTGGAATTGGTTACAACAAATGGTTAATTATAGTTTTCCTATTGTTTGTTTGAATAATTGGTATTCAATCATAAACATATTTGTCTCTACATAGTGTAACTTGGTGTCCATTACTGAGATTTTGAGTACTCTTCGGGTCATTTGGTATGCGCGAAACCAGGACAGATTTCATAATATGTTAATTGGAAGTCTTCTTGCTTCTCAATAGTTTCAATGACTCTTATGGCGGAAAATTCTTGAAATGGTTTCGGCAACTCTTCCATGAAAGATTTTGTGATTTTAAATAATTTCTCTTTTAATATTCATCCACCTATTCCCAAGTGTGTGAAGGAAATTTTATGGTGTCCTCCTCATCGGTTAAGTTAAAATCAACATTGATTGGGCCTCGTCTAGAGATCCTCTTAGAGTGGATTGTGGTGGTATGTTTAGAAATCATCTTGGCGGGCATTGTAGTAGCTTTGCTTGTAATTTGTCTCTGAATAATGCGCTATTTGATGAGATAATGGGAGCAATTCTTGCAATGGAATATGCATGTAACTGGTCTAATTTGTGGTTGAAGACGTATTCAATGCTGCTCATTTAAGCCTACAATAAACCATTTGTAGTGCCTTGGAAGTTATGGAACATATGGGACAATTGTATGTTAAAAATTAAGGATTTCATTATTTTGACGACACATATTTATAAGAAAGGAAATCATTGTGCAAAGTTAGTTAAATTAGGTTTATAAATCTCTAATTTTACTTGGCGGTTATCGTTGACTAGGAAGAACATCGGTCGCTATTGTTGATACATTATAAATTATAATTAATGGTAAGAATTCAAACTTTTTTTAAGTGAAAGAGGGCAATAATCCAATAAAATTAAAAGGAAAAATAAGTACAAAAATTAAGGGTTAAATACACTTTACCCTCGTAATGTGAGAGAATTATTGTTTCTTCATAGTCAACGATAACTACTACTATTAAAAACATTAGTTGCCATTAAAAAAAATATTTGACTGTATTTATCCTATAAAATATGCCAATTTCACATTATTTGATTGCATTTGTCTTCTTTTTGTATTTTAATTAGAATGTAACTTTATCTATTTTTGTTTTGTAAGTTTGCATCAGTTTAATTTTATAATATTAAAATTTTTATTAAAATAATTCTTATTCAATTTTAATAATTAATATTTTTATGCATTTTAATTAGAATTGTTAAATTAATATTAAATTTGAATTAAAATTATTATAAATAAACATAAATAAGTGGGATAAAGTTTGAATTATTTACAAACAATCACAATGGGAGTAAAAATAAATTAAATCAACTAAAAATTCTTTAAATTTTACCTGACAATTTGATCCCAAAAAAAAAGAAAGTTTAATTGTCCAATTTTTTTTTATAGTTCGTCTCAATATAGATACTCTAAAGTAGAGGTGTTCAAATAAACCGGTTATTTAAATAATTCATATCCATATTTAAATCTGATTATTAAAAATCGGTTAATTAGTAGTATGGTTTTAACTAAATCCATATTTTGGATGTATTTTTAATATAGTTTTAACCAAATCCATAACTTGGACATCCATATTCAAAATAAAAACCAAATTAGTCAATTTTTTTAATTAAAAAAAATTTTGAAAATTTTTTTCAAAAAAAAGATATTTTTATTTTGAAAAAATAATAATTTTTTCTTAAAAAAAAATATTGTTTTAATTTTTTTCAGCAAATAAATTTTTTTTCAAGATGATTTAATTTTTTTCAGTAAATAAAAATGATTTTTTCAATATAAAAGAACTTGTACCAATTTTATTTAAAATTTGAAATTAATTTTTTATGCAAAATATCCATATACATTTTTATGTTTTTTTTATTTCTTTATTCAGATTATGTTAAACCTTATTCAACGCGATTATAATCTCATTAACATTATAAAACATATCAAAATTATTCTCTATTTAATCTTAATTGCCACTAATTCACAACACACTCCAATTTTTTAATGCATTATATTAAACTAATTATTTTATTCAAAGTACAAATGAACTCACTGTTAACTATTTTTTGCCTCAAATATATTTTTATTTAAAAATACTCAGTTTCTTATACTCCCTCAATTTCTTTTCAAATGTCACTGTTTAATTTCTTACATATATTAATTCATTATTAAATTTATTTTAATTTTTCTCTTTTTTGTAATAATTATCTAAGAACATTTTAATAGCATTTAATATTATCTTGAACTGGCAATTAAAAAAAATAAAAAATTATAAAAAATACACTTAAAAACAAAACAGTGTTTTGATTCTCTCAACAACTATTCTTTAGTATGATTAATAAAAACGTTAAGTCATGTAAATTGATACAAGTTTTAAATTTTAATATAAAAGAATTTTTTTTAAAATTAATTTTTTTAGTAAATAAAAATATATTTTTTTTAAATTTTAATATAAAAGAACTTGTTTTAATTTTTTTCAGTAAATAAAAATGATTTTTTTTAAAATTTTAAAATAATTATTGTTTTTTTTAACATCAATATTTTTTTTAAAAAAAATATTATGATTTTGAAAAAACTAATTTTAAAATAAAATTAAATCAAAATTAATTATAAAGTTGGTTATGAATATAACCGATTAATAACCATTTTAAAAAATAAAAATTGATTATGAGAATTGATTTTAATAACCGATGGTAACATTAAACACCCTACTCTAAAAAGATAAAAAAATTTGAATATATATGTATTCAGAGAATTGAAATAATTAATTTAATAATTGTTTTAATATTGAAAAACTACTCACACCCACGGAAACTTCTATCGCACCTACTGTATATACGAAACTACGCTCACTACCCTCCAACCTAAACCTCTCTGCTGGTTGGGTTCCGCTTATCTCCCCTGTCCCGCGGCCGCCATTCTCTCCTTCTACGTCTCCGCCCCTCATCGATCCGTCTTCTCCTCCGTAAAACTCCGTCGTTCGTCTGTGCATGTACCACCGCCTCTGCTCTCCACCGTAACCGTTGCGTTACAAAACAACATTGAGCTTTATCCTCAGCAACACTATAATGGCTAAAGTTTGGCTAGGAATGCCCGGACCATGGGCCAACGATTATTGCGAACCATCCGATCCTTTTACAAACAAAATCGGAGGCCTCCCGGTAATTCATCTCTTCAATTTTCTCTTCCAAACTCTAATTCTATAACTATAACTGTAAGCGTAACTAATTCTCTCTTCAATTTTAACAACATTAACAGGACTGGCCCATTCCCATAGACGCCATCAATTCCGATTTGCTTCGATGTTCTACATGCGCCAATAATCTCTCTCTTGTTGCACAAGTTTACGCTCCTCTATCTCATCGTCATCATCGCATTCTTTTCATATTCAGTTGCGTTTCGCCCAAATGTGCAACCTCTTGGCGAGTTCTGCGACTTCAGAAAATTACTGACATTGACACATCTCAACGTGAACAACAAACCGAAGTTCTAAATCTTCAAAATCTCAATTCGGAATCCGATGAAGACGAAAGTGAAGAAGATATGAGTTTTGAAGAACTGGCTAATGCACTCATTCAAGCTGGAACTTTGGCTTCTTCTAATTCTAAATCTAAGAGCAAGAATCAACAGAAGAAGCGCCAACAGCACAATTTCTCTACAACAGCTTCACTTCATAATCTTAATCATAATAATAACGATGTTCCAGGTACAGAAAATATGGTTTTGGATAATGTTTGATTAATTTTAGGGCATTATCGATTTTGTGCTAAAATTGGTGTTATTTTCAGTGGTGCCTTGCTTTTATATATACACACAGGAAGAACCATCTACTGGGGATGTTAGTTCTGTATGCTCTAGCTATTCATCACTTTCTATTAAAGGGAATGGAAATTCTGTTGAGGATAATTTGCAAGGTGAAGAAACCTGGGAAACGGAACAGTATGAATATGATAAAGCTTTGACTGCTGATAGAATTTACCTCAAGTTCAAGAAACGGTTGGATGCTTATCCTGAGCAGTGTTTCAGGTTTGTAACAAATTATGCTTTGAAGTGAATTTGCCATAGAGCTAAATGCACCTTACCCGTCATTTAGTATGCATTTTGGTTTGAACCCGGTTGAATTGAAATTATTGGTTAAAGATTCCGGGTCTCCCTTTAGTTGAGTGGAGTCGATCATGCATTCATGCTATCAATTATTTTTTTCCATAGCAACATATCTTTCCATATAACATTCTTTTTTTTTTATTACTCCTTTGTGCAGATACTCGAATGGCGGCAAACCAATTTTAGCTGTAGCCGGTGAAATAAACCCTGGAAGTTGCAGGCTTTGTGGAAGACCGAGGACATTTGAGATGCAACTAATGTCCCCGTTACTATACTTTTTACAGGAAGTACTTGATGATAACCAAAGGAAAATGGTTGAAAACTGGGATTGGATGACCCTGCTCGTATATACTTGTTCGGAGGTTGGTATTCTGCCGCTAAGAATTCATCTAAAATACCAAAATGATTTACTTAACTATTCTTTGTCCTTTAACAATTGAATCACTACTCTATTCACAATGTTTCCTCTATTCACTCCCTATTTATATAAAATAATCCTAACTAAACAAAGAACTAACTCCCTAACTGATTCTCCTATGTCTATATCCTAACATCATATGCTCTTATGTATTCATTTTCTCAGAGTTGTTGTGAAGAGATCAAACAAGTAAAGTCCAATTGCGATGGCTGGATCATAGCAGAAGAAGCCGTTGTAGCTCAATGTGAGGAGTCTGCCCATTCAGCCAGGCTAATGCTCATGATCACTGATGTTGATGTAAAGAATTCAATACCTTTCATGCATAGTTAGAGATTGCATGAAGTTCGAGAGCATCATATTTAATTTCGAAAATAATTGTAGATCAATCAAAGAAAATGAATTGAGAAAAAAGTGTCTGTATTATTATGATTGTATTCTACAATAAATTTTTTGTCAGGTAACTTAACCTTCTTTCCGACTATCGAACTCTGGGTTTGAACTGCTTCCACTGCCTCCCGAGCACTTTTCACACTCATGCCAGTATGCCACAACTTTTGTAGTTTAAATGATTGCTGAATTCAGTGTCTAATTCATTTATATTTTTAAATGCCAAGAATTTTTAGTCATTGAGATGTAGCTCTGTTTAGCACATATGTAGTTCACTGTTGCAGATGTTGGAACTTGGAAGGCATTCTTCATGAAATATCAATTGATGACTATTTGTGTTATGCAAAAAAAAAGTAGTTACTCATTTGATGCATGTGAGTGGTTCTCTGCCAGAGTTTGTTGCAGACAAAAACACAAATTGATTTCTCATGTGTACTATCATGCATGTAGTATTTTGTGTTTTCATTCCCCTAAGTTTAGTACAAAATACTGAACACAATAATTATATCGTATGGGGATTTTCAAATTTCATAATGGAAACAAGTACTTTAGATGACTTGACTTTTATTAATAGAATGGATTGAATTTGATGAACAACATTTTAGACATACTTTTACAATGTTTTTGGAAACAAGTGAAAACACCTGAGAAGCAGTCAACTTAAAGCTACATGTACTTATTTGTAGATAGCTTGTAACCCGAGGAAAGGTAACCACGAAACTAAAGCCTTATTTGTAGATAGCTACTAACCCGAGGAAAGGTAACCACGAAACTAAAGCTCTTCAAGCACGCTTAAATTATCAATTGAAAAGTCACTAGGAACCATAAATTCAATGCTGTATAGATAGATATAGGTAAATGGATGTTGATTTCAAGTTTTTTGAAACAAGCATCCAAAATAGGGGTATTAAATGCATAGTGCATGCAACTTGCAATCAGTCTGAATGAGGGGTATTAAATACATAGTGCATGCAATCAGTCTGAGAGACTTGCAAGAAGTCTCTAGTGTTATTTTAACACACCCAAAAAAAGGTGAGTATAATTTTTTCGAAAGTCTATTAACAATTATTTCTGTAATATAATTTGCACGTGGTGTAAGTTTGATTTGTGAGTTAAATCTATAAACAGTTCCAGGTTTTATTTTCTATTGTGATTATTAATTTGTTTAAAATATTGGGGATACCTTTTTAGTTATGGTCATATTTTAATTTTGAATGGAATCAAATAAAATATAAACCATGCACTTTTGCAGTAAAACCAATTAGATATAAGTTGTATTACACCTCCTACATCTTTGATTAAATAATACTACTGAAATGGTCGACACATGATTCAAGTAGGGAGGAATGAAGTTGTATTACACCTCATTCTGCCTGATGCATCACTCACTTTGTTTTTTCAGCATACACTGATTAAGGTGTTGTATTTTTCTTTGTATAATAACTTGTACAAGTGTAAATAACAGAGATGGATAAAACACCACATGCCATCCAACCATTATACATATACTTTAAGTGTTCCATTGGAAAGGTTTTCTTTACAACATGTTGCTCACAATCTCCTATGTACCCTAATAAAATTTGTTGTATTCATTGCAATAGCTGTTGAACAAGCATATACTCCAACAGAGCACAGGGATGCAGATGCCAATAGAAGGACTTTCCATTGTCTCCCAGATACCAGAACTGCCAATGCAGCTAACGCAGCAACCACGGCCGAAAGGATGTTTTTCCAAGTTTGAAAAGCTTTGACGGCAGTACTACACCCTTTGCAATGTATTACATGTCTGAAATATCTATTTGCTAAATTTGGAGCATGCATTGTTCCGATGCCTCCCTTTGCAGGTGAGGAAGCTGATAGTCCTGCAACGAGTCCAGCAGGTGCATGTTCGACCACAGCAGGCTCTTTAGGCAAGGAAATAGTGCTGTGGCCGAAATGATATGGCATTCCGTGTCCCACTTTATCCATCCACTTTCGGTATTCGGCAACCCACGTGTCTGATGATTTCAAATTCAGGTATAGTTCCTTTGTTGGAACCTTCTCTTTTAGAAGAATTTCATTTTGGGATGACAAGAAACCCATGTCTTGTTCAAAAACCTTGCTGGCATTCTGATGGAAGTACCATTCCGGAAACAGTTTTATCAATGGAGATCTTTTTGTTGCTCCAAACCTCACTATCAACATAGATTTCCCTTGCCCTGTTGGTCTACAAAGGAACAGACCACTGAAGTAGCTTATTTCACCATTTTTATCAACGATTTCCCGGTTATTTTGTAGAACACAAGGAGCCTCAAACCGTAAGAAGTTAGGCTTAGAACCATCTTTCTCTCGCCCCCACCAACCTGCAAAACCTCTATCCGTTCGTTCAGTCACCTCAAAACCTAGTGGCTGTGCATCTTCTCTTTTTGCAGTCCAATCCGTTCTATCGTGCGAGATTGGAATATGAGCAGGATCCATCAAGTTTTCCAGCAGAATAGAATGATCATATGGGAGTTCATGAGTTGTTGAAATATCTTGAAACCCTGGCCTAGCAAAGTTCTCAAACCAAGGTATTTTACTTACATTTGGAGGTGTCTTTGGAGACATCCATACCCAAAGAACACCTTGCGAGTCCCTCACCTCATATGTTTTAACACAGGCTGATTTGGGAATTTTGGCATCAGCTGGAAGCTATTGAAATCAGAGAAAACAATTACTTATTAGTATCATGTCGCTATAAAGCTTTAAGATTAAGGTGAGAAAGGTACCTGAGGTATCTTCACACATTTTCCCTCACCTTCGAATTGCCATCCATGATACAGACATTCAAGCCTTCCATCAATCAACTGTCCTTCAGATAGTTTCGCGAGCCTGAATCATACAAGAGTCCAGACCAGACAAGCATTTTGAAAGGAATTAAAAAAATCAGAATTTCATATACATTAATGGAGGTACTAAATATCCTAGTCTCTTTCCGGTGTATAAGTATTGTAAAAATCTATTGCAGAAAGATAACAAACATAACCTACAAAAACCAATATCCTATTCCGAAACACATTAATATAGATCTTATTACAAGACAATCCCATTGAATTAGTTTATGTTCCTAGAGTTTGATTTCAAATCATGATATAAAACAATAAAACCAAACACTAGAAGTGAGATAAAGTATAACCAACCTGTGAGGACATCGATCTTCATAGCATTGAAACTGATCATTACCATCTCTAAACAGCACAATGTTCTTATCATACACTTTGAGACCCAATGGTGCATCATGTGGTACATTCTTAGTTAGGTACAAAGGGTACCATTCCTCTGTCCAATCATAATCTGCAACCTCTCTCTCACCCTTGCGTTCTTGCTCACTGGAAGGTCCTACTAGAACTTTCTGATCTTCTTCTCCATCAAGTAAAGTTGCATCTTTGATATCTGCAGCTGCGGCGACACACCATGCTTGCTTCCTTCTTCTTGATGACAAGGTTTTGTTGAAACTGAAATTGGAAGATGGGTTAGTACAAAGGAGTGCTTTTTTGGATGGTGGAGGTGAGACATGCAAAGCAAGATGGGTTTTTGTGGAGAGAAGAAACGAATTCAGCGACGCCATGAAGGGAGATCAAAGAGGTAGAACTAGAAACTGATCGAGGAAAAGAAAGTAGAATCAAATGAGACTTTCAGGTGGGGTGTGTGGTTCGTGTGCCATTCGTAGCCACATATTATTTATGATTCTACCATAAAAATGAAATTATGACACATTGTAACAAACCCAATTCACACATAGAAAAGATATAAAATATAGTAAAAATTTATAAAAAGAAATATCTTATCTTACAAACGAGAGTTTGCAGTAGTAATGAGTTAGAAATGATATAAAAATTTAGTATAATATGAAAAGTTATAAAAATTAGTGTTTGCCATTTTTTTAAATAATTATATTTTTTTAATTTTTTTTAAATACAAACTAATCATTTTTTTATAAATCTGTTCTAAAGAGGAGGCGTCACATGTTGTGGCTCATGCATTATTATTTTGAACTAAGATGTCATAGTGCATTGCACATGTGTTCATGTCATGCCACAGCCTATGGCGCAGGCATATGCATCTTCTAAGAGCATGCGGCATAGCCGGTGGCTACTGTGTTGTTTTGAATTATTTTATATATAGTTCATTCCTTCCCCAATATTTTCACCAATCTTCTAATTCTCTCCTTTAATAATTCTTTAACATGTCGTGTTATATTATCAAGAGAAATACCAATTTGATTTATTCAGGGGTAAAGCCTCCGATAAAGACCTGACTCTAGAACACTGAGACTTTCGAGCATCTTCAAAGAAACTTGATTTGTTGGTTAGATGGAGACATTGTCGACGGTGAAAAGATCAGAAGAGTTCAAAGATTTGCTACGGTGTACAACAACAATGGAGAAAATCGTGTATGGGAGTCAGTTAAAACTGACAGTGATTGTCATATCATAATGCATAGTTCAGAGGAAATTATCCTGATGGTTGTAATCGCATGATATGTTGCTTAGTTGTTGTATTTGTTTGTCTTATTGTCTAGTTGTTGTTTAAATTATTGTTTAGTTGTTGTTTAAATTGTTGTAACTGAATGTTGTGATCTATATGAAAAGAACGTTGTTTTCAATATCAAATAAAATGGTTACATAAAATGAATTACATATAAAATGTAAGACTAAAAATGAATTATTGAATTATGTTGTGGAGCTTGCTCCAACATTGAGATAGTTTGTATGATTGTATTCGGGATGATGGCATGAACTACATAATCTCACTATTTTTTTCGTCGTATCCATTTCGGTTTGAATACACGTGCTATTAGGGCGACCTTTTTCTTTCTTCGCATATTTTCATTGTGCCAAACTATCTCTCCTTAATAAGCAGGCCAATAATCCTCCTTCACTACCATCGGAAAGCTATTGTTGTACATACTGCATAAGTTTCTTACTTTCTAAACGACATATAGTAAGTTGGAAGAGTCTTGTCGGGCCTTTGAACATGTCGCTATGACACGGGAGCAAGGCATACAGAAGGCTTTGAACTTTTCGCAATTGCACCACCATCTATCTAGTTCGACTCGATAATATCCCCTTTGTAAAGCCCTGATTCTGAATTTCCCGTTATTTTGTTGAGTCTTTTAATTTATTGGTTAATTGTTATTTTATTGTGGAATTATATGATAATATGTTATGTGTGTGTGTTGTAGTATTTTATTAATTGGAGAGTTTTGGGAATTAATTAGAGGGTGTTTTAGATAATCCTTGATTAGTAGTTATTTTGAGAGAAATAGAGTAGAAAGAGTATAAGTGGAGAAAAGAAAGAATAGAGAGAATAGAAACCAAGAGGAAAGAAAAAGAAGAGAAAGAAAGGAAGAGAAGAGAAAATAGGAGAAAAACCTAGAATCATCAAGAATCCACTTCTAAGCTTTCGATTGATCGGGTAAGGGTGTGAAACTTTATTATTCTTGCAATGTGTATGATTATGTGTGCTCTTGTTGGTTTTGTTTTGGATTGGAGAGAGTTTTGCTCATTTTTCATTCTAGGGCATAATACGGATTTAATCGATAGAACCCGAGTTTTCGTTGGTGAAAGTAAGATTAAGTAGTAGCATTTATGTCGGGTGATGTTAGGCTAAGTGCTGGAATGAGTTGGGACTTAATCGGGTGAATCTAAGAGTTTTGTAGTGGAAGAACAGTGGGAAAATTCTGAGTTCGCAGACACTCGCTAGCACGTTCGCTAGGCGAGCTGGTCGTGAACGTTCACTAAGCGAGCAGTAGCGAGTGGTCCCAGACTTGGACAGAATGCATGTTGTGGTGTTCGTTGATAGTGAATGAGGGCAGCGAAGGTTCGCTAGGGGTTCGCCGAGCGAGCGAGGTAGCGAACGAAGTCATAGACTTCTGTTTGCCTTCGCGAGCTTGTTCGCTAGGCGAACAAGTAGCGAATACTCGCTAGGAGTTCGTTAAGCGAGTAGGTGGCGAACGTGGCAGGTTGTGTTTTTCTTTAATGTTTCCATCCGAGGTCGGGTTTCCGACTTAACTTTGATTATTTTCTTGCTCGAGGCATCGATCATGCTGAGTTATGTTATGTTGTGGGTAGTCGTATGGCGTGAATCCTAGATTATGAATTGTGGAATGTGTATGTGGTCGTTTGGCAATTTTATGTAATTGTTCGAATTAAATGGAATTGCATGGTGATATTGATGTGAATGTGCATAATTGTATGTACTTGTATGATGTGAAGAATGCTTGAATATGTTTGTAAACATGTGTGCATTTTAAAAGTGTTTAGAGTCGTGTTGCATGTGTAGCATCATGATTGCATTCTTGTATGTTTGATCCCGCGTAGGATCTGCAGAAACCTCGTGTGCCCTTGTGGGGTGTGAGCGATGGTTTAGTTACTTTGATCCCTAGGAGGATCTGCAGAAACGATCGTATGCCCTTGTGGGGTGTGAGCGATGGTTTATTTTGATTCCGTGGAGAATCTGCAGAACAGTTGTGTGCCCTTGTGGGGTGTGAGCAACCGGATTGTGTGCCCGTGTGGGGTGTGAGCAATCCTGAAACATCGTGTTCCCATGTGGGATGTGAGCGATGGGTGAACATCTTAGGCCCGACGGGGAGTTACTTCGGTAACGAGCGATGGTTCCATTTTGGTTCTTCAATTGAACCTACTGAACGAGTTGGTACTGCATTTGCATCTACATAGAGTCGTGAGTTGGTCTCTATGAGTTGCATTATCATCTTTATATGATGTTTTGGTGAAATGAACATAATTGTAAATGTTTAAGTGAAATGCTATGAATTGTGAAGCATGAATTGGTGAATATGATTAATTATGTACGTGTACATGGTGATGTATTGTAACAAGTTGTGGTGAGAAATGTGAATTTCGTGTATGTTATAATTGTGTTTTATGATATATATATATATAATTTTATGCATTGTTTGTTATGATAATGTTTCTCATCCTTCTGTTGTTTTATAATGCTCTATGAGGCATTGCAGAGTAGAATGCTGGAGGTCTTTTGTGAAGCGAGTCTTCATTTCTTTTGGTTAGATGGCTCTTATATGTAACACTAGATAGTTGGGAATTGTTTTGATTCTTTTGTGATACACATGTATATGTATATGCTGCTAAATGTTTTGTAAACTTAACTGATGAATTGAATTAGTCTGAATATTTTATAAAATGCTTATGTCAATGAAGTTATTTCAATGTTTAGATGTTTCCGCTATATTCCAAATGTTGATATGTGGGTTATAAGTGTTATGCTTTGTTTTTAGTTGAGATTTACCCCTTTTCTTACATATCTTTATGAGCAAGTATTATTTATGTTCCATTTCGATGATAATGTGATGCGCCTCTTTTATACCATGTTTTAATTTATACTCTGATGAAACTTTTATTAATTGCTTAAATGATTTAAGTGTTTATTTTGGGGGTATAGAAAGGGGGTGTTACATTAAGTGGTATCAGAGCCAGTGTTGAGTCAGTTGTGTCTGTCTTCTTATTGTGTTGGTTAAACGGGTGTTTGACCTTGTTGTTATTTTTGGGAATCCTCAGAATATGGCTGGTCGTAATGACACTGCTATGGCTGCGGCATTGGAGGCTATGGCAAGAGCGGTGCAAGGTGCGCCGAATGTGAATGCGAAAGATGAGTTTAGAAAGAATCAGTCGCCTGTATTCAAAGGAAGGGTTGATCCTGACGGTGCTCAAATCTGGTTGAAGGAGGTTGAGAGAATCTTTAGAGTTATGAACTGTGCTGAAGGAAACAAGGTGAGACTTGGGACTCATATGTTGAGGGAAGAGGCTGATGATTGGTGGGTCAGTATGAGGCAAGTTCTTGAGGTAGATGACGAGGAAATTACTTGGGATTTGTTCCGCACTGAATTTTTGAGGAAGTACTATCCTGAGAGTGTGAAGGGTAAAAAGGAAATGGAATTTCTTGAGTTGAAACAAGACAACATGTCTGTGGTAGATTACACGGCTAAGTTTGTGGAACTAATGCAGTTTCATCCTCATTATGCAGCTGTTACAGCAGAGTTCTCTAAATGCATTAAGTATGAGAATGACTTGCGTCCGGAGATAAAGCAAGCGGTGGGTTACTAGAGGATACGAAGATTTTCGGACTTGACCGAATGTTGTAGGATTTTTGAAGAGGATAGTAGAGCTCGTTCTACTCACTACAAGCGTTTGAGTGAGAAGGCAAGCAACAAGTGAAGAGTGGACCTTATGTGACGCCTGTTGATAAGGGCAAGTATATGGGAAACTTCGATAGGAAATCGGGAGGTGGAAGTTCGGGTGCAGTCAAATGTTACAAGTGTGGCGTGATGGGTCACAAATCTTTTGAGTGCGGGAAGTCTATGGAGAAGTGTGCTACTTGTGGAAGTTTTGGATATACCACTTCTGAGTGTAGAAGGAATGTGGTAAAGTGTTTTAACTGTGGAGAAGTTGGTCATATTAGCACCAAGTGTACCAAACCAAAGCAAGCTCAGTCGGATGGAAAAGTATTTGCATTAGCCGGTTCAAACACTACTAATGCAGATCGCTTGATTAAAGGTACGTGTTTTATTAATGATATGCCTTTAGTTGCTATTATTGATACTGGAGTGACTCATTCGTTCATTTCTCTTGAATGTGCTAAGAGTTTGGGTTTGCGCATGGTTTCTTTGAGTGGTGGCATGGTTATTGAGACTCCTGCTTCAGGGTCGGTAACTACTTTTTTGGTGTGCGTAAGTTGTCCCTTGACCATGTATGGTAAAGACTTTCTTATGGATTTGGTGTGTTTTCCGTTGGAAGGCTTGGATGTGATTTTGGGTATGAATTGGTTGCAATTTAATAGAGTTCATTTAGATTGCTATCATAAGTTGGTAAGGTTTCCTTCTTTGGAATATGATGAAAGTGAGAGCTTTCTATCCACTAAAGAGTTGAAGAAACTTTTGGCGGACGAAGCTCAGTTGTTTGGTTTATTTGCATCGTTGTCGGTAGAGGACAAGGTTGGACTTGATGTGTTTCCAGTGGTGTGTGAATTTCCATAAGTATTTCCGGAGGATGTTACGGATGTACCGTCGGAAAGGGAAGTTGAATTTTCTATTGATCTAATTTCGGGTACTAGACCAATTTCGATGGCACTGTATCATATGTCAGCATCAGAATTGGTAGAGTTGAAGGAGCAGTTGAGTGAATTGTTAGAAAATAGATTTATTAGACCAAGTGTTTCTCCTTGGGGTGCACCGGTGTTGTTAGTAAAGAAAAAGGATGGGAGTATGTGGTTGTGTATTGATTATCGACAGTTGAAAAAAGTGACAATTAAGAATAAGTATCCGCTTCCTAGAATTGATGATTTGATGGACCAATTGGTTGGAGCACGAGTTTTTAGCAAGATTGATCTAAGATCAGGTTATCACCAGATTCGTGTGAAGGAAGGAGATG
Organism: Lathyrus sativus; assembly: GCA_963859935.3. Taxonomy (NCBI): domain Eukaryota; kingdom Viridiplantae; phylum Streptophyta; class Magnoliopsida; order Fabales; family Fabaceae; genus Lathyrus; species Lathyrus sativus. Next base: position 614,711,367 of record OZ012739.1, on the reverse strand, counting down.
TTCAAAAGACGGCTTTTAAGACACGGTATGAATATTACGAATATTTAGTGATGCCATTCGGAGTTTCTAATGCGCCAGGTGTGTTTATGGAGTACATGAATCGTATTTTTCATGAGCAGTTGGATCATTTTGAGGTTGTGTATATTGACGACATTCTGATTTATTCTAAGTCTCAAGAAGAGCATGAGGAACATTTAAGAGTTGTGTTACAGATTTTGAGGGAGAAGCAATTGTATGCCAATTTGTCGAAGTGTGAATTTTGGTTGTCAGAAGTGAGCTTTCTTAGGCATGTTATTTCAGGTGATGGTATTAGTGTTGATCCGTCTAATATTGATGTGGTAATGCAATGGGAGACGCCTAGAACAGTTACGGAGATTCGAAGCTTCTTAGGCTTGGCAGGTTATTACTGGAGATTTATTGAAGGGTTTTCGAAGTTGGCACTTCTGTTAACGCAGTTAACTTGTAAGTGAAAGGCTTTTATTTGGGATGTTGATTGTGAGAAGAGTTTTATGGAGTTAAGGAGAAGATTGACAACATCGTCGATCTTGATTTTGCCAAATCCTACAGAACCTTTTGTGGTATATTGTGATGCTTCTTTGACTGGTTTGGGTGGTGTTTTGATTCAAGGTGGGAAGGTTGTGGCTTATGCTTCTAGGCAGTTAAGAATGCACGAAAAGAATTACCCTACTCATGATTTGGAATTAGCGGCCGTGGTATTTGTGTTGAAAATTTGGAGGCATTATCTTTATGGTGCAAGATTTGAATTTTTTTGTGACCACAAGAGTTTGAAGTATTTATTTGATCAGAAGGAATTGAATATGAGGCAAAGAATATGGCTAGAGCTTTTGAAGGACTATGATTTTGGATTAAATTATCATCCGGGTAAGGCAAATGTGGTGGCCGATGCCTTAAGTCGGAAGTCTTTGCATGTGTCCGCAATGATGGTAGAGGAATGGGAATTATTGGAGAATTTCAGAGATTTGAGTTTGGTTTGTGATATGACGTCGAGGAGCGTGAGACTTGGCATGCTTCATATCACGGACGATTTTCTTGCAACCGTTTGCGAAAGGCAAAAGTTGGACTTGAAGTTTGTTGACTTGATGACAAAAGAGAATGAAGATTTCAAAGTTGATGATTTTGGAGTTTTGAGGTTTCGTGGTCGTATTTGTATTCCTGATGATGCGGAGTTGAAAAGAATGATATTGGAAGAAGGACATCGTAGTAATTTGAGTATCCATCCGGGAGCAAATAAGATGTACCAAGACTTGAAGAAGATCTTTTGGTGGTCTGGGTTGAAGAGAGATGTGGATCAGTTTGTGTATGCGTGTTTGACTTGTCAGAAGTCTAAAATGGAACATCAGAAACCTATGGGATTAATGCAACCGTTGGATATCCCAGAGTGGAAATGGGATGGTATCTCGATGGATTTTGTTACGGGGTTGCAGAATACGCAGAGAGGTCACAATGCAATTTGGATGATTGTTGATAGACTTACGAAATCTGCTCACTTTATTCCTATTGATATTAGTTATCCTTTGGAGAAGTTAGCTGAGATCTATGTTCGGGTGATTGTGAAGTTGCATGGATTTCCCAAGAGCATTGTATCGGATAGAGATCCAAGGTTTACTTCAAGGTTTTGGGAAAGTTTGCAAAAGGCTTTGGGTTCTCAGTTAAGATTGAGTTCGGCTTATCATCCGCAAACGGATGGTCAAACCGAAAGGACAATTCAATCGTTGAAAGATCTATTACGAGCTTGTGTGCTAGAGCAAGGTGGTACATGGGATAGTTATTTAGCGTTGATTGAATTCACCTATAATAACATTTTTCATTCGAGTATCGGTATGGCTCCATTTGAAGCTTTGTATGGTCGAAAATGTCGAACACCTTTGTGTTGGCATGAGACTGGTGAGAGGTCGGTGGTTGGAACGGAGTTGGTACAGCAGACGACGGAGAAGGTGAGGTTGATTCGAGAAAAGTTGAGAGCTTCTCAGAGTAGGCAGAAAAGTTATCATGATAAGAGAAGGAAGGATCTTGAATTTCAAGAGGGCGACCATGTGTTTTTTAGAGTTACGCCGGTTACGGGTGTGGGTCGTGCTTTGAAGTCGAGGAAGTTGACTTCTCGTTTCATCGGTCCGTATCAGATTATTGCACGAGTTGGTGTTGTGGCTTATCATGTGGCGTTGCCTCCGAGTCTTTCAAATTTGCATGATGTGTTTCATGTTTTGCAACTTCGGAAGTATGTTCTGGATCCGTCACATGTTATCCCTATGGACGAGGTTGAAGTAAGAGATAACCTTACAGTGGAAGCTTTGACGATTAGAATTTTGGACCGTGAGATTAAGAAGTTAAGAGGCAAGGATATCGCGTTTGTGAAAGTAGCATGGGGAGGTGCTGCAGAAGGCGATATGACTTGGGAATTGGAAAGTAAGATGCGAGAGTCGCATCCAAAGTTGTTTGGATCAGGTAATATTTTTGAGGACGAAAAATTTCTAAAGTGGGGGAGAGTTGTAACGCCCCGATTCTGAATTTCCCGTTATTTTGTTGAGTCTTTTAATTTATTGGTTAATTGTTATTTTATTGTGGAATTATATGATAATATGTTATGTGTGTGTGTTGTAGTATTTTATTAATTGGAGAGTTTTGGAAATTAATTAGAGGGTGTTTTAGATAATCCTTGATTAGTAGTTATTTTGAGAGAAATAGAGTAGAAAGAGTATAAGTGGAGAAAAGAAAGAATAGAGAGAATAGAAACCAAGAGGAAAGAAAAAGAAGAGAAAGAAAGGAAGAGAAGAGAAAATAGGAGAAAAACCTAGAATCATCAAGAATCCACTTCTAAGCTTTCGATTGATCGGGTAAGGGTGTGAAACTTTATTATTCTTGCAATGTGTATGATTATGTGTGTTCTTGTTGGTTTTGTTTTGGATTGGAGAGAGTTTTGCTCATTTTTCATTCTAGGGCACAATACAGATTTAATCGATAGAACCCGAGTTTTTGTTGGTGAAAGTGAGATTAAGTAGTAGTATTTATGTCGGGTGATGTTAGGCTAAGTGCTGGAATAAGTTGGGACTTAATCGGGTGAATCCAAGAGTTTTGGAGTGGAAGAACTGTGGGAAAATTCTGAGTTCGCAGACACTCGCTAGCACGTTCGCTAGGCGAATTGGTCGCGAACGTTCGCTAAGCGAGCAGTAGCGAATGGTCCCAGACTTGGACAAAATGCATGTTGTGGTGTTCGTTGGTAGAGAATGGGGGTAGCGAAGGTTCGCTAGGGGTTCGCTGAGCGAGCGAGGTAGCGAACAAAGTCAGAGACTTCTGTTTGCCTTCGCGAGCTTGTTCGCTAGGCGAACAAGTAGCGAATACTCGCTAGGAGTTCGCTAAGTGAGTAGGTGGCGAACGTGGCAGGTTGTGTTTTTCTTTAATGTTTCCATCCGAGGTCGGGTTTCCGACTTAACTTTGATTATTTTCTTGCTCGAGGCATCGATCATGCTGAGTTATATTGTGCTGTGGGTAGTCGTATGGCGTGAATCCTAGATTATGAATTGTGCAATGTGTATGTGGTCGTTTGGCAATTTTATGCAATTTTTCGAATTAAATGGAATTGCATGGTGATATTGATGTGAATGTGCATAATTGTATGTACTTGTATGATGTGAAGAATGCTTGAATATGTTTGTAAACATGTGTGCATTTTAAGAGTGTTTAGAGTCGTGTTGCATGTGTAGCATCATGATTGCATTCTTATGTGTCTGATCCCACGTAGGATATGCAGAAACCTCGTGCCCCCTTATGGGGTGTGAGCGATGGTTTAGTTACTTTGATCCCTAGGAGGATCTGCAGAAACGATCGTGTGCCCTTGTGGGGTGTGAGCGATGGTTTATTTTGATTCCGTGGAGAATCTGCAGAACAGCTGTGTGCCCTTGTGGGGTGTGAGCAACCAGATTGTGTGCCCGTGTGGGGTGTGAGTAATCCTGAAACATCGTGTGCCCATGTGGGGTGTGAGCGATGGGTGAACATCGTAGGCCCGACGGGGAGTTACTTCGATAACGAGCGATGGTTCCATTTTGGTTCTTCAATTGAACCTGCTGAACGAGTCGGTACCGCATTTGCATCTACATAGAGTCGTGAGTCGGTCTCTATGAGTTGCGTTATCATCTTTATATGATGTTTTGGTGAAATGAACATAATTGTAAATGTTTAAGTGAAATGCTATGAATTATGAAGCATGAATTGGTGAATGTGATTGATTATGTACGTATACATGGTGATGTGTTGTAACAAGTTATGGTGAGAAATGTGAATTTCATGTATGTTATAATTGTGTTTTATGATATATATAATTTTATGCATTGTTTGTTATGATAATGTTTCTCACCCTTCTGTTGTTTTATAATGCTCTATGAGGCATTGCAGAGTAGAATGCTGGAGGTCTTTTGTGAAGCGAGTCTTCATTTCTTTTGGTCAGATGGCTCTGATATGTAACACTGGATAGTTAGGAATTGTTTTGATTCTTTTGTGATACATCTGTATATGTATCTGCTGCTGAATGTTTTGTAAACTTAACTGATGAATTGAATTAGTCTGAATGTTGTATATAATGCTTATGTCAATGAAGTTATTTCAATGTTTAGATGTTTCCGCTTTATTCTAAATGTTGATATGTGGGTTATAAGTATTATGCTTTGTTTTGAGTTAAGATTTACCCCTTTTGTTACATATCTTTATGAGCAGGTATTATTTATGTTCCGTTTCGATGATAATGTGATGCGCCTCTTTTATACCATGTTTTAATTTATACTCTGATGAAACTTTTATTAATTGCTTAAATGATTTAAGTGTTTATTTTAGGGGTATAGAAAGGGGTTGTTACACCCTTGGCCTACCAATAACCGCTTTGGTAAGAGCAACCTTCTGTATTATTGATTCAATAGCTTTCACGAGATTTGTTGTTATGTGTGTAAGAGCAAGATTTGTCTCTACAGGATTATCTCTATGTTTTGATGATAACAATTGAGTATTTGTGAAAGAACCATTTTATGGTTTAATGTTTGTTATGTGCAGGTCATATTAAATTAAATATATTAGACCAAACAAACAAAAGCAACGTGTGCAGCTAGTAATATATGGAATTACTATGTGTAACGTCATGAAGCGCTTGGGAGAAGCTAGTTTGCTTATGTATCTGATCACCATCAGTAAGGAACCAAGGATGCTGTATATTGCAGTTGCAATGCTCCTGTGGTTTATGATCTGAAGAAGTGCATCTGATCTAAAAGCAAATGAAGCTCAGTGAAGAAGCAAGTTTGTTTCTACATCTGATCATGTTCAGTAAAGAATCAAGGATGCTGGATATTGCAGTTGCAATGCATCTACAGATTCTGCTCTGAGTTGTGCATCTGATCTGGAAGCTAACGAGCGTCTCTGAAGAGTGAGCCTTCTAAAGAACTGAAGTGCTGAAGAATCTGATGACTTGAAGTTCTGAAGGCTGAAGGCTCTGAAGACCAAGTGCGTCAAGACTCTGAAGACATGTTCTGAAGGACAAAACTCTGAAGACTCTGAAGACATGTTCTGAAGGTCAAGACTCTGAAGACTCTGAAGACATGTTCTGAAGGTCAAGACTCTGAAGATATAATCATCTGAAGAAGTTTGTGCTGAAGACTCTAATGACTTGAAGTTCTGAAGGCTGAAGGCTCTGAAGACCAAGTGCAAAAGACTCTGAAGACCAGACTCTGAAGAAGAAAGATTATGAAGCTTCACCAGACAAGACGTGTTCAATCAGATGAGCTGTTGCTATCAACTCTGATGAACAAAGTGCTGAAGTCAGAATATGATGTTTACTATGCTATCTATACCAAAGTAGTTTCTGAACTACTCATCTGTAACACATCAGAAGAACCAAGCCAGAAGCAAATTTGTCCAAGCTGTTAAATGGAATATTACCGTTGCAAGAAAAGGACAAGAAAGTGATGTCATCCAACACGTGCTTATCTATCCGTTGGAATATGACCGTTGGAAATAGAAAGGACTTTTCTATCCTCACAACGTCATTCTTGGAAGCACTATAAAGGCAGAATCATTTGATTATTCAAATGCTGCTTGGTGAGCTGAAGTGGTTACTAAGTGGCTGGAGCTGTTGCTCGTATTTGCTACTAGAGCTGTTGCTCTGTTGCTACTGTTACAAAGAGAAGAAAAGCTTAAAATGAAAAGAAGCCTTAGTGCTCACACACAGAAAAGCTTTTAAGCAATATGGAAACTGTACTCAATAATCTCTTAGAGATTTATTATTAGATTAGTTTCTATATTAGAAAGCAAGGAGTTGTTGCTCAATACTTGCTAGGAACTTAATTAGGAGTAATCTGCTTATTTGAGAAGCACTTATGTAATCTCCGGCAACACAAATTCTATTTTAGAATTAGTGGTTCCTCAAGTGATCTTGTGAAGATCAGTATACTTGAGATGACAAGTGACAGTAGTCATTTGTGGAAATCCTAATAGGAGATCTTTAGTGATCGGATTCTATTAAGGTGTCAATGAACGTTATATCCTTGGGGATCCCTGAACGTGTCATTGTCAAATTGTTAGTCACTTGCAGTTAGCTTGTGCATCTGTAATCTGTTTGGTTATAGTGGATTAAGTCCTTGCAGTGAGTAAGGCGAAATCACCTTGGAAGGGTGGACTGGATTAGCTTGAGAGTTGCTCAAGTGAACCAGGATATATCTTGTGTTCTTTATTTGTTTAGTTTATTATTTATGCTTCCGCATTGCCACATCTATAAACAATACAGAAGAGACTCTGAATGAAAGTCATCAAGATTCTGAAGATACTGAATATACAACACGCTGCATATATTATCAAGAATCTGAATGAAAGAAGACTCTGAGTGAAGAGACTCTGAATGAGAGAAGACTCTGATCTGAGTGAAGACTCTGATCTAAAAGCATGTTACGCTTCAAGCACACTGCTGCACCAGACTCTGATTCAGCAACATCAGAAGGACTTCTAGGCTCTGAAGTTTTCAGAAGATTCTGAAGACTGAAGACTCTGATATTGATTGTTGATCTGAACTATCAGAAGAATCATTTGAAGAAGATGTCCAAAGTTTTAAGTAACCAAATACCCAATTCAAACCCCCCCTTTCTTGTGTATTTTTCACACCTTCAATGTGGCCCCATCGTTGACTATTGTTGAATAACCTGATCCACTTCTCCAATAGAATATTATTGATCTATCTTACTGCATCTACATTTCTCAATCTGATCTCTTTGCAGTAGTGTTTGAAAGAAGGTTCTGTTAATAAATACCTTGTGTTCACAACCTTCTTCTGAAGCGTCTTGTCTTTGATCTCCTGTATGCAATTTTGAGTGACGTGTCTAATGCAATAGACATGCATAGAAGGAGGATTTTGTCAGTCATTATCAAGGTTTTTATAAGCACTCTCAATAGATGGATATTTTTTTCCTAAAATCAAGCATAAGTTAGGTTGTGGAGAAACTTATAATCGAAGATTTTTGAGAAAAAAACTCTATCCACCACCCTTCAACTAGAGCGAAGGCTATTATTAAAATGTCGTTGTTGCCATCTTGAGAAAGTAAGTTTATCTTATTATTCCCACTTACTTACCTTATACTACAACTAACTGTAAATAATTTATTTTCACTCTTTTCAGTTTAGGTGGTCTGTTCTTGGGATGAACTACAACAAATTTCTCAAACACGCTATGACGGTCTATCGAAATCTTATATATCACCTTGGACTAGACGATGTATTGCAACTAAACAATCCATCATATTGATAATTTAGTTTTAATATTACCAATTTACAAATATTCAAATCATATATTTTTCCTATACAGTTTATTTAGAGGTCGTATTTGGGTCTCGACCATGAGGTTAACCTCGTTGATGCTGCAGTTTGGACTACAAAAACACCAATCATCGGGTTCACTACTATTGAGATGCACTCAAGTTGTTAGAACACAGATTGGTTATTAAATATATCTCTATGTTTTTATTATAACACCAATGAAATTTTGTATTAAGAAAATATATACTCTAATTTTGTTCAAGTGTTTTTATTTCAGATATTCAATTAAATATTCTCATGAAAGCAAAAATGCATTTGAACATTACTCTACGCTAGGCTCTGAGCATCAGAAGCAACTCATCAAAAGACTCTGAGCGCTGTCAGAAGAGACTCTGAAGCAGAAGCTGTAGAAGACTCTGAAGCGTAGCTGTAGATTTTGTATGAAGAGTTTCAAGCATTGTTTCAGAAGACTCTGGTAGTACTTTACGCTGCAAGTACAGAGACTCTGATAGTCAAACTCTGATCTAATTGATACTCACGCTGAAGCACATTTGCTGCAAGACTCTGATAACATCAAACTCTGATGTTGATAACTTTGAGATAGAAGCTTGTTGAAGAAGATGTTATTCAAATAAAGATCTGTTGGTATATTCCTTGTCTTTATCTGAACGACTCTTTCCTTATTCATGTATGGCACAGGAAATCAGACAAAAGGGATTTGTCTGAACATTCCTCTTCTGGGAAAGCTAAAGTCAATAGAAGACAAAAGGTTATAGCTACACAGCAGTGCACAGTCTTCTAGCATTGGACTTTCTGTTCTATAAAAGTATGTCTTCAACAACATATCAAAGTTGACGAATTACTTAAGAAAAATCTATTGATAAATTATTCAACAACTCTCATACAACTTTATTATTCAAAGCTGAATAGTTTTCTTATTCGTTCTTAATATTTGTGTAAAAATCATTGTTGTGATTATAGCTTTTTAGAAGCAACTCAAACACTTTTGTTAGTTTACGTTTTTTGTAAAAGGTTCCTTAAGAAGACAAAGTTGTGGTCAGGATTTCTTGAGAAGACTAAGACAGTTTGTCTTAGTGGTTGACACTGTAATCAGTTTGAATATAGTGGATTAAGTCCTTGTTGAGAAAGGAAAATCACCTTGGTAGGGTGGACTGGATTAGTTGAGTTCAACGAACCAAGATAAAAATACTGTGTTATTTTTTATTGCTATAATTGTTTCAAAACCCTTATTAAACCCCCCTTCTAAGTGTTTTTCCCACCTTCAGTTGGTATCAGAGCTCCGGCTCTGTTTTGCTATCACTTAACCGTGAAAGAGAAAAGATCTAGTGGGAAAACTCTTGATATATTTTTGGTTGATACATTATGGCTGAAGCTTCAACATCCAACAACAAATATGAAGACAGAGATAGAATCAGCACCAAACCTCCCATGTTTAATGGTGAGAAGTTTGATTACTGGAAATATAGAATTGAAAGCTTCTTTCTAGGATATGATGCTGACCTTTGGGACTTGGTCATTAATGGTTATGTTCACCCCACTGATGGGGATGTCAAAAAGATTGACAGAAAGTTAATGACTGAAGCTCAGAAGAGAGAATTAAGGAATCATCATAAAGCAAGAACCATCCTACTAAATGTTATATCTCATATTGAGTATGAGAAGATCACTAACAGAGAAACAACATTTGATATGTTTGAATCTTTGAAGATGACTCATGAAGGAAACTCCCAAGTAAAGGAGACCAAAGCTCTGGCGCTGATCCAGAAATATGAAGCCTTCAAAATGGAGGAATCCGAATCTGTAGAAGCTATGTTCTCTAGATTCCAGATTCTCACAGCTGGCTTAAAGGTTTTGGACAAAGTTTACTCCACTGCTGATCATGTCAAGAAGATCATCAGAAGTTTGCCATCAAGGTGGAGACTAATGGTCACAACACTGAAGCTTACAAAGGATCTGAACAAGATCACGTTGGAGGAACTGATCAGCTCTTTGAGGAGTCATGAGATTGAGCTAGAAGAAGACGAACCTCAGAAGAAAGGTAAGTCTGTTGCTTTAAAGTCTAACAAAACTGCCAAAGCTTTGCAGGTTATAGAAGAAAGTTCTTTGTCCCTGCTGTCCAGAAGGAGCAGCAAACTCTAGAAGCATAAACAGAAGAAGTTCAGAAACTTCAAGAAACCAGATCAACGTAAAGAGTCCTCTGGACACAGAAGATCTGGGAAGAAAGAAGTGGTCTGCTACGAGTGCAAGGAACCTGGACACTATAAAAATGAATGTCCAAAACTTTTGAAGGAGAAGCCAAGAAGGAAGTTTGATAATAATAAGAAAGTTTTGATGGCTACATGGGATGATTCAGATGCATCTGAATCCTCATCAGAGTCAGAAGAAGAATGTGCAAACATGGCACTGATGGCAGACGTGGAAGATCATGATGAAGGAACATCTGGATCTGAATCTGAATCTGATTCATAAGAGGTATTTCTGAACTTTCTAGAGCAGAACTTATTGAGAGTTTATCTGAAATGCTGAAAAACTATAGTAAGATTAAGCTCAAGTACAAGAAGCTTGAAAACAATCTTGTATCTGAGAATGATCTTCTGAAATCAGAAGTTGCTGAGCTTAAAGCAAACAATTTTAAAATTAAAAATGAATTAGAAAAAGCTCAACAAGATTCTGAAGTTGAAACCAAGTCAAAATATAAAAGCATTTTAGAAGAATATGACTATAGTTTTCAGAAGTTTATGTCAAGAGGCTTAGATAGAAGCAAGATGGCTTCAATGATCTATGGCGTGAGCAGAAACAACAGGAAGGGTATTGGATATGAATCTTCTTTTGAAAAAGATTTAAATCCAACACCTATGGATAAACTGATCATTAAGCATACTCCTCTATATACTCACTTTAAGTATGATCACCTTAATGATATTAAGCACACACGTTCTGATCAGAACACACCTGTGTTTAAACCTAAAGTTCGTCAGAACAAACCTGTTGTCAAAAGACAAAAGTTCAGACAAACCTTTAAGGCAACTAACCTTAAAGGACCCAAAAAGATCTGGGTACCTAAGGATAAAATAATATTTATTGCAGATGTATTTAGCAGCAAAGTCAAGACACCAATCATGGTACCTAGACTCTGGCTGCTCACGTCACATGACGGGAAGAAGGTCTATGTTCCAAAGCCTGGAACTTAGATCTGGAGGAGACGTCAAGTTTGGAGGGAATCAGAAGGGAAAAATGGTTGGCTCTGGAACTATTGGAAATGGTAACCTTCCTTCCATATATAATGTCTTACTTGTTGAAGAATTAACACATAACTTATTGTCCATAAGTCAATTAAGCGACAATGGTTATGACATAATCTTCAATAAAAAATGTTGCAAAGCTATGAGTCAAAAGGATGGCTCAATCCTCTTTAATGGAAAAAGGAAGAACAACATTTACAAAATTAATCTTTCAGAACTTAAGGTTCAAAATGTAAAATGTCTTATGTTTATTAATGATGAGCAATGGGTCTGGCACAGAAGATTGGGGCATATTAGTATGAGACGTATATCTCAGATTAATAAACTCAATCTGGTCAGAGGACTTCCTCAGTTGAAGTTCAACTCAGATGCTCTTTGTGAAGCATGTCAGAAAGGAAAATTTTCAAAATCCTCTTTTAAAGCTAAAAATGTTGTTTCAACCTCAAGACCATTAGAGCTGCTTCATATTGATCTGTTTGGACCAGTGAAAACTGTATCCATCAGAGGCAAGAAGTATGGATTAGTCATTGTTGATGACTACAGCAGATGGACATGGGTAAAATTCCTAAAACACAAGGATGAGTCACATTCTGTGTTCTTTGACTTCTGCAAACAAGTCCAAACTGAAAAAGAATTTAAAATTGTTAAAGTCAGAAGTGATCATGGTGGAGAATTTGAAAATAAATTTTTTGATAATTTTTTTAAAGAAAATGGCATTGCACATGATTTCTCCTGCCTTAGAACTCCTCAACAGAATGGAGTTGTAGAGAGGAAAAATAAAACATTGCAAGAAATGGCCAGAACCATGATCAACGAGACAAACATGGCAAAACATTTTTGGGCAGAAGCAATTAACACATTCAGAACAGAGTGTCTGTAAGACCTATTCTGGAGAAGACTCCATATGAATTATGGAGGAATAGAAAGCCCAACATTTCTTATTTCCATCCTTTTGGATGTGTATGTTTTATGTTGAATACTAAAGAGAATCTGAACAAGTTTGATTCTAAAGCATAGAAGTGTTTCATGCTTGGATATTCTGAATGCTTTAAAGGCTACAGAGTATACAATACTGAGACACAAATTGTGATGGAATCAATTCATGTTAGATTTGATGATAATCTTGGCAATCAAAAGCCAAAGCAGCTTGAAAATTCTGCAGATAGAGAAGTGCTTCTCACAGACTCTGAAGACTCAGAGGCAGATAAGGCTCAAGCTAAAGAATCAGAAGCAACACCAGATGCAACTCCCTTGGCTGCTCAGATGAACAACTTGAATATTTCTGAAGAACCAAATGTTAAAGGATCATCCAGAATCAAGGCTTCTCATCCAGAAGAAATGATCATTGGAAAGAAGGATGACCCTATCAGAGCAAGATCTTTTATCAGATCATCTGGAACGTCTTTATTTGGTCTGGTGTCATTCATTGAACCAACCTCTGTGGATGAAGCTCTGCAAGACAATGATTGGATAGTTGCCATGCAAGAGGAGCGAAATCAATTCACAAGGAATAACGTTTGGGATCTGGTTCCAAAACCAAAAGGATTTAACATCATTGGAATTAAATGGGTCTTCAGAAACAAACTGAATGAGCAAGGAGAAGTTGTTAGAAACAAAGCAAGACTAGTTGCTCAAGGATATAGCCAGCAAGAAGGAATTGATTACACAGAGACTTACGCTCCTGTGGCCAGGTTAGAGTTTATTCGTTTATTAATTTCTTTTGCTGCACAAAATAACATCACTCTATATCAGATGGATGTTAAGACTGCCTTCTTAAATGGTATTATAGAAGAGGAAATTTATGTTCATCAACCTCCTGGTTTTGAAAATGATAAATTTCCAGAACATGTTTTTAAACTTAAGAAATCACTCTATGGTTTAAAACAAGCTCCCAGAGCTTGGTATGAGAGATTGAGTAATTTTCTTCTGGAAAAGAATTTTATCAGAGGCAAAGTGGATACAACTCTCTTCTGTAAATCATTTAAGAAAGACTTGTTAATTTGTCAAATGTACATAGATGATATTATATTTGGCTTTACAAATATTACGCTTAGAAAGGAGTTTGCTCTATCTATGAAGGCTGAATTTGAGATGAGCATGATGGGAGAACTCAGATTCTTTTTGGGAATTCAAGTTAACCAAACTCCAAAATGCACCTACATACATCAGACAAAGTATGTGAAGGAGCTTCTGAAGAAGTTTAACATGACTGAAAGCAAGTTAGCAAAGACTCCAATGCATCCTAAAAGCACTCTAGGTAAGGAAGAGGTAAGTAAAAAGGTAGACCAGAAGCTCTACAGAGGTATGATTGGTTCTCTTCTGTTTTTGACTGCTTCTAGACCTGATATCCTCTTTAGTGTTTGTCTGTGTGCTAGATTCCAATCAGATCCTAGAGAATCTCACTTAATAGCTGTTAAGAGGATTCTGAGGTATCTGAAAGGTACTACTAATGTGGGCTTGTGTTACAGAAAATCAGATGAATTTAAATTAGTTGGATTATGTGATGCTGATTACGCTGGAGATAGAGTTGAAAGGAAAAGTACTTCTGGAAGCTGTCAGTTTCTGGGAAGCAACCTAATCTCTTGGTACAACAAGAAGCAATCCACAATAGCTGTTTCAACCACAGAAGTAGAATATATAGTTGCAGCTGGTTGTAGCACTCAGATGCTCTGGATGAAGAGTCAACTAGAAGATTATAAGATATATGAGAGTAATATTTCTATCTTCTGTGATAATACTTCTGCTATATGCTTGTCTAAAAATCCAATTTTACACTCTAAAGCTAAGCATATAGAAATTAAACATCACTTCATTAGAGACTATATTCATAAAGGAATTTTAAGCTTAAACTTTGTTGATACAGACCATCAATGGGCTGATATCTTTACTAAACCTCTTGCTGAATATAGGTTTAAATTTATTCTGGAAAATATAAGTATGGATTTCTGTCCAGAATAAAATATTTATCAAAAGCAAATTTACTCAGATGCAAAATGCTTAAACTCTAAAGTATTACATCTGTTATTTTCTTTGATTGTTTCTTTGTGTGTATCTGAACTAACAAGCCTCAGAGGATCTGAACGTTGGCTAACGATTCATTTCTCAAAGAGTTTCAGAAGCACATGCAATCAAACACGTGTAACTCTGAATCTGAAAAGGTGGAGTCCACAATACTGAAATGACGTTTAAGGTACTGTTTTGAATATTGAATTTCTTGTTTCCCCCCAATGTGTCAGAATCATTAATTGCTTGAAATGATTATATTCTTTTTAATTAATGCAATTAAATGCTAAGTGATAAACGTGTTGAACGTGTGATCTTTGTGTGCCCTAATTTTTATCTATAAATTCCACAACACAACACTTCTCACACTTTTCACTCTCTTTCACTCGTTTATGCATTTCTGTTTGTTTCATTGCTTCCATGTCTCTACCAAACCCAAATTTCTTTGTAACCCTAAATCTTAAGCAATGGCAACTTCATCATCTACCTCTCAACAACTTCAATCAACAATGGCTGTTGTTTCATCTTCTAACATGGGTGTTGTTCCTTTCAAAGAACCGGTTTGAACTCTTCTCACACCAGTTAACAAACTAGAGGTTTTATGTGAATCAATGGTGAATTTTGATTCCATGGCTGAAAATGGGTTTGATTTGCGTCCCATTATTGATGCTCAAGGTTGGGTAAAATATTTTGATAGACTGATAGGACCAGTTTATCCATGTTTGGTGAAAGAGTTTTGGATTCACGCAAATGTTTATCCCAAGTTCATAGTTTCTTCAGTTTTGAGAAAAGAGATAATCATAACTGAAGATCTGATAAGAAAGTTAATAGGCTATGAAGAAACTGATGGAATTTATCATCTGCCAGCTGGGCGTGTTGATATGGATGAAGTATATGCTGAAGTGCTTACATTTGGAAAGGCTTCAAGCAAATTTAAGGATCTGAAAGCTGAGTACAAGATCTGGGCCAAGATTTTTATGGGCTGTATACATCATAGGAAGTCAACCAACTCTCCTGATTACGTCAACAATGATCAGATGTATTTCATGTTCTGTCTGAGTCAGAGCACAAAAGTGGATATGCCACACATTCTATTCATGCATCTGTGGAATCACATAAGTGCCTCCAGAGAATCTCTCAAGACTAAGGGTCAGAAGATCAGGACTTGGATTCCTTATGGAAGGCTGATTTCAGACATTTTGACTGAGAATGGGCTTGTGGCTCATCTGCATGAAGCTGACATGATAGAAGAACTTACATCTATCATTGGGAAACCTCTGAATGGAAAGAGTCTGCAAAGAATGAAACTTGTTGGAAAACTTACATATGCTCCAACAAAGGTTAAGACTGAGGATGTTACCAAAAGAAGGATACCAGTTGATGACTTCCCCATTTTCTCTGTTGAAGAACCAATTGAAGCTATTTTAGAATACATTGCACTATGTAAGGCAGATGGAACCATTATTCCTGCTAATATTTTGTTGCGTGCTAAAGAACCTGCACCAGACTTTTATGAGGAAAATTTGA
The DNA here is from genome assembly GCA_963859935.3 of Lathyrus sativus. Lineage (NCBI taxonomy): Eukaryota > Viridiplantae > Streptophyta > Magnoliopsida > Fabales > Fabaceae > Lathyrus > Lathyrus sativus. The sequence continues at coordinate 614,695,777 of OZ012739.1, read as the reverse complement.
GGAAGAAGAGACAGGCTTCAGAAAGAGAATCAGAAAGCAAGAAGAAGCAGAAGATTTCTGAAGAACTAAAGAAAAAGAAGAGAAAAGCTTCTAGAGAAGCTTCATCTATTACAGTCAAGCGTGTAAAGAAGACATGTAACAATTCATCTTTACCTTGTATTTCTGAACAAGTAATAGAACAATCAACGTTCAGTTCTGGCCCTATACCTCCTACTTCACAAACTCACACATCTGAACCTATACCTTCTGTACCACCTCAACCTCATTCATCTGAACAACCATCCTCATATGAACCACAAACTCAAACTGAACCAATTACTTCTGAAACAATAACTTCTGAACATCCAAAACAATCTATACCAGAAGAACCAACTCCACAAGAACCACAACCAGTAGAACATTTACCTTTTGATCCTCAACCAGAACCTACTCAACCATCTGAATCACATATTTCTGATTCAGATATTCTTCACATCCAACCCCTTAAAACCCTCTTTGACATTTCATCAACCTCATGTCATACTACAGATTCATCTGATTCAACTGAATCTGACTTGCCATCTGATTTTCCAAATGGAACATCACACCAAGAGGTATCTAGTTCATCTGAACCTTTTCACAGCCGATCAACTGCTTTTATTTCATTTAAACCTTTTCCCTCTGATGACCTTCCCTCTGGACTCAAACTTAAACACTTTTATCCCAAACCTAAGTCTATCACTTCATCATCTAACCATCCATCATTTCCATCTTAACCTCGTCCTCTGTTCATCATTCCCACTTTTACCATACCACCTCCCTCTAAAAAACCTAAAACATCACCTCTGGAAGCCTACCTTAAACCAAAACCTAGGCTGAATGTTGATGCTCTATTTACTAGTTTTGAACAAGAGATAGAGATGAATTTAGATTCTGTTAAGAAGGAATGCCTCAGAAGCATTAACCCAGATGACTCTGATGCTATCTGGAATAGCTTCATTTCTCGATTCAACTCTGTAGCTTCAAATTTGAAGACCATTTTCTCTGATGATGCAAAGGTCAAATTTGCTGAAGTTGTCAGACATACTCTCTGGAATGTGAACAGATCGCCAACTCTTCTTCTGGAGAGTACCTCTTCTGAAGAATCTGTTATCTCTATGATTGTTGAAGAATCTGCTCCTACAGAAGCTCTTCCAGAAGAACCTGCACCTGAAGAAACTCTGGTAGATAATCAGTCAGCTATGATGGTTGTGGACAAAGCATCTGACTCTGTTACTCAAGCAACTGCATCTGCTATGGTTATTGATAGTGCTCCAGAATCTGCATCTACTTCTGCTTCTTCTGAGATCAAGAAAGAAAATCCAGATTTAGAGGAAAAGTTTGCTCAGCTAGAGGCCAGCAACAAAGAGATCAGAACTTGGATGGTCAAGCAAGAACAAACTACAGATGAGATCAAAACATGGATGGCCAGACAAGAGGAATCTTCTTCTGAGATGACTAGTCTACTTAGGATTCCAGCTTCTCGTAAACCTTAGTTGTTGTGTTTGTTTACTTGTTTGCTTTCTTAATTGTTTATGTTTCTGAATGTTGTCTGAATGTTTTCTGAATATTTTCATCAATGAATCTGTTTGTTTGGTTATTTTCCATCTGTTGATGTTATCTGTTTTATATTTCTTTCTTCTGTTAACCTTTTATTTGTCTTTAAAAGTTTTCTTTTTGATTATGACAAAAAAGGGGAGAAAATGAAATTCTGATTGTTCAAATAAATAGTTACTAAAATGGAATTCAGACATAATAAATTATAACTAACGTTGAATTTTAGTATTTCAGAACTATAATGTTTCATCTGACAAAATTCACTGAAGTTACCCTGAGAGTCCCCAAACCAGACTCTAATTCTGGAAAGTAGATCCAAACCAAACTCTGATTCTAGAAAGTATATCCAAACCAGACTCTGATTCTGAAAAGTATACCTATGCAAAAAGGGAAGTATTTACTTCTATTATAGTATTCATTTCAGGGGGAGATTCATTATCTCAGGGGGAGTTATATATTTTTTTTCTATTTATTGAACAAAATTTCCTATGTTTTTGTCATCATCAAAAAGGGGGAGATTGTTAGAACACATATTCGTTCTTAAATACATCTCTATGTTTTGATGATAACACCAATGAAATTTTGTATTAAGAAAATAGATACTCTAATTTTGTTCAAGTGTTTTTGTTTCAGATATTCAATTAAATATTCTCATGGAAGCAAAAATGCATCTGAACATTACTCTACGCTAGGCTCTGAGCATCAGAAGCAACTCATCAGAAGACTCTGAGCGCTTCCAGAAGAGACTCTGAAGCAGAAGCTGCAGAAGACTCTGAAGCGTAGCTGAAGATTTTGTATGAAGAGTTTCAAGCATTGTTTCATAAGACTCTGGTAGTACTTTACGCTGCAAGTACAAAGGCTCTGATAGTCAAACTCTACTCTGGTTGATACTCACGCTGAAGCACATTTGCTGCAAGACTCTGATAACATCAAACTCTGATGTTGATAACTTTGAGATAGAAGCTTGTTAAATAAGATGTTATTCAAATAAAGATCCGTTGGTATATTCCTTGTCTTTATCTGAACGACTCTTTCCTTATTCATGTATGGCGCAGGAAATCAGACAAAAAGGATTTGTCTGAACATTCCTCTTCTAAGAAAGCTAAAGTCAATAGAAGATAAAATGCTACAACTACACAGCAGTGCACAGTCTTCTAGCATTGGACTTTCTGTTCTATAAAAGGATGTCTTCAACAACATATCAAAGTTGAAGAATTACTTAAGAAAAATCTATTGATAAATTATTCAACAATTCTCATACAAATTTATTATTCAAAGCTGAATAGTTTTCTTATTCGTTCTTAATATTTGTGTAAAAATCAGTGTTGTGATTATAGCTTTTTAGAAGCAACTCAAACACTTTTGTTAGTTTACATTTTTTGTAAAAGGTTCCTTAAGAAGACCAAGTTGTGGTCAGAATTTCTTGAGAAGACTAAGACAGCTTGTCTTAGTGGTTGACATTGTAATCAGTTTGAATATAGTGGATTAAGTCCTTGTTGAGAAAGGCAAATCACCTTGGTAGGGTGGACTGGATTAGTTGAGTTCAACGAATCAGAATAAAAATACTGTGTTATTTTTTATTGCCATAATTGTTTCAAAACCCTTATTCAACCCCCCCCCCTTCTAAGTGTTTTTCCCACCTTCAAAAGTGATTGTGTCAAACTACAGTTCGACATGCAGTAATAAATCCCATACTCCCTGACATGTTTGGGACAACAAAATCAACTAAGATTTGATGCCCAATGGCATTATTCTGATTGAAGAGAGTTTGCTAGGGAGATGTGTCGTCGATGGAAGCAGTGACATCAACAAGTCATAAACGAACTTACCATGCGGGATGTTATACCAACTTAAAATTATATGAATTGGTATATGTAGGTTACAACTACACAATTTGTGTCTGACACGGGGTATTTGATTGACCTACGCCTACGAGATTCGTCATCATACGCCCATGAACCAAACCTTGCTCAACGACCAACCTCACACAATTATCAAACCCAACAAAAATGTCAACCCACCCAAACCGAACAACCAACCTCACAAAATCACCATACTAGATACACACATCAAGTAGTTAAACATAATTTTAAACCCGCATACACCCAACCCCACAACCATTTCATGCCACACACCCAAACACAACCAGGAGCATGACCCATACCATCAACAATCATATGATGCCACCACATCTTACTATATCCCCGATGATGCATATGATTCCACCATATCCTACCATAACACCCAATCAATGTACACCCAAATATCATACCACTAAATCACCCAAACATCACACCACCAAAGCACTCAACCAACAGATGCCTTTTAAACACCATAAGAACCATTGCTTCATTTCCAAAACGATTCATTGTCTTAATTCAACCAACCAGCCCGCCCACAAATAACCCAACCAACACGACCCAACTACAAGGACATGGGCACTGAACTCAATTAGGCAGCGCCAGCTACTGGGGAGATATGATTGAAAATTTCTTAGATATGTCAAGACCCTCAAACCAACCACATTTTCCCCATGAGAATACTAGGAGACCTCAAACACCTCAGCGAAATCGTGGGAGACATCAAAGGCAAGCGAGCGTGTCGGGGTGTGGAACCGGTGGGTGTTACGATCGAGCGGGTCATTAAATTTCTATCCAATCATTGTGTAACTCTATTTGATGGATTAACATTATAAATTATTTTTTATTTTCAATTTTATTTAATATTATTTTATTGTTAAAATAATTTTAAAAATCAATACAGTAGCCACTGGATATAGTGCATGCTCCTAGAGGATGCATGCATGCGTCATATGCAGTGGTGTGATGTTAATGCATGTGCCATACCCTATGGCACCTTAGTTCAAAATATGATTGCTTGCGTCGCTGCATGTGGAGCCTCCTCTTGTGGGTGGATTTTGTTTTGTTTTAAACATGACTACTTTGGTATTTTTTCTAAAAAATGATTATTTTGAAATTTTACAAAAAAACATGGTTATTTAAAATAATAAAAAATCAGTGTTTGCATCCTCTCCTTCAATAGTACTATTTTTTTTTCAATTATCTCCTTTACGAATGTGTCTTTATTTCTCTCTAACATTTTCTCATTTCTTCTTTTATTTTTTTTCTATATTTTCTTTATTCTATTGTATTTGTTTTAGTTAAAAGAAAGAAGGATAAGAGGAAAGGATCCATACTGTTAAATCTATTGTAAGATATCTTTTCAGGTAGTTATAATTTTTTATTTGAAGCAAGTTTTGGTTAAGGTAGTTAATGGGTTTAGATTGGCTTTCGCTTGGTAAAAGAGTACTAAGCTTATTTAGTTTTGATCCAATGTGCTCTTTCTATGGGAAGCACGAGTTCTTAGCATAATGAAATATAAGTTTAAAATTTTAGGTAGAGTATTAATTTATTAGCTTGGAAGCTTGATCTCGTAGGCAATCTTAACTCAGCTATTAGGAATTTTTCTCTAGCGATTAGAGATGACTATTAGATTGGTGTCATGGTACTTTTAGAATGTACTTGATAAGGTCGATCTATCTTTTCCTTACTAGGCCTAGGGTTATAGGTGGAGAATTCTTTCTTGGTTGGGATCTTCTCTTTCGTTGGTTTGAAAAAGTTGGGAATTCTCTTAGGTTGTAGTGTTTTCTTAGCAATTACTGCAAAATATGATTCTAACCAGGGAAAATCTATTTAAGGACATCTTATTTGTTTTGTCATTGTCTTTTAGAGTTCAAGGGTTATCATTTTATTACATGTGAAACTGTTTTAGTTGTATGGCATGTGATTTTTAGGCGGTTAAAGTTAGGAAAAATAAATGCATGGAGAAAAAAAAGATGAACACGATAAAAACACAATAGCTTGACGTGGAAACTTCAAAACTAGAGAAAAAACTATGACCATTGTCAAATGACAACCATAGAATAACACTATGTAAAAAAATTTACAACACATAGACTAGCCTTAACCACCCCCAAGGTCCCAATACATCCACACTCTCCAAAATAAATATTTAACTACTCTTCGCAACACTCTAACACAAGACTATAAGATAAAAATATAAAAAATTTAATACAAGCTTAAAGTGTTCTTGACTAGTGCATTTTGTAATGAAGAACTTGAATCCTTTATATAGTCTTTGACTCACTCTTCCTTTACAAAACTAAGCGATGTGAAATTTTTTCAACGTGTATATTTTCAACCAACTCTAACAATCTCCACCTTTATTAAAAATAATACATCAGTTTTCATTGTCTCCACCAACAATCACACTCCACCATAAAGAGTATAGTCACTTGAAGGTACACCGCTCCAAAAAATTTCACATTGTCTTCACCAAATATTATAGTTTAAAAAAAACTATCATGTTCCACCTAAAAACAAGTACACTTAACTTGAAGGTAAACCGCTTAAGGAATTTCCACATGTCAAAAACTAGTTTGAAAACTTATGGCACACCTTCCATTTTAGTAAGAAGCTCTTCAACCATCAACATAATCTCATAACACACTTTGCATTAATTCCCATGTGTGAATTTACTAGCAATAACATGTCCTTTTCCATGACAGCAAAATTGTCATGAGGACACACTTCTAAATTTTCAAAGAATATCATCATCTCTCACATCAAGGGAGACATTGCAAGCGTTTGACTCAAAGCCCTTTTCTGAAGCTGCCCCATCAGGACACTTATGCTTTACATGCCTAATCATTTCACATTTCCAACATCTCACACTTGTTTCATTATTTTTATTCATATAAGATCTTCCTATAGCAACCAATACTGAATTTGATGAAGTATTGTCCTCACCCTTCAATCTTCTTTCTTAAAAAATAATTTTACTAGCAACTTCTTCAAAACTAAAAGTTTTATTCCCATGTATCAAAACAAATTTAATACGCTCATACAATATGGAAGAGACCATATGAGTTTCAAATATTTATCTTTATAATCAATCTTGACTCCAATAGTTTCTAATTCATAAACAATACTGCAGTACCCCAAAATTTGCCCTCTCTTCTCCTAACCTTAACTGGCTTGTTTTTCTCTTTTATTTGTGTTTTCATTATGTCATAATTTTGCATACTTTCATTTGTATTGAGCTCCTAAGACATGAGATCAAGGCATTTTCCTGTGATTCGAGCTTGCAGACGTCAATTATATTGATATACGTTTCGTGTAGTTTAATCCGACGTGTTCATTTTAATTTTTTCGTCGCATTTTGATGAGTTTGAGCATTTTAACGGGTCAAAAAATTGTTTTAAAATCTGACCAAACGGTATTTTTCCGAGTCGTATATTTTGCGCTGATCATTTTAGTGTACTCAGTTTATTTTTTTGAGCACTTGGGAGTCCGACTTTTATTTATTTGAGTTCCGGTTATTTTTATTTTTTGTCTAAATAGTTAGAATAAATAAATAGAATTATTAGTTTTAATTTATTTTTATTTTTATTTTATTTTTATTTTATTTTAAATAATTATTTAAGTTGGGCTTTAAAGTGGGCATTAGGTTAGGGTTAACCCTAATTTGATACCTATATAAACATAAGTGATATTTAAGAAAGGGGAGGGGAGAGAAAACTTGATCAACATCAAAAAATCAAGAACAAGTCATCAGAAAGAGGAAGAAGAGAGTTTTGAGAAAAACTCAGAAGAAGCTTCATCACCGGTTGGCCACCAGCACCTCGTCGTCGAAACACTATCATCAAAAACGCAAAATGTAAGATAATGACATTAATAGATTTAGTTTTGTTTTATTTGGTTTCAGGTATGAACAGACGAAGGCGAAGCAGGAGAGAAGAGAAAAGTTTAAAAAAGGAGTCATGGAGGAGCCGCTGCCAGTTGGAAAGAAGAAGAAGGGAAAGGGTTTTTTCCCAAACCCTAAAGAAGAAGGGAAAGAGTTTTTTCCCAAACCCTAAAGAAACAACACAACAACACGATTCACCTCTCCCCACTCTTTTATTTCCTTTTCTTTTTCATTTATTTTCATTTATTATATTATTTTGTTATTTATTTTATCTTTTTTTTAATAGTTGTAATTAGTAATTAGTATGTTAGTTTTATTTATTGATTGACACTTTTTTATTTAGTAAACCCAAACTATAACTTAAAAATCATTTCTTAAAACTAAACACCATTTTCTTAAAGTTAAAAATCATTCTTAAAACTTAATACAAAAATAGTATGTTTTTAATAGATTTAAATTTTTTTAATAAAAATTTAATTAAACCCATTTATTTTAAAACTTAATAACTCTTTTTATAATTTTAAAAAAACTTAACCTTTTTATAATTTAGAATTAACACCTTTTAATAACAAAGCTAATATTTTTTAAAATTAAAATAAACCTTTTTAAAATGAACTTAACCATGTTTTTTCCTAAAAACTTTTCTTAAAATCTAATACTTTCTTTTCAAAATAAGGATAATAATTTAATTATTAAAATTAACTAAAAAAAAATCTAACTCTTTTCTCCAAAATTAACAATTAATTTTCTCCTTTTCTAATTTAAAATCCTCATGAAAATCTTTTTAGAATTATAAAAATTTTGTTCCAAAATTCCAACCTTTCTTGATTTTAAATTTCCTAGTCCTTTTGCCTTTAATTCTTAATATTTATTTTCTAATTTAATCCTAACGTCTGCCCATTTAATTTTTGTCTAATTTTATGTTGTTTCTAACACTATTTTTTATTCTTTCGTGTTTGCTAACCTTTTATTTATGTAATTATTTTTATGGTTGTAACTTATGCGAGGACATCGTCGCTTTTATATTTCTTGCATTTTTTTGGGTTTGTAATTTACGCGAGTAATCGTCGCATTGCAATTTTCTTTACTGCGTTCATATTTTCTTCTATTTTAACTGCCATGTAATAATTCGTCATTCGCATCAATTTACCGTCAAAACCTTCCGAAGGATTAGGTCTAACAATTTGATCGCCGAGTCAATAACCCTAATCTTTGGCCATTTCAAAACCCTAAATTGACTAGGCGCCCCGCCGTGGACGAAAATACTCTTTACCCTAGCATTAGGTCAAAGAGTCGCTGTACTCCATTTTAGGGTTTCCCGCCGTGGAATATTTAATTAACCCTAATTTTCAAATTAACTATCTCAACATATAAATAGGATTCGCCGCACTCCACGTAAGCGCTTCCTTAAGAACGCTTATTCCCCATTGAAACCTTGACCACAGTCAAGAAGTTTCTAACCTCCCTTTCAAGGGGAACTACGATTACTCTGATTTTATCCCCTACCTCGGACACGTAGGCACAAGATGCGAATCTTGGCGAGTAAACTTAGGACTAACCCTTAGGTCTCTTTGTCACTTTTAACCCTTAGCTCAGTATATACCTTAAGCAAATAATAAAGTAAATAGCAAACTTTAAACAAAAAGTTCCTGTAGAGTACTACAAAAGTTTAGGGTGTTAATACCTTTCCTAAGTTTAAACAACCCCTTACCTAGAGCTCTCCCCGCATTGTGTTTACGATGCAAATTAGGTTTTCTTTCCTTTGACCTTTTCCTTCGAATAAATCAAAGATCGGTTGTGAACTAAAGATGTGATTCAAATTAATTAATAATTTGATATCCTATTCTCACTGCAACAAATACCATTAAAATCACTTAGATGATCAGAAAATTCTGTATGTTCATCCATACACAAACTATGAAATCGCTCATTCACAACAATCGATTTGATATACTTTTTCCTTTATATAGCCCTCAAAGTATTCCCCAAATATCTTTGGTTGACTATATACCAAAAAACATCTGCGAGAATATTTCTATCCAAAGACATGCAAATTATACTCGAAGCTCTCAAATCTAGTTCCTCTTACTTTTCGTTGTCCGTGTTGAAAATGTTTCACTTCAATGCCTTGTGTAATCATAATTGTATTCTTCTATGAAATTTATCAAATTCAATCTTCACTATACTTGAAAATTTTGACATTATTGCCAAAACCTTTCCTACAGCAAAAGAAATTTCTCAACCAACACAGAGTATAAAGTTTCTATAATGTGGAAGATCAGACAAAACTGCAACCACAAAGCATACTAAAAAACTTATACCCAACCAAACTAATGCTCTGATGCCAATTGTTAGGAAAAATAAATGCATGGAGAAATAAATATGAATATAATAACCAGTCTCAACCTTTAGTAGGAGCAGCAAGTGCTATAGCTCTGCTGGCCCCAAATTTTGGAAGGCCTTGTACACCCGTTTTTTTAGAACATGTTTTCAAATATATGTTTTACATTTGTTTGTTAAAAACAGTTGTAAACTCATATTTTGTTTTCAAAAACTATAATTTTATACCAGTTTTTTATTTTAAATTTTGATATAAATTTGTATTCTTTTAGACCTATTTTTAAAATTAGATCAGGGTCCTCGGAATCAGATTGATTGGATTGGCCCTGACAATAACAAGACAAGAATTTAACTTGAAAACTCCAAAATTGGAGAAAAAAACACAATTATTGTCAAATGACAACCAAATAATGATACTTTGTGAAAATTGGTACAACACATAGATTATCGTCAACCACCCCAAGGTCTCAATACACCCACATTCTCCAAAGCATATATTTAACTACCACTCACAACACTCTAACACAAGAGTATAAGAAAAAATATAAAAAGTTAAATACATGCTTAAAGTACTTTTGAATGATGTATTTTGTAATGAAAAATTTGAATCTTTTATATAGTCTTTGACTCCCTATTATTTTGCAAAACTAAATGATGTGAGGTTTTTTCAACATGTATATTTTTCACTAACTCTAAAAGTTAAAGGGTATGGTTTGTCTTTGATTTAAAATTTAGTTGTTCATACCCTTTTGAAAACTCAAAACAAAGTTATTTTTTCTAGTAAGTTGATGATTGTGGATAAACTGATAGATGATAGTCTTTTTTCTTAAAAGTGGTTTTTGGGCAAGACTTTATAATACTCCTACATTCTTTTATTAGTGGTAGGCGGAAAATTAGTTTATAAAGGATTGAGGTTTTGGTTTGGTGATATGTGATATGATTTACATATTTCTTTCTCCTCTGTCTTATAAAAATGTCTCATTTATATTTTTGGCTTAATACCCTTTTTAGTCCCATACTTATACCTCTGGGTTCATTTTGGTCCTCTTTCTTTTAAAACGTCCAAGTTGGTCCCTTATGTTGTAAAACATAATTAAATTAGTTCTTTCTATCAAATATTGCTAAACGACGTTAGTTGAAATGATGTGTTAGCTGAGGTGGATTGTCTATTCATCACCTTCTTCTTCGTTGATGCTAAAACACTTTACCAGTTACCCCTAAATTGAAACCTAACGCGAATAGTTCCATAAAATCCCCAAATTGAAACCTAATTCGTGTACATTATTGCACTAACAATGAGTTATGGCTGCGTTTCATCATCATCATCAAAAAACACAAGTGATTCGCATGTATTTAGTAGCTCTAATCTTCCATGTAAGCCTTTTTGTCATTGTGGAGACAATGTTGTACTTCGAATGGCAAAAAATGTCAACAATTATGAAAAGTTTTTTTTTGGGTTATCAACATTTTAATGTAAGCTTTAGTCTGAATATTCTAGGTTGAAATATTGTTGAAATGTCTATTTACTATATTGCAATTTTCTTTCTTAATCTCAACAGGGATATAGTAATGTTGGTTGTGGATTCTTATTCTACGAAGAAGCTATTGATGAAAAGGAGAAAATCATGATGAAGCAACAAAGTAAGATAGATGTGCTAACTCGAGAGATGGAGGAAGCCAAAAAAGAGGTTGAAGTATTCAGGTTCAATAATCTGAAATTAGAAGATGCTTTGAAGAGCACCATCAAGTGGACAAAAACTTGGAAGTTTATGTTCTATGTTGTGTTCTTTGTTTTAGTATTCAAGTTGTTGTAAAAGTTTGAAGTTTATATTCAATGTTATGTTCTATGTTGTGTTAATTAATGTGTTATGTAAAAGTTAATCATATTAGTTCAAACTTGCATTGTTGAAACTTGAATGTTTTATGAATGTTATATGAATATTTTGGCATTTTTTAGTTACATGACTGAATATCTTGGCATTATTTGGTTACATTATTTAGTTGCACCAGTTGAATAATTTTGGAACTATTTTGCAAAACATAATTATAATTGAATGTTGAATGATAAAACTCCACTTCATTAAACCTTTTTCAAAATAACAGACATTTGACATAATTTATTACAGAAACTTGATACTTGACATAAACCTTGTCTCAAAATGTACATGACATAAACCTTGCATAAACATTGTCTTAAAACACACATGACATCAACCATATTCTCAAAATATAAATAATATAAAATTCATCCAATACAGACACAACTAAAAGCTTTTCTTCGGATTGTTTCTTTTTGTTGGAGTGGTCCTCCTAGTTGTAGGTCCCACTGCATTTTGTGATGCATTAAGTCTGGTAGTTTGACCTTTTCTAACAGATGAGTGACCAGGTTTCCTAACATATATCTTCTTTGGCCTCCCTCCTTTTTGAGATGACTGAGTTGTTTGAGATGCTTGTGTTGGTGGCTGAGATGCTTGTGTTGCACTAATTGTAACAGATGATTGATTTTGTTTCCTCATAGGTAACTTCTCTGGCCTCCCTCCTTGATGAGATGAATGAGTTGTTTGAGATACTTGTGTTGGTGGCTGAGATTCTTGAGTTGCACTTGCTTGATTTGTTTGAGTTAGTGGCTGAGATGCTTGTGTTGCACTTGCTTGAGTTGTTTGACTTAGTGGCTGAGTCCTCTTACAAGTTGATTTATTCTGTCCAGTTTGTATGCACCTTATACACCTAAGTACCATGCCAGTTTTTCTCATTTTTCTATCTGTACCATCAATTTCACCCTGCTCACGGTTCCTCCTAGCATTTTTTCTGAATTTTGGTGGTTGCATATCTGGGTACTCTGTACTGACCTATAAATTGGTTCCATTAACAGGATAAATGATAGGTTCATTAAATAGATTGAGACATTGATTTCTTATAAATGTCTGGAATGTTATCATCAACCCTTAGACTTCTACTCTTCATTGGAGAAATTGCATAAACATAAGGGAGAGTTGTTAGTTGCCACTTTCTGCATGAACATTCATGGTCCTTTAAGTTGACAGAAAATATATCACATTGATTCTCAATGTGTATGACTTCAAAGATGAACTCAGATGACATCTTACAAAAATGTATAGAAACTCACATAATGTATGCAAATTCAAAAATTGCATGAACACGAAATGTATAGAAATTAAATTCAGAAACTGCATTAACATAAAATGTACCTTCTTATCCAGTAGTTTGTGTAAGTGCTTATTTTCTCCACTTTCTTCTTAATGTTTGGAAAAACATCCCCATCACTTATTTGTGGGAATCTTACCCTATTAGCTGCTCTTTTTTCCATGATGTAGCCCCTTATTTCTTCTAGAATGGTCACCAATGGATTTGCTCTTGACTCTATAATCATACTATTGAAAGCCTCTTACATGTTATTCAATAAAGAATCACACTTTGAAGTTATCCTGAAATAGGATTTGCTCCAAAATCTGGGTGGAGTTTGCATCATGTGCTTGTAATCCTCTTCATGTAACGGTCTCGTTCCTCTAATTTCCCTTTCCCATACTTGTGGATAAGTAACCATGGTAGCCTCCCAAATGATCTCCTTCAACATTTTCCAGGAATCTTCTTCCTAAAATTGTTATTTAAGTGTCTTACACAAAATCTTTGTTCAACGTTGGGTGGTAATTCATCCATTAGAGGAAGAAGATCCTACAAAATTAAACCAAATAATAGTGACTAAATATATTTACTATGGACATCATACTTTAACTGAATATGAAAAAAATAGGTTGGTAACTTTTACTGATAAAAAATGAATGTATAGGTTCTACATTCATCTCTACCTCCTAGATCATCAATAAGGAGATCCAAAAACCATGACCAGTTCTCTTTAATTTCCCTTCCACACAGTAAAAGCTATAGGTAACATCTTATTATTAGGATCCATAACAATAGCTGCCAAAATCTAACCTCCACAAAGACCTTTTAAGAAGCATCCATCAAGATCAATAATAGGTCTACACAGCTAGAAATTATTTTTTCAAGTAGCGTAGCAAATATATAACCTCTTGAAATAAGGCCTTGTATCTTCAACACTTTCATGGATAGGTGTGACATTTAATTTGATTGTTGAGCTAGGATTTGTCCTTAGAATTTCATGACAACATATATTTTTGTGTAATCCTTTAAAAATGAGCCATCAACCATATCCCTAGCTGCAAATCTTGCCATAATTGCCTTTGTCTTGTTAACCCCCACATTCCATTTCTTTAGAGCCTTTTTCCTTTATATCATTTAACTTCATCTTAAGATTATTTTTCAGTGAATTTTGAATCCTCTTGCTAAGCCATTTGGTACTAATCATCTTCACATTTTATTCTCTAGAGCAATTATGAATATCAACTATTTTCCTAAGTTGCCAAGTCTCCTCATTAGGCAACTTTCCACAACATGCAGACCACTGGCATCCTTCCTTACACACCACCACCCTCACTCTTTATTTGTCATTTTTAAAAACTTTAGAGCTCTTCCAGATTGGATAGCATATGTTTGAATTGCTTCCTTAAAGTAACTTTTATACTAAAATAATTTCCCAACTCCCATTTATAATTAGACATATCTTTCATTAACTTGAACATATGATACTTCTTCTTTCTTGGTGCATCAATCCCCTCACTATCATAACCACTTTCTAACCCCTCGCTATCATATGCACTTCCATTCTCCTCTCCACTGTCTCTTTCCCATTTATTTTTCTTCTTTTTACTTGTTCCTTCATGGTTTCCATCATATTCAACTAGGTTGTCTAAATGTTCTTTAGAATAATTCACACTCATATCAGAATCACTAAATGTAACTTCCAAAGCACTATCATAGTTGTATGTCGCATCCTCACTGTCATTAGAGCTTGTAATAACATTTAACAAACCAGTATTAGTATCTATACCATCATGCACATCACCATCATTGTTCAAATAATCAGGACCTACATTCACACCCTCAACACCATCATTGTTCAAATCCTCAGGACCTACATTCACACCCACAACACCATCTTTATCCGACTCTTCAATACCCATATTCACACCATCAGTACCTACACTCACACCCTCTACAACATCATTGTTCACACCCCCGCTACCTTTCTTATCATCCTTAGTGACTTCTTCATAAAGATCTTCAAGTATGGCTTCTACCTCCGGATTAAACAAACTTATAGGTTCTTCATGCATGGCTTCTTCCTCCATGTCTATAGGTTCTTCCTCCATGTTTATAGGTTCTTCTATAGGACTATCAACATATTCAGGTTGGGATAGGGGATGTTCTATGTAAATATCAACTGTCAAGTGTACCCTACAGAGGTCAGCAACCTCTAACACACCCTTGTCATCATTAAGAACATTCAACCCAAAAGTGGGGTCACTATAATAGATGGTGTCTACCTTAGTATAATCTATATCTTTCAGAACACCAACCAATTCAAAGTAACTCCACCTATCAACATCTACTTCTAAATCATTGCATTTACCCCCCCCCCCCCCCCCCCCACATACACAGTTTTTTCAGAGTCCATAAACTCACCACTATGATGAATTTTCAAACACAAAATTTCACTCATTTCTACCTAAGACAAGAAAACGCAAAATTATATAGCAGATTTCAAAAGGGGCGAAAAGCCTAGATATTTAAACCCAACAATCAAAACTATTAACATACAGTGCAGGTATGCAAATGCAATGAAAATATGAACACACATTAAAAATAGATAAAGACATTATGTAAACTAATCTTGCCACCTTCATAGTCTACGATGCGTTTTTGTCTTCTTCAATGGATTCTTCGTTCTCTGCTAGGGTTCCTATTTTAGCATTTGTTAGAATGAAAAAATGAAATGGAAATATAATCTGAATTACCATGCCACCTAAGCATTATTCTTACTTATCATGTCAGCTAAACAATCCTCTCCAGCCACCTAAGCAACCACTTACCCTGTCAGTCAAGTTTATATTGGTAATCTAACGTTTCTAACAGAAAGGACAAACGTGGTACACTTTTAATAATGTAAGAGATTAATTTGGACGTTTTAAAAGAAAGATGACTAAAATGGACCCAGAGATATAAGTAAGGGGTTAAAAATGATATTAAACCTATATTTTTTATCTCAAAATAAATATTTGTTTGCAATATCAATACAATATTTATTATGGAAAAATAACCTTTTTGGTTCCTTAACTTTAGCTCGAGGTCCACTTTGGTCCCTTATCTTTAAAAAGTGCCAAGTTGGTCCCTTAACTTTTAAAATGGTGTCACGTTTATCCTTCCGTCTGTTGCCGTTAGTTTGAGTTTGAAAAAATTGCCATGTTTGTCCATGTGGAGTGTTGAGGTGGAAGTGAAGTGAAGTGGAGTGCTGAGGTGGAAGTGAAGTGAAGTGTCTTAGTGGAAGATTGAAGAAGAAGAAGAAGAAGGAACAATTAAAGAGTGAAGACGATTCTGGTGTTCATTACCCACCATTACCCAGAAGGAGAAGGAACGATTGAAGAGTGAAGACGATTGAAGAAGAAGATCTGGTTTTTTTATTGAGGATTGAAGACGATTCAAGAGCCAATCTCAAAAGGTTAGTTCATTTATCTCTGATTTAGGGTTCTCCGATTTAAACATTAATTACTTACATGGTATGATTAGGTATCATGGATGAATACATAACTCTGAAAATTCATCATAGTGGTGAGTTCACAGATGAAGGTCGTAGTGTATATGAGAATGGAGTAGTAGATGATTTGAAGGTAGATGTAGACAGATGGGGTTATTTTGAGCTAATTGGTGTATTGAAAGACTTAGGTTATAAGGAGTTTGAAACAATATTTTACAAGGACCCTCAATTTGGGATGAACCAACTTGTTGATGACAATGGTGCTTTAGAAATTCCAGATCTATATAGGGTGCACCAAACTGTTGATATTTATATTGAACACACATTGTCTCAACCTGAGTATTGTGATGTTGTTGTTGATGAAGTTGTTGAGGACCCTGCTGAAATTGTAGATGGGGTAGAGGAGTTACTTAGTAAAATACATGAAGAAGTTGTGGAGGAAGGTGATGTTAGGGTTGATGAAGCCAATGTTAGGGTTGATGAAGCCACTGCTGTTAGAGTTGATGAGGTTACTGCAGTGGATGATTATACTGTTGGAGTTGAAAAAGGGAGTGTTGCACGGGAACAAGATAATGTTGGAGTTGGAAAAGGCAAAGCTGCAGTGTATGATGACTTAAATCTATCATCTGATGATAGTGAAGATGAGGACTACAATTATGATAGTGCAGAAGATGTTGCTTTTGAGGATGAGTCTGATGGGTGTGATGAGATTAGGGAGGATGAACTTGATGCCCTAGTTGGTCTTGAAAATGATGGTAAAGGAGAAGTTGTAGAAAATGATGGTAAAGGAAGTGACAATGACAGTGAGGAAATGCAAAGTGGTTGTGACAGTGATGATAGCAGTGGAGTTGTAAGAAAAAAACATCAAATTTTCATACAGCCAAAAGACATGTCAGATTACAAGTGGGATGTGGGAATGTACTTTAGTTCAAAGGATGATTTTAGGGAAGCAATAACAACTTATGCTGTTCAAAATGGTAGAGACCTAAGGTTCGTAAAAAATGACAAAGTTAGGGTAAGGGTTAGATGTAAAGTTGGTTGTGAGTGGGAGGCTTATTGTAGCAAGTTATCAACTGAAGACACTTGGCAACTCAGGAAAGTAATTGATAAACACAGTTGCAGTAAAGAGTATAATGTGAAGCTGATGAGTACAAAGTGGTTGAGTAAAAGAATTCAAAATAGCTTGAAAAACAATCCAAGGTTGAATATAAAGGATATCAAGGAGAAGGCACAAAAAAAGTGGAATGTTGGGGTCAACAAAACCAAAGCTATAAGAGCAAGATTCGCAGCTAGAGACTATGTAGATGGTTCCTTTTTGGGAGATTACACAAGGGTTTATGACTACTGTCATGAACTGTTAAGAGCCAATCCAGGGTCAACAGTTAAGCTCAATGTTGAGCTTGTACAAGTAGGTGTTGAGGATGAAAGACCATATTTTAAAAGGCTTTACATATGTTTTGCTGCGTGTAAGGAAAGCTTTAAGTTGTGCAGGCATGTAATAGGTCTAGATGGGTGTTTTCTTAAGGGGCTGTATGGAGGGCACATACTAGCTACCATTGGGAGGGATCCTAATGATCAGATGCTTCCCATAGTATATGCAGTTGTGGAGAGTGAAAACAAGGATAACTGGACTTGGTTTTAGAGCTGTTAATTGATGACCTTGGAGGCAAAGATGAATGCCTGACTTACACCTTCATCTCAGACCAACAAAAGGCAAGTTTTTCATTTATTCTTATGCTGTTTTTCATCTCAGGCCAAATATGTTGTTATATACCAAATATGATGTTATACGTATCTTGCTGTTTATAGGTATCTTGTTGTTATATACCAAACTTAAGTGTGCTGCTGTTATATACCAAATATGATGTTATATGTATCTTGCTATTTATAGGTATCTTACTGTTATATACCAAACTTAAGTGTGCTGTTGTTATATACCAAATATCCTATTATATACCAAACTTAAATGTGTTGCTGTTATATACCAAACATGAACCAAATATAATCCAAACTGTTATATGTATGTTGCTACTATAGACCAAATTGTTATATACCAAATATGAACCAAACTTATGTATGTTGTTATAAATATACTGCTATATACCAAACTTAAGTGTGTTGCTATTATATACCAAATATCCTGCTATATACCAAATATGCTGCTATAGACCAAACTTAAATGTGTTGCTGTGATATACCAAATATGAACCTATGTATCCTGCTGTTGTTGTATGTATTCAAACTTATATGCTACATTGTATGTTATTGCAGGGCCTGCTACCTACTATGGATGAGTTATTGCCAAGGGTGGAGCACAGGTTTTGTGTTAGGCACCTTTATAACAATTTTAGAAAAAAGTTTCCTGGAAAGATGTTGAAGGACATAATATGGAAGGCTGCCAAGTCAACATACCCATAAGCATGGGAAAAAGAGATGAAGGGAATGAGGTCCATCAATGAAGAAGCATTTAAACATATGATGAAGACCCCGCCAAGGTTTTGGAGTAGATCTTACTTTAGAACTGAAAACAAATGTGATGTTGTTCTCAACAACATGTCTGAGACCTTTAATAGTGTCATTCTTGAAGCAAGGGCAAAACCTCTAATCACTATGTTAGAAGACATCATAACATACATGATGGAGAGATGGGCAAATAACAGAATGAGATTTGGAACTTTGGATGAGAATGATATTTTTCCCAATATTAGAAAGAAACTTGATGTCACAAGCACATACACCAACAACTGGCTAGTAAGGTATGTCACAGCATGTGAGTAATGTATTTTGTTTGTTTATGACATACATGTGACTAATGTACTTTTGTTTGTTTAATCATTTAGGATGTCTGATGAACATATATTTGAAGTAAGGCACATAGAAAATCAAGCTGACAAATTTATTGTGAACCTGAAAGATCAGATATGTTCATGCAGAAGATGGGAACTCACAGGGCTCCCATGTGTTCATGCTCAGTCTGCTATGAAGAGTAGGAATTTCAAAATTGATACTTACATTCCAGATTATTATAGGGTTTCAAGGTACAAGGTAGTTTATAAGCATGTGATCTACCCTGTTAATGGAGCAAACTTGTGGGTTAAGACACCATACCCAGATGTGAAACCACCCAAGTTCAGGAAGATGCCAGGTAGACCTAAAAAGAGAAGGAACCTAGAACAAGGTGAAATTGATGGGTCTGCTCGCAAATTGAAAAGAACAGGTTTTTTGGTGAAGTGTAGTAGGTGTAAGAAAGCAGGACATTTCAAATCTACTTGTAAGGACACAACAACTCAACAACCTAGCCAACAATCAGCCCAACTCAATCAAACTCCAACTCAGACTCCATCTCAGACTGTTCAACAAACTAGTCAACACACTCCTACTTTAACTCAGACTCCAACTCAGACTCCATCTCAGCCTACTCAACAATCTTGCCAAGCATCTCAGCCAAGCAAGACACAAAAGTTGTCTGTAAGGAAGCCAACAAGACCTTTTGCGCCACCTGGTCCTACAACTAGGTTGAGTGTTGCGAAGAATGTTGTTGGCGCAGTAATAAGGAGGTCTACTCCAACAAAGAGGACCACGCCAAAGAAGAAACTCTAAGTTGTGGAACATGTTTAGTTACCTAGAACAAGTTTATGTATTGTACTGCTGTCGTTTTGGAACAAGTCTATTACATTTTACTGTTGTTATAATGAACAAGTTTATGTGTTATAATTTGAACATGTTGTACTCTACTGCTGTCATGAACAAGTTTATAATTTGAACATGTTGTACTCTACTACTGTCATGAACAAGTTCTACAGTTGTTGTATTTTACTGTTGTCATGAACATGTTGTTTTGGAAAGTATTACAGGTTTATGAAATGAACCAAATAGGTTGTTATGTTGTTATGCTGCTATATACCAAATAGGCTGTCATGAACATGTTGTATTTTACTGTTGTTATGCTGCTATATACCAAATAGGTTGTCATGAACATGTTGTATTTTACTGCTGTTATGCTGCTATATACCAAATAGGTATTATGAAATATATACCAAAACTGTTATGCTAAAAGCAGTCCAAACTGGATAAAACACATTGTTCAAACTGTTATATGTATGCTGCTTTATGTATAACCAAAACTATTATATGTATAACAAAAACTGGGTAAAACACTTTAACCTAAAAGCAGTCCAAACTGTTATATGTATGCTGCTTTATGTATGCTGCTGTTATATACCAAACTGTTATATACCAAACATAGAAAACACATTGACAGACCAAAACTATTATATATCAAACATAAAAACACTTTGACATGATATAATCCAAAACTGTTATATTCATTCATGTTGAACTGCAAAAACTAAAATTAACTAAACTGATACAATCCATATATTAAAATCCAACTATTACATTCATGTTGAAGTCATACAAACTTTAACTAAACATAATACTTCCAAACAAACTGTAATAACCTAACTACCCCTAACAACTAATACAATGATAATCATCACAAACATCAAATTCAAAATCTTTTTCCACTTCATGATATTCTTCATTTCACTTTCAAGTTTCATTAGCTTTTTCCCTAATTCTTCATTCTCCATTGTCGCCTTTTCAATGTCCTTTTTTGCTTCAGCAAATCCCTTAGTTACCACACCCAGCCTATGCATCCAAAATTGCTCCTTCTCATCACCCATCTCCTCATAAAACCAATCAAAGAAGTCACAACCAGCTTGCATACCTCCCTGTAAGATTCATTGTTTAGAGGATGATGAATAATAAACAGAAACATCAAAAAACAGAAACAGAAACATAATTTACACAAAACCATAACTTCAACAGAAAACAAAACCAGCTTGCATACCTTATAATTTGGACAACCCCAAAAAAGTTTTCCCATATTCTTAACAGTAGTTGCCCTTTGAAGAACAATCATGTCTCCACAATGGCACATGGGCTTCCATCGTGACCAACTACAAACACCCGAATCCCGACTTTTCGTTTTTGACATGGAAGAGGAACATCCAGATTTCATGCTTGCCCTAGATTAATTTACGGATTCGTGATTGAGATTGGGATTTGGGATTAGGGATTTCAACAGAAGAAGGAGAGAGAACGCAGACACATCATGAACAAGATTGCCATCTCAGCTGCCAGCTATACAAAACAAACAGACGTTTGGGGGCAACTGACGGTGTGGACTAAAATGACATCATTTTAAAAGTTAATGGACCAACTTGACACTTTTTAAAGATAAGGGACCAAAGTGAACCCCGAGCTAAATATTTTTAATATATCTTTATTTATTAATTTTCACTCTATTCATCTCCTCCATCAATTATAATTAATAAAAATATTTTAATAAATAATAATAATTTTATTATTAAAATTAAAATAATAAATAATTTTCTTAATAATCAGATATAGTTTAAAGAAAAAATGATAACGAATGTTTAAGAAAACACTCTTTAAAATCTTAAAATAATAAGTTGTCATTAAAATATATTATTTAATACACTGAAAATAAAATCGTTAATTTTTTTATATAATATTTTTTTATATTTAAAATCTTTAAATAGTATTTATGAGACACTCCTCAGCAAGAGTCTCTAAAAATAAATGTGGTCCACCGCTGCTAAAAGGTTTTAGTGTAAAACCAAAACGTAGGAAACAAATTGAAAACTCTCATTAGAATTTTTATGTTCATTTTCAAAGTTGGCTAAATAGATGCATTATGGCAGTGGAATATCATAAGATGTGTGGTTAGGATCTTAAAAACAAAATTGTCCTACTTAATTATTATGTTTTTTAAACCCATAATAATTAATACATTATGTGTTTTCATATAAGATAAATGAAGAAGTATGTTCCTACACGTTATATGATGACAACCAATTCAGCATTTGGAGTGTTTTTTTTTGGTGTTATATAAGGTATGGTGTTAGAGTCAAAAAAGGAAGAAAATAACAGTGTAATGTGATGGAGTAGAAGTACCTTGCCAATTAGCAAAATTATCTACTCTTCAAATAGACATCTAAATTTAATGTTTGAGAATTGAGACCAAGCAAAATAATATTTTTGGTCTTTTAATTATATTTTTAAAGTCATATTGATCGTTTAATTAATTTTTGTGTCAGATTGGTTTCTTAATTTTTTAAACGTGTCATATTAATTTTTTTTTTAATTAGCGACGAATTTAGTGATCAATTT
This sequence comes from Lathyrus sativus, assembly GCA_963859935.3. Taxonomy (NCBI): domain Eukaryota; kingdom Viridiplantae; phylum Streptophyta; class Magnoliopsida; order Fabales; family Fabaceae; genus Lathyrus; species Lathyrus sativus. The sequence continues at coordinate 614,673,285 of OZ012739.1, read as the reverse complement.
TTAAATTTTTTAATCGTTAATTAGACGGACAAAAATTAATATGATACGTTTAAAGAGTCAAGTAACAAATTTAACATTAAAAATAATTGACTGATCAATTCGAACTAAAAGATATAATCAAGAGATAAAAGAGATATTTTGCCTTATATGTGTCGATTCATTAGATTGATAAAATATAAGACTTGAACTTTACGATTGAAGTCTAAATTTTCTATCAACTTTTTAAATTCAACTATAAATATTTATTTCTAAAGTTAACATATATATTACCTCCGTTTTTTATTATAAGTCGTTTTTTATTTTTTAAATGTATTAAGAAAACTAATAATAGTTGTATAAAAATGAGAAATTATGAATGCTTTTACAAAATTGACCTTCAATAATTAAGATAAATTTATATAGTTAAAAGGAGAGAGAATAATAAACTTTTAAGGATATAATAGAGAAATAACATTAATTATTCATCGATAACATAAAGTGACTTATATTGTGATACATTTTTTTTAAACGACTTACAATAAAAAAAACGGAGGAAGTATGAATCACCGTTTGATTCGCTTAACTAAAATTTCTATAAGTTATTTTAATATTAAGTTTCTTTAAAAATTTGAGTTCCTTTACTTCATTAAATTTTATTTCTTTTAATTTTTTTAATCTTTATCTAATAAATAGTATAAAATAATATAATTAAATTAATATTTAATTATTATTTTTCACATCATAACTTTTTTATATTATTAATTTGGATGATTTAATTAAGTTTTTTTAAGCAATTAAAAATTCTAAATAATTTAAATGATTCAATTAAAATCCACTAATTTATAATTCTTTTGTTTATATGGACTAATAAATTGTTTATTGTTAAATTTTGGGATTATTCTCATATATTTTTAAACTTTTGGACCAAATTTAAAATATAGACTAATTTACAATTTTTGAAAATTTGAAGAACCAATTTGTAAATTGGAAAGTTATTAGAGATTTATTTGATTTTTTTAAAAAAAATTAGAAATGAATTTGAAATTATTATATTATAAGAGGACCATTTTGCACAATTTTAAAAATTAATAATAAACAAATTAGCATTTATATTATATAAAATGAATGAACAATTTTAAATTATTTATTTTTTTGTGTCATTTGAAATTTTTTTAATTTGTTTTAAATAAAATACTTCATAAATTTGCATCATTTTAACAATTCTCCATATTTTTATTCAAAAGATAGATTTTGGTCAAGTCATTTTAAATTCCTTCAAAAAAATTACTTTCTTACACTAAAATGTTTCATCCAAACATACTCTTAAATGTATTTGTATGAGGTAATTGAGAATTTTTAGGTAATTAAAAAATCTAAGCAATTCAAATGATTTAATTGAAAATCAAATTCAATCATTTTAAAATTATTTTATTTGAATGAAGTATTAAAATGATTCAATGAAAACTGGGTCATTTTCATAAATTTTAAAATTTGTAGGTCAAATTTAAAACATTAAAAACAGAGACCAATTTGCAAAATTTGAAAATTTGATGGGACCAATTTGTAAAATTAGAACTTTTTTAGGACTTATTTGCAATTTTTAAAAATTTTAGGAGTGAATTTAAAATTTTAATAAAATATGAGAACCATCTTGCAAAATTTGAAAAATTAATAATAAATAATTTATCATTTGCATTATATAAAGTGAGAGAACAATTTCAAATTTTTTACTTATTAGTATCATTTGAAATTTCTTAAATTTAACTTGAATAAATACTTGATAAATTTATCTCATTTTAACAACTCTCCATATTTTTTATACAAACAATGAATTTCGGTCAAGTCATTCTAAATTCCTTAAAAAATTATTTTTCTCCATTAAAATATTTCATTCAAATACAATCTAAGAGTGTGTTTGGATGAGGTAATTTGAAATTTTTAAGAAATTCAGAATTCTAAGCAATTTAAACGATTCAATTGAAATCTATTTATTTTTAAATTTTTTGTTTGGATGAGCTATTAAAATGATTTATTGTTAAATTTGTGGGGTTATTTTCATCAATTTTAAACCTTTTGGGCCAAATTTAACATATGAAACATAGGGACTCATTTGCAAAATTTGAAAATTTAAAGGAATTAATTTGTAAAATTATTAGGGACTTATTTGCATATTTTTGAAAATTTTAGGGATAAATTGAAAATTTTCATAAAATATGAGGACCATCGTGCAAAATTTAAAAAATTAAAAATAAATAATATAAAATTTGCATTATATAGAGTGAATGAGTAATTTCAAATTCTTCACTTTTTGGTGTCATTTAAAATTATTTAAATTTAACTCGAATAAAATACTTCATAAATTTACATCATTTTAACAATTTTTCATATTTTTTTATCCAAACAATAGATTTTGGTCAACTCATTTTCAATTCTCTTAAAAAATTATTTTTCATATTTAAAATGTTCCATCCAAACACACTCTAAGAAAATTTAAAAATGCCCCTAAGAATTCGGAAATGCATTTCGGACACACCAATTGCACAATAATACATGCGCAAATGTAAAATACTCTTATTTTCTGCTTTAAATAAATTCGGATGCACACTTCCATATTTACCCTATGCGCATCCCATACATTCCTAACCGAGACACACACATTTTGTTTTAAATTGATTCAAACACACACTTTCATATTAACCATATACACACACCATGTATTCCTAACTAATAACCACTTATTTTGCGTTAAAATGATCCGGAGATACATTTTCGTAAGAGGTAATAGAGATGCACTTTCGTATTTCCCTATGACAATAAGTTTTGATTTTTTTATATGAAACACACTGATGTAATACCTAATGCATTAAAACTATACTATTATAATAAATTTTTATAAATTAAATCATACACTTAGTGCACAAGATGAAAATGTCATATAAGAATGAATCAATCAATAATACAATCACAATCACAGTAACAAACGATAATAATATTCATAATGCTTAATACAAATACTACACTAATGTGTATGTCAGACCCCTTATTCTTACGATGCCTCATGTATTGTAGTGTCGATCGTGCCTTAATAAGGATGACATCACCAATGTCTCTCTGCATCAAAGCCTTCTGGAAGACTCTTATATCTATACTTGTTTGCACAAGATCCATGATACGTTGACATCTAGGAAACACACCCACAACATGATCTACCCTAGTATACTCGTCCTATAATATCTCCTGATGAGCCGGCGTAGGTGGATCTCTTGGAACATCAGTGTTATATAAAGACGTGACACTCTGAAATACCACGGGATGTAGTCGTATGTACAACTCCATTCGCTAGGAGCTAGAGTACCTCGTGTGTCATCTGGTACCAGATAATTAAGGTGATCATCATATATGGCATCTACATGTCTGCGGGCCATAGAATGAGAAGAATTGGAAGGGTCTTTAGGAACAAACTACATATATCTGAACCGGTGCATGATACATTCATCTAGAAATAGATACATCAGACATGTCTCATAAGTCAACCATCTAGAATAAAGGGTTGTGTTGTCTAAGGGACGCATCTGACGGAGATCTACATATGCCTGGTTGTGTATATCATTGATTATCATGCGATCAAGATACACTTTGAAGAGCATTGTTGTATGATTCCCTCTAAGCAGGGCGAATGCAGAAGCACACGACATATCCTCAATGTAGATATCAACATATGACCAGTCGAATATGCGTGGGAAGTGCTGGAGGATCCATACCTAAAAATGGTACATATGAATTATTAGAAATGGTGTAACACGAGTGTTGTGAAAATGATACATATATATGAAAGGATGCAAATATATTACCATCAACAACATGTAACTTGTAACACCCTTCTAATCCCCACGGAAAAATACATAATTAATCAGAGTAAATTAACATGCTTTCACAAAGGGCGTCGCACATAATTACAAAATCTCAACATTCACCTGTCATACCCATGTAACATTGAAATAAATAGTCATTCTATTAAATTTTCATCTTGCATGAAGCAGCGGATTCAATTTGGGTTACATAACTCTTTTCACATAACATTCATGTTCATCTCATAATCATCAACACTTGGGCACAGAGGCCATTATCATAATATTTCAAATACATTAAAAACATAGCTTAGAATACATAATATATCTCTAAGGCATAAACCCAACGATCCCAGTGTTACATAACTAGAGCATGACCTGACCCAACATAATTAAATACTAAACAGCTACACCAACAACAAACTCGCAACTACTAGCAGTACTACACCAAGATACCTGCACGATGTCATAAAGGACATCATTCCAGCAGAAGGGTGAGAAACATTACCATAATAATCAAAGTACATAATTATATATAAATGCACAAGTACCGAATACCTATATTTCACAGTTTCTCACTACAATGCATATTAACACCATAACCATGCATATAATAGATTCCCACCACATCAAATACACATATCATACTCCTCACCACAATGCCTCACAATTCACTAACATACATCATAATGTATATATGTATAAAACCAAGCATTTCATTATGCATACATTCACAATTATAATTAATCCACATAGACTTATACATTATGTTTCATTTACCGCAAATCATATAAACATATACAATCATACTTAATCAGCAATTCATTAGTCAATATCTTTCACATTTATTCATTCACAATCCGCATTTCAACAATTCATACACACATGCGTATTTCATATAACACTCGTAACCATGCCATGTAACTCATATAAAAATCATCCAATAACACCAATCCCCTTTCAGGATTATGGGTACGTCACTTATACCCTACCAGGAACAACATCTCAGTCATTCTACCCCGGTAATTACTCCACTAGGAACGACATATTGCCATTCTACCCCAGTGAGTACAAATCTTTCACATTTACATTATTCTCACATCTACCAAGCAAAACATGTATGTATATATATATATATATATATATATATATATATATATATATATATATATATATATATATATATATATATATATATATATATATATATATATATATATATATATATATATATATATATATATATATATATATATATATATATATATATATATATATATATATATATATATATATATATATATATATATATATATATATATATATATATATATATATATATATATATATATATATATATATATACTATTACATTCTCAGGCATTATTCATAATTTCTCATATACTCCACAACCAGGCACATTCAATCATGCTTCTATAATTCACATCATTTTCACATAAACATTCACAATCATTATATACATCTCAATCATTCCATACATCGCAATGTATCCATATAAGTATCTATATATAAATAGAACATCAAGCATACACAATATGCATTCACCAATGCTTATATCAATTCATAAACATACACACATATACATATATATTCACACATATATGTATCTTCAAGCCTCCCATTCATGCCAATTATCAACAATCTATATAAACATCTACATTCATGTTTATTTCATCAATGCATCATATAAAGATGAATTATGCAACTCATAGAGACCGACTCACGACTCTATGCAGATGCAAATGCGGTACCGACTCAATTCAGCAGGTTCAATTGAAGAACCAAAAATAACCATCGCTCACACCCCACATGGGCACACGAGGTTCTGCAAATTCTACGCGGAATCAAATATAACCATCGCAACATAAGAGGTTCTGCAAATCCACCTAGGGATCAATAAATAACCATCACTCACACCCCACAAGGGCACACGAGGTTCTGCAGATTCACCGAGGAATCAATAAATAACCATCGCTCACACTCCACAAGGGCACACGAGGTTCTGCATATTCACAGAGGAATCAATATATAACCATCACTCACATTCCACAAGGGCACACGAGGTTCTGCAGATTCACCGAGGAATCAATATATAACCATCGCTCACACCCCACAAGGGCATACGAGGTTCTGCAGATTCACCGAGGAATCAATATATAACCATCGCTCACACCCCACAAGGGCACACGAGGTTCTGCAGATTCACCGAGGAATCAATCAACACAAGAATGCATACCATGATGCTTCACATGCAACATGACTCATGACACTCTTGAAATGCATACATGTTTACAAACAAACTCATGCATTCATCACATTCGTCGCATACATTCATCATGCATTCAAATATATGTATCACAAAGCATATATATATATATATATATATATATATATATATATATATATATATATATATATATATATATATATATATATATATATATATATATATATATATATATATATATATATATATATATATATATATATATATATATATATATATATATATATATATATATATATTCATCATCCATTCAAACCAATTTTCATACATGGTTCACCGAGGAATCAATATATAACCATCGCTCACACCCCACAAGGGCACACGAGGTTCTGCAGATTCACCGAGGAATCAATCAACACAAGAATGCATACCATGATGCTTCACATGCAACATGACTCATGACACTCTTGAAATGCATACATGTTTACAAACAAACTCATGCATTCATCACATTCGTCGCATACATTCATCATGCATTCAAATATATGTATCACAAAGCATATATATATATATATATATATATATTCATCATCCATTCAAACCAATTTTCATACACGGTTCACATTCACAATCAATCTCGCCATGCATTTCTATTTAATTCAAGTAAATGCACAAAATTGCCAAACTACCACATTTCACACCTCACAAATCACAAACTAGGATTCATGTCATACGGCTACCCACAACACACATAACAACATATAAGTAGTCATCTTAGATAAGGAATGATCGCAACCAAACCACACAACCAATCCACGAATGGAAAACACAAGAAAAGAAAGTATGCTGCTGTGTTCGCTAACCTTCGCCTGGCGAAGCCTCTGGCGAACCTTCGCTACTTCGTTCGCCTGGAGAACTTGCCAGCGAAGACCACTGGGAGTTATTATGGAATTACTCGCTAGCACTTGCTAGCACACTCGCCTGGCGAACCTTCGCCACTAGCCTTCGCCTGACGAACTTGCTGGTGAAGACAGAGTTTGACTACTGACTTGGTTTGCTGACCACTCGCTAGGCTTCGCCTGGCGAACCTGCGAACTCAGAAATTCCTAACTGTCCAAAACTCCGAAACTCACCGAATCTAACCGATTCCATTCCAACTCGTCTCAGTAGCACAACCCAACATTCTTCGATTAAAACTTTACCGTTTATTCTCATTTCCAACCGTTAAAAACTCAATTCTACCGATTAAACTCATTTCGACCTAAAATGGAAAATATCCAAAAACACCCAAACAATCCAACACACATATACAATCATACACAATGATTAAGATAGTAAGATTTCACACCCTTACCTTAGATTAATCGGAAGCTAGAAGTCATTCTTGGCGATTCCAAGCTTTTCCTCTTCTCCTTCTCTTTTCTCCTCTTCCTCTTTCTTTCTCTTCTCTTTCCTTATGTTTTTTATTCTTTTATTTTCCTTCCACTTCTTCATATATACCTTTCTATTTATTTCTTTCCAATATATTTACTCTCTCAAAACATCTATCAATCCATTAAACAAACATCTAATTATTCAAATAATTAGAATAATCCAAATAAATCAATTAATTAACACAATTAATTAATTATTGAAAATTGGGCTGTTACAACTCTCCCCCACTTTAGGAATTTTAGTCCTCGAAAATGTTACCTCAATGAACCGAGCCGGATACAACTCACTCATCTCAAACTCCCAAATTCAACATTTCTTCAGTTGGTTCGCCCAACTATCTTTACCGAAGAAATCTTCATTACTTCAAAGTGACTTCTTGCTCATCACTCTGAACTAGCAAGGACACAACAGTTAAATCCTTTCTCACTCGTACACCATCTATCTGAATGAATGCACTTGCACTTCCTCAATTAGGCACATACTACATCATGTAAATTCACAAACGACAGCGGTAAAACAATCTAACATACTATCCATACCATGCTTCCGCTGCGCCACTATGATATTAAGCAACAAAACACTGTGTGTGCTTCCGAGACTTCAAAGCTCGATCAACACCCGTCACCAATGAAACTCTCAGATTATGTCCTTTCTTGGATCTTCTTGATCTTTTCAGTCGTCTCTTACACAATCCTCAGGTCCGAGCACAACGCTCTCGCCTGAATCATAACAATACAAAGGAGTCCTACACCTCCTACCATACAACGCTTCAGATCCCTATCTGACACAATATTCGACGATATCCCATACAATCTTTATCACTTCAATGATATCCATCTCAACCAGCTCCAACATAGAATGATTAATCCTCATTGGTAGGAAAAGAGCCAATCTAGTCATTCCATCCAAAATCACTTAGTTAAAACCATATTCCTCAAATCCGGTTACATCTTTATAGCACTAGGATGGATACTCCATCTACCTCGATACTCTTATTCCGCATAATAATAACTAGAACACAACTCTATCCCGACATCTCATGATACTATTTCCATTAATATGAAAATCAGTCATTCGACTTAATTCATCAAATTCGACCATCATCATTAGTATATACCAAATTTTCAAATTGATGCATCAGTTACCGCGTTGCTCTACCCGAATGGTAATTCAATCTAAAACTATAATCCCTCAGGAGTCCCAATCGTTTTCCTCTGCCTCATATTCAAATCTTCCAATTCAAACCAATACCTTAAGCTCTTGAGATCACCAACTGTTTCAAATCTCACACTAACCAATTGGAGCCTCCAACTCCGGCACAAACACAATAACAACCAACTCTAAGTCACTTGTCAGATGATCCCTCTTATATACTTTAAATTGCCTTCAAGCAACTAAACTCACTGATGTTGAACTTAACATAACTCTCAATCATACCCACGAGGCATCATAAAACACAATAAACAATTATGTCAAATTCGGTAAGAATCTACAAACGAGCTGTTGACAGCTCTCCCAAAACTCTCTGAACTTTCTTCACAGTGGCATAACATCGGTTTCTCCTCCAACACGGATAACACAAGTTCCCGATGCTCAACATGATCTTCTATATTCTTCTAATATATCGAACGCATACCATTAATAAATTAATTAATTTCCATGCTACTACTTCACCATCACATAGAGCATTAAAACAGCGTCCAATGCTTCGAACCGTACGTCAAAATACGAAAACAACATTTCATACTCAGAAGGCCATTCAATACATCTTCAACTCTTGATGTGTCTAAAGATCTACTCATACCCATATTGTATTCCACATTTTACTTTCCTTAATAATCACCGAAAGTCATTATCCATTCTTATACTCGACCTCACACTTTGCTGCCGGAGCATACACACCAAACACAAGCCTCAACACAACTTAATCAATCTTAATTCCTTGGCCATCCAAACAAACATATAATATGGAGCTTCCAATATCTGATTAGTCCCCGCAACTAAGTCGATCACAACTCAACTTCACGTCTTGGCTGTTTATCACTTATCTTGTCAGGATAACTCTCAGACTACCACAATCAAACGGTAAACCGCCAACTTCTCCACTTTCATTAACACCCCAAAATTCCCATTAAAATTAAACATCTCATCACTGTCTTGCGCCGACTCACCAAAACAATTATGAAGCACTCGGATCCACTCAAAACAATTCACTGCACCACGCCATCTAAGCTTGCAAGACACATCTATCCTGCAAGACACATCTATCCCACCCAACACAATCCCAACTACTATCAACAAGAGATTAAGGGTGATTAGTTCCTCAATTTGTCAATAGACAGCCGAAATCATGATGGGGTATAAACCATCTTTACCAAACTATAAGGGTATTCAACCACACTGAGCTACAACTCCACACTTTGCAGCAACCTGGAGAAGTACAAGTTCTCCCCCACTTGGATCATTCCCACTTCTGCAGACAAAGGCTAAACAACAAACACGTACCAACAGTGTTTCACACACATGTCGCGTACAAGGGAACAACCAACATTAGACAACTTGGTCGGATGGACCGACCTGCTCTGATACCACTAATGTAACACCCTTCTAATCCCCACGGAAAAATACATAATTAATCAGAGTAAATTAACATGCTTTCACAAAGGGCGTCACACATAATTACAAAATCTCAACATTCACCTGTCATACTCATGTAACATTGAAATAAATAGTCATTCTATTAAATTTTCATCTTGCATGAAGCAGCGGATTCAATTTGGTTTACATAACTCTTTTCACATAACATTCATGTTCATCTCATAATCATCAACACTTGGGCACATAGGCCATTATCATAATATTTCAAATACATTAAAAACATAACTTAGAATACATAATATATCTCTAAGGCATAAACCCAACGATCCCAGTGTTACATAACTAGAGCATGACCTGACCCAACATAATTAAATACTAAACAGCTGCACCAACAACGAACTCGCAACTACTAGCAATACTACACCAAGATACCTGCACGATGTCATAAAGGACATCATTCCAGCAGAAGGGTGAGAAACATTACCATAATAATAAAAGTACACAATCATATATAAATGCACAAGTACCGAATACCTATATTTCACAGTTTCTCACTACAATGCATATTAACACCATAACCATGCATATAATAGATTCCCACCACATCAAATACACATATCATACTCCTCACCACAATGCCTCATAATTCACTAACATACATCATAATGTATATATGTATAAAACCAAGCATTTCATTATGCATACATTCACAATTACAATTAATCCACATAGACTTATACATTATGTTTCATTTACCGCAAATCATATAAACATATACAATCATACTTAATCAGCAATTCATTAGTCAATATCTTTCACATTTATTCATTCACAATCCGCATTTCAACAATTCATACACACATGCGTATTTCATATAACACTCGTAACCATGCCATGTAACTCATATAAAAATCATCCAATAACACCAATCCCCTTTCAGGATTATGGGTACGTCACTTATACCCTACCAGGAACAACATCTTAGTCATTCTACCCCAGTAATTACTCCACTAGGAACGACATATTGCCATTCTACCCCAGTGAGTACAAATCTTTCACATTTACATTATTCTCACATCTACCAAGCAAAACATGTATATGAGGAATTATGAATAATGCCTGAGAATGTAATAGTATATATATATATATATATATATATATATATATATATATATATATATATATATATATATATATATATATATATATATATATATATATATATATATATATATATATATATATATATATATATATATATATATATATATATATATATATATATATATATATATATATATATATATATATATATATATATATATATATATATATATATATATATATATATATATATATATATATATATATATATATATATATATATATATATATATATATATATATATATATATATATATATATATATATATATATATATATATATATATATATATATATATATATATATATACACTATTACATTCTCAGGCATTATTCATAATTCCTCATATACTCCACAACCAGGCACATTCAATCATGCTTCTATAATTCACATAAACATTCACAATCATTCTATACATCTCAATCATTCCATACATCGCAATGTATCCATATAAGTATCTATATATAAATAGAACATCAAGCATACACAATATGCATTCACCAATATTTATATCAATTCATAAACATACACACATATACATATATATTCACACATACATGTAACTTCAAGCCTCCCATTCATGCCAATTATCAACAATCTATATAAACATCTACATTCATGTTTATTCCATCAATGCATCATATAAAGATGAATTATGCAACTCATAGAGACCGACTCACGACTCTATGCAGATGCAAATGCGGTACCGACTCAATTCAGCAGGTTCAATTGAAGAACCAAAAATAATCATCACTCACACCCCACATGGGCACACGAGGTTCTGCAGATTCTACGCAGAATAAAATATAATCATCGCAACATACGAGGTTCTGCAAATCCACCGAGGGATCAATAAATAACCATCGCTCACACCCCACAAGGGCACACGAGGTTCTGCAGATTCACCGAGGAATCAATAAATAACCATCGCTCACACCCCACAAGGGCATACGAGGTTCTGCAGATTCACCGAGGAATCAATATATAACCATCACTCACACCCCACAAGGGCACACGAGGTTCTGCAGATTCACCAAGGAATCAATATATAACCATCGCTCACACCCTACAAGGGCACACGAGGTTCTGCCGATTCACCGAGGAATCAATATATAACCATCGCTCACACCCCACAAGGGCACACGAGGTTCTGCAGATTCACCGAGGAATCAATATATAACCATCGCTCACACCCCACAAGGGCACACGAGGTTCTGCAGATTCACCGAGGAATCAATCAACACAAGAATGCATACCATGATGCTTCACATGCAACATGACTCATGACACTCTTGAAATGCATACATGTTTACAAACAAACTCATGCATTCATCACATTCGTCGCATACATTCATCATGCATTCAAATATATGTATCACAAAGCATATATATATATATATATATATATATATATATATATATATATATATATATATTCATCATCCATTCAAACCAATTTTCATACATAGTTCACATTCACAATCAATCTCGCCATGCACTTCTATTCAATTCAAGTAAATGCACAAAATTGCCAAACGGACACATTTCACACCTCACAAATCACAAACTAGGATTCACGCCATACGGCTACCCACAATACACATAACAGCATATAATTAGTCATCTCAGACAAGGAATGATCGCAACCAAACCACACAACCAATCCATGAATGGAAAACACAAGAAAAGAAAGTATGATGTTGTGTTCGCTAACCTTCGCCTGGCGAAGCCTCTGGCGAACCTTCGCTACTTCGTTCGCCTGGCGAACTTGCCAACGAAGACCACTGGGAGTTATTCTGGAATTACTCGCTAGTGTCGCTACTGCGAAAATCGAGGCCGGCAAAACAGAAGAGTCACCACCGTGCGTTATTTATCCCAAAGGAGGGAAAGGAAACGCTCAGAGAAAACCTCACGAAAAGGGAAAGGAATGGTCAACACAACCAAGTCCTGGATTCGAGAGTCGGTTACGCAAGGGGAAGGTTTTAGCACCCCTCACGTCCATCGTACTCGATGGGATCCACGCTTGTTGTGTTTATCTAATGGGTTTGTTATATCTATCTACACTTAAGGTCTGGTCTGAAAAGAAAAGAAAATGACTCGGCAAAGCGTCGCACTTTATGCCTATGTATTCCCGTCTGGAACGAGAAATCAGAGTCAACGTAGTTCGCCTAACTACGGGTAACGGGGAAGGTTGCTCGCTGAGATATCTCATCTCGTGCCTACGTACTTTCACACAGCGTGAAAGATCAGAGCAAACGTAGCTCGGGCTAACTACGGCTAGACAGGGTGTTCTCGTTCACACGGGGTGAGAGAAAGGATTGACAATACTAGCGTGCGCATTCTAGCAGTTAGGTGTATGTTGCTCGCTCGATGGAGACTTAGGCGTTACCTGTTTGCGGTAGAACGGACGTAGTATGTCAGGTTTTATAGGTACGGGAACCTATGAGAACTAGAACTACGGTCTAGTCTCGATTGCGCTCGGGCAAGAGAAAGGGAACATCAGTCGTCAGCGGGAAAGTCTCGATCGCACGGCAGCGAGAGAACAGAGAAGTTATTTGTTAGTGTGCTCGCTAGGATATCGCATCCTATGCCTACATATTCTCGTCTGGTACGAGAAATCAGAGCAGCTGTAGTTCAGCCAACTATAGCAACGGGGAAAGGGAGAAAGGTAGCTCGCTAGGATATCGCATCCTATGCCTACGTACTCTCGTCTGGTACGAGAGATCAGAGCAAACGTGGTTCGGCAGGAAAACGAGTCTCGATTACACAGGGGCAAGAGAAGGGGTCTCAATCGCCTGAACGCGAGAGAAAATGGTTTCGATCGCACGGGGGCGAGAACAAAGAGGAAGCAGGCTTACGCCTAAACGGGAAGGAACTCGGGACACACACGCAAGACCCTAAGGCGTAGGAGAGAATGCGTCGCATGTCACCCAAAGGGTACCATACTAGACATCCTAAACGATTGAGAGGAAACCCCTCAACTGTCATTTCCTATGTATCTAACGATACAGCTCACAACACTCGACGGTTGCACGAAGACTCGAACAAGAAGGATGATGTTGAACGAAGCGACTTCGTTGGCTCCTGACATGCGCGCAAGCTCCATTCCAATCTTCTCCTCTATGGATCCTTGATGAGGACGCTCGAATCAGGAACAATGTAACACTTAGACCGTCATGGTTCGACTTATACGAGAAATCGAACTCTCAGAGGTAGCGCATTGATATCCGTGTCAAAGACAAGATAGAGAAATGATATCGAAAATCATTCTCCAATTGAATCATGTCACACGGCCAGCCAAAAATAAAATCGGAAAAATCAGATAAGAAAAGAAATGAGGAGAAAAATCCACTACCAAACGGAAATAATTCTACCCCTAAAAATAAGCAATTAATTTCTACTAGAAATATTCTAAAGAAATATAAAGAAAATGCGTATGAAAAAAAAATAGCGTAAAAAATTATATCCAAAATATTCTATAATATCCTAAAAACAATGGAATATAAATTCTATATTAAAATCTATAGTAAAAATATGCTAATAATATTCTACACTATAAAAATATGCTAAGGAAATATATCTAAACTATAATTCCTAAGAAGAAAAAATAGAAAAATAAAACTAATACTATTACAATCAAATGTCCAATACAAGCAAAACTTAAAGTAAAGGGGAGGGGGTATAACCTGTAAACTGGGGTGGAATGCAGGGGGAAAAACCCACTGGGCCCAGCCCACAATACATCCAGAAAAAAAACAACAAAAATAAAGGGGAGAGCAAGGGTGTATTGGTGAAACGGGGTGCACAACCTGAAACTCGTTGGTCTCATTGTTCAGCCCATCCTCAGAAACAAAAGATGGGGTCGTAAGGAAAATGGGGTGTAGATCCAACTGAAGGCTAATGGGCCCAGAAGCCCAAAACCTCAACCCAAAGTCAAGACATGCTTCATCTTCCTCTCTTTGTTTTGGCCGAATGGAAACCCTAGTTCCATCTTCCCTAAGATGCACCGCTGCTGCTCACGCTCTCCGTTTCCGTTTCAACACAAACCTCCACCAATCAATACTCCCTTCTTCCAATCCTTCAATCTTCCCTCAGACCCCACGCCAACTTCCTCCAACCGTCTCCGCCGTGCAACCGTGAGATTAGAAGTTCGATCGTGATGAAGATTGAAGATCTGGTGGCAGTTAAAGAACTCGTGACGAGATCTTGAGAGACATGGAACTGATTGCTAAGGAAATCTGGTGAAGTTTCTGGAATTTGATGAACATGCAGATGTTTTCTTGATATTCTGATGAACATAATGAAGAGAACGACGAAGATCATGAAGATCTTGACGTTGCAAAGGTTGGACGCTCACGGAGTTCTTGGAGATTCAACAACTGGAAAAAAAATGAACGGACTTGCGATGAACTTGTTGAAGAACTGGTGAGTATTCTTGAGGAGATTGTCGGAGCTATGAACATGAAGTATAACGGATGAAGAGGTTTCTGATGAAGGTTAAATGCACATGAAGATTCGGTGGAGTTTGATGAATATTGATGATTTCTGGAAAAAGTCTGGTGAACGTATGAACATGGAGGTTTACTGGAATTCTTGATGAAGATCGTACGAATTTGGATGAAGAAACGATGAAGGTTTTGAACGGTTTCTGGAGATTGGTTGATGAATTCTGATGAGAAATCTGGAAACAAGATGAACATCGATGAAGTATCCGGCAACGGTTATGAGTTCCAGTGAGAAGTTACGGTGAGGTTGGCCGTATGATTTCTCCGACGACACCTTCCCGGTGTTTGCATGGCCGGCGGGAGGGATGACACCAGGGTGGTACGCGTGGCAACACGCATGGAGGGGAAAGTGTGAGGCGGACACGTGTGAGGTGGCGTGTCAGTGGAGAGTGTGTGTGGGGTGATGTGTTCTGAGAGAGAGAAACACGCGTGGCAGCTCTTAATATACGACAAGTGGCATGAAAGTGGACTTGTGGGCCTCAAAATTGGACATCTGGCCCACTGAAAATGACAATCACTTAAAATCTGACCCCAATTAATTCTGCAATTAAGAACTGATGCACTAATGACTAAGACTGCTAAACTCAATTAAAAACTAATTAATGGTTAATGATGATTAATACCCTAATTAAAAATCTCAATTAATTTGTTAAACAAAAAATCAATATTAATTGATCAAAAACCGCTAATTAACTAATTAAAATGTTAAAATCCTAATTAACACCCAATTAACATTCTAAAAAAAATTTGATTAATATCCATTAAATTCTAGAAAAAAAACTATTTTAAAAGGAAAATTAATCCTATTAATTCCTAAAAGAAATTAAATCTAAAAATGCTAAAACAAAATTAATATCTAAAGAAAGATTTAAAATCTATTAAATTCTAACCCTATTATATCTAAACAAATTTGATTACTCTATAAAAACAACCAATTAAAATTCTAGAAATTATCTATTTAAATCTAGAAATTATTAAAACCTATTTAAAATTCTAGAAAAAGAATTAAAATTCATTTTAAAATTCTAGAAATTAAGGGAAAAATCTAAAAACCGTAATAAAGTCAATCAAATCGATTAGAAAAAAAGATGCACGAATACAACGAAATAAGCGGTAAAAACCGGACACCGAAATGTCCTCAAAAATAACAGCGAGAGCTGAAAACACCGGGACGGTTACAAATTCTCAAAACAAATCCTCGCATTCGAACTGGCCTGAAATGCCTGGAACGCCAGGAGAGGGCTGAAATCCCGATAAAATCAATCTGACTGCAAAAATGCAATGTATACGGTATGTAAATGCAATATGCAAAATTAGTCGAAACATAAGCCAACTGCGATAATTGGTTGGCCAAATTTTGGGGTGCAACAGCTGCCTCTATTCAAACGGCTTGGACCTGAAGGGTTGAGAAGCGAACGACTTTCAAACATTCAAAGGTAGAAGACGGTTGAATACCAAAGAAACCCGAAAATTTGCCAACCTGCAGAAATAAACTGCAAAAACTGCTTGGGGAACAAATATTCAAAACTGAACCTGGCTGTCACGGCGACAATAGATCAATCATCTGATAAAAAACCTGATTTTAATATCAAACACCTGCGTGACGCCACAGGTGTCGAGTCAACAACAAACGCTACGATAAGCGGGCATTACATAAAGCATGACATCAATATCCTTGATCCTCAGTTTCTGCAGAATCAGGCATACGGTACATAAAATCGAATTTCATCAATGTCTCTGACCTTCCAATTCCTAAGAAGCGGGTAAAGCACTAAATAAAAGTGCGAATTGTCGAACCGTCACGTCAACCTTTCGAAGAAACGGGTAAAATGTCAAACCATCTCGTCGACCTTCCAGTTCCGAAGAAAAGGGAAAAGCATTACTCAAAGCACGAACCGTCGAACCATCACGTCGACCGTTGAACCATCATGTTAACCAAATATATGCTAAATAACATCGCGATCCGTTGAACCATCACGTCAACCAAAGCACGGGCTCAAAATGCGAAATGTCGAACCATCACGTCGATCGTTGAACCATCACGTCAACCTTTCGTTCACAAGGAAACGAGCATACGCTAAATAAAAGCGAGAGCCGTCAAACCATCACGTCGACCGTTGAACCATCACGTCAACCTTTCGTTCATAAGGAAACGAGCATACGCTAAATAAAAGCGAGAGCTGTCGAACCATCACATCGATCGTTTAACCATCACGTCAACCTTTCATTTACAAGGAAACGAGCATACGCTAAATAAAAGCGAGATCTGTCGAACCATCACGTCGACCGTTGAACCATCACGTCAACCTTCTATTTCCGAAGAAGCGGGAAAAACACCAAATAAAAGCGCGAGCCGTTGAACCATCACATCAACCAAAGCACGGACTCAAAATGCGAATCGTCGAACCATCTCATCGACCGTTGAACCATCACGCCAACCTTTCGTTCACAAGGAAACGAGCATACGCTAAATAAAAGTGAGTGTTGTCGAACCATCACGTCGACCGTTGAACCATCACGTCAACCTTTCGTTCACGAGGAAACGAGCATACGCTAAATAAAAACGAGTGTTGCCGAACCATCACGTTGACCGTTGAACCATTATGTCAACCTTCCAATCTAAGAAGTGGGGAAAAGCACTAAATAAAAGTGTAAACTGTCGAACCATCACGTCGACTGTTGAACCATCACGTCAACCAAAGCATGAACTGTCGAACCATCATGTCGACTGTTGAACCATGACGTCAACCTTCCATCTTCAAAAGAAGAGGGCAAAACACTACTCACAATGCGAACTATCGAACCATCGCGTCGACTGTTGAACCATCACGTCAACCTTCCATCTTCAAAAGAAGCGGGCAAAGCACTACTCACAGCGCGAACCCGAAGACTTGAACCAACAACTCTGCAGGGAAATTCTGATGACAGACGCCAAATACCTATTTTGATAACAGGTAACCACTTCTAGATTTTCAATACTGACGTCACAGCAGTCTGAAGAAGACTCCGCTGGGGAAGAAGAGAAACTTAACCAAGCAACTCTGTAGGAAAAACTCTACTGGGGAACCCAAGCAACTCTGATGGGGAATGGGAGAAACTTAACCAAGCAACTCTGATAGGGGAGCATATGATAGGACGAACGCTATCATTGCGTACCTCGCGCCGCAAATCTGAATATCTGGACACCTTCCTGAACAATAATCTCAATTATCTGCAGGGAAAAAAATACACCTGAAAACAAAGAGGTAACCAACCTGGCTTATGTTTCAAAATGCATATGTTTGACAACGGCGTAATGCTCCATACAGCATGGAAATGCTACACGTTTTTGTAGATACAAATATGATGATATATGCAAATGCAAGGAGGTGCTCCAGCAAAATAAATGCTGAAGACAAAGCCAAGCCCGCTGGGGATAACTAGGTATCACAGACATATTCCAGCAAAATAAGTGCTGGAAAGGTGAAACCAACTCCGCTGAGGATACCCATCCTGCTGGGGAATAGCTCACAAGCCCTGAGTTGCGACCTCTGCTGAGGATGATCATCTTGTCTGAGGAAGAACAACCTGTTGGAAGACAGAAAGGACAACCCTGCGTGGGGATACTTCTTTCAAACTACTGATCACCTGATCATGCTCTGTGGGGATTAACCATCCTGGGGATACTCAGCTGGGAATCGATTTGTGTACTCTGGTTGTACTTCGCGGGAACTCTCTAGGGAGTAAACATATTCATGACCAAACATCATGAATGCATCCTCTGCTGGGTATATCAATCTCGACCCTCTGGGATGACTTTATCCTACCGAATAAGTCAATCTTGAATTGTTGAGAATGGTCTGATCCTGTTCTGATGCAATCCCAACTCTTCTGGGGATAAAAACTTTGACTTCCATCTGCCGGGAATGAAAAGCAAATTTCGTCTGCTGGGAGGAATAAGTTTCACATAGAGCCTGCTCCTGTGTTAAAGGACTCTGGCTGGGGAACATGGGTATCACAGAATTATTCCAGCAAAATAAATGCTGGAAAGGTGAACCGACTCCGCTGGGGGATAACCAAATGTGCTAAGTAGATTAGACTTCCCTGGGGATAGCTTACCCGTGCCAATGAAAATTGGACTTTGCTGGGGAAAACAGACGGAGTCTCCCTGCATACCAATGAAGATTGGATTTTGAAACTGATGTGCCAACACGGATTGGGCTTCACAGTGATTGCCAATATGAATTGGGCTTTTTAGGAATGGCGCGCCAATAAGGATTGGGCTTTAGGCTATCCGTGACGGGTCAGGTACGACTGACGCTGGAAAATGTCCTGTCTGAATTCACTATTTCTGGTTGAAGGATCAAGGGACGGTAACACGACTTCCCGACATTTGCCTCACACTTGAAGATTGACTGAACCTGCTTGAGTAGCTCTGAGTAGCTCTGATGACACGGAGAGGAACAATTCCTTCGCTTCTGATATGACCCAGTTGGTGGGATCTCTGTGGGGATATTCCTCAAAAGGAAATCTAAAAATCTGTACCCTGATGGTCTGACATGAACTGCCCCAACACTCTGAACCTCAGAGAGATGCTTCGGATCAAATGTCCCTTGGGCAAGAAACAACTTCGACACTTTTCTTAGAGTGGCATGCCCCTGTCTGCAACGACTTTGCCCCTGATTGGCTGATCTGCAGGGAGATGCACTGGTTGTCCTCGAGAGATTCATCAGATCTCGACCTGACTGCTTCAGAATAACCGACTTTAGATGGCTGACTTCACTAGGGATCACTTGATATAGTTTGCCCCGGTTCACGGAGTATTCGGGCGTTCCGCATTCTATCCTGATCAGACTTTCCACTGTAGGAAACTTCCATGCTGTCCAGCGCTTACTCGCAACAAATTGTTCTGCATAAAAGTTATATTAATGCAATGCATATGACAGTTTTGACATCCAATCTGTTCACTGGAAAAAAAAGTTTATGGCATATAATGCACAGAATATCAACATCAGTACCAACATAGTAAGAAGAACCCTTTCAGGAGTCAGTTTCGACGCGATCTTTACCGAAGTATGCCTTCGAAACAAACCTGCTTCAATTAGGACTTTTGAAGGTTGTAACGTGGTCAGGCTCACGGTTTTGAAAGGAAAGGATAAAGGCTCAAAGTTTATTTTAACCCACCCCATTCTCCTTGATGTTCTCCAATCCTACGTTCGGCTAATTCGACCTTAGAGTTTACCTCTTAAAGGTTGAAAGATAGGAGTGATAGTTCGAGAAACCATGAATTTGGGGAGTGTCAGCCACTCATTTTTCGTCTTTGACACTTGGGGTCACACGACTCGTACTTCATTTAAGGATTTTTCTTTTGTGATCCTTTTCGTTTTTTTCCAGATTTTCGCTTTCCCTAATTTTTGCCTGGACTGGCTCTTTTGAGATTCTTCTGGTTATTAAGTCTAGCGGGATGCCCTCATTTTTGCCTAAGTCATTTGTTTCCAAGTTTTGACTTAGCGGACTTTTGATTCTTTTTGCTCTTCTTTTTTTTCCGAACAAGTCGTGTGACACTAGTTGTCTGACTCCTTGGGGAATAATGTGACTGTTTCACTCCTACCGCTTAACCACTGTGGTTTTTTAGGCACGACCTCTAGATGTGTGATTGATCATCGAATGGACACTCCTTTCTGCAATTTGGACGCTCGGTCAAATTAGCTAACACCTACCCTGCCCCGGGTTAAGATTGAGGGTTTTTTCGTTTTCCGAAAGAAACTCCTATTACTAAGCTCAAAGGGGTTGACAAGGGATTATCTTCCTTATATCACCGGTGTTTAGGGATTTGAAACAATGCATGTACATCATCAGCAGGTTTTATTTCAAAAGCATACAATATCGGAAGCTTGCATGTCGTTCATTTTCGTCATCCTCCTCGGATTCCGCTTAACCAAGCGTTGGATATCTGTAAAAACATTTAGTGAACACGACTGGATTAAATCAGAACATGCATACTCATTTCATTATCAATATCAATTGAAAACAATACAAGTTTTACGAATGCAATTTGCGCTTTAACAGAAAAGAAACTACAAATGCAAAGAAATGACATGATAAAACACAGATTGCCAGTTTCTGGGAACCGGGCTTTTCGAACTTGATTTGCTGCTGAGCCAACCATCTTCAAAACTAATTGTCGAAGCCATCCTGATAATCCTCTGAACATCTGCTATCAGTGAACTCTCCCATAACATGGGATGATACACTCACTTGGCTGGATGAAGGAAGGTCGACACCCTGAGGCGTGACAGATATCCTGTTGAAATCCAGCAAGGCCTGAATCTGGCTTCGAAGCACCTTACAGTCATCTGTTGAATGCCCATGTGCCCCAACATGGTACTCACAGTGAGCGTTGGCATCAAAACTTGGAGGGTAAGGCGGGATCATTGGATCGGTCTCTTTCGGCACTATCAGCCCACTTTTGACCAAATCCGGCAACAACTGACTATATGCCACCGGCAGCTGGGTAAACTGCCTTTCAGGTTTCCTTGGTCTTCTTCGGGCGTGCTGACGCTGCTGACGATGATACGACTGTTGACTCTGGCGGGTAACAGATATCTGACTGACAGACACAACAGGTTGCTGGCTCTGAGCACTCGAAGTGTCTGGATACTAAATCTGAGGTACGGGAGATTCTGAGACATCATTTTCTTTCTCCCATTCTTCTTGAGAATTGACAATTAATTCATCTTCATAAACTGCAGTATAAGGAATGTCTTGAATCTTTCCGCTCTTGATTCCGCTCTCAACACGTTCTTCTACTCTTGTCAAGTCCGCAAAGCTTGTCGTTTCACAACTAAACATTATGTCATAATAACAGCCATTCAGAGTACCCAAGAAACGGTCAACCATTTCTCTCTCCACAATCGGTGGTTAAATACGAGCAGCCAATTCTCTCCATCCCTGTACATACCCTCTAAAGGATTCGTTCTCCGTCTGAGAGAATTCTTGCAAATGCACACGACTAGGAGTCATATCCAGGTTGTAGTCGTACTGCTTCACGAAGGCATTGGCTAAAGCCGACCATGATTTGATACTATCACTCTTCAACTGCATGTACCAATCAAAGATGCTCCGATCAAACTATCTTGGAAACAGTGAATCATAAGCTTATCATTGGCGACATATGAAGTCATTCTTCTGCAGAACATAACCGAATATAGATTCGAACAGCTATCCCCTTTGTATTTCTCAAAATTGGGCATCCTGAACTTCGGAGGCAACACAAGGCCTGGCATCAATCACATGCTCGCAACATTTAGATCGAGAGTATTCTTATTTATCAGGGTAGTAATCTAATCCTCCAACAGCTGGAATCTTCTCATATCCTCAACAGCCCTCGGGTTCTCAACATTAATCTTCAGAGCGACCATATGATGATCTGGCACAGGGAAAGTAAAACGCTGATAGTCGGTGTCATGAAGAGAAGATACATCTCTGTCTCCGACAGGAATCTGCACATTCTGGGTTTGAGCAACATTGTTTTACCGGAGTCCTCTGAACCTTGCTCTCTCCTCTAGTCATGGTTGTTATGGTTTCCATGAACTGACTCAACTGGTTCTTCAACAACTCAAACTCTGCCCTGGTAACAAACTGATTCTGCTCTGCGGAGTTTATGATCCTTCCAGAAACTAACTCAAGTCCAATGCGAATGCCAGGAAGTCAAATGCGAGTTGGACAAAAGACGGGTAATCTCTCTGTTCCAGCCGAGGATGGACATGCAAGCATGAGATGCACATGAAATGCAATGCAAAATGCAACAAACACGGGATCACAGCCCCCACAAAGCTCTGAATACTGCTGCGCTGCTGACGGGATAAGTTTGCTCTGACGAGAGAAAACCAAAATACCGGGTAGGCTGGAAGTCAAGTTTCCTGCAAAAACCCTCCCACTCACGGGTATGGACCTAAACTGACACAGGTTCGGCATCCTATGCGGTCATCAGCGTCACAGACTTTCAAGAACGATGATACGATACCCAGAAGGTGTGGCATCATCATCTCTTGAAGCGGCCTCACTCGGCTGAATCACAAGTGATCGGTCCCCAGAGTCGACAATCCTCTAAACCAACATCCCCTCGAGCCCAAAGGGCTGGAAAAGAAGTCAACCGGGAGAACCTCGTCTGAGCGTGGATTTCATGAGACACTAGTGCCTGCAAAGCAAGCACGCACCCACTAATTTCCACAACTAATGCTAAGTACACTCAAGCCTGGATCTGGCTTCTCACTCATCAGAGTTCCCCTCCCATAACAGCACAATAGCAACAGATAAAATAAGAGTACGGAAAATTTAAATACAGCCGTGTATACAACATACAACGCACAAAAATAAACACCCACAGACAAGCAAACAAGCGCTAGGATTGACTCTCGTCGGGACGTTGGATCCCTCGATTGACTCGCATAGGGGACGTTGGATCCCCAGGAAACTATCATCATTCCCCAGCAGAGTCGCCAGCTGTCGCTACTGCGAAAATCGAGGCCGGCAAAACAAAAGAGTCGCCACTGTGCGTTATTTATCCCAAAGGAGGGAAAGGAAACGCTCAGAGAAAACCTCACGAAAAGGGAAAGGAATGGTCATCGCAACCAAGTCCTGGATTCGGGAGTCGGTTACGCAAGGGGAAGGTATTAGCACCCCTCACGTCCATCGTACTCGATAGGATCCACGCTTGTTGTGTTTATCTGACGGGTTTGTTATATCTATCTACACTAAAGGTCTGGTCTGAAAAGAAAAGAAAATGACTCGGCAAAGCGTCGCACTTTATGCCTACGTATTCCCGTCTGGAACGAGAAATCAGAGTCAACGTAGTTCCCCTAACTACGGGTAACGGGGAAGGTTGCTCGCCGAGATATCGCATCTCGTGCCTACGTACTTTCACACGGCGCGAAAAATCAGAGCAAACGTAGTTCGGGCTAACTACGGCTAGACAGGGTGCTCTCGATCACACGGGGTGAGAGAAAGGATTGACAATACTAGCGTGCGCATTCTAGCAGTTGGGTGTATGTTGCTTGCTCGACGGAGACTTAGGCGTTACCTGTTTGCGGTAGAACGGACGTAGTATGTCGGGTTTTACAAGCACGGGAACCTACGGGAACTAGAACTACGGTCTAGTCTCGATTACGCTCGGGCAAGAGAAAGGGAACATCAGTCGTCAGCGGGAAAGTCTCGATCGCACGGAAGCGAGAGAACAGAGAAGTTATTTGTTAGTGTGCTTGCTAGGATATCACATCCTATGCCTACATATTCTCATTTGGTACGAGAAATCAGAGCAGCTGTAGTTCAGCCAACTACAGTAACGGGGAAAGGGAGAAAGGTAACTCGCTAGGATATCGCATCCTATGCCTACGTACTCTCGTCTGGTACGAGAGATCAGAGAAAACGTAGTTCGGCAGGAAAACGAGTCTCGATTGCACAGGGGCAAGAGAAGGGGTATCAATCGCCTGAACGCGAGAGAAAATGGTTTCGATCGCACGGGGGCGAGAACAAAGAGGAAGCATGCTTACGCCTAAACGGGAAGGAACTCGGGACACACACGCAAGAACCTAAGGCGTAGGAGAGAATGCATCGCATGTCACCCAAAGGGTACCATACTAGACATCCTAGACGATTGAGAGGAAACCCCTCAACTGTCATTTCCTACGTATCTAACGATACAGCTCACAACACTCGACGGTTGCACAAAGACTCGAACAAGAAGGATGATGTTGAACGAAGCGACTCTGTTGGCTCCTAACATGCGTGCAAGCTCCATTCCAATCTTCTCCTCTCTGGATCCTTGATGAAGACGCTCGAATCAGGAACAATGTAACGCTTAAACCGTCATGGTTCGACTTATACGAGAAATCGAACTCTCAGAGGTAGCGCATTGATATCCGTGTCAAAGACAAGATAGAGAAATGATATCGAAAATCATTCTCCAATTGAATCATGTCACACGGCCAGCCAAAAATAAAATCGGAGAAATCGGATAAGAAAAGAAATGAGGAGAGAAAATAGGAGAGAAATCCACTACCAAACGGAAATAATTCTACCCCTAAAAATTAGCAATTAATTTCTACTAGAAATATTCTAAAGAAATATATGAGAAAATGCGTATGAAAAAAAAATAGCGTAAAAAATTCTATCTAAAATATTCTATAATATCCTAAAAATAATAGAATATAAATTCTATATTAAAATCTATAGTAAAAATATGCTAATAATATTCTACACTATAAAAATATGCTAAGGAAATATATTTAAACTATAATTCCTAAGAAGAAAAAATAGAAAAATAAAACTAATACTATTACATTAAAATGTCCAATACAAGCAAAACTTAAAGTAAATGGGGGGGGGGGGGGGGGGGGTACAGCCTGTAAACTGGGGTGGAATGCAGGAAAAAAAACCCACTGGGCCCAGCCCACAATACATCCAGAAAAAAACAACAAAAATAAAGGGGAGAGCAAGGGTGTATTGGTGAAACGGGGTGCACAGCCTGAAACTCGTTGGGCTCATTGTTCAGCCCATCCTTAGAAACAAAACAGAAACAAAGGGGGGGGGGGGTCGTAAGGAAAAGGGGGTGTAGATCCAACTGAAGGCTAATGGGCCCAGAAGCCCAAAACCTCAACCCAAAGTCAAGACATGCTTCGTCTTCCTCTCTTCGTTTTGGCCGAATGGAAACCCTAGTTCCATCTTCCCTAAGATGCGCCGCCGCTGCTCACCCTCTTCGTTTCCGTTTCAACATAAACCTCCACCAATCAATACTCCCTTCTTCCAATCCTTCAATCTTCCCTCAGACCCCACGCCAACTTCCTCCAACCGTCTCTGCCGTGCAACCGTGAGATTAGAAGTTCGATCGTGATGAAGATTGAAGATCTGGTGGCAGTTGAAGAACTCGTGACGAGATCTTGAGAGACATGGAACTGATTGCTAAGGAAATCTGGTGAAGTTTCTAGAATTTGATGAACATGCAGAGGTTTTCTTGATATTCTGATGAACATAATGAAGAGAACGACGAAGATCATGAAGATATTGACGTTGCAAAGGTTGGATGCTCACGGAGTTCTTGGAGATTCAACAACTGGAAAAAAAATGAACGGACTTGCGATGAACTTGATGAACTCGGAGGAAGATTTGTTGGAGATTTCGTGGAAAGCTGATGAACATTCTCGATTTTCTGGAAAACGATGAAGATATCTGGAAAATTGTTGAAGAACTGGTGAGTATTCTTGAGGAGATTGCCGGAGCTATGAACATGAAGTATAACGAATAAAGAGGTTTCTGATGAAGGTTAAATGCACATGAAGATTTGGTGGAGTTTGATGAATACGATGGCGTTATTGATGATTTCTGGAAAAAGTCTGGTGAACGTATGAACATGGAGGTTTACTGGAATTCTTGATGAAGATCGTACGAATTTGGATGAAGAAACGATGAAGGTTTTGAACGGTTTCTGGAGATTGGTTGATGAATTCTGATGAGAAATCTGGAAACAAGATGAACATCGATGAAGTTTCCGGCGACGGTTATGAGTTCCAGTAAGAAGTTACGACGAGGTTGGCCGTATGATTTCTCCGGCGACACCTTCCCGGTGTTTGCATGGCCGGCGGGGAGGGATGACACCAGGGTGGTACGCGTGGCAACACGCATGGAGGGGAAAGTGTGAGGCGGACACGTGTGAGGTGGCGTGTTAGTGGAGAGTGTGTGTGGGGTGATGTGTTCTGAGAGAGAGAAACACGCGTGGCAGCTCTTAATATACGACAAGTGGCATGAAAGTGGACTTGTGGGCCTCAAAATTGGACATCTGGCCCACTGAAAATGACAATCACTTAAAATCTGTCCCCAATTAATTCTGCAATTAAGAACTCATGCACTAATGACTAAGACTACTAAACTCAATTAAAAACTAATTAATGGTTAATGATGATTAATACCCTAATTAAAAATCTCAATTAATTTGTTAAATAAAAAATCAATATTAATTGATCAAAAACCGCTAATTAACTAATTAAAATGTTAAAATCCTAATTAACACCCAATTAACATTCTAAAAAAAATTGATTAATATCCATTAAATTCTAGAAAAAAAACTATTTTAAAAGGAAAATTAATCCTATTAATTCCTAAAAGAAATTAAATCTATAAAATGCTAAAACAAAATTAATATCTAAAGAAAGATTTAAAATCTATTAAATTCTAACCCTATTATATCTAAACAAATTTGAGTACTCTAGAAAAACAACCAATTAAAATTCTAGAAATTATCTATTTAAATCTAGAAATTATTAAAACCTATTTAAAATTCTAGAAAAAGAATTAAAATTCATTTTAAAATTCTATAAATTAAGGGAAAAATCTAAAAACCGCAATAAAGCCAATCAAATCGATTAGAAAAAAAGATGCGCGAATACAACGAAATAAGCGGTAAAAACCGGACACCGAAATATCCTCAAAAATAACAGCGAGAGCTGAAAACACCGGGACGGGCACAAATTCTTAAAACAAATCCTCGCATTCGAATTGGCCTGAAATGCCTGGAACGCCAGGAGAGGGCTGTAATCCCGATACAATCAATCTGACTGCAAAAATGCAATGTATACGGTATGTAAATGCAATATGGAAAATGAGTCGAAACATAAGCCAACTGCGATAATTGGTTGGTCAAATTTTGGGGTGCAACAGCTAGCACTTGCTAGCACACTCGCCTGGCAAACCTTCGCCACTAGCCTTCGCCTAGCGAACTTGCTGGCGAAGACAGAGTTTGGCTACTGACTTGGTTCGCTGACCACTCGCCTGGCGAACCTGCGAACTCAGAAATCCCTAACTCTCCAAAACTCCGAAACTCACTGAATCTAACCGATTCTATTCCAACTCATCTCAGTAGCACAACCCAACATCCTTCGATTAAAACTTTACCATTTATTCTCATTTCCAACCGTTAAAAGCTCAATTCTACCGATTAAACTCATTTCGACCTAAAATAGAAAATATCCAAAAACACCCAAACAATCCAACACACATACACAATCATACACAATGATTAAGATAGTAAGATTTCACACCCTTACCTTAGATTAATCGGAAGCTAGAAGTCATTCTTGGCGATTCCAAGCTTTTCCTCTTCTCCTTCTCTTTTCTCCTCTTCCTCTTTCTTTCTCTTCTCTTTCCTTATGTTTTTTATTCTTTTCTTTTCCTTCCACTTCTTGATATATACCTTTCTCTTTATTTCTTTCCAATATATTTACTCTCTCAAAACATCTATCAATCCATTAAACAAACATCTAATTATTCAAATAATTAGAATAATCCAAATAAATCAATTAATTAACACAATTAATTAATTATTGAAAATTGGGCAGGGCAAATGCAGAAGCACACGACATATCCTCAATGTAGATATCAACATATGACCAGTCGAATATGCGTGGGAAGTGCTGGAGGATCCATACCTAAAAATGGTACATATGAATTATTAGAAATGGTGTAACACGAGTGTTGTGAAAATGATACATATATATGAAAGGATGCAAATATATTACCATCAACAACATGTAACTAGTTTTCATTTTTTTGGTCTTTCACATACAACCTTTAACTTACTTGAAGTACATATAGACCAAATAACGGGCTCTCTAGTTGCATATATGAATGCACTCTGTCGCTACTGCGAAAATCGGCGCCGGCTGAACAGAAGAGTCGCCACCGTGCGTTATTTATCCCACGGGAGGGAAAGGAAACGCTCAGAGTAAACCTCGCACAACACGGGAAAGGTATGGTCATCGCAACCAAAACCTGGGTTCGGGAGTCGGTTACGCAAGGGGAAGGTATTAGCACCCCTCACGTCCATCGTACTCGATGGGATCCACGCTTGTTTTCGGGTATGGATTGTTATTCTATCTACGCTAAAGGTCTGGGGTTAAAAAGAAAATAAAATGAAAATAAAAATGACTCGGCAAAGTATCGCACTTTATGCCTACGTATTCTTGTCTGGAACGAGAAATCAGAGTCAACGTAGTTCGCCTACCTACGGGAAAGGAGGGGAAGGTTGCTCGCTAGGATATCGCATCCTATGCCTACGTACTTTCATACAGCATGAAAGATCAGAGCAAACGTAGTTCGGGCCACGTACGACACAAGTCTGTCTTGGTTGATTTTATTCCTTCTGAAAAAGGTTTCTTGATTAGCAGTCCCGGCGGACAAAAACGACGTTTTGATGAGTTTACATTCTTTTACGGAAGAAGTGTCTTTTATTGTGTTTGAAATCTTTATTATGTTTTTCTGTTTGTTTTGGGAAAGAAAGAGACAGAACTCTAACCTACGGTTGCGAAGGGAATCAAACTAACCTAATGTTATCATGCATGGGTTAAGACCTAGTGTCTATCATGCTCCTCTCTTGCACAGAGAGGAACAGAGATCCTAAGGGATAGGCAGAAACAGAAACAACAACAGATATAATAAAGCGGTAAAATGCATGGATGCAACAGTACAAGCGAGGCAAGGGAGTCCCACTCAACCTCGAACCTAGAAAACAATAGGCGAAAGTGAACAGGATTCACTTTCAACCCAACAGGGTAAACAGCAAACAATACAGTTCAGAAAACCAATCAATACATCAGCAATGAAATACAACAGCAAAAGAAACAACATCAGCAGCTCTGAATCAACATCTGGCTTCAAGTAATCTCCAATCAGCTACAGGCTTCAACAAGCATCAATCCCCATCTTCATGACCTTCAGGCAAGGGCTTTGATCATCTGTCTTCCATCTGCAATGGCTTTTCTTCAAGTTCAAACCTCCAGGATAAGGGATTAGTCACAAGAGTGAAGTGAATGAATGTTAGACAGTTAATTACCTACCAAGGGTGGTTCATCAACTGTTAACATTAAACAGAAAGTTTCCTCTCAAAAGTTCTATCTTCCAAATACATTCACTGATCCTTCCAAAGGAAGGAGGTGGATATTTGAAAGAGACTTTGAATCATAGAGAAAGGATGGATGCAGACAAGGCATTCCATGTTTGAGAAACAAGCTTTCTAATCTAGAGCTCTGCCTAGCTCCTAAACCCTAGTCTCCTCAGCAGCTGCTAGCAATAACCTCCTATTCAACTCTGGCAGTTGATCTTCAATCTCTGGATCTCCAACGGTCTTCATCTCCTCAAGTCTTCAGCTCTCCCAAGTCCCCAAGCAATCCCAATACCCACATAGACAAGCAATAATCCCCAGAGGGCACACCACACCAGTCAATCAGACATACACAGAGTATTAATAGCAGTAGGGGAATCCTGACTTTTTCTAAGGGGATCTAATAACTACCCATAGCCCCTATAATCCCATAGCTAAACTATTTAAACCCTAAGTCCTAAGGGAAATGAATTGATCCTCCTAAGTCATCACCTAAAAACCCTAATTTGTTCATGTTGTTCAAGCCTACATTAAGCACCTAAAATTATTTCTAAAAATGGGAACTAAATTGTTTCTAAAAGTTCAATATCTCATCTAAACAACCTAAAAAGAATGAACAAAAAATATGAAAGCATCTAGTAGAACAAAAATTAACAAAATCATGCATGAAATGAAGCTATTTACAATGTCATTTATTTAGAAAATATGGGAAAAATGTCAAATAAAAATAAAAATGCAATTTTATTTTTTTATAATTTTCTAGACATTCTAATGAAAATGATGTAAAAAGAATGAATTAAAAATGATTTTTTATCTATTTATTATGAATTTTTTAAAATGAATAAAAAAACATGAAAAGGAAATAATAAAAAGAAAGAGAGAAATAGCCAGGGGGTGAGAATAGCAGGTTATTCACGCTTAGATAATTGGGCCTGATAACATGGGGGGTGGCAAAAGCAAGGCCCACGCTCCCCCCTTTAATGAAACGCAGCGTTTCACTGGGGGGAGGATTCCCTCTCAAACTCAGAATTAAACTAGAGCCACACGATGGTCTCTTTGGTCAAAAGTCTAACAAGCAAAGGACGATCAGGATTTCGTCTTCAACCTTAGTTCATGAAAGCTAGGGTTTACACTCCATGGAAGCCATGCACGCACCAACTTCAGCCTCTCGGTTCTCTCTCCACAGTCCATGGATCAACACGATATAAACATGAAAAACGCTCCAATTTTCTTCCTCTACAAGACTATGGTGGTAGCTTGCTCTGAAATTCAGCAAATCACTCAAACCGATCGAGACAAGTTCTGACTCCATGAAAATACTCTGCAACTCATCCTCAAGATTCTCAACCAAACCTATACTAATCTCTTCTATACTTAATGGTGATCATTCTGCGCTAACAACCTAAGATCATCACACACTCTACTGCAAGTTCTAAGTCCTAACAGTTCCAAGCACCTGCTATGAATCATCACCAAACAGCACCAAACTCATCCTAATTGTTCTACTAACAACCTAAATCACATCTAAACTAATAAAACCATGTTAAACTAACTAAATCAAGCTATGGGAGAGAAATTGAACCTGGTGCAAAAGCTTGGAAATGGATGTTGAACTCGTGGATCTGAGGCTTCTAATGCTTGGATCTTGATCAACTATCTCAGTGCTTGATTCTGTTTGCAAAACCTGGATGATTCTTGCCTTGGATCTTGCTGTCCACTTGAAATTGCAATTTGGATATTGATGATTATAGTGCTCGAAAATGGATCAATTTCAATCAGATCCTTGTTGATCTTTAGTCCATGATGATGATTGAATATGGTAGAATCAATATTGGTGATGATTGATGAAGATTTTGTGAGATTGAAGTGAACTTGCAATGAGAAAGAATGAGAAAACTTTGGGAAATTTTTGGTGAAAAATGAATCCAACCCTTGCTCAATTCTGATTTCATGAATATATAGGGCTCCATGGAAACTTCTAGATCCATCTTGCAACTTCCCTTGCATTCCAAATTGGTTATGTTTCTTCAAATGCAAGTAACCATGAATAACTTTTCTTTTTCCTTCTAAACTCAAAAAAGTGCTTGAACCATTGTCTTTGAAATGTCTTTTGGACCCAAAATCATATATTGGAAGTCCCCATTTGGACTTATAAATCTCTCAAACCATTTTTCACTTTGACTTTATTCAAGTTATAAGCCATTTTAGTTCAAATTTGACCAATCATGCAACTTCATGTTATGAGCTTTTCCAACAATTTGTGACCTTCTTTCTAGACTCAAAATGTCATTTGGAGCAAGTTTGATGTTGTAAGTTTTTCCATTTGAGGCCTCCTTGTATGAGTTTTGGACATAGGTTAAAATGACCTGTAATTCACAAATGACCAAAATACCCTTTGCTTGCCAAGACCATAAGTTGAGTTCCACACATCATATGAGGGCATGCTATACCATTCTAGAAAGCTAAGACAATGAGGAACAATTCTTATGTTGACCATAAATTCATTTGAAATCTCCTTGAGGGGTAAAAATTGCTTGGAAGTCAAGTCACTTTCACAGACAAAATTTCAGATACCTCAGATGACCTGTAACTTGCAAGGACCATAACTTGAGTTCTATAAATCTCCTTGATGTCTTCCACCACTCAAATTAAAGGTCTTGAGATCCTCTACAAGTTTCATGTTGGCCAAGGATCCATTTGAAGCTAGCATTTTTGACTTATCTTGCTTGGAAATTTGATCTAAACTAGGGGATTTTACACAGAAACCCTAATTTAGAAACTCCTCTTCTCCTTGATTTCTCTTGAATTCTTCTTGGCATATCTCCATATCCTTCTTTATATGCCCAATGATGAACCCCATATCTCTCCACTAGGCTTGAATGCCCCTTAAATCAGTCAATTGACCTAGGGTTGACCTAGGGTTGACCCAGATGAAACCCTAGTTGACTGCCTTCAGCTATAGCTCTTGTGCTCTCATCAATGACTTGTCCCCTTCTTTAAATGACTTTCTAAGTCTCTCATAATGTCTAGATACTCTCCATGCCTTCAACTCACAGCTCACAACCCTCTTGTTGACCCTCAGATACCCTCAGCTAGGAGATGGACTCAAGGCTTGATCTGCTGAACTCTTTGCTTTCAAATTCTTTCTTGATGACTTGAATAAGATTGAATCAGGATAATAACCTCTTGATAGGCTTCTAGAGATGAGAATAATGATTGGCCCCCCCTGTTGTATGACTTGCTATGCTTATGCTATGCAGATGATTAACCTATGTACATGACTCTATATGCAAATGCTAATGACATTGAAACATAAACCAAGTGAATAAGGTTGGGCAAATTTTAGGGTGCAACACACTCCAAGCCAGCGAAGTATATGAGGTAAACCACATCCACAAAAATGGACGTGTCAACCAATATAACATGCAT
Source organism: Lathyrus sativus (assembly GCA_963859935.3). Classification (NCBI taxonomy): domain Eukaryota; kingdom Viridiplantae; phylum Streptophyta; class Magnoliopsida; order Fabales; family Fabaceae; genus Lathyrus; species Lathyrus sativus. The sequence continues at coordinate 614,639,171 of OZ012739.1, read as the reverse complement.
GCTCTATGCTGAATAACCTAGTCATCATAACTAACAACCTGCTCTGTCGCCATCGGTTGTTGTGCATACAACTTCTCAAAGAATTCAAACCTAGATGACATTTTGAGGTGTCTTCTACCTCCTTTAGGTCATCCCTAGACCAGCTCCTAAATATGTTACTATTATCTCCACTACCTCATCTTTGATAACTATATTGTGATCTAACAGTCTTCCCCTGACCGAAAGATGCAATATGTATGAGATATCTTCTAGTATGATAGACATCTTACCATGTGGAATATGAAAAGTTTATGTCATAGAATGCCATCTCTTAACGAACGAGTACATTATACCATGGTTAATCGTAGAATACTCAGTCTTATATAAGTCTCGTAAACCAGATAGTTGTATCACATTATGAAGCCATTGATCCCAAGTTTGAGGCAACTTCACAATATTTTGGCGATGGTTGATTCATTTTAAAGCATCATGGTTGTTGCACCCCAAAATTTGCTCAACCTTTTCTTGCCTGATTTATGTTTCATTGCATTTCATTTGCATAGTTACATCATGTACATAGTGCAATCATTGGCATATCATATCATAGCATGCATCCAACAAGGGATCAAGGTGTCTATCAAGAGAAAAGCCTAACAAGAGGTGTTATCCAAGATTGAGAAGTCATCAAGGCCATCAAGAAGTGATTTGAAGTCTTGAGAAGCTTGAGTGCCTACATGTGGGTTTTGCTCCTATCTTGAGGAATATTGAGAATCATCAGTGGGATGTGAACATGGAATGTGGATTTGAGGTGTGTATAGATCTCATGGGATGCCTAGAGGGCCATTTTGAAGCTAAGACAAGTCATTGATTCAAGAACAAGAGCCACAGTTGAGGTGCAGCCAACTAGGGTTTCATCTAGGTCAACCCTAATTCAATTGTGCAAATGGGAGAGCATCAAAGCCTCCTTTGAGTTCATGGGATTCATGGATTTATATGTTGATACATGTGTGGTGTTGTGCCAAGATCAAGCAAAGAAGAATCAAGAATGTGGGAAGTTGCTAAATTAGGGTTTCAGTGTAAAATCCCCTGTTTAGTGCCTGACTTCAAGGCCACATAAGTCAAAATAAAAGTTTCAAATGGATCTTTGGCCAACATGAAACTTGTATATCTTCTCAATACCTTTAATTTGAGTACTAGAAGTCTTCAAGAAGATTTGTAGAACTCAAGTTATGGTCTTTGCAAATTACAGGTCATCAAAGGACACTGAAATTTATCTGTGAAAGTCACTTGACTTCCAAGCAACTTTTTCCCTTCAAGGAGTTTTCAAATGGATTCTTGTCCAACATAGGAGTTGTAGATATTGGTCTTAGATTTCCATAGAGTACTAGAAGTCCTCAAGGGGATTTATAGAACACAAGTTATGATCTTGGCAATCCAGGGGTATTTTGGGTATTGGTGATTATAGGTCATTCTCAAGCATGGGTCAAAATCTCCAACTTAGAGGCCTCAAATGGAAAATTGTTCAACTAGAAAGTTGCTCAAAATAGGGTTTTAACCTTGACCATGCATCAAGGAGGCTTTGAATTGGCTCATAGGAGAAGTTGGTTTGAAAAGGCAAAATTGTGATTTCTTGATTTTATGGCCAAACCAAGCAATGTTATATACCAAATTGATCAGAAAAGACATTTTAAAGATGATGACATTACCACATTTTGGATTTGAGGTCATTTTCATGTGGTTCCTCTTTGTTACTTATGGTTGAAGCAACATATCAATCCATTGCCTTTGGATCAAAAACAAGGGAGATACCATTTCAATTAATTTCTAAATGTCATAAGGTGAGAATTTCAGGTGAAATTGGAAGCTGAAACAGAGCAAGGCATGACTTTGGCATGTGAGATTTTCAAGGGATATGAGAAATTGAATTTCTCATTCAGTTAGTTACAGAAGGTTCTGGAGGTTTCTAATCACTTCTATATATTGTATGCAACTGATCCAGATCATTTTTTGGGCCTGCATTGGAGAGAATTGAGAGAGAGCATTTGAAAATTTCACCATTGCATCAAGAATCGGTTTTGAGGATTAAAGGGAACTCAGTGCAAATTGATCATTGGAATAGCTTGGGAAGTGGTTCTTGAGTGATTCTGCAGAAGATTGGAGGTTGATTCAAGCAAAATCTTCATCTGTTCATCATTTCAAACCAGGTCTGCAACTTTCTTCTTTTAGCTTAATTCATAGGGAGATGCATAGAAATTGTTATGTGGTTAGATCAGGGATGAGGCTAGGTTGGATTTCAGTCCAAGAATTGGGCAATTAGAGACCAAATTAGTGTGATGCCATTTTCTGTTGAAGCTCTTATCTCCTTGTTCTTGAAGTTTTAATGGTGTTTGAATAGTTAGAATTGAAGCCTGAAGAATGTAGTTCATGCTAGGATCTTTAATTTTAAGAATGACAACGATCAAGATTTGGTGAGTTGTCTGCAACTTCTATTGGGTTTGAAAATTGGGTGAGAATCAATGAATTTGGAGTTGATATTCATGATCAGGATGAAATTTCAAGTGGATTAGGGTATTTAGTTGGCCTGATTGGTACACTTTGGGATATGCCACGCCGGAGAAGACGGTGGCGCAAAGCTCAGGCCACCGTCTGAGTTTCTCCCTCCATTTTCAAATGTTTTGGGGACGATGACTCCCAACCCTCAGATGATGCTTTGACCTTGACTAATTCCATAAACCAATGGCCAGGATTTGATTTCACGTCTGAAGAGGGTGAGTTTAATGAAACTCACTGTTTCATTTAATCAGAATGGATGGGCCTTAGTGATCTTCGCTCCTCACACCCCACCTTGGGCCCAATTGGAGATAATAACGTGAATGGATTGCTATTTGCCACGAGAGTTTTCCAATTTTCCTTTTTATTTTCTCTGATTTTCTTATGTGGTTTGGGCTTAAGGTTCATGTGCTACGCGCACCCCTATTCTGGGCCCAGCCTGGTTTATAACGTGGAATATTTGCTATTTGGCACGCAGGTTTCTTAATTTTCATTGTTTTTCTTTTAATTTTACATTTTGCATATAGTTAGGAATAAATTCACAATAATTAGGAAAATTAGTCTTTTTAATCTAGATTTTTTTTCTGAATTTCTTAGAAAGTGTAGAATTTAATAGGATTGAAAAATATGTAATTCATGCATTTTATATTTTATTTGCATTTTTTTCATTTTAATTGGTTTTATTTTCAATTTGTTTGACATGTGTTCTTGCTGATTTTTTTATGGGTGATTAGTGATGATTTTTGAGGTGATTCTTTTTGGGATAGATAGTTTAGAGATGCATGTACCCATAGTAATATTCTCATATTTTTGTGAGAGAATTTTAGGCTAGTTTGAACATTGAACATTAAGTGGTGTAGAATTAGGGTTTTAGGATGATACCTTTAGGTTTAGGGCATAGTTTTAGGTCCAAATGAATGGTTAACCCTCTGGTTTTTGTATGGAGTGATTCTTAAGAGGTTTAGGGACCCTTAGTAATTTTTGTAGGATTTTACAATCCCTTTTGGTATTTTAGGTAGAATTAGCTTTAAGACTAACTTCTAGGTGTTTCTGATGAACTAATTTGGCTAGTTTGTTTCAATAGTTCCCCTTAGATTAGGATGGTGTTGCTTTTGAGCTTGGGTGATCATGAAGACCAATTGAAGATGCTTTGGAGAGCCTGAAGGAGCTTGGAGATGAAGCTTTGTCCTCTTGTGGATTGCTTGTCAGGAGCTTAGGAAAACTAGGGTTTCAGGAAGAGCATTAGAGTAGTTTTGCTTGTTTCTTCAAACATGGAGTATATTGTTCATCTCCATTCAATACAATGACATAAAGTCCTTTTAAAGAAGTCACATCTCTCGTTAGGAGGGATGAATGACATGCTCTAAGAGTAGAACTTTGAGGATGCCTTCTTATTACAGTGTTAAGATCTTAATGGCTTCCCTTGGTTGTCATTGAGTTTCTTAACACTTCAACTTGATCTTGTTGAATAATTCTCCCTTGGAGGTGCTTGTTGAAGCTTGGTAAAGAGAAAGTTTATGCTTGTTGAAGCTAGGAGTGTTAGTGCTTGTTGAAGCTGGTTGTTTGTGGAAGCTAGGGTTTTACTGCTTGTTGAAGTTGAAGTCAGGAGCTTGTTGAAGCTAGGTTACTGGTTGGGGTTTGAGCTTGCTTAAGTTGGTAGCTTATTGAAGTTTGGTGTCTATTGAAGATTGAAAGTTTATTGAAGCTTGAAGATAGGAGTTATTCATGAAGATGAAGATTGTTGTTGTCAACCTTCTGCTGTTTAATCAACTGTTGCTGTCAGAGCTGCTGTTTGCTGTAGGAGTACATCATTCTTCCACGTCAGGAATCAACTTTTCTTGAATCTGTCCACGTAAGGACCCCAATTTTTCACGTAAGGACTAAATCTTCTTCCTCCACGTTAGGAATATCTCTTTCTTTCCACGTCAGGAATACAAGCCTCTTTCCACGTAAGGAATGCTATCCGTTTTTCCACGCAAGGAAACATAACTTTTCCACATAAGGCCACCAATTCCTTCCGATTTGTCCGCGTCAGGACTACATTTTTCCACGTGAGGAATGCCATCTTAATCTGTCCACGTAAGGACTCCACACTTTCCACGTTAGGAATCACCTCTTTCCACGTAAGGAATCCTCTTCTGATATGTCCGCGTAAGGACTACATCGTCCACGTTAGGACCCACTTCTCCCCGTTAGGAATAATAATTTCTTTGATTTGTCCACGTCAGGACACTGATCTCGTCTTGATTTGTCCACGTTAGGACTCAGGCGTCTCCGACCCGCTGAGGAAATAAGACTTGTCCACGTAAGGACTCACACACTGGTCTGATCTGTCCGCGTCAGGACACCAACACAAAGAGTAATCACTTTTGTCAGCGTCATGACCTCCCATTCCACTAATTTCGAGAACCCGAATCTGCCCACGTTAGGACTAACACACCCCACCAATTCGGGGAAATAAACCTGTCCACGTTAGGACGCCCACTTCTGAAGAAATCTCGTCAATATAGGAATAAATTGTCCACGTCAGGACTTAGTTCTCCAATGATCCTCACCCACAAACTCCTCAGCACCAACGTGACAGCGACTTTGAGGCGGACTCTACTGGGGATGTCTGGAAACCAAACTATCGGACGCCTGCTCTGATAACCGGCGGTGGCCTCTGAAATTCTGATTCATGGAACCCCTGATGACAACTAATTCTGCTTGGGAAAAGAGAAACTTATCCTGGTAACTCTGTGGGGAATACTGCCGAAACTGACATTATCATTGGATGTCCTGTGCCGAGATCTTGAATGTTTGGTAATTCATTTGAGCAAGAGTTCTCTCCACCCGAACTGCTAGAGTACAGAAACTGCTTCAGCAAAATAAATGCTAAAGATAATGCCGACTCCGCCGGGGATAGCCAGATGCTATAGAATTATTCCAGCAAAATAAATGCTGGAAGGGTGAAGTCCACCCTGCTGGGAAGTTGGGAACTCAAATCAAACACCCTGTTGAGGTAACATCCTGCTGGGGAATATAACTCTGCTGGGAAATAGCAGATGTGCATAGCACGATCGGACTTTCTGCTGGAACGTGAACTGATATTACACAGTATCTCCGACAAAATAAATGACAGGACCCACCATCAACTCTGCTTTGGAGAGTCTTGATCTTCGAGTTCCACTGGAAGGAATGAAAACACTTGCAAAGAGAATTCCGCTGGGGATGGGATGATTCTCTTGGGGAAAATTAACTGACTCCACTGGGGGAGAGTGCATGACCCTGCGGGGAAAGATGAACCTGTCTGAATACAGCCTTACGATCTTGGAATCGCCAAACTCTATTGAGGGTGAATAACTTTTCTGCTCCCTTTGGGTAAGCTACGGCTAGCTGGGGAATTCTAGCCTTCTTCAGGAAGAACATGCATGACCTGCGTGGGGGACTAAGTCTTTCGTTATCGCAATCTTTTGATCATCTTCCTCGTATGGTTATGAAACCTGTAACAACACAAACAAGACACGACAAGCCTATGCAATCAAATCAATTCAGGTTAGTGACGTTACACTCAGTTAATTCAAAGCTTTAACAATTGTTGGCAAGGGCCAGCGACGTTATACTCATGCTAGTTTCATCAAACTTAGGCGTTAATCATGCACAAAACAGTAAAGAACAGTGTCAAATACTGAATAACGTATTTTCATTGATCGGGCCCCTGAATGGGCGGAGTTTTTATACATGGGATGTAACTCCTGAAATGAGGAAGCTACGCAAAGCAAATATACAAGTATGCAAGTATGCACAAGAAGCATGAATATTGACAACTTAAATTTTGTACACATGTCGGCAACGGGATGCGGATGAACACCACGAACTGATCCTCCCATGACTCGCCCGACTCTAATGCTTTTCCCGGTATCCTCACTTCTGAAGAGATTGTATCCGATAACTGGCTCTTCCAACATATTCTCCCGCATTGATGCTCATTGTAATATCAAATTCGGACCGCAATCATTTGCTTTTCAAATCCCTAACTTTTGCGTGAACCGCCCTTTACGGGTTTTCAGTTCACCGGGATACCCTTTTTTTGCCGAAGCCGCCCAGTGTAGGTTTTCAACTTCGCGGGTGTACATTTTTTCAATTTTATCCCTAACTTTTGCCCGAACCTTTCATTCTGTTTTTGGTTCGCCAGGATGCCCCATTTTTGCCTGGACTCTCTTTTTCTGTCCAGCGGGTCTATTTTAAGCAAAGTATTTTTTAACTGCGTCCGAATTCACAGGTGACACAAAGTCTTCTCCGTCCATGGTGGACAACAACAACGCTCCTCCTGAAAAGACTTTACTGACAACGTATGGCCCTTCGTAGTTGGGGGTCCACTTGCCCCTGTGATCTGCTTGCGGCGGGAGAATCCTTTTCAGCACAAGGTCGCCCGTCTGAAAGCTTCACGGATGTATCTTCTTGTCGTACGCTTTCTTCATTCGGCTCTGGTACAAACGACCGTATGCTAGGGAAGCTAGCCTCTTCTCGTCCATTAAGCTCAGTTGGTTCAATCTATTCGTTACCCATTCTGCCTCGTCCAGCTGAACGTCTCGCAATACCCTTAAAGAAGGGATCTCAACTTCCAATGGTAATACCGCTTCCATTCCGTATACCAACGAGAACGGAGTTGCCCCGGTTGATGTGCGTACCGTCGTACGATAACCGTGCAAGGCAAAAGGTAGCATTTCATGTCAATCCTTATAGGTCACCACCATTTTCTGGACAATTTTCTTGATATTCTTATTGGCCGCCTCAACAGCGCCATTCATCTTGGGTCGGTAAGGGGAGGAGTTGCGATGTTCGATCTTGAAATTCTGACAGAGCTCCTTCATCATTTTGTTGTTCAGATTTGAACCATTATCCGTGATTATCCGCTCGGGAATCCCGTATCGGCAAATGATATCTCTTTTGATGAATCTAGCCACCACTTGCTTCGTGACATTCGCGTAAGACGCCGCTTCCACCCACTTGGTGAAATAATCGATTGCTACTAGGATGAACCGATGCCCGTTAGAAGCCGTCGGCTCGATCTTTCCGATCATATCGATTCCCCACATCGAGAAGGGCCATGGAGATGACATCACATTTAGAGGACTCGGAGGCACGTGTATCTTGTCAGCATAGATTTGGCACTTGTGGCACTTCCTCGCGAACTTGAAACAATCAGTTTCCATCGTCAGCCAAAAGTAACCTGCCCTCAGCAGCTTTCTCGTCATAGCATGTCCACCAGCATGCGTACCAAAGGTACCTTCGTGAATTTCCTCCATGAGAAGCTTTGCCTCTTTCTCGTCTACACAATGCAACAACACCAAATCGCGGTTTCTTCTATACAAAACGCCATCCGGATTCAAGTAGAAATTACCCGCTAATCTCCTGAGAGTCTTCTGATCTTGACTGGATGCCCCAGCCGGATACTCTTTATTCTTCAGGAAATTAAGGATATCAAAATACCACGGTTTGTCGTCAGATGCTTCATCAATAGCAAATACATAAGCTGGCCTGTCCAACCGAGAGATAGTGATTTGGGGAGCTTCGTTCCAGAAGTTGACCTTGTACATGGAAGACAAAGTGGCAAGGGCGTCAGCCATTTGATTCTCTGCCCGCGGTACGTGATGCAATTCAACTTTGTCGAAGAAAGGCAACAATCTCCTTGCATAATTCATGTAATGTATCAAATTAGGCTGCCGTGTCTCCCATTCCCCTTTGATCTGATTCACCACCAGGGCTGAGTCTCCGTATACGTCTAAGTTCTTGATTCGCAAATCAATGGCTTCTTCAAGCCCCATTATACAAGCTTCGTATTCAGCCTCATTGTTGGTAACGGCAAAGGTCAATCGGGCAGTAAACGGGATGTGCGACCCGTGTGGCGTGGTGATGATTGCCCCTATTCCGCTACCGTAAGCATTCACAGCTCCGTCAAAAATCATCTTCCATTTGGAACCTAACTCTGGTCCCTCGTCTGGCAACGGCTCCTCACAATCTTTCATCTTTAGGTACATGATATCCTCGTCAGGAAAATCAAATCTCATCGATTGGTACTCTTCAATAGGCTGCTCCGCCAGATACTCAGACAGCACACTCCCCTTTATAGCCTTTTGCGAGACGTATTGAATATCATATTCAGTCAAGACCATCTGCCAACGGGCAATTCTACCTGACAACGCCTGCTTTTCGAATACATATTTGATAGGATCCATCTTTGAGATGAGCATGGTTGTATGATTCAGCATGTACTGCCTCAAACGCTTGGCGGCCCAGGCTAGCGCGCAACAAGTTTTCTCCAGCATTGAGTATCGAGATTCACAGTCTGTAAATTTCTTACTCAAGTAATAGATCGCATGCTCTTTTCTCCCTGTCTCGTCGTGTTGACCGAGAACACAACCCATGCTTCCCTCAAGAACCGTCAAATACATGATCAAGGGTCTCCCTGCCACTGGGGGTATCAAAATAGGAGGCTCCTGCAGATACTTCTTTATTTTATCGAACGCCTTTTGACAATTTTCGTTCCACGTCACAGCTTGATCTTTCTTCAACAGCTTGAATAATGGTTCACACGTGGCCGTTAGGTGAGATATGAACCGAGCGATGTAGTTCAACCTCCCTAAAAACCCGCGCACCTCTTTCTCTGTTTTAGGCGTCGGCATTTCTTGAATCGCTTTTATTTTAGCAGGATCGACCTCTATTCCTCTTTCGCTTACGATAAACCCCAGCAGTTTACCCGATCTCACCTCGAAGGTGCATTTATTAGGGTTCAGCCTCATCCTGAACTTCCTAAGTCTTTTAAACAACTTCAGCAGATTCACCAGATGCTCTTCCTCCGTCTGGGATTTGGCAATCATATCGTCAACATAAACTTCGATCTCTTTATGCATCATGTCATGAAAAAGAGTCGTCATCGCACGCTGATATGTTGCCCCAGCATTTTTCAAACCAAAGGGCATCACTTTGTAGCAAAATGTTCCCCAAGGCGTTATGAAAGTAGTCTTCTCCATATCCTCTGGCGCCATTTTAATCTGATTATAGCCTGAAAAGCCATCCATGAAGGAGAATACAGAGTATTGAGCAGTATTATCAACTAACACGTCAATGTGAGGAAGTGGAAAATCGTCTTTTGGGCTTGCTTTATTCAAATCTCTATAATCCACGCACATTCGAACCTTGCCATCTTTCTTTGGCACTGGTACGATGTTGGCAACCCATGAAGGATACTTCGTCACAGCCAGGAAACCAGCGTCCCACTGTTTCTGCACCTCCTCTTTGATCTTCATTTCCATATCTGGGCGTGTTCTGCGAAGCTTTTGTTTGACCGGCGGGCAATCTTCTTTCAGTGGCAGACGATGCACGACCATATCTGTATCGAGCCCCGGCATATCTTCATACGACCAAGCGAATACATCATTATACTCTTGGAGCATTTCAACCAGTCTTCGCTTGATATCGCTCTGCAGCGCGGCTCCGATACGAATATTCTTCTCAACCCCTTCCGACCCCAAGTTGATAATTTTGATGACCTCGTCGTGAGGCAGAATGGCTCTTTCCTCTTGCTTCACTGACCAAGACAGTTCTTCAGGAACGTCGCTATCTTCGACAACCTCTTCTTCAGCCTGAAACACTGGGTGCTCAAAGTCGGGACGAGTCATAGGTGGTTCAAGGATGTCATCTGAAAATGTTATCCTGCAAAAGGAATGGTTAAGTGCTTCAAAATGCGTATAAAGCGAATAACCATGTTGCCATTTTATTGAAAAGTACAAAACAAGAAAGACAGGGATTACAGTATTTGCACATGAAAAAACGCCATTTATTTAATGATTAACACGCAATGTTTATAATAACACAGCCCTAAGCAAATCCTGATGCCCCGGGCAAGACATCAGGTTATTCAACAATTAATAAAGCGAAGCATTACTGTTTAAAAGTCACAGGAACAAGCTCCTGAATAGACCAGTTGCACAGTCCTTGTCCTGGCGTGCTTGGCTGAATCCAGGCATCCATATCACAGTCGCTGTCTCCTTCGACAGACTCCGACGCAGCATTGACAGTTTCATGACATACTCCACTGGCAGAGATGATAATCGGCTTTCTGAAACGGGGGGCCCCCACGGAAGGAGTTGATGACGACGGTCGGTACCCCAGCCCGAACCGGTCCATCTTCACGGGAATGTCCAGCACTTTGCCCCAGCCCTTGGCTCCTCCTGCTTCTACTAGAGCTTGAGCTTCCTTATACGATGAGACAGCTATCTCTGGCACTTTGCTCGGCCCGGGACCTTTGTCCTTGATGCGCAAACCTTCGAATGCCTGGCATGGTGTCTCGTGGATCTCCCCGTCGACTTCCACATATTTAAACGAAGATAGATGGCTGACCAGGATGTCCTCTTCTCCGCACACGGTGACTACGCTGTCTCCGACCATATATTTTAACTTCTGATGCAGGGTAGACGTGACGGCCCCTGCCCCATGAATCCAGGGTCTTCCAAGCAAGCAGCTATACGCAGGCTGTATATCCATGATATAAAACTCAGTTGCAAACACTTCCGGCCCCACTTGCAGAGGCAAGGTAATCGATCCGAAGACTGTTCTCCGCGTGCCGTCAAACGCTCTGACTACCAAATCACTGGGTGTGCACAAAATTCCTCAAACATCCAGCTTCATCATCGCCTTCTTGGGCAACACATTCAAAGATGATCCGGTGTCAACCAATACGTGCGACATTACTGATCCTCTACATTCAACAGATACGTGTAATGCCATATTATGATCTCTCCCTTTCGGAGTCAAGTCAAAATCGGTAAAGCCCAAGCTGTGGCCTGCATTCACATGTGCCAGCACTCCTTCCAGCTGATTCACGGAGACGTCTTGGGGTACAAAAGAAGTGTCCAGGACTTTCAGCAAAGCATTTCTGTGAGCTTCCGAACACAACAGCAATGATAGGATAGATATTTTGGACGGTGTCTGCTGCAGATGCTCCACAATCTTATAATCACTTTTTCGAATCAAGCGCATGAACTCTTCTACATCCTTCGATGCCGTTTCTTTTTCACTTGCTTGTACCGGAACATTTTCAACCACTTTCCCTTTTCCTTTCGCTAGTCTTTCAGCCTCCACTTCAGGAGATATAAAGATCCTGCCACTCCTCGTCATGCCTCCTGAACCAACAACATTATCCACAATCTCCGCTGGCTGCTTGTTAACATCAATCTTTATCCCATCACAATACACCTCTAACCCATATGACCATGGGACTGCTTTCGTGTTCTCGTACGGGATTGGCCCGGCCTTAGTTATGGTGATCGGTGGTCGCTGAGCTGGTGCTGCAATAGTGATCGTCTTCCGAGGAATCGTTACCGTGGCCACATCACTCTGATTATCCACTACTGCCCCTGCAGGCTCGTCAGTTGCCGCTCGATCAAACTGCAATATGCCCTTATCAATTAAAGCCTGAATGCCTTTCTTCAAATCCTCACACCCCCCAGCTAGGGTCCAACAATCTAAGCAATATTCGTTACATCCTGGGTAAACACCTCCTTGTAACAGTCGGCTCTTTATCTCGCTCAGCGGCGTCTTTAAATCTTCAACATTCATAATAAGATTCAGACCTTCCTCAGTCAGAACGGCGTTCGCCCCATGATTAGGCATGGGTTTCTGGACTATATTCGGACCTGCCGTTCCGAAGTTGATAGTCTTGTTGTCCAAAAGATCCTGCACAACGTGCTTAAAAGCGTGGCAACCTTCTATATCGTGACCCGGAGCTCCAGAATGAAACTCACAGTGCCTGTTTGCATCGTAGCCGAACGGGGGAGCTCCCGTTATTGGTGCCAGAGTTCTTTTCTCTACCAGATTCAATCCCAACAATGTCTGCAACAAATCGGCATATGTTGAGGGAGGCTTCTCAAACACTCTTCTCGGTTTACTACCCTGGAATCTTCGTTGAGCCTGCTGTGCCCCCTGCTGAGGCTGCTGCTGCTGTGGCATTGGTTGTTGCTGAACCGGTTGTTGTTGCTGGAGTGGTTGTTGCTGATAGGGAATAGTAACACTCGCCACCTGCTGCGGCTGACGGTATTGACCTCGTCCCCTGCCTCGGCCTCGGCCTCGGCCTCCAAATACTGCGCTTGCCTCGCCCTGACGGCGCCCACCATAAGCTTTCCTATTACTGCCAGATGCAGTTGATTCCTCGACTTGGAACTTTCCTTGCTTAATGTTACGTTCAATCTTTTCTCCCATTAGAATCAGGTCTGAAAAACTGGCCAGAGACGTATGAAACAGCATATCATGAAACAGCCCTGTGAATGTGCCGACAAACATGTCATTCATTTCCTTATCTTCTACCGGAGGACGGACCCTGGCAGCCATATCGCGCCATCTTTGCGCGTACTCTTTAAAACTCTCCCCCTTCTTTTGCGAAAGCCCGGCCAACTGGACCCGATTGGGTGCCAGGTCGCTGTTATACTTGTAGTGAGCTACGAACGCCTCCGCCAATTGCTTCCATGTCTTGATATCAGTTGGCTCCAACCCCATGTACCACTCTAGGGAAGGGCCCGACAGACTATCCTGAAAGAAATGCATTAGCATTCTTTCATCAGTTGAGTATGCAGACATCTTTCTGTAATAAGCTCGTACATGCACTTTTGGACATGTGTCTCCTTTGTACTTGTCGAACGCAGGAGCTTTGAATTTAATTGGCACCCTCAAGCCAGGTACCAGACCCATGGTTGCCATGTCCAATCCCACAGCACTTTGGTTTAGGACTCCCTTCATCTGCTCTTCCAGCATCCTAATCTTTTGGGAATCATCCATCGGCCCTTCAAAACCTCCTCCGGAGAAGGCGTCTTCCTGCTGATCTTCTTGCCACATACCATTTCCAGCTCCGTACCCATCATATCCGTTATTACGTCCAGCTCTGATCTGATTCATCCCCGGACCTCGACCTCTGTTGCCGTACCCTTGAACACCTCCAGCAGGACCAAAAGCCATAAATCCAGTACCGTTTCCGTTTCCAAAGCCTCCGTAACCCTGATTGACCATACCATAACCATCTTGCCCAAAGCCTTGAGCATTAAAGCCATACTTCCCAGTGTTATCGAATCCCTGATCGTTGAATCCGAACCCAGTATTGACAAAGCCATTGCCTCCTAGATTATCTCCCAAATTGACATCACCCAGCCCAGCATTATGGACAGCAGTTTCATTCCCAACTCCGACGTTACCGTTCACAGCAGCGGTAGCGTTGTTGACATTAGCAGCAGGTGTATTGATTACAGGCGGAGCCACTGGCGTGGGAGTACCGTCTCCATGAGCAGTATCAACCCGTACAGACTGATGATCTTCATTACCATGACCAGCGTTTCGAGCCAACAGAGGCTGGACCATGGCCTGCAAATTCTCCTGCCCTTTTGCTATAGCCTCCATGGTCTGCATGAAGAGGGCGAGCTTCTCGCGCACATCTTGCATTTCGTTCTGCATTTGATCCATGATTCTTCGACAGTTGGAGCGTGTAGAATAGCGGTGCGGATGCTGATCTGCAATCCTGTTAAGTACCTGGTACAGAGCAGGAGATAAGACACCATCCAAAGATTACCTGTAATGCAATATGAATATGAATGCAATGCAATGTGTCTGTGCATTAGGGAAGTTCATTCCCCCAGTTCTAGTGCGAAGGTGCCGGTGCAGTGACAGTGCTGACAATAGGAATATCGGAGCTGAATCATAGAAAGCCTCATATATTGCAGGGAGAATCAATAAGCCCAGGGTACAATATCACTGAGAATACAAAGAAGGCATGACCTCAACCAACAATCCTGGTGATGGTCGGCACTATTCAAATAAAGCATACAAGTTACTATATGAAATGATCAAATCCTCCCAAAAGTCTGGTACTCTTCTATCAACTTCCTGGTCTCCGGATGGCTTGGTCGATCAAGCAGCCCTTCAACAAGCTGGTTTCTCCTCTTAAGGACACGGCGTACGTCTTCAGCAGTTTCTTCCCATGTTGCTTCTCCGAAGCAATCTTCTAACTTTCGCTTCTGAGACACTGCTTCATCTCTGGATTTGATTGCCTTGTTCAGTGCATGCTGGACACTATACCGGGTCATCACTTCCTCCTCACACTTCTTGATGCTAGACTTCAACTTCTCTTCGAGGTCGGAAATTTGCTGCTTCAGCTTATCTTCCCTCTTCTTATTGTTGGTGAGTGTGGCATTCCAAGTCTTATTGCAAGAGGAGATTTCTCGGTGTGCTGCGTCGAGCGCCTTCTTCTTGGATTCAAGCATGTCATGGGAGCTTCTGAACTCTTGCCCCAGACGTTCGCGCTTCTTCTTTTCTTCAGTCAACTCAGCCCCTAACCTGTTTAACAGCTCGATCTGTTGTTGGAAAGCATATACGGCCTTGTTTTTCTCGCTGCGTGCCTGGGCTAACTCTTGCTCTAACCCTTCATTAATCTTCATTAAGGCTTCTTTTTCCTTCACAACTTGTTCATAGACTTCTCTAGAAACAGTAGTCGGCTCTGCTACCGGAACGGGAACAAGAATTGATGCATCTGGAAACGGCATCCTCAACTGACTAGCCCTCTCCTGAATCCAAACTCTATAAGGTGCATAGGCCTGACAGTCATTCTTTCCTAACAAAGGCTTCCCTCTGCGGTTAATACGCGTCCAGGCATGTTGCAGCTTGGCTAGTAACTCCCCTTTCACGTCTCCGGTGAAGTACAGAGATTCCTGTACTTCCTCCTCCTTTGGCGGGTTCTTCAGTGCGTATCCGAACTGACGGACGAACAGAGATGGGTTGTAGTTAATACACCCTTTTCTTCCTATCAGCGGCACATTAGGGTACCCAGAACAACTAAAGATGAGCTCAGACCCCAACAAATCTCGATCAAACCATACAACGTCTTCGGAAGATAGCCTCATCAGGCGCTCTGACCAACTGGCTGAGGTTACGCTGTCTGCAAAGGGTCCCTTCATAGGGAGATGACTTTTGAACCACATATTCAACAGAGGAGTACAGCAGTAAACAACTTTTCCCCTTCGGTTCTCATTCTTATAGTGCAATGAATGATAGAAGTCTCCGATCAGCGTTGGCACTGGGTTGCCTGCAGCAAACAGATAGAAAGCGTCCAAATCCACAAAGTTGGGCAAGTTAGGAAACAGCACAATTCCATAGATGCATAAAGCCAAAATAGCATTGAAAACCACCCAACAACCGTTCTTGGCGTACTCTCGAGCTTTGACAACCAAGAAATCAAGAGAGAAACCTGAAACCCCAAGCCAAGAAGTCAATAACAGATCTGCAGCGTCCATATGTAAGGCTTTGGCTAAGTCCTCCAACTTGGGCTCAGCAGCAGAGTGAATAAAGGGAACCTTGTTCTGCACGGGAAGCTCGGTAAACTCCACATACTCCTCAATAGTAGGTCCTAGAATGAAGTCAGCAAAAGTAAAGCATCTCAATGCGGGGTCATAGAACTGCATCAAGGTGTATAGCCCGTTCATCTCATCAGCAGTGGGCTTACAGACTAATCTCAGTAATCTCCCATGGCTCATTCTGAAGCTTCTCCTAACCTCCTCATTAGCGAGAGATATCAGACCCAGCAAAGAAGTAATATCAGGTGAAGGCAGCTTATACGCAATTGTTTTCCTTAAACCAGCCATAATCAATACTCAGAAGTCAGGGCACTAGAACCGGGGAATATGCAAATGCACCTGCAGCACAGACACACGTTAGCGAAATGCAAATGGTAATGGATATGCAGGCAATGCAATGCAAGCAACATGCAACAGGGACCAGAGCTGTGAAGGTGAGAAAATACTTAGAAGGGGGGGTTGAATAAGTATGACAGAAAATAATCAAAGATAAAAACTCAAGTATTTTTATCCTGGTTCGTTGAACTCAACTACTCCAGTCCACCCTTTTTAAGAGTGATTTGCCTTTCTCAACAAGGACTTAATCCACTATTCAAATCAACTGATTACAAATAGCAACACCTAAGAACAACTGTTCTTAGTCTTCTCAAGAGCTACTGATCTAACCTAGATCCTCTTAAGGAAAACTTCCTTTACAAATTAATGTAATACAATGTAAGAGTAAGAAATGCTTCTATGAAAGCTATAAACACAACTGTGTTATTTCTCTAAGTTTAGAACAATGTATGAACTGTGAAGAATATGAGAGCTTTTTGCGTGAGAGAGTTCTTGCAATAAATTCGTCAATTTCGTCCCTTGAAGAATGAGCTATGATGTCCTTTATATAGCCACTTGAATATTGGAGAGAATATTTTACCGTTAGAGAAGATATTTCCAATATCAAAATAGTACTGTCCTTTGTACTATTGCAGCAGAGAGACGGCGCACAAAATGTGGGTGTAGCAATTGTCTGCTGAGCTGTGAATTTACCATATCAGGAATGTATCAGAGGAATAATCTTCTTGCAGAGAATTTTGTCTATCCCAATTAAGGAAAGATTTGCTGGCATATTCCAACGGATATATTAAAATAATCTTCTTCAAATAATTCTTCAGATAGTTCAGATCAACAATCAATATCAGAGTCTTCAGTCTTCAGAATCTTCTGGAAACTTCAGAGCCTAAGATGTTCTTCAGATGTTGATGAATCAGAGTCTGGTGCAGCTGTGTGCTTGAAGCGTAACATGCTCTTAGATCAGAGTCTTCACTCAGATCAGAGTCTTCTCTCATTCAGAGTCTCTTCACTCAGAGTCTTCTTTCATTCAGATTCTTGATAACATATGCAGCGTGTTGTATCTTCAGAATCTTGATGACTAAGCTCTTATACTTCAGATTCTTCTAATCTTCAGATGCTCTTGAGCCATTCAGAATTTATTGTTCACATCAAATTTGCTCTTTAAGATTAAAATCTTTTGTGCCTGTAGAAAACAGTTTAGAACAAATTTAGAGAGTATAATTCTTGTATACAAATTATCATTAATGTTATCATCAAAACATAGAGATATTCCTAAGACACAATCTGTGCTCTTACAATCTCCCCCTTTTTGATGATGACAAAACATGAGCAATTTGTTCAATAAAAAATATGAATTAAAATTACTCCCCCTGAGATTAACAATCTCCCCCTGAAATGAATACTCTAATGGAATTAGATACTTCCCTTTCTGAGTACATTTCAGATTCAGAGCCTGATTACATTTCAGATTCAGAGTCTGATTGAATCCTGGTTGACATCCTGATTGAAGCCTGGTTGACATATGTTTGACTTCTAGAGTCAAAGCTTGATGCCATATTAAAGCTTGATGCCAAAACTTGATGCCAGATGAACAACTTCAGAACACCTGGTTGTTTATCTTGCCATTTCCTGTCTTGAGTTATCTTTTAGATCATAGTACTCAAGGTTAGATATCAGAGTCTGGTCTACTCAGAAGATCATAGTACTCAAGGTTAGATATCAGAGTCTGGTCTACTCAGATTTGGCTATTTTTGATCAGGTTCTGAAAAGATAGATCTCAGGAAAAACTTCAATGAAATTTGTCAGAGTCTGGTTAAATACTTCAATGAAATTTGTCAGAGTCTGGTTAAATTCAAAGAATGTTAGTAACATTTCTGACTTAGTTCAGATAATTGCTTATAGATTTGAACAATCAGATTCTATTTTGTTTCTCCCCCTTTTTGTCATAATCAAAAAGACTTTTAAAAGACAGTAAAGATGCAGAAGAGAACATTCAGATTTAGATAAAAACAAACAAAACATATCAGAAGAAAATCAAAACAGAGCAAAACAAGAAAAACTTGTGCAAAACATCAAGAAGGTTTAGCAGATGAGGCTTGTTGAGAAGCAATGAGTTGCAGCAGTGCTGTAATCCTTTCTGAATTTTCATCTTGCTTAGCCATCCAAGTTTTCATTTCTTCATTTGTTTTCTTTTGATCAACCATAAAATCCTTAAGTTCTTTGACATCCTTCTGAAGATCTGTAGATACTGAAACAGTAGATTCTGAAACAATGGATTCTGAAACAATCTGAGTGACATCAGGTGCAGGAATTTCTGGAGGTGGAGGAGCTTCTAGAAGAAGAATAGGAGGAGGGTTTCTCTTAATCCGTTTTTGATAAGCAGCAAGCCTTACTTTTGACAATCTAAGACATTGAGTCCTGATTTTCAAAGCCTCCCTATTCAGTCTGTAAAGATATTTCTTCCAAACAGCATTAGCAGCCTCTTTGTCCATAGTAGTCATGCAAACATCCATAATGTCAGCAAAGTCTGAGACATTATCCTTATCAAAATCTTTTAACATAGTATAAACACTTGATCCCAATTCTGCTTCATCAGGAATTCTGGGTTGGGTTGGTTGTGTTTGTGGTGTTTGTTTAGAAGGTTGAGGTTGTGAAGATGGATGTTCAGATGTTTGTGGTTCAGAAGGTTGAGGTTGTGAAGATGGATGTGCAGATGTTTGTGGTTCAGAAGGTTGAGGTTGTGAAGATGGATGTTCAGATGTTGGTTGGTTGTTTTGTGGTTCAGATGTTTGTTGGGTTTCTGTTGGTTGTGGAGTGTTTTGGATTTCAAGAGGTTGTGGAGTGAGAGTTTGAGTTGGGGAGTTTTGTGGAGAAGGTGGATGTTCAGAAGTTGGAGATTTAAACAGCTGTTTCCAAACACTCTCAGAACGAGGTTGTTTGAGATCATTCAAGCATTCATTCATGAAACCAGATGATTCATCATCAGATGATGTATCAGAGTGGTTAGATTTTTCAGAAGTTGAAGATAAAATGATAGAACGGTTTAAAGGTGTGATATCTAATATCTCATTAGGATTAATGAAGAGTTCAGGTTGTTCAGAGTGTTCAGGGTGAACATCCTCTGGAATGGTATGTTCTGGGATAGTGTTTTGTGGTTGTGGTGTTGTTTGTTGAGTTTGTTGTGGAATTTCTGGTTGTGTGTTTGTTGGTTGTGGTGTATGAGTCTCAGATGGTCTAGATCTTTTAAATATAAGGGGTGAGTCAGATGGTGTGGGGGTAGCAGAATGATGAACAGGATTAGAATCAGTGTTAAATACCTGTTTCAGAGTATCTCTAATTTCTTCAAACGTTGCTGCAGGAGGATTTGGTTGAACCTTCTTCAGCTTCTTCCTTTTCTTCTTCTTTTCAGCATCTGAATGCTTCCTTTTCTTCTGATGACCTTCACTATCCATTTTTCTCTTACGTCTTCTTTCCCTTGTCAAATCAGGAAGAACTTGGCCTTCCTTCTGCACAAGATTGGCAGGAATCTCAACACCATCTCTTATGCAACGAGCAACATACTCAGCAATAAGTTCTCTAGGTTCATCTGAGGTGAATAAAGGAAAATCCTCAACAGGAATCCTTCTTCCCCTAACTTCTTCAGAGTTAGTTTTCCTTGGTTTCTCAGATAAATCTTCAACCAGTTTCATCCTTCTCAGAGTTAAACCGTTTATTTCAGAGCCAATGATATACGTCAGATCTTCTGTCAACCCAGCTTCTTGCAGATGCGCCACAAGTTGGTTTTCTATCAGAATATCTGAAATCAGCCTTCCCATAGGAATCCATGTTTTGACTTTTCCAAATTTATCTCTGGCTGTTTCCCTTGTTTCCTTGACGTGAGACACCAGATGATTAAACAACAGATATGGAAGATCAATCTGAATGTTTTGGTGTAAACAATACATGAAGTAAAGTTGTTCAGCATTAACATAATCAGATGAGTTTGAAGAGGGTCTGTGAAAAATGGTGTTCATGAAAATCTTAGCCCATATCTTGTAAGTGGGTTTCAAGAACTTAACCTTCTTACAAGGTTCACCAGTAGTGCAGATTTCTTGACAAACATCTTTCAGATCTTCACGCGCAGAAGACAGAGAGGTTACTCCATCAGTTGCCTTAAAACCTATGAGTTTCCTGATCAGATTTTCAGTGATAACAATCTTTTTCCCCAGCACAGAGGAGTGAATGAACTTTGGAGTAGCAAATGCATGGATCCAAAACTCCTTCACTAACTTTGGATACACAGGACCCATAAGCCTGTCAAAGTAACCGTCCCAGCCTTGTGCTTTGATTGAAGAAATCAGATCAAACCCATTTTCAGCAAGATCTTCTAAATCCACGAAACTTTCACAGAGTACTTCTAATGAATCAACAGGAGTTAGGAGAGTGCGTACTGGTTCTATAATTGACACTAAGCCACAGAAGGAAGATTCAGAAGTTCTGAGAAATGCTCTTGTCCTTATTGGATCATCTTTCTTTCCAATTATCACATCCTCTGGATGAGAAGCTTTCATTCTGGAAGAAGATCCTCTGACTGTTGGTCTTTCAGAAATATGCAGATTGTCAAGTTGGGAAGTTAGAGGCGTAGCATCTTGGTTTGCTTCAGAGTCTTTGTCTTCAGTCTTGTCTGCCTCTGAGCCTTCAGAGTCTGTGAGAATAACTTCTCTATCTGCAGAACTTTCAACTTGCTTTGGCTTTTCAGAGCCAAGCTTATCATCAAATCTAACATGAATAGATTCTTCCACAATCTGTGTTTCAGTATTGAAAACTCTGTAGCCTTTAGAGCGTTCAGAATAACCAAGCATGAAACACTTCTGTGCTTTGGAATCAAACTTGTTCAGATGATCTTTAGTGTTAAGCATATAACAAATACATCCAAATGGATGAAAATAAGCAATGTTGGGCTTTCTGTTTCTCCACAATTCATAGGGAGTCTTTTCCAGAAGAGGTCTTACAGACACTCTGTTCTGAATATAACATGCTGTATTTATTGCTTCTGCCCAGAAGTATTTTGCCAGATTTGTCTCGTTGATCATGGTTCTGGCCATTTCTTGCAATGTTCTATTTTTCCTCTCTACAACTCCATTTTGTTGTGGAGTTCTAGGACAGGAGAAATCATGTGCAATTCCTTTTTCAGAAAAATATTTTTCAAAATATTTGTTTTCAAATTCACCACCATGATCACTTCTGACTTTAATAATTTTGCATTCTTTTTCAGTCTGGACTTGATTGCAGAAGTCAATGAACACAGAATGAGACTCATCCTTGTGTTTAAGAAACTTTACCCATGTCCATCTGCTGTAGTCATCTACAATGACTAACCCATACTTCTTGCCTCTGATGGATGCAGTTTTCACTGGTCCAAACAGATCAATATGAAGTAATTCCAATGGTCTAGAAGTGGAAACAACATTTTTTGGTTTAAAATGAGATTTTGAAAATTTACCCTTTTGACATGCGCCACACAGAGCATCTGATTTGAACTTCAGATTAGGGAGTCCTCTGACCAAATTGAGTTTATTAATCTGAGATATACGTCTCATATTAATATGTCCCAATCTTCTATGCCAGACCCATTGCTCATCATTCACAGATAAAAGGCATTTTACATTTTGAACTTTAAGTTCTGAAAGGTTAATTTTGTAAATGTTGTTTTTCCTCTTTCCACTGAATAGGATTGAACCATTCTTTTGACATACAGCTTTGCAACATTTTTGATTGAAGATGATATCATAACCATTGTCACTTAATTGACTTATGGACAATAGATTATGTTTCAATCCTTCAACTAACAGAACATTAGAAATAGAGGGTAGGTTACCATTACCTATTGTACCAGAGCCAATGATCTTGCCCCTCTAGTTCCCTCCAAATTTCACGTCCCCTCCAGATCTAAGTTCCAGGCTTTGGAACATAGACCTTTCGCCCGTCATATATCGTGAGCATCCAGAGTCCAGGTACCATGATTGGTGTCTGGATTTTGTTGCTAAGAACATCTGCAACAGGTATAATTTTACTTTTAGGTACCCAGATCTTCTTGGGTCCTTTGGGGTTAGATGTTCTGTGGTTTTGCCTAAACTTCTGTTTTTCAACATAATGTTTATTCTGGCTAGCCCTTGGCTTAAACACATAAGTACTCTTTTCAGAGCTTGTATGTTTAATATCATTCAGATGACCAAACTTAAAATGAGAATACAGAGGAGTCTTCTTGATGAAGAGTTTATCAACAGACTTTGGATTGCTTCCAGAGGAGGATTCACATCCAATGCCTCTTCTGTTGTTCCCACTAACACCATAGATCATAGAAGCCATTTTGCTTCTGTCTATGCTTTTAGTGAGGAATCTTCTAAAACTGGAGTCATATTTTTCTAAAATATTTTCACTTGACTCTGTTTCAGTATCAGATTCTTGTTGAGTTGTTTCTAAATCATTTTTGAGTTTTAAATTTATTTCTTTCTGCTCAACAAGTTCTGTTCTCAGAAGATCAATCTCAGATTCAAGATTGCTTTTCAGCTTCTTGTATTTGAGTTTAATCTTGTTGTAGCTTTCCAACATGTCAGATAAACTTTCAACAAGTTCAGCTCTGGAGAGTTCAGAAAATACCTCTTCAGAGTCAGAGTCTGATTCTGACTCAGATTCAGATGATGACGTTCCTTCATCTTGATCATTTGTGTTGGCCATCAGCGCAACATTTGCACATTCTTCCTCAGATTCAAAAGATGATTCAGATTCATCTGAGTCATCCCATGTAGCCATCAGAACCTTTTTCTTTTTATCAAACTTCCTTTTGGGTTTTTCCTTTTGAAGTTTGGGACATTCACTCTTGTAGTGTCCAGGTTCTTTACATTCAAAGCAAGTGATCTCTTTCTTGCCAGATCTTCTGTGTCCAGAAGATTCTCTCTTTTGATCAGATCTTCTGAAGTTGTTGAACTTCTTCCCTTTGTGCTTCCAGAGTTTGTTGATCCTTCTGGACAGCATAGATAGTTCATCTTCTTCTTCAGAAGAAGATTCCTCAGAGCTTTCTTCATTAACCTGCAAAGCTTTAACAGATTTGTTAGATTTAAAAGCTAAGGATTTACCTTTATCTTTCTTCTGGGGTTCATCTTCCTCCAGCTCAATCTCATGACTTCTCAAAGAACTGATGAGTTCTTCTAATGAGATTTTGTTCAGATCCTTGGCCAGCTTCAATGCAGTCACCATAGGTCTCCATCTGGTAGGAAGACTTCTGATGATCTTCTTGACATGATCAGATGTTGAGTAGCCCTTGTCCAGAACTTTCAACCCAGCTGTTAGAATCTGAAATCTGGAAAACATAGTCTCAATGTTCTCAGATTCTTCCATTTTGAACGCTTCATACTTCTGTATCAGCGCCAGAGCCTTTGTTTCTTTCACCTGAGAATTTCCCTCATGAGTCATTTTGAGAGACTCAAACATATCATGAGCAGTGTCTCTGTTGGTAATCTTCTCATACTCTGTATGCGAGATTGCATTAAGAAGTATGGTTCTGGCTTTGTGATGATTCTTGAATTCTTTCTTCTGCTCCTCAGTCATTGATTTTCTATCAATCTTTTTGCCATCCTTAGTAGGATGTTCATATCCATCAATGACTATATCCCAGAGATCAGCATCATACCCCAAGAAAAAACTTTCAAGTCTATCTTTCCAATAATCAAATTTTTCTCCATCAAACATTGGAGGTTTGGTGCTGATTCTGTCTCCTTCATATTTGTTGCTTGATGTAGGAATATCACCCATATTAGCAACCAAATAAATAACAGAGTATTCTTCTCACTGGATCTTTATCTGTCACGGTTAAGTGAATGCACACTCAGAACCGGAGCTCTGATGCCAACTGAAGGTGAGAAAATACTTAGAAGGGGGGGGTTGAATAAGTATGACAGAAAATAATCAAAGATAAAAACTCAAGTATTTTTATCCTGGTTCGTTGAACTCAACTACTCCAGTCCACCCTTTTTAAGAGTGATTTGCCTTTCTCAACAAGGACTTAATCCACTATTCAAATCAACTGATTACAAATAGCAACACCTAAGAACAACTGTTCTTAGTCTTCTCAAGAGCTACTGATCTAACCTAGATCCTCTTAAGGAAAACTTCCTTTACAAATTAATGTAATACAATGTAAGAGTAAGAAATGCTTCTATGAAAGCTATAAACACAACTGTGTTATTTCTCTAAGTTTAGAACAATGTATGAACTGTGAAGAATATGAGAGCTTTTTGCGTGAGAGAGTTCTTGCAATAAATTCGTCAATTTCGTCCCTTGAAGAATGAGCTATGATGTCCTTTATATAGCCACTTGAATATTGGAGAGAATATTTTACCGTTAGAGAAGATATTTCCAATATCAAAATAGTACTGTCCTTTGTACTATTGCAGCAGAGAGACGGCGCACAAAATGTGGGTGTAGCAATTGTCTGCTGAGCTGTGAATTTACCATATCAGGAATGTATCAGAGGAATAATCTTCTTGCAGAGAATTTTGTCTATCCCAATTAAGGAAAGATTTGCTGGCATATTCCAACGGATATATTAAAATAATCTTCTTCAAATAATTCTTCAGATAGTTCAGATCAACAATCAATATCAGAGTCTTCAGTCTTCAGAATCTTCTGGAAACTTCAGAGCCTAAGATGTTCTTCAGATGTTGATGAATCAGAGTCTGGTGCAGCTGTGTGCTTGAAGCGTAACATGCTCTTAGATCAGAGTCTTCACTCAGATCAGAGTCTTCTCTCATTCAGAGTCTCTTCACTCAGAGTCTTCTTTCATTCAGATTCTTGATAACATATGCAGCGTGTTGTATCTTCAGAATCTTGATGACTAAGCTCTTATACTTCAGATTCTTCTAATCTTCAGATGCTCTTGAGCCATTCAGAATTTATTGTTCACATCAAATTTGCTCTTTAAGATTAAAATCTTTTGTGCCTGTAGAAAACAGTTTAGAACAAATTTAGAGAGTATAATTCTTGTATACAAATTATCATTAATGTTATCATCAAAACATAGAGATATTCCTAAGACACAATCTGTGCTCTTACAAGCTGTAGCTGAATAGCCTGAACCCAATCAAGAAAGGTCTCAAATAGACCATCCAGAAGTCATCAAACCCTGGTCTCAGATAGACCTAAAACAAAGCTCCAACACTGGTCTCTGACAGACCTCAAACCATAACTCCCACTGGTCTCTGGTAGACCTCAAATCACATCTCCAATTGGTCTCTGATAGACCTCAGGACACTCCAACTGGTCTCTGACAGACCTCAAATCTCATCTCCAATTGGTCTCTGACAGACCTCCTAACTTTCCATAAATACCCAGGATCTCTGATCAAGAAATAACCGGTAGTCTGAAGGTCTGGTTACCTGCATAACCCCAAATCCCCTCACAGGTGGGTGGCCCTATAACTGGCACAAGGTACGGCATCCTATGCGGTCGTCGGCGTCACAGACTTTCAGGGTTGATGATACGATTCCCAGGAGGAGTGGCATCATCAAATCCTGAAGAGGCCTCACTCAGCCAACTTCCAAATGATCGGTCCCCGGAGTCGACAATTCAGCTGACCAACAACCCCTTCGACCCAAAGGGTAGAAAAAGAAGCCAACCAGAAGAACCTCGTCCGAGTGTAGATTTCATGAGACACTAATGCAAGCAAAGCCGGCACGCGCCCACTACTTTCTACGCTAATTCTAGGTGCACTCAAGCCCAGGTCCGGCTTCTCACTCAATATCAGAACACCCGTCACACCCCAATACAGCAATAATAACAATATATATAATGCTGAAAATAAAGGTCAGAAATATAAAATAACTCCATACAAAATCCTCGACGGGAAAACAAGCGCTAGGATTGACTCGCTCAAAGGGACGTTGGATCCCAAATGCATAAGAACCATCGCAGTTCTTAGCAGCCAGGGGACGTTGGATCCCCAGCAGAGTCGCCAGCTGTCGCTACTGCGAAAATCGGCGCCGGCTGAACAGAAGAGTCGCCACCGTGCGTTATTTATCCCACGGGAGGGAAAGGAAACGCTCAGAGTAAACCTCGCACAACACGGGAAAGGTATGGTCATCGCAACCAAAACCTGGGTTCGGGAGTCGGTTACGCAAGGGGAAGGTATTAGCACCCCTCACGTCCATCGTACTCGATGGGATCCACGCTTGTTTTCGGGTATGGATTGTTATTCTATCTACGCTAAAGGTCTGGGGTTAAAAAGAAAATAAAATGAAAATAAAAATGACTCGACAAAGTATCGCACTTTATGCCTACGTATTCTTGTCTGGAACGAGAAATCAGAGTCAACGTAGTTCGCCTACCTACGGGAAAGGAGGGGAAGGTTGCTCGCTAGGATATCGCATCCTATGCCTACGTACTTTCATACAGCATGAAAGATCAGAGCAAACGTAGTTCGGGCCACGTACGACACAAGTCTGTCTTGGTTGATTTTATTCCTTCTGAAAAAGGTTTCTTGATTAGCAGTCCCGGCGGACAAAAACGACGTTTTGATGAGTTTACATTCTTTTACGGAAGAAGTGTCTTTTATTGTGTTTGAAATCTTTATTATGTTTTTCTGTTTGTTTTGGGAAAGAAAGAGACAGAACTCTAACCTACGGTTGCGAAGGGAATCAAACTAACCTAATGTTATCATGCATGGGTTAAGACCTAGTGTCTATCATGCTCCTCTCTTGCACAGAGAGGAACAGAGATCCTAAGGGATAGGCAGAAACAGAAACAACAACAGATATAATAAAGCGGTAAAATGCATGGATGCAACAGTACAAGCGAGGCAAGGGAGTCCCACTCAACCTCGAACCTAGAAAACAATAGGCGAAAGTGAACAGGATTCACTTTCAACCCAACAGGGTAAACAGCAAACAATACAGTTCAGAAAACCAATCAATACATCAGCAATGAAATACAACAGCAAAAGAAACAACATCAGCAGCTCTGAATCAACATCTGGCTTCAAGTAATCTCCAATCAGCTACAGGCTTCAACAAGCATCAATCCCCATCTTCATGACCTTCAGGCAAGGGCTTTGATCATCTGTCTTCCATCTGCAATGGCTTTTCTTCAAGTTCAAACCTCCAGGATAAGGGATTAGTCACAAGAGTGAAGTGAATGAATGTTAGACAGTTAATTACCTACCAAGGGTGGTTCATCAACTGTTAACATTAAACAGAAAGTTTCCTCTCAAAAGTTCTATCTTCCAAATACATTCACTGATCCTTCCAAAGGAAGGAGGTGGATATTTGAAAGAGACTTTGAATCATAGAGAAAGGATGGATGCAGACAAGGCATTCCATGTTTGAGAAACAAGCTTTCTAATCTAGAGCTCTGCCTAGCTCCTAAACCCTAGTCTCCTCAGCAGCTGCTAGCAATAACCTCCTATTCAACTCTGGCAGTTGATCTTCAATCTCTGGATCTCCAATGGTCTTCATCTCCTCAAGTCTTCAGCTCTCCCAAGTCCCCAAGCAATCCCAATACCCACATAGACAAGCAATAATCCCCAGAGGGCACACCACACCAGTCAATCAGACATACACAGAGTATTAATAGCAGTAGGGGAATCCTGACTTTTTCTAAGGGGATCTAATAACTACCCATAGCCCCTATAATCCCATAGCTAAACTATTTAAACCCTAAGTCCTAAGGGAAATGAATTGATCCTCCTAAGTCATCACCTAAAAACCCTAATTTGTTCATGTTGTTCAAGCCTACATTAAGCACCTAAAATTATTTCTAAAAATGGGAACTAAATTGTTTCTACAAGTTCAATATCTCATCTAAACAACCTAAAAAGAATGAACAAAAAATATGAAAGCATCTAGTAGAACAAAAATTAACAAAATCATGCATGAAATGAAGCTATTTACAATGTCATTTATTTAGAAAATATGGGAAAAATGTCAAATAAAAATAAAAATGCAATTTTATTTTTTTATAATTTTCTAGACATTCTAATGAAAATGATGTAAAAAGAATGAATTAAAAATAATTTTTTATCTATTTATTATGAATTTTTTAAAATGAATGAAAAAACATGAAAAGGAAATAATAAAAAGAAAGAGAGAAATAGCCAGGGGGTGAGAATAGCAGGTTATTCACGCTTAGATAATTGGGCCTGATAACATGGGGGGTGGCAAAAGCAAGGCCCACGCTCCCCCCTTTAATGAAACGCAGCGTTTCACTGGGGGGAGGATTCCCTCTCAAACTCAGAATTAAACTAGAGCCACACGATGGTCTCTTTGGTCAAAAGTCTAACAAGCAAAGGACGATCAGGATTTCGTCTTCAACCTTAGTTCATGAAAGCTAGGGTTTACACTCCATGGAAGCCATGCACGCACCAACTTCAGCCTCTCGGTTCTCTCTCCACAGTCCATGGATCAACACGATATAAACATGAAAAACGCTCCAATTTTCTTCCTCTACAAGACTATGGTGGTAGCTTGCTCTGAAATTCAGCAAATCACTCAAACCGATCGAGACAAGTTCTGACTCCATGAAAATACTCTGCAACTCATCCTCAAGATTCTCAACCAAACCTATACTAATCTCTTCTATACTTAATGGTGATCATTCTGCGCTAACAACCTAAGATCATCACACACTCTACTGCAAGTTCTAAGTCCTAACAGTTCCAAGCACCTGCTATGAATCATCACCAAACAGCACCAAACTCATCCTAATTGTTCTACTAACAACCTAAATCACATCTAAACTAATAAAACCATGTTAAACTAACTAAATCAAGCTATGGGAGAGAAATTGAACCTGGTGCAAAAGCTTGGAAATGGATGTTGAACTCGTGGATCTGAGGCTTCTAATGCTTGGATCTTGATCAACTATCTCAGTGCTTGATTCTGTTTGCAAAACCTGGATGATTCTTGCCTTGGATCTTGCTGTCCACTTGAAATTCCAATTTGGATATTGATGATTATAGTGCTCGAAAATGGATCAATTTCAATCAGATCCTTGTTGATCTTTAGTCCATGATGATGATTGAATATGGTAGAATCAATATTGGTGATGATTGATGAAGATTTTGTGAGATTGAAGTGAACTTGCAATGAGAAAGAATGAGAAAACTTTGGGAAATTTTTGGTGAAAAATGAATCCAACCCTTGCTCAATTCTGATTTCATGAATATATAGGGCTCCATGGAAACTTCTAGATCCATCTTGCAACTTCCCTTGCATTCCAAATTGGTTATGTTTCTTCAAATGCAAGTAACCATGAATAACTTTTCTTTTTCCTTCTAAACTCAAAAAAGTGCTTGAACCATTGTCTTTGAAATGTCTTTTGGACCCAAAATCATATATTGGAAGTCCCCATTTGGACTTATAAATCTCTCAAACCATTTTTCACTTTGACTTTATTCAAGTTATAAGCCATTTTAGTTCAAATTTGACCAATCATGCAACTTCATGTTATGAGCTTTTCCAACAATTTGTGACCTTCTTTATAGACTCAAAATGTCATTTGGAGCAAGTTTTATGTTGTAAGTTTTTCCATTTGAGGCCTCCTTGTATGAGTTTTGGACATAGGTTAAAATGACCTGTAATTCACAAATGACCAAAATACCCTTTGCTTGCCAAGACCATAAGTTGAGTTCCACACATCATATGAGGGCATGCTATACCATTCTAGAAAGCTAAGACAATGAGGAACAATTCTTATGTTGACCAGAAATTCATTTGAAATCTCCTTGAGGGGTAAAAATTGCTTGGAAGTCAAGTCACTTTCACAGACAAAATTTCAGATACCTCAGATGACCTGTAACTTGCAAGGACCATAACTTGAGTTCTATAAATCTCCTTGATGTCTTCCACCACTCAAATTAAAGGTCTTGAGATCCTTTACAAGTTTCATGTTGGCCAAGGATCCATTTGAAGCTAGCATTTTTGACTTATCTTGCTTGGAAATTTGATCTAAACTAGGGGATTTTACACAGAAACCCTAATTTAGAAACTCCTCTTCTCCTTGATTTCTCTTGAATTCTTCTTGGCATATCTCCATATCCTTCTTTATATGCCCAATGATGAACCCCATATCTCTCCACTAGGCTTGAATGCCCCTTAAATCAGTCAATTGACCTAGGGTTGACCTAGGGTTGACCCAGATGAAACCCTAGTTGACTGCCTTCAGCTATAGCTCTTGTGCTCTCATCAATGACTTGTCCCCTTCTTTAAATGACTTTCTAAGTCTCTCATAATGTCTAGATACTCTCCATGCCTTCAACTCACAGCTCACAACCCTCTTGTTGACCCTCAGATACCCTCAGCTAGGAGATGGACTCAAGGCTTGATCTGCTGAACTCTTTGCTTTCAAATTCTTTCTTGATGACTTGAATGAGATTGAATCAGGATAATAACCTCTTGATAGGCTTCTAGAGATGAGAATAATGATTGGCCCCCCCTGTTGTATGACTTGCTATGCTTATGCTATGCAGATGATTAACCTATGTACATGACTCTATATGCAAATGCTAATGACATTGAAACATAAACCAAGTGAATAAGGTTGGGCAAATTTTAGGGTACAACACACTCCAAGCCAGCGAAGTATATGAGGTAAACCACATCCACAAAAATGGACGTGCCAACCAATATAACATGCATGCTCTATGCTGAATAACCTAGTCATCATAACTAACAACCTGCTCTGTCGCCATCGGTTGTTGTGCATACAACTTCTCAAAGAATTCAAACCTAGATGACATTTTGAGGTGTCTTCTACCTCCTTTAGGTCATCCCTAGACCAGCTCCTAAATATGTTACTATTATCTCCACTACCTCATCTTTGATAACTATATTGTGATCTAACAGTCTTCCCCTGACCGAAAGATGCAATATGTATGAGATATCTTCTAGTATGATAGACATCTTACCATGTGGAATATGAAAAGTTGATGTCATAGAATGCCATCTCTTAACGAACGAGTACATTATACCATGGTTAATCGTAGAATACTCAGTCTTATATAAGTCTCGTAAACCAGATAGTTGTATCACATTATGAAGCCATTGATCCCAAGTTTGAGGCAACTTCACAATATTTTGGCGATGGTTGATTCATTTTAAAGCATCATGGTTGTTGCACCCCAAAATTTGCTCAACCTTTTCTTGCCTGATTTATGTTTCATTGCATTTCATTTGCATAGTTACATCATGTACATAGTGCAATCATTGGCATATCATATCATAGCATGCATCCAACAAGGGATCAAGGTGTCTATCAAGAGAAAAGCCTAACAAGAGGTGTTATCCAAGATTGAGAAGTCATCAAGGCCATCAAGAAGTGATTTGAAGTCTTGAGAAGCTTGAGTGCCTACATGTGGGTTTTGCTCCTATCTTGAGGAATATTGAGAATCATCAATGGGATGTGAACATGGAATGTGGATTTGAGGTGTGTATAGATCTCATGGGATGCCTAGAGGGCCATTTTGAAGCTAAGACAAGTCATTGATTCAAGAACAAGAGCCACAGTTGAGGTGCAGCCAACTAGGGTTTCATCTAGGTCAACCCTAATTCAATTGTGCAAATGGGAGAGCATCAAAGCCTCCTTTGAGTTCATGGGATTCATGGATTTATATGTTGATACATGTGTGGTGTTGTGCCAAGATCAAGCAAAGAAGAATCAAGAATGTGGGAAGTTGCTAAATTAGGGTTTCAGTGTAAAATCCCCTGTTTAGTGCCTGACTTCAAGGCCACATAAGTCAAAATAAAAGTTTCAAATGGATCTTTGGCCAACATGAAACTTGTATATCTTCTCAATACCTTTAATTTGAGTACTAGAAGTCTTCAAGAAGATTTGTAGAACTCAAGTTATGGTCTTTGCAAATTACAGGTCATCAAAGGACACTGAAATTTATCTGTGAAAGTCACTTGACTTCCAAGCAACTTTTTCCCTTCAAGGAGTTTTCAAATGGATTCTTGTCCAACATAGGAGTTGTAGATATTGGTCTTAGATTTCCATAGAGTACTAGAAGTCCTCAAGGGGATTTATAGAACACAAGTTATGATCTTGGCAATCCAGGGGTATTTTGGGTATTGGTGATTATAGGTCATTCTCAAGCATGGGTCAAAATCTCCAACTTAGAGGCCTCAAATGGAAAATTGTTCAACTAGAAAGTTGCTCAAAATAGGGTT
Organism: Lathyrus sativus; assembly: GCA_963859935.3. Classification (NCBI taxonomy): domain Eukaryota; kingdom Viridiplantae; phylum Streptophyta; class Magnoliopsida; order Fabales; family Fabaceae; genus Lathyrus; species Lathyrus sativus. Next base: position 614,606,743 of record OZ012739.1, on the reverse strand, counting down.
TTAACCTTGACCATGCATCAAGGAGGCTTTGAATTGGCTCATAGGAGAAGTTGGTTTGAAAAGGCAAAATTGTGATTTCTTGATTTTATGGCCAAACCAAGCAATGTTATATACCAAATTGATCAGAAAAGACATTTTAAAGATGATGACATTACCACATTTTGGATTTGAGGTCATTTTCATGTGGTTCCTCTTTGTTACTTATGGTTGAAGCAACATATCAATCCATTGCCTTTGGATCAAAAACAAGGGAGATACCATTTCAATTAATTTCTAAATGTCATAAGGTGAGAATTTCAGGTGAAATTGGAAGCTGAAACAGAGCAAGGCATGACTTTGGCATGTGAGATTTTCAAGGGATATGAGAAATTGAATTTCTCATTCAGTTAGTTACAGAAGGTTCTGGAGGTTTCTAATCACTTCTATATATTGTATGCAACTGATCCAGATCATTTTTTGGGCCTGCATTGGAGAGAATTGAGAGAGAGCATTTGAAAATTTCACCATTGCATCAAGAATCGGTTTTGAGGATTAAAGGGAACTCAGTGCAAATTGATCATTGGAATAGCTTGGGAAGTGGTTCTTGAGTGATTCTGCAGAAGATTGGAGGTTGATTCAAGCAAAATCTTCATCTGTTCATCATTTCAAACCAGGTCTGCAACTTTCTTCTTTTAGCTTAATTCATAGGGAGATGCATAGAAATTGTTATGTGGTTAGATCAGGGATGAGGCTAGGTTGGATTTCAGTCCAAGAATTGGGCAATTAGAGACCAAATTAGTGTGATGCCATTTTCTGTTGAAGCTCTTATCTCCTTGTTCTTGAAGTTTTAATGGTGTTTGAATAGTTAGAATTGAAGCCTGAAGAATGTAGTTCATGCTAGGATCTTTAATTTTAAGAATGACAACGATCAAGATTTGGTGAGTTGTCTGCAACTTCTATTGGGTTTGAAAATTGGGTGAGAATCAATGAATTTGGAGTTGATATTCATGATCAGGATGAAATTTCAAGTGGATTAGGGTATTTAGTTGGCCTGATTGGTACACTTTGGGATATGCCACGCCGGAGAAGACGGTGGCGCAAAGCTCAGGCCACCGTCTGAGTTTCTCCCTCCATTTTCAAATGTTTTGGGGACGATGACTCCCAACCCTCAGATGATGCTTTGACCTTGACTAATTCCATAAACCAATGGCCAGGATTTGATTTCACGTCTGAAGAGGGTGAGTTTAATGAAACTCACTGTTTCATTTAATCAGAATGGATGGGCCTTAGTGATCTTCGCTCCTCACACCCCACCTTGGGCCCAATTGGAGATAATAACGTGAATGGATTGCTATTTGCCACGAGAGTTTTCCAATTTTCCTTTTTATTTTCTCTGATTTTCTTATGTGGTTTGGGCTTAAGGTTCATGTGCTACGCGCACCCCTATTCTGGGCCCAGCCTGGTTTATAACGTGGAATATTTGCTATTTGGCACGCAGGTTTCTTAATTTTCATTGTTTTTCTTTTAATTTTACATTTTGCATATAGTTAGGAATAAATTCACAATAATTAGGAAAATTAGTCTTTTTAATCTAGATTTTTTTTCTGAATTTCTTAGAAAGTGTAGAATTTAATAGGATTGAAAAATATGTAATTCATGCATTTTATATTTTATTTGCATTTTTTTCATTTTAATTGGTTTTATTTTCAATTTGTTTGACATGTGTTCTTGCTGATTTTTTTATGGGTGATTAGTGATGATTTTTGAGGTGATTCTTTTTGGGATAGATAGTTTAGAGATGCATGTACCCATAGTAATATTCTCATATTTTTGTGAGAGAATTTTAGGCTAGTTTGAACATTGAACATTAAGTGGTGTAGAATTAGGGTTTTAGGATGATACCTTTAGGTTTAGGGCATAGTTTTAGGTCCAAATGAATGGTTAACCCTCTGGTTTTTGTATGGAGTGATTCTTAAGAGGTTTAGGGACCCTTAGTAATTTTTGTAGGATTTTACAATCCCTTTTGGTATTTTAGGTAGAATTAGCTTTAAGACTAACTTCTAGGTGTTTCTGATGAACTAATTTGGCTAGTTTGTTTCAATAGTTCCCCTTAGATTAGGATGGTGTTGCTTTTGAGCTTGGGTGATCATGAAGACCAATTGAAGATGCTTTGGAGAGCCTGAAGGAGCTTGGAGATGAAGCTTTGTCCTCTTGTGGATTGCTTGTCAGGAGCTTAGGAAAACTAGGGTTTCAGGAAGAGCATTAGAGTAGTTTTGCTTGTTTCTTCAAACATGGAGTATATTGTTCATCTCCATTCAATACAATGACATAAAGTCCTTTTAAAGAAGTCACATCTCTCGTTAGGAGGGATGAATGACATGCTCTAAGAGTAGAACTTTGAGGATGCCTTCTTATTACAGTGTTAAGATCTTAATGGCTTCCCTTGGTTGTCATTGAGTTTCTTAACACTTCAACTTGATCTTGTTGAATAATTCTCCCTTGGAGGTGCTTGTTGAAGCTTGGTAAAGAGAAAGTTTATGCTTGTTGAAGCTAGGAGTGTTAGTGCTTGTTGAAGCTGGTTGTTTGTGGAAGCTAGGGTTTTACTGCTTGTTGAAGTTGAAGTCAGGAGCTTGTTGAAGCTAGGTTACTGGTTGGGGTTTGAGCTTGCTTAAGTTGGTAGCTTATTGAAGTTTGGTGTCTATTGAAGATTGAAAGTTTATTGAAGCTTGAAGATAGGAGTTATTCATGAAGATGAAGATTGTTGCTGTCAACCTTCTGCTGTTTAATCAACTGTTGCTGTCAGAGCTGCTGTTTGCTGTAGGAGATTGGTGTTGCTGCTTGGGCTGCCTTCTCTGCTGTGGCTTTTGTTTTCTGTATTGTTTGTTGGCTTGTGTAGCTTGCCCCCTAGGTTTGAAGTGAATGTTGATTCATTTTGCCTGTTGTTTTCCCAGGTTCGAGGTTGAGTGGGACTCCCTTGCCTCGCTTGTATTGCTGCATTGCATGTATTTTACTGTATTTGCTTGCTTTCTTTTCTGTTTATCCCCTAGGATCTCTGATTTCCTCTATGCAGGAGGGAGTTATGACAGACATTAGGATTCTTATCCATGCATGACAACATTAGGTTAGTTTTTATCCCCTTTTCAACCCTAGATTTTTAGAGTTTCTTTCTCTTCTTATCTCAAAACAACTCAAAAACACAGAAATAAGGATAACGCGCGTTGTACGCTACGAGCTTTAAGCTATTTGAGAAAAGGTTGCTGGAGGGTCACTCTTCAGTAGTCTGACTGCTTAGTATGGTACCCTTAGGGTGACATGCGACGTAGTCACTCTCAGATCACAAGTCTTTAGTGCAGTACAAGTTGCAAACAGGCTAAAAAACACTTCTTTCGTAAAAGATTCAAAACAAACATCAAAGTGTCATTTTTGTCCGCTTGGACTCTTACTCAAGAAAAACCATTTCATAAGGTAATAAAAAAACCAGTCAGACAAGCTTGTGTCTTCCGTAGCCCGAACTATGTTTGCTCTGATCTTTCATGCCGTATGAAAGTACGTAGGCACAAGATGCGATATCTTGGCGAGCAACCTTCCCCTCCTTTCCCGTAGGTAGGCGAACTACGTTGACTCTGATTTCTCGTTCCAGACGGGAATACGTAGGCATAAAGCACGATACTTTGCCGAGTCATTTTCTTTTCTTTTTAACCCAGACCTATAGAGTAGATAGAATAACACACCCTTAGATAGAAAACAAACGTGGATCCCGTCGAGTACGACAGACGTGAGGGGTGCTAATACCTTCCCCTTGCGTAACCGACTCCCGAATCCAGGATTTGGTTGTGACGACCATTCCTTTCCCTCTTTGCGTTAGGTTTACTCTGAGCGTTTCCTTTCCCTCTTGTGGGATAAATAACGCACGGTGGCGACTCTTCTGTCATAGCCGGCGCTGATTTTCGCAGTAGCGACAACTGGCGACTCTGCTGGGGACTCCAATGGTTCCCTATGCGAGTCGATCCTAGCGCTTGTTTTCCCGTCTGAGGTTTTGTATGTATTTACCTTTCTGCCTTTACTTTCAGTATTATATTATTGTTGTTGTGCTGGGAAGAGGGGTAGATTGAGAGATAAGTCGGACCTGGGCTTGAGTTTGTACATAGACTTAGAAGTAGAGAGTAGTGGTTAGCCTGCTTTCTTAGCTCGCACCAGCTAGCCGCGAAATCTGCGCTCGGACAAGATTCTCTTTGATGCTTCTTGCCTGGCCCTTAGGGCTCGACAAGTTGTCTGACCCGAGGATTGTCGACTCTGGGGACCTATCATTTGGGATTCAACTAAGTGAGACCGCTTCAAGGGATGATGATGCCACACCTTCTGGGTATCGTATCATCGCTCTTGAAAGTCTGTGACGTTGAACTCGCATAGGATGCCGTACCTCGTCTGCGAGTTAAGTACATACCTGTGAGGGGTAGGTAGGTCTGTTTGCAAAAAACCTTTGACCTCAGAGTACCTGGTTTATCTCTGTCAGTGAGATATGGTTACAGGGTTCATTTGAGTGGTTGGTTTGGTTTGAGATGAAGATTTGATGGTTCTCAGACTTCAGTACAAAGCAGCACAGTTCATCAGCATTGCACTTGATCTCCTGTTTGCATATGCATGTGCATTTTCATGTTTGCATTTCATTAACGTGTATTTATGTTGCAGGTGTGATCATTTCCCTCTGATTCTAGTGTATCTTCTAGCCAGACATGGAGTCCATGAAGAGGACAGTTGCTTACCGGTTGCATTCGCCAGATATCAGTGCCTTGCTGGGATTAGTTGCTCTAGCAGATGAGAGAGTGAGGGTTGAGTTCAGAGTATCTTATGGGAGATTGCTTAGTTTGTTGTACAGGCCTTTGGCATTTGAGACGACTGGGGTGTATACTTTGATGCAGTTTTTTGAGCCTCAGCTGAGATGCTTCCTGTTCCCTGACTATATTCTGGCACCCACTTTGGAGGAGTATTCTGTTATGTTGGGAGTTCCTGTGTTAGACCAGATGCCCTTTATACATGTTGATGCTGAGCCTGAGCTGGCTACACTTGCTGAGATTGTCAGTTTAGACGCTTCTGAGTTTCCTGGAGGATTGGTCAAGCTAAACGGAGCCTATGGTTTTCACATGTCTGTCCTGGTTGAGAAGGCTACACAGTGCGCGAAGAGTGGATGTTGGGTTGCCTTCAGTGTCATTCTAGCTGTCTGCATCTATGGGATTGTCTTGTTTCCCAATGTGCCAGGTTTTGTTGACTCAGATGCCTTCTTGATTCTTGCCTCGAAGGATCCAGTTCCTACTCTCTTGGGCGATGTTTATCATTCTATTCACTATAAGAATAAGAAACGTCGTGGCAAGAATGTTTCCTGTTGTCTTCCTCTTTTGTACAGGTGGTTCCAGGGACATCTTCCGAAGACAGGGCCTTTTGTTGATGCTGTTGATACTTTGGATTGGTCTTCCCGGTTGATGGGGCTGTCTGCTGAGAACATCATTTGGTTTGATCGAAACATGCTTGGCACCGATATTATATATAGTTACAGTGGCTTTCCGAATGTCCCTTTGATTGGACGGAAAGGCTGTATCAACTATAACCCTTCTCTGCTGGTGAGACAGTTTGGTTATGCCTTGAGAGATGCTCCTATTAAGGTTGAGATACAGGAGTCTCTGTATCTCACGGGCTCATTAGACGAGGTTGTTTTGATCAAGTTGAGACATGCATGGGCTAACATCCATAGGAGAGGGAAAGCTTTGCTTGGTAAGAGCAACAACAAAGCTTATGATCCCTATTTGGCTTGGATCCACGAGAGAGCTAGGATTTCCCTGATGCCATATCCTGTTGTGGAACCTCTGTATCTTCCAGTGATTGAGGCACCTACTTCGGTAGAGATTGAGAAGTATAACAAATTGTTGGCTGAAAATGAAGAATTGAAGAAAGCCAATGATGAGTTAGAGAAAGAGATCTTCCAGTTGCGTCATGAGAAGAATGAATCTACCTTCACTGTGAAGGAACAGATTGAGTTAATTAATAGGTTGGGTTCAGATTTGACTGAAGAGACCGACAAGAGGGAAAGGGTGGGAGTAGCCTTGAATGGTGTTAGCAAGGTGCTTGCTTCCAAGAAGGAACTCTTAAACAAAGCTTATTCCTGACTCGGCAAGTGGGAAACATTATGGAATACCACGCTTACCAAGCGGAAGGAGCGTGAAGATGAGCTGAAGCTGCAGATTGCCACGCTAGAGGCGCAGATTAGAACCCAGGATGCAAAGATTGTTGAAGAGATATCACTTAGGAGCACTGTTGAGCTTAGAGTAAGTGACCTTGGCGAGAAGCTGAGAGGTTGTGAATTGAAGGCCGGCTCCAAGAGATGCAGACTCGACAAGTGTTTTGGCGAAGGAACCTGCAAGGACGACGCCAAAAAGCTGAGATCCACTGCTGAGCGATATGCATTACTGATACAAGAGCTAATCTCCAGACTAGGTCATTCGGAGACGTTGAGGATATTGGAAGATGTCAGAGCGCGCCATTTGGCCTGAGTTATCTTTGCCTTGGTTTTGTTATCTGTACTTGTATTTTGACCATCGCCAGGCTTGTTGGTCGAGGTCTCTTCAGTTGTATTCAGTTGTACTCTTGTACTCTGCCTCTTGGCATTTGTCTATGTATGAGGGTTTTCTGATTCCTTGCTTGCTTGATTGGGACTCCATTGTCGTGATGGCCTTCTCTCTGAAACTAGAATCGGGGGGAATATAACTTGTAGCATATTTATACATTTGCATTTGCATCCTCGTGACCGGTATTTTTGAATCTGTATCTTATTTCCTGCATCCCAGGGTTTTCAGGATTGACGACCAGAGATTCCACCGCTATTCAACCAGAAACAACTGCAAGAAGATAATGGATCAAGTCCAAGTTGAGATGCAGGAAATCCGTGAGAAGTTGACTCTGTTCATGCAAGCTATGGAGAGCATGGCCAAGGGCCAGGAGAATCTTCAGACCTTGGTGCAGCCGCTGCTGACGCGGGCGAACGGAAATGGCAATACTGACCACATTTTTGTTGAAACTCCTCGCCGGGAGGATGAGATACCGGCAGTTGTTACTCCACCTGTTGTGAATGTCAACGGAAACACTGGTACTGGTGCAGGTGCTAGCGCTGGTAATGGCAACACTGGAAATGGTGGTGATGGGCATGTTGTTAACAACAAAGGCAACATCGTGGATGCCGATCAAGGATTCGTTGACAATGTTGGCTTCGGAAACAATGGGTATGGCAATGTCAATCAGGACGGGAACTTCGGGTTCAACAATCAAGGCTTTGGTAATGACGGTTACGGCAACAATCAGGGATATGGCTACGGTAATGGTGGATTCGGTAATGTGAACGGCGCTGGAGCATTTCCTTTCAACATTGGTTTTGGACCTGCTGGGATCAATCAAGGGTTCGGCAACCGAGGACAGGGTCCTGTGTTCAACCAACAAGGATTTGGCTGTAACATGGGTTATGATGGGTATGGCAATGACTGGAATGTGGATCAACAGGATGACGCTTTTTCAGGAAGAGGTATGGGACCTGAAGGCCCTATTGACCCTATTCAGAGGATCAGAATGCTAGAAGAGCAGATGAAAGGTGTGGTTGATCAGAACTCCGTTGGGTTAGACATGACTACTATAGGGTTGGTACCAAGGCTAAGGGTGCCATTGAAATTCAAGGCTCCAACATTCGACAAATACAAAGGGGATACCTGCCCAAAGGTCCATGTGCGTTCTTATTATAGAAGGATGTCTGCGTATTCCAATGATGAAAGGATGCTCATGCATTTCTTTCAAGACAGCTTATCGGGACCATCATTGGAATGGTACATGGGACTGGAGCCCACCCAGATTAGGAGCTGGAAGCAGTTGGCTGATGCTTTTGTTATACATTACAAATATAACAGTGATTTGGCGCCAAACAAAGTTCAGTTGCAGAGTCTGTCACAGAAAAGTGGTGAAAGTTTCAAAGAGTACGCGCAGCGGTGGCGCGATATGGCAGCTCGGATGCACCCTCCTTTGGTTGAAAGAGAGATGAATGACATGTTTGTGGGGACATTTACAGGAATGTGCTATGACAAGTTACTCAATGTTTCGATGGGTAGCTTCTCCGATATGATCCTTATGGGAGAAAGGATCAAAAATGGAATTAAATTGGGAAGATTCAGGCAGGTGAATCTACTTCAGCTGGGGGTGCGAGAAAGGCGTTCGGCGGAAGACGACAAGGTGATACAAGCGCTGTGTTTGGTGGTAGAGGTCGGGGCAGAGGTAGAAATCAGTACAGTCAACCTCAACAAATAGCCAGTGTTACTATTCCAATTCCTCAACAACAATAATAGCAGCAGCAACAACCACAACAGCAGCAAAGGCAGAATCAGGGTCAGAGAAGGTTTCAGAATGCAAAGCCGAAGAGAGTATTCGATAAGCCTCCGTCGACATATGCAGAGCTTCTTCAGACATTGCTGGGGTTGAATTTGGTTGAGAAAAGAACATTGGAACCGCCTACAGGACCGACACTTCCTTATGGGTACGACGCTAGTAATCACTGCGAATTCCATTCCGGGGCATCCGAACATGATGTAGAATCTTGTCATGCTTTCAAGCATAAAGTTCAGGATTTGTTGGACAGTAAAGCCATCAATTTTGGTCAAACTGGGCCTAATATTGTACAACAGCCTATGCCTAACCATGAGGCAAATGCTATCTTAACAGAAGAAAATTTGAACTTGGTGATCGATGTTAACGAACTGAAGACACCATTGAGTGAAGTGAAAAGCAGGTTGCTCAGAGGGGGAGTATTCCCTGGTTGTGATGAATACTGTTTAGAGTGTTGGACCCAGCCTAAGGGTTGTACTGATTTGAAACAAGGCATTCAGGCCATGATCGACGAAGGGACCTTGCAATTTGATCGAACTGCGGTGGAGAAGCCTGTGGAGGCATTATGTGACAAGCAGAATGATATTACAACGGTAACGATCCCGAGAAAGACTATAATGATAACGGCGCCTGCCAAGCGGCCAATTATTACAATTACCAAAGCAGGGTCTGTTCCCTTTGAGAGTACGAAAGTTGTCCCGTGGACATATGGATTAGAAGCGTATTGCAACGGTGAAAAGATTGTGGTGAATAACCAGCCAGCTGGGGCTGTTGATAATGTCGTTGGAACGGGGGGCATGACCCGTAGCGGAAGGATCTTTACCTCGCCTGAAATAGAAGCAGAGAGGTTGGCCAAAGGCAAAGCCAAAGTAAATGAAAGTGGGCCTACTCAGTCAAAAGAAAAGGATACGTCGCTCAAGGACGTAGAGGAGTTCATGAGACTGATTTGTAAAAGCGACTACAAAATTGTTGAACATCTAAAGCAGACGCCGTCGAAGATTTCTATCTTGGCGTTGTTATTATGTTCCGAGGCTCACCGGAACGCCTTGCTAAAGATTCTGGATACATCATTTGTGCCTCAAGAAGTTTCTGTAAATCAGTTAGAGGGGGTAATGGCACATGTCAATGTTGGACATAGCCTGGGTTTCACAGATTTTGACCTAACGCCCAGGGGTCGAGAGCACAACATGGCTTTGCATATATCGGTGGAATGTCGGGGCACCGTAATATCGCATGTATTGGTGGATACTGGATCGTCGTTGAACGTATTGCCAAAGAAAGCCATGATGAAATTGGACATACGGGGAATTATTTGCACGCCCAGTGATTTGGTTGTGAGGGCGTTTGACGGGACGAAAAGATCAGTGTTTGGGTCAATAACATTACCGCTTCAGGTGGGGACGAAATTTTTTGATACCGAATTCTACATCATGGATATCCACCCAGCTTATAGCTGCCTTCTTGGACGCCCATGGATCCATGCTGCAGGGGCCGTAACGTCCACATTGCATCAGAAGTTGAAGTATATGGTGGGTGATAGTGTTGTTACCGTTTGCGGGGAGGAGGATATTTTGGTCAGTCACCTGTCATCATTCAGATATGTGGAAGTCGATGGAGAAATACACGAGACCCCTTGCCAAGCCTTCGAAGGGTTGCGGATTAAAGACAAAGCTCAGGGTTCTAGCAAAGTATCAGAGGTGGCAGTGTCATCCTACAAAGAGGCTCAGGCTTTAGTACAGACTGGTGAGACTAAAGGTTGGGGGCAGGTTTTGGAGATTCCCGTGAAGAATGACAAGTTTGGACTAGGGTATCGACCGACGTCGTCAGTGTCATCTTCAGGAGCGCCCAGGTTCAAGGGACCGGTCACGATTACGCCAAGCGGGGTGTGCTTTGAGACTATCAACGCTATTTCCGATGCCGAAGACGGAGATAACAACTGCGATATGGATGCGTGGATCAAGCCAAGCGTGCCAGGACAAAGTCTCTGCAACTGGTTCATCCGCGAAACTGTCCCAGTGACTCTTAAACAGTAATGATTTGTTTTATCAATTGTTGAATAATCCTATGTCCTACCCGGTGCATAGTGATTTTACCTTAGGGCTACTTGATTATGTGTATTGCACTATTTTAATCATGAAATAAAGGCGTTTTTCATATTCAAATATTGTGATCCCTGTCTTTCTTGCTTTTTACTTTAACAATAAATGGCAACGTGGTTATTTGCTTTGTTTGCGTGTTGAAGCGTTTAACCATTTCCTTTGCAGGACTAATATTTCAGATGACATCTCATACGAACCGCCTATGACTCGTTTCGACTTCGAGCGCCCGGTATTCCAAGCAGAGGAAGAGACTGTTGAGGATAGCGATCTGCCAGAGGAGCTGACTTGTTTGTTGAAACAGGAAGAGAGAATCATTCTGCCTCATCAGGAGGAAATTGAGATCATCAACTTGGGGTCGGAAGAAGTTGTGAGAAATATCCGTATAGGGGTTGCGCTGCAGAGCGACGTCAAGCAAAGGCTGATTGAGATACTGCGAGAGTATAGTGATATATTTGCTTGGTCGTACGAGGATATGCCTGGGTTAGATACGGACATGGTTGTGCACCGTCTGCCATTGCGAGAGGAATGTCCGCCTGTTAAGCAGAAACTCAGAAGAACCAGACCAAACATGGCTGTGAAAATCAAGGAGGAAGTTCAAAAACAGTGGGATGCTGGTTTCCTAGCTGTTACAACTTATCCGTCATGGGTCGCTAATATAGTCCCAGTGCCAAAGAAAGGCGGTAAAGTGCGAATGTATGTAGACTACCGTGATTTGAATAGGGCGAGCACGAAAGATGACTTTCCACTTCCTCACATCGATGTGTTGGTTGATAACACTGCTCAGTTCTCCGTATTCTCCTTCATGGACGACTTCTCAGTCTATAATCAGATCAAAATGGCACCAGAAGACATGGATAAGACTACCTTCATTACTCCCTGGGGAACATTTTGCTACAAAGTGATGCCCTTCGGATTGAAGAACGCTGGGGCAACATATCAACATGTTATGACGACTCTCTTTCATGACATGATGTACAAAGAGATCAAGGTTTATGTTGATGATATGATTGCCAAACCCCATACGGAGGAGGAGCATTTGGTTAATCTGCTGAAACTGTTCAAAAGACTTAGGAAGTTCAGGCTGAGACTGAACCCTAACAAGTGCACCTTTGGGGTGAGATCGGGTAAACTGCTAGGGTTTATTGTGAGCGAGAAGGGAATAGAGGTTGATCCTACAAAGATAAAAGCTATACAAGAAATGCCGACGCCTAAAACAGAGAAAGAGGTGCGTGGGTTTTTAGGGAGGTTGAGCTACATTGCTCGGTTCATATCTCACCTAACTGCGACATGTGAGCCGTTATTCAAGTTGTTGAAAAAGGATTAGGTGTTGACCTGGAATGAAAATTGTCAAAAGGCGTTCGAAAAGATAAAAGAATACTTGCAGGAACCTCCTGTTTTGATACCCCCAGTAGCCGGGAGACCTTTGATTATGTATTTGACGGTTCTTGAGGAAAGTATGGGTTGTGTTCTCGGTCAACACGACGAGACCAGACGTAAAGAGCATGCGATCTACTATTTGAGTAAGAAGTTTACCGACTGTGAGTCCAGATACTCAATGCTCGAGAAGACGTGTTGCGCGCTAGCCTGGGCCGCCAAACGTTTGAGGCAATACATGCTGAATCATACAACCCTGCTCATTTCAAAGATGGATCCAATCAAATATATGTTTGAAAAGCAAGCACTCTGCGGAAGAATTGCCCAATGGCAGATGGTGTTAACCGAATACGATATCCAATATGTCTCGCAAAAGGCTATTAAGGGTAGCGTTCTGTCAGAGTACCTTGCTGAGCAGCCGATTGAGGACTACCAATCGATGAGGTTTGATTTTCCTGACGAGGATATCATGTACCTGAAGATGAAAGATTGTGAAGAACCGTTGCCAGACGAGGGACCAGAGTTGGGTTCCAAATGGCAGTTAATATTTGACGGAGCTGTAAATTCCTATGGTAGCGGAATAGGTGCAATTATCACTACTCCTCAGGGGTCGCACATCCCCTTTACTGCACGATTGACCTTTCCTGTTACCAATAATAAGGCTGAATATGAGGCTTGCATCATGGGTCTAGAAGAAGCCATTGATTTACGAATCAAGAACCTGGATGTTTATAGAGACTCAGCTCTAGTGGTGAATCAGATTAAAGGAGAATGGGAGACCCGTCAGCCCAATTTGATACCCTATATGAATTATGCAAGAAGATTGTTGCCTTTCTTTGACAAGGTGGAATTGCATCACGTGCCACGAGCAGAAAATCAAATGGCTGACGCCCTGGCGACATTGTCTTCAATATATAAAGTTAACTTCTGGAACGAGGCTCCCCGAATTGTTATCTCTCGGCTCGATAGGCCTGCATTCATATTTGCCATTGACGAGGCTCCCGATGGTAAACCCTGGTATTTTGACATCCAGAACTTCCTGAAGAACAAGGAGTATCCGGCTGGGGCATCCAGTCGAGATCAGAAGACTCTCAGGAGATTGGCTGGCAATTTCTATCTGAATCCTGACGGTGTCCTATACAAATGAAACCACGACTTGGTGTTGCTACGTTGTGTAGATGAGAAAGAGGCGAAGTTGCTCATGGAAGAGATACATGAGGGTACATTTGGTACACATGCTGGCGGGCATGCTATGACGAGAAAGCTGCTGCGGGCAGGTTCCTATTGGCTGACTATGGAAACAGACTGTTTCAAGTTTGCAAAAAGGCGTCATAAATGCCAGATTTATGCGGACAAGATCCATGTGCCTCCAAGTCCTCTGAATGTGATGTCATCACCGTGGCCTTTCTCGATGTGGGGGATTGATATGATTGGAAAGATTGAGCCCACGGCATCAAACGGACACCAGTTCATTTTGGTGGCAATCGATTACTTCACCAAATGGGTGGAAGCAGCATCATATGCCAACGTGACCAAACAAGTGGTGGCCAGATTTATCAAACGAGATATTATCTGCAGATATGAATCCCTGAGCGGATTATCACCGAAAACGGTTCAAATTTGAATAACAAAATGATGAAAGACCTGTGTCAGAATTTTAAGATTGAACATCACAACTCTTCTCCTTACCGGCCCAAGATTAATGGCGCTGTCGAAGCGGCCAATAAGAACATAAAGAAGATTGTTCAGAAGATGGTTGTGACGTATAAGGACTGGCACGAGATGTTACCTTTCGCTTTGCACGGTTATCGTACGACGGTATGCACATCAACCGGGGCAACCCCTTTCTCATTAGTATACGGGATGGAGGCGGTGTTACCGTTGGAGGTTGAGATTCCTTCCCTGAGGGTTTTACGTGATGTCCAACTCGACGAGGCAGAATGGGTTAAAGATAGACTGAATCAGCTCAGCTTAATGGATGAGAAGAGACTAGCTTCTCTAGCATACGGTCGGTTGTATCAGAGCCGGATGAAGAAAGCTTACGACAAGAAGGTATGCCCTCGAAGCTTTCAGACGGGCGATCTTGTTTTGAAAAAGATTCTCCCACCATAAACAGATCACAGGGGCAAGGGGACTCCCAACTACGAAGGTCCCTACGTTGTCAGAAAAGTCTTCTCTGGAGGAGCCTTGCTACTATCCACCATGGATGGTGAAGACTTTACGTCTCCTGTGAATTCGGACGCAGTTAAAAAATACTTTGCTTGAGAGTGACCCGCTGGACAGTAAAAAGAGAGTCCAGGCAAAAATGGGGCATCTCGGCGAACCATAAAAAATGAATAAAAGGTTCGGGCAAAAGTTAGGGATAAAATTGAAAAGATGTACACCCGCGAAGTCGAAAACCTGAAAAGGGCGACTTCGGCAAAAAAGGGTATCCCGGTGAATTGAAAACCCGCAAAGGGCGGTTCACGCAAAAGTTAGGGATTGAAAAAAGTAAATGACTGCGGTCCGAATTTGATACGGCATTGCTTAGTGGTTTGGGAATACCTGGGGGTCGTCTATCCAAAAACAATCTCTTCCGAAGATCGAGTGCCGGGAGAGTCAGGCGAGTCATAGGAGGATCAGCTCATGGTGTTTGTCTATGCCACGTTGCCGACATGTATACAAATATTGTTTTGTATTTTATTTATGCTTCTTGTGCATGTATTTATGTGTGTTTGTGCGTAACTTCCTCTTTTCAATAGTTGCATCCAGTGTACAAAACTTTGCCTATTCAGAGGCCCATTATCAATAAAACATGTTATTCAGTACTTGATGCTTGTTCTTTACCGTTTTGTTTGTGAAAGACGCCGATGTTTTGATAAACTTGCACTTACATAATCTTGCTGGCCCTTGCCAATAATTGCTAAAACTTCGAATTGACTGAAGTAATGTCACAGATGATAACCCGGATAGATTCCGTTGTATATGCCTGTTTTGTCCCGTTTGTGTTTTGCAGGATTCTTACCTTTGGAGCAAATGGTCAGGAATCGTATTCCCCAGCCAAGGTCGTTTGACGAAATTATTTTCCCCAGGAGAGTGTCCTCATGGAAAGTCGTCCATAGGATTAATCCCAGCAAGTCAAAATCAATGTCCCCTGCAGAGGTTGCGCTCCTCAGCGAATCGAAGATGTGCATGTTTAATCTCCAACATGGGAGATTCCCGCAACAGCTAACCGAGTTGTTGGTTCGAAAGGTTTATATCCGCGAAGGATGGTTTTCTTGCTCCCCACAGGGCGTCATGCCATTGACAGGATGTTGATCCTCAACAGAGTCCGAGGCTCCGAGTTTGTAAACTGTGCCCAGACAGTGTGCTTTTCCTAGAAGTGTCGCTTCTTTCCCCAGATGAGTTGGTTCACCAGCAGGGTGGTTTGTTCTTTCCTCCCAGTGGAAATCGATGTTTAATCTCTCCCTGACAAAGTTGACGGTGTTTCCGGCATTTATTTTACCGGAATACCTTATGATACTTGTTCTCCCCAGCGGAGTTGGCGTTACCCTCAACATTCATGTTGTTGAGACATCATTGCCAGAGTGGCCCCGGCAGCTCGAGCCTGCATTTACATTTGCATAGATCGTCATATTCGCATCTACTCAAACGCGTAGCATTTCCGTGCCGTACGGAGCATTACGCCATTTTCAAACATACGCATTTTGAAACATAAATCAGGTTGGTTAACCTTTGTGCTTGCAGGTGTGTTTTCTCAGCAGGAGTATGGAGTTCTAGCTCAGATCTATTACCAGGTATTCGAGGTCTCACCGTGAGACGTGTGATAATACGGTTCATCTTTCTATTTTTCCCCACAGAGTTACTTGGTTAAGTTTCTCTTTGTCCCCTAACAGAGTTATTTGTTTAAATTTCTCTTGTTTTCCCCGCCAGAGTTGCTTGTTGAAGTTTCTCTTATCCGACCAGCGGATTATTTTCTTCAAATTTGCTATTACGTCAGCGTCAAAAGGTTTTATGAATCAGAATTTCAGAGGCTGCCGCCGGTTATCAGAACAGGTGTCCGACAGTTTGGTTTCCAAATATTCCCCGTGGAGTCCTCCTCAAAGTCGCTGTCACATCAGTGCTAAAAGGTTGGTGGGTTGGGACCAATGGAGTTAGCTACTGTAGAGATAAGCAGAGAAACTGTATTCAGAGTAGCTTCCCGTATGGATAAACGGATACATTTCCCTACTGGTTGACAGAAGGATTACCCCGAAAGTCGTTAAAATTTTATTGCCTATGTTGATAGGAGTCCCTCGTGTTGACGAGATATGAGTCCTGACGTGGACAATTTATTCCTGTATTGACGGGATTTCTTCGTGCTAGTGAAGTGGGAGTCCTAACATGGACAAATTTATTTCCTCGGGTTGACGAGATGTGCTAGTCCTGACGTGGACAGGTTCGATTTCTCCGTGTTGACGGAATGTGAAGTCCAGGCATGGACAAAATTGATTACTCGTCATGTTGGTGTCCTGACTTGGACCATTTATCCCCAGCAGATATCTTCCTTCGTATCGGCAAAATGTGTGTCCTGACGTGGACAAGTTTATAGTTCCTTGGGTTGACAAGATGCGTGAGTCCTGACGTGGACAAATTTATCTTTCTTCGTGTTGGTGAAGCGTGAGTCCTGACGTGGACAAGTTTTATTTCCTCAGCGGGTCGAAGATGTGAGTCCTGACGTGGACAAATCAAGACGAGATGTGCTAGTCCTAACATGGACAGATTCGATTTCTCCGTATCGATGGAAAGTGAACTCCTAACGTGGACAGTTTATTCCTAACATGGATAGTTTACTCCTAACGTGGACAGTTTATTCCTAACGTGGACAGGTTACTCCTAACGTGGACAGGTTATTCCTAACGTGGACAGGTTACTCCTAATGTGGACATTTTATTCCTAACGCGGACATTTTATTCCTAACATGGACGATTTATTCCTATGTTGATAGGATCCCCTCGTGCTGACGAAATACAGACGAGTCATCCCCAGCGAAGTCGCCGGGATTTTTCCGTGTTGACGGCAGGTGGAGTCCTGACGTGGGCAAGTTTAAATTGAGATTTCTTCGTGTTGACGAAACAAGCGTCCTAACATGGACAAAGTTCTATTCATGTGTTGTTGAGATGTGAGTCCTGACGTGGACAGATTTGTGTATTCGTGATTTGACGGAATTTGGGTCCAGATGTGGACAAGGTTACTCCTGTGATGACAGAATTTCTATTCGTGTTGACGAATTTGTTTCCCTTCTTGTGTTGACAAGGTTAGTCCAGTTATGGACGGAGGTGTTTTGCAAAAAATTGTTCAGTACCTGTGGCGTTACATAGGTGGTTGAAATTGAAATCAGAATTATTATCAGACGTTGGATCAGTTGTTGCCGTAACAACCAGATTCAGTTGGTGGATGTCGTTCTCCAAGCAGTGCAGTTTATTTCTGCGGTTGGAAAATTTACGGGTTTCTTGGTATTCAACCGTCTCGTACCTCGATTGTTTGAATGCCGTTCGCTCTTCACCCAGTCGGGTCCAAGCCGTTTGAATAGGGGCAGCTGTTGCACCCCAAAATTTGCTCAACCTTTTCTTGCCTGATTTATGTTTCATTGCATTTCATTTGCATAGTTACATCATGTACGTAGTGCAATCATTGGCATATCATAGCATAGAATGCATCCAACAAGGGATCAAGGTGTCTATCAAGAGAAAAGCCTAGCAAGAGGTGTTATCCAAGATTGAGAAGTCATCAAGGCCATCAAGAAGTGATTTGAAGTCTTGAGAAGCTTGAGTGCCTACATGTGGGTTTTGCTCCTATCTTGAGGAATATTGAGAATCATCAGTGGGATGTGAACATGGAATGTGGATTTGAGGTGTGTATGGATATCATGGGATGCCTAGAGGGCCATATTGAAGCTAAGAAAAGTCATTGATTCAAGAACAAGATCCACAGTTGAGGTGCAGCCAACTAGGGTTTCATTTGGGTCAACCCTAATTCAATTGTGCAAATGGGAGAGCATCAAAGCCTCCTTTGAGGTCATGGGATTCATGGATTGATATGTTGATACATGTGTGGTGTTGTTCCAAGATCAAGCAAAGAAGAATCAAGAATGTGGGAAGTTGCTAAATTAGGGTTTCAGTGTAAAATCCCCTGTTTAGTGCCTGACTTCAAGGCTTTGAATTGGCTCATAGGAGAAGTTGGTTTGAAATGGCTTCTAAATGAAGAAATTAAAGTCATTTAAAAGGCAAAATTGTGATTTCTTGATTTTATGGCCAAACCAAGCAATGTTATATACCAAATTGATCAGAAAAGACATTTTAAAGATGATGACATTACCACATTTTGGATTTGAGGTCATTTTCATGTGGTTCCTCTTTGTTACTTATGGTTGAAGCAACATATCAATCCATTGCCTTTGGATCAAAAACAAGGGAGATACCATTTCAATTCATTTCTAAATGTCATAAGGTGAGAATTTCAGGTGAAATTGGAAGCTGAAACAGAGCAAGGCATGACTTTGGCATGTGAGATTTTCAAGGGATATGAGAAATTGAATTTCTCATTCAGTTAGTTACAGAAGGTTCTGGAGGTTTCTAATCACTTATATATATTGTATGCAACTGATCCAGATCATTTTTTGGGCCTGCATTGGAGAGAATTGAGAGAGAGCATTTGAAAATTTCACCATTGCATCAAGAATCGGTTTTGAGGATTAAAGGGAACTCAGTGCAAATTGATCATTGGAATAGCTTGGGAAGTGGTTCTTGAGTGATTCTGCAGAATATTGGAGGTTGATTCAAGCAAAATCTTCATCTGTTCATCATTTCAAACCAGGTCTGCAACTTTCTTCTTTTAGCTTAATTCATAGGGAGATGCATAGAAATTGTTATGTGGTTAGATCAGGGATGGGGCTAGGTTGAATTTCAGTCCAAGAATTGGGCAATTAGAGACCAAATTAGTGTGATGCCATTTTCTGTTGAAGCTCCTATCTCCTTGTTCTTGAAATTTTAATGGTGTTTGAATAGTTAGAATTGAAGCCTGAAGAATGTAGTTCATGCTAGGATATTTAATTTTAAGAATGGCAACGATCAAGATTTGGTGAGTTGTCTGCAACTTCTATCGGGTTTGAAAATTGGGTGAGAACCAATGAATTTGGAGTTGATATTCATGATCAGGATGAAATTTCAAGTGGATTAGGATATTTAGTTGGCTTGATTGGTACACTTTGGGATATGCCACGCCGGAGAAGACGGTGGCGCAAAGCTCAGGCCACCGTCTGAGTTTCTCCCTCCATTTTCAAATGTTTTGGGGACGATGACTCCCAACCCTCAGATGATGCTTTGACCTTGACTAATTCCATAAACCAATGGCCAGGATTTGATTTCACGTCTGAAGAGGGTGAGTTTAATGAAACTCACCGTTTCATTTAATCAGAATGGATGGGCCTTAGTGATCTTCGCTCTTCACACCCCACCTTGGGCCCAATTGGAGATAATAACGTGAATGGATTGCTATTTGCCACGAGAGTTTTCCAATTTTCCTTTTTATTTTCTCTGATTTTCTTATGTGGTTTGGGCTTAAGGTTCATGTGCTACGCGCACCCCTGTTCTGGGCCCAGCCTGGTTTATAACGTGGAATATTTGCTATTTGGCACGCAGGTTTCTTAATTTTCATTGTTTTTCTTTTAATTTTACATTTTGCATATAGTTAGGAATAAATTCACAATAATTAGGAAAATTAGTCTTTTTAATCTAGTTTTTTTTCCTGAATTCCTTAGAAAGTGTAGAATTTAATAGGATTGAAAAATATGTAATTCATGCATTTTATATTTTATTTGCATTTTTTGCATTTTAATTGGTTTTATTTTCAATTTGTTTGACATGTGTTCTTGCTGATTTTTTTATGGGTGATTAGTGATGATTTTTGAGGTGATTCTTTTTGGGCTAGATAGTTTAGAGATGCATGTACCCATAGTAATTTTCTCATATTTTTGTGAGAGAATTTTAGGCTAGTTTGAACATTGAACATTAAGTGGTGTAGAATTAGGGTTTTAGGATGATACCTTTAGGTTTAGGGCATAGTTTTAGGTCCAAATGAATGGTTAACCCCCTGGTTTTTGTATGGAGTGATTCTTAAGAGGTTTAGGGACCCTTAGTAATTTTTGTAGGATTTTAAAATCCCTTTTGGTATTTTAGGTAGAATTAGCTTTAAGACTAACTTCTAGGTGTTTCTGATGAACTAATTTGGCTAGTTTGTTTCAATAGTTCCCCTTAGATTAGGATGGTGTTGCTTTTGAGCTTGGGTGATCATGAAGACCAATTGAAGATGATTTGGAGAGCCTGAAGGAGCTTGAAGATGAAGCTTTGTCCTCTTGTGGATTGCTTGTCAGGAGCTTAGGAAAACTAGGGTTTCAGGAAGAGCATTAAAGTAGTTTTGCTTGTTTCTTCAAACATGGAGTATATTGTTCATCTCCATTCAATCCAATGACATAAAGTCCTTTTAAAGAAGCCACATCTCTACTTAGGAGGGATGAATTACATTCTCTAAGAGTAGAACTTTGAGGATGCCTTCCTATTACAGTGTTAAGATCTTAATGGCTTCCCTTGGTTGTCATTGAGTTTCTTAACACTTCAACTTGATCTTGTTGAATATTTCTCCCTTGGAGGTGCTTGTTGAAGCTTGGTAAAGAGAAATTTTATGCTTGTTGAAGCTAGGAGTGTTTGTGCTTGTTGGAGCTGGTTGTTTGTGGAAGCTAGGGTTTTACTGCTTGTTGAAGTTGAAGTCAGGAGCTTGTTGAAGCTAGGTTACTGGTTGGGGTTTGAGCTTGCTTAAGTTGGTAGCTTGTTGAAGTTTGGTGTCTATTGAAGATTGAAAGTTTATTGAAGCTTGAAGATAGGAGTTATTCATGAAGATGAAGATTGTTGTTGTCAACCTTCTGCTGTTTAATCAACTGTTGCTGTCAGAGCTGCTGTTTGCTGTAGGAGATTGGTGTTGCTGCTTGGGCTGCCTTCTCTGCTATGGCTTTTGTTTTCTGTATTGTTTGTTGGCTTGTGTAGCTTGCCCCCTAGGTTTGAAGTGAATGTTGATTCACTTTGCCTGTTGTTTTCCCAGGTTCGAGGTTGAGTGGGACTCCCTTGCCTTGCTTGTATTGCTGCATTGCATGCATTCTACTGTATTTGCTTGCTTTCTTTTCTGTTTATCCCCTAGGATCTCTGATTTCCTCTGTGCAGGACGGAATTATGACAGACATTAGGATTCTTATCCATGCATGACAACATTAGGTTAGTTTTTATCCCCTTTTCAACCCTAGGTTTTTAGAGTTTCTTTCTCTTCTAATCTCAAAACAACTCAAAAACACAGAAATAAGGATAACGCGCGTTGTACGCTACGAGCCTTAAGCTATTTGAGAAAAGGTTGCTGGAGGGTCACTCTTCAGTAGTCTGACTGCTTAGTATGGTACCCTTAGGGTGACATGCGGCATAGTCACTCTCAGATCACAAGTCTTTAGTGCAGTACAAGTTGCAAACAGGCTAAAAAACACTTCTTTCGTAAAAGATTCAAAACAAACATCAAAGTGTCATTTTTGTCCGCTTGGACTCTTAATCAAGAAAAACCCTTTCATATGGTAATAAAAAAACCAGTCAGACAAGCTTGCGTCTTCCGTAGTCCGAACTACGTTTGCTCTGATCTTTCATGCCGTATGAAAGTACATAGGCACAAGATGCGATATCTTGGCGAGCAACCTTCCCCTCCTTTCCCGTAGGTAGGCGAACTACGTTGACTCTGATTTCTCGTTCCAGACGGGAATACGTAGGCATAAAGCGCGATACTTTGCCGAGTCATTTTCTTTTCTTTTTAACCCAGACCTATAGAGTAGATAGAATAACACACCCTTAGATAGAAAACAAGCGTGGATCTCGTCAAGTACGACGGACGTGAGGGGTGCTAATACCTTCCCCTTGCGTAACCGACTCCCGAATCCAGGATTTGGTTGCGACGACCATTCCTTTCCCTCTTTGCGTTAGGTTTACTCTGAGCGTTTCCTTTCCCTCTTGTGGGATAAATAACGCACGGTGGCGACTCTTCTGTCATAGCCGATGCCGATTTTCGTAGTAGCGACAATGGTCATGTAGAAAAATAAATCATCGTTAAAAAATTAGAATATTATAAAAAATGTGTTTAAAAAAATGAATACAAGGTCTACCTTTGATATAACATATGCCGATGAGGTTGTTATGTCCATGTTTGTAGACAAAAATGCAACCTATGCCTACATGGCCTACCTTTAGTACTTCATTGACCTGACAGTGATTCACAAGTACCACTAAGGGTCCGGATGTTTGGTCAACTTGTACTCGAAGATAAGCGAGAGTTGTCTTTGCAAGATAGAGTTGATGACAAGGAGCTGCATGCTTCTTAGGGTAATTTATTTTTACTAATATTTTCATAATTTATTTGTTACGATGGTACCATATGATGTTTTCTTCTGTCCATATAAGAGTCTCTGCCAGACACCTCAGTTTGATGTCATTTTTCTATACTCTATATGATTGGCATGTGAGTTATCTCTTATGTATCCATATTTGTCTGAGCGAGTAATGCGCCTGTTTGGATACTTACAGATTATTCTAAGACCTCCACATGAGTCTGCTCTTCTCGAAGTCCGTCGTAGAGATCTATAGGCGATACTGAATGGTTGCGAGAGTCACCTGGTACTAGAAGAATATCGCAGAGAGTCAACTCTCGTACACCAGACTGTTGTTGAAGGTTACATGACATGGTTCTATAGGGTGTCACACCCTATCATGACTTCAGATGCTCCTGGAGGACAACCTATGTCAGCTAATCAACAGGTACTTGAGGTTCCGAATGAGCAGGCAGGGGCGTGAAAATGATTGTCGACATGTTGCAGATATGGGTGGAACATCTATAAAGTTAGGACTCTTTTAGGATGGTAGTCCCTAGTTGTCCATCATGGAACACATGGTTGTCGAGTTACAACAATGTCGTTTAGTACACGCGGAGGATAAGGAGACAAGAGATTAGACATATTCAGTAGTTAGTTTATGTTTGGTTGGATGTATGACTTTTTAGTATTTTCGGACAAATGTTATGTACGACCTTGGAATTAATGTAAGACTTTTTTGCTTTTGTTTAAGTTTAATATAACTTCACTTTACATTGATTTTACTTTGCTTTTACTTTAATATAAGTTGGCTAAAAAAATTGTGATGTTGGGACAATGATAATGTTCTAAAATGATTCAAGGGGTTATTCAAATATGTATCTCCGAATAAAAAAGAATATGTATATGCATCTTCAGAATATAACTTTTTTAAAATTAGGGTGAAACTAAAAAAATAAAGGCATGATTAGTCCTCAGGTCCCGTAAGTTGATTATAAGTTTCACTTTAGTCCCTTAATACAAAAACGTTATAGTTTGGTCCCTTAATATTAATTCTGTTAATATTATTGGTCTCTTCCGTTAGTTTAACTAAGAAAACGTTAATATTTTCCAACGTGGCATGCCAACCATGCAATGAGTAAGCAATAATAATAATAAATAATACAAATTTATTTACATATCCATCCATGTACACATAAAAAATTAATTAATTTCCACAATTAACTCAGAAAAACAATCTCTCCCATCAATTTCTTCAAGCTCTACGAACAACCCCTCTCATCTGTAACAACCTTAAAACTTAAAAAAAAAATCAAAACTTGAACACCATAAAAAATATCAACTATCACAACATTCAAAGTATATTAATATACAACATATTCTTTGACCCATTCAAGTCCAGTACTAACAAGAAGATGTCAAACTTCTTTTTGAGATGCGAGAATTCAAGTTTTCAAGCATTGGTTTACAAGATATCCTGAGAAGAAATCATGATATCTTCCCTATGAAACCTTTTGCTCTTCAAAATTGCTGAGAGTTTTCTAGATGAATCTGAGAAGTAAACATGATATCCCCCCATTTTCAAGTAAATAACTCATAGTCATTATGAAAAATTAGAAACTAAAAATATAACAAACATTTTCACCAAAACAAAGAGATATTGATCCATTTTCACCAAAGTACCATAAAATTAGGGTTCAGGGGATATTTTCCAGTTAACTAATAATTAGCATTTGGCAACAACACGCTGGAGCTAACATCAAAGGAATTGTGCTCTAATTGCATCCAGTTTTTTCAATCAACAACAACAAAACCAGAAACTCTAACAAATCAAACAAATACCCATAACTAAAATTGAAATTCAGGAACAGAACAGAGAACTAACCACAACAAATGAAGAAGAATTAACTATTAGGAGCAAGATCTTGTCGACCTTAGGTCTGAACAATGAGATCTGAAAGTTTGAATAGGAGAGAGAGTCTAATATCACAAGGAGGTAACTAAACATTGTTATTGTTGTTGTAGAAGAACTTATCCATTGCGGCGAACGAAGTGAGTTTACCTGCGAAACCTTGAGTTCACCGAAAAGCCATCGAAGCCGTCGTCAGTTCGCCAAAATCTGAAATTTCCGTCCGGTACCCCTTTTTCTTCGCGTTTTTTTGGCCACAAATTGTTTGTTTGAAGGTGTTGATTATGTTCGGTTTGGTTTTGGGGTGACATTTAGTTTTTAGTTTAAGCAAGAAAGTTTGATGTTGAACATAAGAGTTGTTTTGGTTTGAGTGTGTTAGAGTCTTGTTGTTGGTCATGGTTGAATTTGGTTAGGGATGAAGAGGAAGATACGACCAAGTGAGGAGAAGAAAGTAACGAAGGTGTGTTTCTATATTTTAGGGTTTTTTATTTTTCGTTTACAATGTTTCACATGTGTAATAACAAAATAATAATAAATTGAAAATAAGCAAAACAAAAAATCAGATAAAATAACGTATTGTCAAGTAGACTGCCACATATGTACAATTTAACGAAATGAATCAATTTGACTAATGCAATCGTTTTAAAGGACTATAATGTAACATTTTTTTAATTAAAAGACCAAAACAAAACAATAAATTAAACTAAAGAATCAAAAAAGAATTAAGCTAAAAATAAAAAGTCGACATAATTTTGAATGTGCCGGAGATACATCTTCGAATACATTAAAAACAAATTCCAAAGTGTGGTATGAATCCCTAAGGCTATGTTTGGATAATTTAAAAATAACGGAGCGGAGCGGAACAGAACGAAATAACATGAAGTGGAATGGAACAGAACAAAATATAAACTTCATTCCACTGTTCGATTATTTTACAACGGAGCAGAACTAATATTTCATTCCACTTTTTGGGAATTGGACGAAGCGGAAAACATTATAACTTTTTTATTCCATTTTTACCTAGAAATTTTATCCCATACCCCTACAATAATACCCATATCCCTATACTAAAATTTTTTTGACCAAAATACCCTCGTATAATTTTTTTTCGTTTGTTTACCGGAAGTCTTTTTGCAAGTCTTCCGGTATTTTTTTTTTCGTTTGTTCAACGGAAGACTTTTTGCAAGTCTTCCGGTTCGCATTTTTTCGTTTGTTCACCGGAAGACTTTTTGCAAGTCTTCCGGTTCATGTTTTTTTTTAATTCAAATTACATAATATATTTATTCTATTTACTCTATTTATTCTATTTACTCTATTTTAGTTAATTAATATATTTATTCTATTTACTTTATTTATTCTGTAATTTTTTATATTTATTCTATTTATTTATTTAATAATAATTATTTCACTAATTTGATTTTTTATTAATTTACTATATTTATTTACTTAATGATAATTACTCCACTAATTTGATATTGTTTTTTTTAATCAATAAAAATAAAAATTGTTAACTAATTTATATATTGCTTGTGTTCTTTAAAGAAAGAAAAATAACAATTTAATAATATGTTTATATGAAAAATAAAAATAAATATCATATTTAAATTATAATCCTATCATTTCTTCTATCAAAAATTTTTACCAAAAAATTATAATATATAACATTTATAATTATTTAAATAATAATTATTAACTTTTAAAATATTAATAACTAATCAAATCATAAATAATTGAAGGTGAGAAAATACTTAGAAGGGGGGTTGAATAAGTATGAAGATAAATCTTAGAAATAAAAACTCAAGGATTTTTATCCTGGTTCGTTGAACTCAACTACTCCAGTCCACCCTACCTAGAGTGATTTGCCTTTCTCAAACAAGGACTTAGTCCACTATTTAATCAACTGATTACAATAGTAAGCACTAAGAACAACTGTTCAAAGTCTTCTCAAGAACTACTAATCCTAACTGGATCTTCTTAAGGTTCTCTTACAATCAAATGTAATAATAGTACAAGTGTTAAAAATGCTTCTAATAAAGCTTTATCACAACTGTGCTTTTTCACTTAAGATGAAGAACAATGAAATAAATTCAGCAAGTATGTAAAAGTTGTATGAGAGCTTGTAATGAATTCTTTCAAGTGTTTCGTCAACAGAAGAAGATGAATGGAGTCTTGCTTTTATAGGCACAGAGGTCCATGAAGTCTTTCACGTTGAGAACAGTGTACCAAAAAGGTTTGAGCCTTTTTGTCTTCACATCATATGACCTTTCCTAGAAGAATAATGCACAGAGAAATCCTTTTTGTCTGTGTTCTTATGTCTAGCATGAATAAGGAAAGAGTCGTTTGGTTATTCTAACGGACATAACTTTGAATTCTTCTTCAACAATTTTCAGCAAGAATCATCAGAGTCTAGATTGGTCAGAGCCTTCTGATGTTCATCAGAGTTTGCTGAATCAGAGTCTTTGCAGCAAGTGTGCTTTCAGCGTGTAAATGTTCAGAGCAGAGTTTTGGATCAGATCCTCAGTACTGGCAGTGTTAGTACTATCAGAGTCTTCTGAAGTAATTGTGCTTGAAACTCTTCATACAAAATTCCTCATTGCTTCAGATTCTTCTGTAGCTTCTGCTTCAGATTCTTCTGTAGCTCCTGCTTCAGATTCTTCTGGAGGCAGCGCTCAGAATTTTCTGGAGGCAGCGTTCAGAATCTTCTAAGAAATGCTTCTGACGCTTCAGAGCCTTGCATATTTTTTATGTTCAGATCTAATTTGCTTCTAGAGTAATATTCACTTTAACATCTGCAGCAAACATTCTCAACCAAATTTTAGAGTATATAATTTTTTAATACAAAATTTCATAAGAGTTATCATCAAAACAAGGAGATATTATTAAGAACCAATATGTGTTCTAACAATCTCCCCATTTTTGATGATGACAAAAACATCAGAAATTTTGTTCAATAGAAAAGAAAATAATTATAACTCCCCCTGAGATGATGAATTTCACCCTGAATTGAATACTAAGAAGGAATAGAAACTTCCCTTTTTGTATGAGTATTCTTTTCAGAATCAGAGCCTGAATGTTCTAAATATTAGATCTTGCATGTTTCAGAGTCAGAGTCTGAATGATTAAATATGATCTGAGAGTCTCAGAGTTTCTTTTAAAGAATATGTCACATTTATCAAACGTTCTCAAACACTAAGAGTTTACGTTAGTTATAATTGATATGTCTGAAGTTTCATTTAGGTAGAGTTTATTTGAACAGTCAGATCCATTTTCTCCCCCTTTTTTGTCATAATCAAAAAGTAAAAACTTTTAAAAGATAAAATAAAAGGAAATACAGAAAAGATAAATGATGTAGAGAAAACACTGACTCATTCATTCAGAGCAAAAGATACAAAACATCAGATAAAAAAACAAGTACATGTGCACAAACATTAGATGCAAAAACATAAACTAGGTTTGCTTGGACAAAATCATCTTCAACAGGTTAGTAATCTCAGATGAAGACTGTTCTTGCTTTGTCATCCACTTAGCCGTGTTTTCATTCTTCTGATCTTGTTTGGTCATCCATTGAGCCATGTCTTCAGATTTCTGGTCTTGCTTGGCCATCCATGACTTAATCTCAGATTGTCCAGCTTCTAGAACTGCAATCTTATCTTCAAGATCTAGATTCTCTTTCTTGACCTCAGATGAAGAAGGTGGGGCAGAGTCTGAAGCAGGAACAAAGTCAATTTCCATAGGAAATGCAGAGTCAGGAGCAACAGATCTAGAGGGATGTTCCACAAGAGTCATAGCCAGAGGGTTTTCTTCAAAAACAGATTCAACAGCTACTTCTGTATCATATACTTCAGAGGATGAAGGAACATCTTCAAGAAGCAATGGTTCAGTTCTTTTAACAGTCCAGATCAAGCTTCTAGTCGTCTCAGCAAATCTGAGCTTCGCATCATCAGAACATACATTCTTCAGATTTGAGGCTACAGTATTGAATCTGTTGATGAAGCTATTCCAGATAGCATCAGATTCATTTGCATCCATTATTGATAAGCACTTCTTATGAACAGAGCCTAAATGCATCTTTATTTCTTTCAGAAAACTTGTAAATAAATTATCAACATTCAGCCTAGGTTTTGGTTTCAGAAGGGTTTCCAAGGTGAATGGCTTGGGTTGAGGTGAAGGTGGAATGGTAAGTTCTGGAATGATGATCAGAGGACGAGGATAGAAGGGAATTGATGGAGAGTCAGATGAAGTGATAGATTTGGATCTGATTAAGGCATTCAGTAAAAATGGTTTTGCATTTGATGCATAGGAAACAACATCAAATGTGGTAGAAGTGTAAGGAATGAACACAAATTTATCAGATAAAAGAGGTTCTGATGAAACCATGTTTGGCAATTCTTTTATATATATTTGGAGAACAGATGGTAGAATGATGGAAAGCTTAGGTTTAAAAGGGGTGATAGAGTCAGATGGTTCAATTCTATTATAGAAATTTTTGAATTTGAAACAAGAGGGAAGTTTGTCAGAGGGAAATGGTTTACACGAGGCAAAGGATACACACTCAGATGTCCTTGGCTTAGGTGTTGGGATGGTGTTGGGAATGAGAATTTCAGAAGAAATAGGTGGTTCTGGTTGGTTAGCTTCAAATACTCTGAGAGAGGGAGGTGAAATGAAATCTGGATGGATATCAGATTCAGATGAGTTTGAGGATGTGGTTGGGGTACAAGACGTAGAAGACACTTCAAATACAGTTTTGAGAGGTGTAACGTTTAGAAACTCTGTCTCAGGTATATTTTTTTCAGGAGGATTGGTTGGTTCTGATTGATTCTCAGAAGGTTTTGATGGAGGTTCAGATACAAGTGGTTCAGAGATAGGTGGTTCAGAAATAACTTGTTCAGGTGCAACAGGATCAGATGCAACTGGATCAGATTGTATGGGTTCAAATGTATCTGATTGTTGTTTTTTTGGTTGTTGTGGTGGTGTAAGTTGTTTTGTTGGTTTTGTTATAGGTGTTGGGATTTGGTTTGCTGGTGTTGTTGTTGTTGGTTCAGATGGTGGAGTAACATAAGTTTTTAGTGGAGTAGTGGAAATAGGATCAGATGATTTTTGTGGGGAAGGAATTTTTGATGGTTCAGATTTTTGAGATGGAGCAGAAATAGATTGTTTTTGAGTGGGAGGAGGTTTTGGAATAGAACTAAATGTTGATTCATTTATAACAATTTTAGAGAAAGAAGATACAAATGTTTTAGTACCTTTAGTCTTGATACGCTTGGTGGGAACAGAAGGAACTTCTCCATAAGCTTTTTTCTTGATCTGCTTTTGTGGCTTGTCAGCAACTTTTGGCTTCTTCTGAGCAGCAACTTCTTCT
Source organism: Lathyrus sativus (assembly GCA_963859935.3). Lineage (NCBI taxonomy): Eukaryota > Viridiplantae > Streptophyta > Magnoliopsida > Fabales > Fabaceae > Lathyrus > Lathyrus sativus. The sequence goes on along the minus strand of OZ012739.1, from coordinate 614,577,209 downwards.
GCCTCTGATTGACTTCTTTTCCTCGTGTTCTCATTGTATACATCTGGCATTGGTTCTCTTGCTCTTTTCAGAATATTTGCAGGAATGGGCGTTCCATCTGCTTTGTATGAATCAATATACCGTACAATGATATCCCTTGGTTCTTTATCACTACACAGTGGAAAATTATCAACAGGAATTCTCTTCTGACTGATTTCAGAAATATTCAACTTCTTGGGTGCAGTTGTGAGTTCCTCTATAATTTTTAGTCTCTAAAGGCTCTTTGCATTCAGAGGTTTTCCAACAATGGATTCAAGTTCATCCTTAACTCCAACTTCATACAGAGCAGTCACCAGACCATTCTCTGTGAGAATGTCTGAAATCAACCTTCCAAAGGGAATCCATGTCCTGATCTTCTGACCCTTATCCTTAACAGATTCTCTTGAAGCATTGATATGGTTCCACATATGCATAAAGAGAATGTAAGGAAGATCTACCTTTGTACTCTGACTCAAACAGTACATGAAGTAGAGTTGTTAATTGTTCACATAATCTGGAGAATTGGTAGATTTTCTGTGATGGATGCATCCCAGAAAAATCTTTGCCCAGATTTTGTAGTTAGGCTTCAGATCCTTAAATTTGTTAGAGGCATGTCCAGAAGTGATGACTTCCTCATAAACTTCCTCCATGTCCACACGCCCAGATGGCAAATGACATACTCCATCAGTCTCCGCATACCCTATGAGTTTCCTGATGAGATCTTCAGTTATAATGATCTCTTTTCCCAGAACAGAAGATAAAATGAATTTTGGATAAACAGAAGCATGTATCCAGAATTCCTTCACCAGATGAGGGTAAACTGGTCCAAATAATCTGTCAAAATATTTAACCCAGCCTTGTGCATCAATTATAGAACGAAATTCAAATCTATTTTCAGATAAGGAATCAAATTCCACCATTGATTCACAAAGAACTTCAAGTTTGTCTACAGGAGTTGACAATGTCCTCTTAGGTACTGTGAATGGAGTCACACCCATATTTGCAGAAGTAACTGCAGCCATAGTTGATTGAAATTGAGCTGCTGTAGAAGATGAAGTTGCCATTGAAGAGGATGGAGATGATTTGGACGAAGGTTTAGGGTTTTTGTGAAGAGAGAAGAGAAGACAGAAATGCATAAACTTGTTTGTGATGTGAAAAGTGTGAAATTGGTGTGAAATGTGGTATTTATAGAGAAAACAATTAGGGCAATCAACAGACACACATATCACGTTCTCACATAGCATTAAATGACAATTAATGAAAGAGAATAAAAATCATTTCAAACATTAATTGATTCTGACAAATTGGGGGAAAATCAAGATTTCCACTATTCAAACCATACCTCAAATGTCTCTTCAGTAGTGTACACGCTATCTTTTCAGATTCAGAGTGACACGTGTTTGCTTGCATGTACTTCTGAATTCTCTTGAGAAATGAAACGTTAGCCAATGTTCAGATCCTCTAAGATTGGTTAGTTCAGATACACACAAATAATAATAAATCAAATAGCTAACAGATGAAATACTTCAGAGCTTTAAGCATTTTGCATTTGAGAAATTTGCTTCTGATAAATATCATTCTGGACAAAAATTCATACCAATATTTTTCAGAATAAATTTGAACCTATCTTCAGCAAGGGGTTTTGTGAAGATATCTGCCCATTGATGATCTGTATCAACAAAGGCTAAGTTTATAATTCCCTTCTGAACATAGTCTCTGATGAAATGATGTTTAATTTCTATATGATTTGCCTTAGAGTGTAAAATAGGGTTTTTAGACAAACATATAGCATAAGTATTATCACAGAATATAGAAATATTACTTTCAAAAATCTGACAGTCTTCTAGCTGACTTTTCATCTAGAGCATCTGCGTGCTACATCCAACAGCAGCAATATATTCTGCCTCTGTAGTTGAAAATGCAATTGTGGGTTGCTTCTTGCTATACCAAGAGATTAGATTTCTTCCTAGAAATTGACAACTTCCAGAAGTACTTTTTCTTTCCACTCTGTCTCCAGCGTAATCAGCATCACAGAATCCAACTAATTTGAAATTATCAAATTTTCTGTAACACAAACCCACATTAGAAGTACCTTTCAGATACCTTAGAATCCTCTTAACAGCTGTTAAGTGTGATTCTCTAGGATCTGATTGGAATCTAGCACACAAGCATACACTGAACAAAATGTCAGGTCTAGAAGCAGTTAAGTAGAGAAGAGATCCTATCATACCTTTGTAGAGTTTCTGATCTACTTTCTTACTTACCTCCTCCTTACCAAGTGTACTTGTTGGATGCATGGGAGTCTTTTCCATCTTACTATCAGTCATGTTAAACTTCTTCAGAAGCTCTTTAACATATTTGGTCTGATGAATGTAAGTGCACTCTGGAGTTTGATTGACTTGAATTCCTAGAAAGAATCTCAATTCTCCCATCATGCTCATTTCAAATTCTGCCTGCATACATTGAGCAAACTCTTTTCCCAGCATAACATTGGTAGATCCAAATATAACATCATCCACATATATTTGAAAAATTAAAAGATCTTTCTTAAAAGTTTTACAAAAGAGTTTTGTGTCCACTTTGCCTCTGATGAAATTTTTCTCCAGAAGAAAATTGCTTAATCTCTCATACCAAGCTCTGGGAGCTTGTTTTAAACCATAAAGAGATTTCTTTAGTTTGAAAATATGTTCTGGAAATTTTTCACTCTCAAAACCAGGAGGTTGGTGAACATAAACTTCTTCTTCTATAATACTATTTAGAAAGGCACTTTTAACATCCATATGATATAGAGTGATGTTATACTGTGCAGAAAAAGAAATGAGTAAACGAATAGACTCCAACCTTGCTACAGGAGCATAAGTCTCTGTATAATCAATTCCTTCTTGCTGACAATAACCTTGAGCAACAAGCCTTGCCTTATTTCTTTCAACTTCTCCTTTCTTATTAAGCTTGTTTCTGAAGACCCATTTAGTTCCAATTATGTTGAATCCTTTTGGTCTTGGAACTAAATCCCACACATCATTTTTTGTGAATTGAATTAGCTCTTCTTGCATGGCAATAATCCAGTCATTGTCTTGCATAGCTTCATCCACAGAATTTGGTTCAATTACTGACACCAACCCAAATAATGATGCTTCAGATGATCTGAGGAAAGATCTTGTTCTGATGGGGTCATCCTTCTTTCCAATGATTACATCCTCTGGATGAGAGGCTTTGATTCTGGAAGATGATCCTTTAATAGTTGATTCTTCAGAAATGTTCAATTTGTTCATCTGAGAAGTTAAAGGAATTGCATCTGGCGTTGCTTCAGGTTCCTTCACTTGAGCTTTGTCTGCCTCTGAGCCTTCAGAGTCTGTGAGAATTACTTCTCTATCTGCAGAACTTTCAAACTGCTTTGGCTTTTCAATGCCAAGCTTATCATCAAATCTAACATGAATGGATTCTTCCACAATCTGTGTTTCAGTATTGTATACTCTGTAGCCTTTAGAGCGTTCAGAATACCCAAGCATGAAACACTTATGTGCTTTAGAATCAAACTTGTTAAGATTCTCTTTAGTATTCAGCATATAACAAATACATCCAAAAGGATGGAAATATGAAATGTTGGGCTTTCTGTTCCTCCACAATTCATAGGGAGTCTTTTCCAGAAGAGGTCTTACAGACACTCTGTTCTGAATGTAACATGTTGTATTTATTGCTTCTGTCCAAAAATGCTTTGCCAGATTAGTCTCATTGATCATGGTTTTGGCCATTTCTTGCAGAGTTCTATTTTTTCTCTCTACAACCCCATTCTGTTGTGGAGTTCTAGGACAGGAAAAATCATGAGCAATGCCATTTTCATTAAAATATTTTTCAAAATATTTGTTTTCAAATTCACCACCATGATCACTTCTGACTTTAATAATTTTGAAATCTTTTTCATTCTGGACTTGTTTGCAGAAGTCAAAGAACACAGAATGTGACTCATCCTTGTGTTTTAAGAACTTTACCCATGTCCATCTACTATAGTCATCAACAATGACTAATCCATACTTCTTGCCTCTGATGGATGCAGTTTTCACTGGTCCAAACAAATCAATGTGAAGTAATTCTAATGGTCTTGAGGTTGAAACAACATTTTTAGATTTAAAGGAAGATTTTGAAAACTTTCCTTTTTGACATGCTTCACAAAGAGCATCTGGGTTGAACTTCAGCTTAGGAAGTCCTCTGACCAGATTGAGTTTATTAATATGAGATATACGTCTCATATTAATATGCCCCAATCTTCTGTGCCAGACCCATTGCTCATCATTAACAGACAAGAGGCATTTAACATTTTGAACTTTAAGTTCTGAAGGATTTATTTTGTAAATGTTGTTCTTCCTCTTTCCATTAAATAGGATTGAGCCATCCTTCTGACTAACAGCTTTACAACATTTTTGATTAAAGATTATATCATAACCATTGTCACTTAATTGACTCATGGACAATAGATTATGCTTTAATCCTTCTACAAGAAGAACATTAGATATAGAGAGAAGGTTACCATTACCAATAGTACCAAAGTCAATGATCTTGCCCTTCTGATTCCCTCCAAACTTCACTTCTCCTCCAGATTTAAGTTCCAGGCTTTGGAACATAAACCTTTCTCCCGTCATGTGACGTGAGCAGTCAGAGTCCAGGTACCATGACTGGCGTCTTGACTTTTATGCTAAAAACATCTGCAACAGGGATAATCTTATCCTTAGGTACCCAAATCTTTTTGGGTCCTTTTTTGTTAGCTGCCTTGAAAGTTGGTCTGAACTTCTGCTTTTTTACAACAAAATTGTTCTGACTTACTTTTGGCTTAAACACATGAACGTTCTGATCAGAACGTGTGTGTTTAATGTCATTCAGATGACCAAACTTGAAATGAGAGTACAAAGGAGTTTTCTTAATAACAAGTTTACCAACAGGCATTTGATTTAAATCCTTTCCAGAGGAAGGTTCATATCCAATTCCTTTCCTGTTATTTCTGCTAACCCCATAGATCATAGAAGCCATCTTGCTTCTGTCTATGCTTTTAGCAAGAAATTTCTGAAAGCTAAAGTCATATTATTCTAAAATGTTTTTGTATTTAGACTTACTTTCAGATTCAGAGTTTTGTTGAGCTATTTCAAAATCAGCTTTCATTTTAAATTGTTTTCTTTTAGCTCAGCAATTTCTGATCTTAACAGATTATTCTCAGAGCCAAGATTGCACTTAAGTTTCTTGCATTTGAGCTTAATCTGATTATAATTTTTCAGGACTTCAGATAAGACTTTTATAAGCTCTTCCCTAGTGAGATCAGAAAGTACCTCTTCTGAGTCAGATTCAGAATCAGACTCAGATCCAGATGATTCTTCATTCTGATCTTCAATGCCTGCCATCAGAGCCATGTTGGCGCATTCATCTTCAGATTCTGATGAGGATCTAGATTCATCGGAGTCATCCCAAGTTACCATTATAACATTCTTCTTTTTGTCAAACTTCCTCTTTGGCTTTTCTTTAAGAAGCTTTGGACATTCACTCTTGTAATGGGCAGGTTCTTTGCATTCAAAGCAGACAACTTCCTTCTTTCCAGATCTTTTTGGTCCAGAGGACTCCTTGCGCTGATCTGGTCTTTTGAAGTTCTTGAACTTCCTTTGCTTGTGCTTCCAGAGTTTGTTGATTCTTCTAGACAGTAAGGATAGTTCATCTTCTTCTTCAGAAGAAGATTTTTCAGAGCTTTCCTCTAACACCTACAAAACTTTCACAGATTTGTTAGATTTTAAGGCAATAGACTTACTTTTTTTTAGGCTCATCTTCCTCAAGTTCAATTTCGTGACTCCTTAGTGAGTTGATTAGCTCCTCCAGAGTGATCTTGTTCAGATCCTTGGCAAGCTTCAGAGCAGTGACCATAGGTCTCCATCTGATGGGCAAGCTTCTGATGATATTCTTCACATGATCAGCAGTTGAGTAGCCTTTGTCCAAAACTTTTAGCCCAGCTGCAAGAATCTGGAATCTAGAGAACATAGCTTCTATGGACTCATATTCTTCCATCTTGAACGCTTCATACTTCTGTATTAACGCCAGAGCCTTGATCTCTTTTACTTGAAGGTTTCCTTCATGAGTCATTTTCAAGGACTCAAACATGTCAAATGCAGTTTCTCTATTTGTGATCTTCTCATACTCAGTGTGAGATATTGCATTTAACAATATTGTTTTAGCCTTGTGGTGATTTCTAAACTCCTTCTTTTGGGCTTCTGTCATAGATTTTCTGTCTACTTTCTTGTCATTCCCATCAGTGGGATGAACATACCCATCTATGACCAAGTCCCACAAATCAGCATCATAACGAAGGAAAAAACTTTCAATCCTGTCTTTCCAATAATCAAATTTCTCCCCATCAAACATAGGGGGTTTTGTACTGATTCTGTCTCTTTCTTCATATCTGTTGGATGTTGAAGTATCATCCATAATAACAACCAATATATATCAAAGTTTTTCTCACTGGATCTTTTTTGTCACTGTGAAGGGGTAGCACACACAGAACCGGAGCTCTGATGCCAACTGAAGGTGAGAAAATACTTAGAAGGGGGGTTGAATAAGTATGAAGATAAATCTTAGAAATAAAAACTCAAGGATTTTTATCCTGGTTCGTTGAACTCAACTACTCCAGTCCACCCTATCTAGAATGATTTGCCTTTCTCAAACAAGGACTTAATCCACTATTTAATCAACTGATTACAATAGTAAGCACTAAGAACAAATGTTCAAAGTCTTCTCAAGAGCTACTGATCCTAACTGGATCTTCTTAAGGTTCTCTTACAATCAAATGTAATAATAGTACAAGTGTTAAAAATGCTTCTAATAAAGCTTTATCACAACTGTGATTTTTCACTTAAGATGAAGAACAATGAAATAAATTCAGCAAGTATGTAAAAGTTGTATGAGAGCTTGTAATGAATTCTTTCAAGTATTTTGTCAACAGAAGAAGATGAATGGAGTCTTGATTTTATAGGCACGAAGGTCCATGAAGTCTTTCACGTTGAGAACAGTGTACCAAAAAGGTCTGAGCCTTTTTGTCTTCACATCATATGACCTTTCCTAGAAAAAGAATGCACAGAGAAATCCTTTTTGTCTGTGCTCTTGTGTCTAGCATGAATAAGGAAAGAGTCGTTTGGTTATTCCAACAGACATAACTTTGAATTCTTCTTCAATAATTTTCAGCAAGAATCATCAGAGTCTAGATTGGTCAGAGCCTTCTGATGTTCATCAGAGTTTGCCGAATTAGAGTCTTTGCAGCAAGTGTGCTTTCAGCGTGTAAATATTCAGAGCAGAGTTTTGGATCAGATCCTCAGTACTGGCAGTGTTAGTACTATCAGAGTCTTCTGAAGTAATTGTGCTTGAAACTCTTCATACAGAATTTCTCATTGCTTCAGATGCTTCTGGCTTCTGCTTCAGATTCTTCTGTAGCTTCTGCTTCAGATTCTTCTGTAGCTCCTGCTTTAGATTCTTCTGGAGGCAGCGCTCAGAATTTTCTGGAGGCAGCGTTCAGAATCTTCTAAGAAATGCTTCTGACACTTCAGAGCCTTGCATATTTCTTATGTTCAGATCTAATTTGCTTCTGGAGTAATATTCACTCTAACATCTGCAGCAAACATTCTCAACCAAATTTTAGAGTATATAATTTTTTAATACAAAATTTCATAAGAGTTATCATCAAAACATGAAGATATTATTAAGAACCAATATGTGTTCTAACAATAATAACATTGAAAACCTCCACCTCCACCTTTATGGTTGCTTAATTAAATAAAAAACTTATAAAAAAAAAACACACCCCACATTTTCAACTATTTAACTAAATAAAAAACATATAAATAAAAAGTTATTAGAATAAGAATGTCAACCTTCATGTTTTAAATAACTTAACGAAATAAGTAAATTTGAGAAAAACCTCAACTTGGTTGTTTAAAATGACAACCTTTTGTGTTTTTAATTATTTAATTTAATTAAGTAAAAAGTTAAAGAAAAAAACCCACGCCAAAAAATAGATGTGTAACCCACTATAGCACCATATTAATTATACATATTAAATTTATTTTAATTTTTAATATTAAAAAAATTATTAAAAAAAAACACGAACCGGAAGACTTGCAAAAAGTCTTCCAGTGAACAAACGAAAAAAAATGTGAATCGGAAGACTTGTTACAAGTCTTCCGGTGAACAAACGAAAAAATATATATACCGGAAGACTTGCAAAAAGTCTTCCGGTGAACAAACGAAAATATATATATACCGGAAGACTTGCAAAAAGTCTTCCGGTGAACAAACGAAAAAAATATATACCGGAAGACTTGCAAAAAGACTTCCGGTAAACAAATGAAAAAAAAATTATACGAGGGTATTTTGGTCCAAAATTTTTGTGTGTAGGGGTATGAGTATAATTGTAGGGGTATGGGGTAAAATTTCATTTTTACCTTTTGCTACAATATTGATAGATCCAACATTCTCACACCTAAATAATATATAAGTAATCATAAAAAAATATCAACTTAACACTTGAAAGAAATTAAAACATACAGTAATAAATTAAAATGTTCATAAATGAAACGTGGTTATTATAATTTGAAATTGCAAAGACCAAGTGCACAAGTTTTGATCAACACCATACTGGGTATTCATACTAATTCATAAACAAAATCAAGTTTTGCTAAAATTAAATGATAAATATATATTTATAATAGATAATTATTGTGAATCGAATACCTTAAACTAAGTATAAACAGTTTCTTAGTGATCAAGAAACACACAAGGGTTAGGGTTAATAAAGAAGAAAACAATAAGGATTGGTTATTAAACTGCTATTCTTTCCTTTCTCTTAGAACAAGATTACAAGTATACAAGAATAACAAATAACCTCTCTCTTGAAATTAGGATTTTATCTTCCTATTTTTCTTTATGCCAAGATTGAGAAACTAGTATCCTATTTATAAGAAAAATAACACACTAACCTAATGGGCTTTTTTAAAATTACCTATTACAAGTTAATTTAGGGTACAAATTAACTTAAACAATTGGGCTTACAAGCAAGACCCAATTCAACATGCTAACAACTCTAGCAATATTGACTAATGCATGTTAGAACAAACTTCGACTACAATACGCATTACTCGCGAACGGACTTCGACCATACTAGAGTTTGATCCAACATCTCACAAATCTCCAACTTGGATCTAACTCTATAACATCAAGAAACTAGCTTTCTTCATGCAGCTTTATTAACTGCATATAGTGGAAAAACTTGCAATTGGGCAACGTCTTGGTGATCATATCAGCAACATTATGATCTGTCGAGACCTTCAGCACTTGGACTTCTCCATGCTCGATTACCCCTCTGATGAAATGCAGCTTCACATCAATGTGCTTGATTCGCTCATGATAGGCTGAATTCTTCGACATGTGTATTGCACTTTGACTATCACATTTAACAGTGATAACTCGACCTTGAAGTTTTAGCTCCTTTGCAAAACCTTCAAGCCACAATGCTTCCTTCACAGCTTCAGTTAGGGCAATATACTCTGCTTCAATGGTTGATAAGGCAACGACCTTCTGAAGTGTTGCTTTCCAACTGATTGTTGTCCCAAACATAGTGAACACATATCCGGAGATAAATTTTCTAGAATCCATAGAACCTGCATAATCGGAGTCGACATATCCTTCGATTACTGCTTTACTATCTTCACCCAAGGCTCCACCATAAATTAGGACTCTATTCAGAGACCCATTTATGTACCTTAAAATCCACTTCAATGCTTGCCAGTGAGCCTTTCCAGGATTCACCATGTACCTGCTTACAAGACTTACTGCATATGCTATGTCGGGTCTAGTACAAACCATAACATACATCAAAGAACCTACTATGTTAGCATATGGAATGCTATTCATATAAGTTCTTTCAACATTAGTGCTGGGACACTAATCTATACTCAGCTTGAATTGAGGGTTTGTCGGAGTCACAATAGACTTTGAATTCGACATACCAAACTTTTCGAGAACCTTTTGTAGGTATGCCTCTTGAGATAAGCATAATTTCGACTGCTTTATATCTCTCCGAATGTCAATCCCAAGAATCCTGGACGCAACTCCCAAATTCTTCATGTCGAACTCTTTATTGAGTTCAACCTTCACCCTCATTACCTCTTCGACATTGTTGCTTGCTATTAGAATATCATCCACATAGAGCAACAAAATAACAAATGAATTACCCGGTCGAAATCTGAAGTAAACACAGTGGTCGAACTGACTTCTGATGAAACTTATGTGTGCCATTAACTTGTCGAATCTCCTATTCCACTGTCGAGGAGATTGTTTCAGTCCATATAAAGATCTATTTAGTTTGCATACATAATCTTCCTTCCCCCTTTTGACATACCCTTCAGGTTGCCTCATCAGGATTGTTTCATCTAGATCACCATACAATAACGCAATCTTTACATCCATCTGTTCCAGTTCAAGGTCGAACTGGGCCACCATGGCAAGCAACATTCCAATGGATCTGTGCTTCACAGCAGGAGAAAACACATCATTAAAGTCGATACCTTCTTTCTGAGTGAACCCCCTAGCAATCAATCTTGCCTTGTATCTTTTCGACGTCACTCCTTCGATTCCTTCCTTAACTTTGAAAATCCATTTACAGCTGACTAACCTGGCTCCAGCAGGTTTCTTGATCAGTTCCCAGGTGTTGTTATCATGAAGAGATTTCGTCTCATCATCCATGGCCTTCAGCCATTCAGTCTTCTTTTGATTCCTCATAACTTCCTTATAGTCTCTAGGTTCTTCGTCTAGAACCTCACTTGCAGAGATTAAGGCATAAGCTATAAGATCTGCATATCCAAGTCTCTAAGGTGGCTTGATGACTCTCCTCGACCTGTCTCTTGCTAGCAGGTAGATATTATCAGTCTCCTCATCTTCGACAACATCTTTTGCGTCTTCTTCAACTTCATCTAGGGTAAGCAATTCAACATCAACATGTTCCACCTCAACAGAAATCTCTCCCTGTTCCAGCTCTTTGTCAGCATCATCAGTTTTCTTGAAAGCCATTTCTGCTTCATTGAAAACTACATATCGACTGGTGATGCACCTTCTGTGACCTGGCTCTAGGAACCATAGCCTATAAGCTTTTACTCCTTAAGGGTATCCCATGAACATGCATTTCAGAGCTCTAGGTTCGACCTGGTCTTGCCTAATATGAGCATAGGCCACACAGCCAAATACTCTCAGTCTGTTGAGACTAGGTGGATGTCCCGACCAAACTTCTTCAGGTGTCTTCATTCCTAAGGTAGTCGAGGGACATCTATTTATCAGGTAAGCTGTTGTCGAAACAACTTCCGCCCAAAACACCTTCTTCAATCTAGCACTAACCAACATGCATATAACCCTTTCAAGGATTGTTCGATTGAATCTCTCAGCTAAGCCATTTTGTTGACGAGTACCTGCTACAGTCTTATGCCTTGCAATCCCAGACTCAACACAATACCTGTTGAACGCTTCATTGCAGAATTCAAGACCATTGTCGGTTCTCAACCTCTTAACCTTTCTACCAGTTTGAGTTTCGACCAGAATCTTCCAACTTTTGAAATTCTCAAAAGTTTCATCCTTCGTCTTCTGAATAAATACCCATAGCTTTCTGGAATAGTCATTAACGATGGATAGAAAATACCTCGCACCTGAGTGTGAAGGATTCCTTGCAGGTCCCCAAAGATCAGCATGAATGTAATCCAGGGATCCATGTGTTCTTTGCTTGCCTTTGTTAAACTTCGCCCTACAGGATTTACCAAATACACAAGATTCACAAAATTCCAACTTTTCGACTTTGTCACCTCCTAGCAGGTTCTGCTTCCCCAATTCGACCAGGCCTCTTTCGCTGACATGACCCAATCTCATGTGCCATAATTCTGTCTTCGACATAGATTTCTTGGATGCAACATTTGTCGAACCACTTACAACCTCAGCCTCAAGGGTATACAAGCCTTGTTTTTTCACGCCTCTTAAGACTTCTTTCGACCCCTTCATGACTTTTAGGATACTTTTCTCTCCTTGAAAAATGTATCCTTTTCTGTCGAATTCACCAAGAGAAATCAGATTTCTCTTCAAGTCAGGTACGTACCTGACTTCAGTCAATAACCTTATTGACTCATCATGGAGCTTGAATCTCACAGATCCAATACCTGCAATTTTGCAAGATTTGTTGTTTCCCAGCAGTACAGATCCACCATCTTGATCACATAGCTCCTCGAACAATTCTCTGTTTGGGGTCATGTGCCAAGTGCAACTTGAATCCATAATCCACTCTTTTCTCGAGTTGCCACTTGAAACCACAAGAACATCAGATGAGTCGAAGTCATCTTGAAAAATGGCTGCATTGTCATTACCTCCATGATCTTTCAGGCGTTCAGGGCACACCTTTCTTATGTGACCCTCCTTCTTACAGTGATAACATCGAATACTAGATGTTTCGCCACTATAAGACTTCTGTTGACTTTTACCTTTCTTCTTGTCGAACTTACCATCCTTTCACAAGAATTTTCCCTTAATGGCCAAACCTTCGCCCACCGTCGAAGGTTTATGCTCCTTTCGTTTGTTCAAGTCCTTAGAATATAAAGTTGATTGAACTTCTTCAAAGGTTAGAGACTCCCTTCCATACAAGAGAGTTTCTTTGAAGTGAGCATGTGTTCTGGGCAGAGCACACAGCAGCAACAGTGCTTGATCTTCATCATCGATCTTCACATCAATATTTTCAAGATCAAGAATCAGCTTGTTGAACATATCCAACTGCTCAGCCAACACTTTGTCTTCACTCATCTTGAATGAATATAAAGCTTGCTTCAGATAGAGTCGATTCACCAGAGATTTGGTCATGTACAAACTTTCAAGTTTCACCCATAATCCCGATGCTATAGTCTCCTTTAATACCTGTCGAAGAACCTTACCACCAAGGCTCAACAATATTGCGTTGTGGGCTTTCTCGATCATGCCCGTCTTTTCTTTTGCCATTAACGCAGCGTCCATGGCTGCCTCACCCTTCAACGCTTTCAAACAACCCTGCTGAACCAATATGGCTTTCATCTTCAAGCGCCACAGACCGAAGTCGTTCACTCCGGTGAACTTTTCAATCTCATACTTTGTTGAAGGCATCTTCTCCACGCTCACCGCACCAATTTGTTGTGAATCAGATACCTTAAACTAAGTATAAACAATTTCTTAGTGATCAAGAAACACACAAGGGTTAGGGTTAATAAAGAAGAAAAAACAAGGATTGGTTATTAAACTGCTATTCTTTCCTTTCTCTTAAAACAAGATTACAAGTATACAAGAATAACAAATAACCTCTCTCTCTTGAAATTAGGATTTTATCTTCCTATTTTTCTTTATGCCAAGATTGAGAAACTAATATCCTATTTATAAGAAAAATAGCACACTAACCTAATGAGCTTTTTAACAATTACCCATTACAAGCTAATTTAGGGTACAAACTAACTTAAACAATTGAGCTTACAAGCAAGACCCGATTCAACATGCTAACAACCCTAACAATATTGACTACTGCATGTTAGAACAAACTTCGACTACAACACGCATTACTCGCGAATGGACTTCGACCATACTAGAGTTTGATCAAACATCTCACAATAATGATATCAAGTCTTGCTAATAAAAAAGACAAATATTGATCCATAATAAATAATGACTCTCTTCTTTAAACATTCTACAAAACCTGCAAAAGTAAAATAAAATAAATTACGCAAATATTTCATTTGTTAAAGATAAAAAAATACTCAAAAGTGATAAAAAAAATTTTGAAAAATAAAAAAGACAAGAACATAAAGATAAATCAAGATATTTAATTTAATAGAGCATACATATAAATACTGGTAAAAAAATGAGAAGAAATAAGAAAGATAGACTCTTTGCAAGTAAGAAGAAGACCTGTGAAGGAGAAAAGTTACGCTGAATGAATAGAAAAATATTACGTTGATTGAAATAAAAAATAAGAAAGTTAAAAGTGAAAATTTAGAGGATAAAATTGTAAATGTCTTATTAATTATTTCAATTATATTGGATACACCTCAATTTGGAGAATGAAAAATGAAACAAAATAGTAGTATTGGATAAAATGTGTTCTATAATACTCCATTTCATTCCATTTAATTTTTGTAAATTCAAACAATGAAACATAACTTCACTCCATTCAATTCCATGTTTTTTATCAATCCAAATAGATCCAATAAAATAGAAGTTCTTTAGGAAAGGGAAAGTAATTTTTCTTTGGCATGCGGAGTAACAATAAACTACCGCGGTTCAAAAACGAGAACCGATAAACCCCAACCCCAAACCCTAGCTCCAGGTTTTCCGATCGAACTGTGAAACGATGAAGATAGCAATAGAAGGATGCATGCATGGCGATCTCGACAATGTCTACAAAACCCTTCAACACCTCGAAAAATCCCAGAACACCAAAATCGACCTCCTCCTTTGTTGTGGCGATTTTCAGGCCGTGCGAAACCAGGATGATTTGAAAAGCCTAGCCGTACCAGAGCGTTACCGAGCCATGAATTCCTTCTGGAAATACTATTCTGGTTTGGAGGTTGCTCCTTATCCCACAATCTTCATTGGTGGCAACCACGAAGCTTCCAATTATCTATGGGAACTGTGAGTCAGTTCAGTTTCTGTTCTGGAAATAATTTATGCATAAACACCTACTTGATAAGTGCTTTTGCAATAAATTCTTATGCTAAAAGCACTTAATTTAACCGTTTATCCAAACAGGGCCGTAATTTTATATTTTGTTATATAAGTAGCTTATATACAAGCGCTTTTGTTTATCCAAACAGAGCCTGAGATTTTTTGGGATTGTTCTATTTTAGCTATTATGGAGGATGGGCTGCACCTAACATATACTTTTTGGGAGCTGCTGGTGTGGTCAAGTTTGGGAATATTCGAATTGGCGGGCTCTCTGGAATTTATAAGCATTTTGATTATAAATCAGGTTTGTTTATTAATTGCAATTATTTGTTCACGCTGCTACCTTGCAGTTGTAAGTGAAAATAGAGTATTGATTTGAAAAGATATAATAATATGATATTAGCTGTTTATTGGAGCAGGGCACTATGAGAGGCCTCCTTATGATGGCAATACCATCAAGTCTGCGTATCATGTTCGAGAATATGATGTTCGCAAACTCATGCAAGTTGAGGAACCTATTGATATTTTTCTCTCACATGATTGGCCGGTGAGGATCACTGATCATGGGGATTGGGAGGAGCTTGTGCGGAACAAGCCTTTCTTCAGGGAAGAGGTAAGAATTACAATAATTTTTTCATGTTGATTTGTAAATGAAATTTAAGCTTTTAGTAATGATTATTATTATTATTATTATTATTCTAGGCATTAAAGCTATTCATTTTTCTTGTACTTTTGGGTAGCATCTAGAAGACTAAGAAAATAGTAGGTATACTAGTCTCGGTTTTCTTCTTTGTAAGAAATATGAATTTATAAAAAATAAATGGGGAGCCGTTGCTCGCATAGTTGTTTTAGAGCAGTCATGTAGATATATGTTCTTTGAACAACATATAGTACATTGTCTAACAACAAATTTTATTTCTCACGCTTGTAACTTTTCCAGATAGAGGGAAAAAGGCTAGGGAGTAAAGCTGCTGCTCAACTTCTAGAAAAATTAAAACCACAATTCTGGTTTTCGGCACACTTACACTGCAAGTTTGCTGCTCTTGTTCAGCATGGGGAAGGAGGCCCTATGACAAAATTCCTAGCACTTGATAAATGTCTTCCTGGGCGTGATTTCTTACAGGTATAAGTGTACAGCCATAATGCAAAGTTAATCTTCTGTGTTAATTGTTTGTGTTAGTAACTATAATTGTGGCGTGCTCTGTGCCTTTAGGTTGTTGAAATTGAATCAGAGGCAGGACCTTATGAGATTCAGTATGATGAAGAATGGTTAGCAATAACACGAATGTTCAACAATGTATTCCCTTTGACGCGCAAAGGTGCAGATTTTCGGTGTGTTAAATATCATTTTGGATTTATGCCTTCAAACATATTTTCTTTTGTTCTCTTGTTTTTTCCTTTCCTCCAACAACAAGAAAAACTTATAAAAAAATAAAGCTGTATGCACTTTATGACAGAGGTGTAAATCTTGAGATGGAAGATTGTCGCAAATGGGTTAGAAGCAAGCTACAAGAATGGGGTTGTAAACCTTCTGAGTTTGTTAGAACAGTTCCATGTTATGATCCTTCTCAAGCCGGTGTTGACGGTGCTTCTGCTGGTATGTCTTTGTTCCCATTACAATGTTTGCATTGTAAGCCAGAAATTAAGATTTGTTTAGCTTGTCCTCTGATTACAGATACTCATGAAGTGTTTGGGCTAATTTCAAGTCCTCGCTAACTAATCATACCCTTATTTTATGTGTTGTTTCCATGCATTTATGTTGTAGATATTTGCTATGATTGGGAAGTGTTACTATTGCGTCTTTCCATCTTTATGTTGTATATATGTTTGATTGAGGGCTCATTTGTTACAGATTATAAAAAAAAGGAATTTAGTATTCAATAATCTATAATTATTTTTTAGAGATTTTTAAGAAAAAACTATTTTCTGTTTCTTAACAATGATGAAAATTATTTATAAAAAAGTCATGCATAAAAAATGATTTTCAAGAGAAGCTACTCAAAACAGCTTATTTGATTTCTATATATATTTTTTTTAAAATTACAACAGACAAATGAGAAGGCCTTAAATTAGCTTTTCTACTAAAAAAAATCTGTCAAAAATGGGCTGTGAAAATGTATGATCTTTGTATTTTTTAAATACAGTAAATACTATTGTCTTCTCCATTCATACCTTTTTCTAATTGATTTTTGGCAAAATTACACCAGAGGTCCTTTACGTTAATATTTAGTAACAAGTTGGTCCTTTAAGTTTTTTTTAACAACTTGGTCCTTTTAAGTTTTTTTTAACAACTTGGTCCTTTTAAGTTTTTTTTTAAACAACTTGGTCCTTTAAGTTACCAAATGTGTGCACCATTATTCTTTTTTAACAGAGTGAAGGTGCCAATTATGGATGCAATAATTGAGTGGTATAAAAATGATGAAATGCAACCAAAAATACAACAGTCACACATTTTTAAATGTTCAAAATGTAAGAAAAATGATGGAGAAATCACTCTAAAGAACCAAGTTGTTACAAAAAAAACTTAAGGACCAACATGTTAAAAAAAATAACTTAAAGGATCTCTAGTGAAATTTTTCTATGATTTTTCTAACCTTTTTCTATAGTGTAGTTTTAGAATGTAGAAAGAAAAGACTGAGTTATCTTATTACGATATTTTCCATATTTTCATTATGTGGTTATGCCATACTGCCATGCATTATATTGCTTAAAATGTAAGTATAGAAGTTGCAATTTTAAGATATTTTATCTTTTGCAGTCAATCCTCGGAATCCTCAGACAGAATATCTTTTGCGACTTCTGGAACTTCCATATCTTCTTGATAGAAATCCTGAAGCAAAGGACATGTCACCTTATCCTTCTTTAATTCCAATTGGTAAATTTTATCTCTTTATTGGTCACACATGGGATGCCAATTCATTTTTGCATCAAATGCCTGAGATAGAGAGGAGAAGGTTGGAGAATAATACCTAGGGGGCATATTTCTAAATTATTGCTGATCATTTTTATTTCCAATTCCCCCTCTCTCTTTTAGTTGGCTCGCAGTTTATTTAATTCTGAATGTTTCAACTTTTTACCCAACTACATTTGCATTTGATGTGAAAAAGTTTAAGCGGGGGATATTTGATTTAGTTTGTGTGCAGTACTAATTGCAAAAGTTATGCTAGTAAACATGTATTGTAAGTATATAGTTTGCACTTTCTCCTTTTTCTTAATCAATTATTTATGTATATGATTCTAGGCCCTGGTGGTAATTATAGCGAGGACATTCCCATTGATGATGTGGATGATGACGATGATGAGGGGCTCCAACCAGTTGATGATGTGGAAACCGAGACTTGAGTTTTAATATGTCGTTGCAATTAACATGCTGGCTAGCTGCTGCTCACACAATATTGACTCAGGATGTACACACAGGATTGTGGGTTTTCCCCTCTCCAATTTGCAGTTCTGTTGCATGTATGTATATTAACCAACCATTAAAAAGTGGGAAAAAGAACTCTTAAGCCTATCCAAAAGTTCGCTAGTTACAATTTACAATGCAGTTGGGCTATCTCATTTAATATCTGTTGTCTAGTCTTTAGGTCATGCCCATGGTTTTGCCAATGGCATTGAAACTGCTAAACTGAACAGGATCGATTTGAGTAAGGATCCTTACCATTTTCTTAAAAAAATATAAAGTCTGTTACAATAATTTTGTGTATAAAGTGATTTAAATACTTATAAGTCACATGTCTTAGAAATATCTGTTAGTTACATAACAAACCATAGTAATGGAGAAAAAGGAGAGGAAAAAAATGAATGATTTTGACCCGATCTATAGTTGCTTGCAATTGCCTCTTGCTCTCATCAAAGCTCAAGTGTTGAGTAAATTTGTTCCATATCTAGGTGTTTGCTACAATTTTTGGCATCGGTCCTATTTTAAGTAAATGTTCATGTCTGGGTTTAGAAATGGCTTAGAAATCTAGGCCTAAGAAGAAAAAAAGCCAAGTAACCAAACCTTGTAAATAGTGCTAGAGAATCTAAATAGAACAGAATGGTTATAACTGTTTTTAAGAGGATCAAATGGCATCCCACAATTTATACTTCTCACATCTCATCATTTTGTATAGATCATCTAATACCAGATTAGGTTACAAACTAGTATGCTACAAGTAATTTTTTGTTGATAATTCTCTTCCTGTAATCTACAAATTCACCAAACTATGACTCTTCAAGTACATTTCATTCTCATTGCTGGTGACCCATGTATGGTCCTGGTTCATCATCCTTGTATGAGAAAGCTGGATTTGACTTTCATTGTAAATTTATAATACATTTAATGCCATACTTCCCAAAAAAATAATTGAAACAAACTTAAATTTTGATTCCTTCGCCAGTCTGTCGTGACTCATGTGATGTTATGTTACAACAAGACCCCGTACTAAATACCAATGGACTCCATTGGCCAATCATCATGATTCATCAACATTACTGTCCAGCTTGATTCCACTCCTATCTTTTCAATTTTCTGTCGGTGTTTCTGATATTAACCAAAGTACATTCTGTAACTGTAACCAAATGCCAATTCTCCAGCATTCCATTAATTCTAGTAACATCATTTCTCAAAAACATGTGCCTGCAGTAATTGTTACTACCACTACAAGTCACCTATTATAAAGAGTTGCCAGAATAACATCTTTATACATTTTTTTTAGTATGTGTGAAATGATTAATTAGAAAATTTATTATGGGACGAAAATAGTACTAATGCAACCTCATAGGAAAATGCATGACCAAACCTTCCTCCATCTAATTAATGACTTCACCAAACTACATAAATGTAGTTTCAAATAACGACAATTTCGTTGCTACTACCATGGTACCACCTATATTTCTTGTATGATTATGTTTGTGTGTTTCACTATCTAGTCAATAGTAGTAAAATACCCCGCACACTGCCCTTCAGGCACTGCTTTGAACCTCCAAAAAAGTACCTAAAGTTTGGTTCTATGGAGACAATGAAATCAATGTTTCTTTCCATACTAGTTTCTTTTATTTTTACCTGTTATGTTTCATCTGTTACGGCTGCTCTCTCTTTCGACTTTTATGCTGCTTCATGTCCTAATGCTGAATTAATGATAAGAAATACAGTTAGTACAGCTTCTTCTAATGATCCTTCCGTTCCGGGAAAGCTCCTTCGCTTGGTTTTCCATGATTGTTTCGTTGAGGTTAGTTGTCAACCGGCGTTCTTCGCCAAATAGATTGTAATGTAAGACTGTTTAAGATAACTTATGAAAATAATTTCTTACATGTTTGTAAATTGTTTTTCTGTTGATTTCAGATTTTCCATAAGCTTTGCATGATAGCTTATGAGGACTGTTTATAGCTTTTATTTAGAAATAGTTTATATAATAAATGTATAATTAAGCTGTTTATCCCGATAGAGCTACTTGATGTGAAATTCAATTTGGTTTGGTATTGGGATCTTTGTTATTTCCTACGCATTAGTCCTTGTTAAGGTGTCCGGTCCTAAGCGTGGGGTGGTTTTGAGAGTTCTTACATGTTATTTTGTAGGAATGAGTCAGACTCTAAGCCAAAATTTTAAGATTTTAAGTTCTGGTGACCTTGGAGGTTGCATGCAATAGCGGTTGTGTAGCATCCATCGATAGTTTATATTGAAGATGGGTCCGATGTCCTATACATGTCAGTTTTGAATGCAGACAGAAAACCGCTGCATGTTGATACACTGAATGTGCTTGTAAGGTTTAAGCAATCCTGATCTTACAAGTCATTCCATAGGATTGAGTCAGACTCTAAGCCAAAATTTTAAAATTCAAAGGTGTAAATAACCTTGGAGGTTGCATGCAATAGTGAACTGTGTAGCATCCATCAATACTATATATTGAAAATGTGTCTGATGTCTTTTACGTGCCCAGTTTGTTTGTGTCAGTGCTTCATAGATTTGAAGGTTTTTTCAATTTGATTGTAGCTTAAGACGGTCTAAGACATTATTTATTTGAAATGCAGGGATGTGATGCATCTTTGATGCTACAAGGGAACAATACAGAACAAAGTGATCCAGCAAACAGGTCTGTTGGAGGATTTTCAGTTATAGAATCAGCAAAAAGACTTCTTGAGATCTTCTGCCCTGGAACTGTTTCTTGTGCAGACATAGTTGCTCTAGCAGCTAGAGATGCAGTCGAAATCGTAAGTTCATCATCGCAATTCTTATCCTTCAATTGTACATTGACATGTTATTGACTGAAAAAACACTTCGAGAAACAGGCTGGTGGACCAAGGGTTCAGATTCCTACAGGTAGAAGAGACGGAATGGTTTCAATTGCTTCAAATGTTAGACCCAACATTATAGACACTAGTTTTACTATGGATGAGATGGTTAAGCTCTTTTCCAATAAAGGATTGTCCTTACTCGATCTTGTCATTCTTTCAGGTTCACGTTCTTCGTCTAAGTCCCAAAATAATCACAAAAGTTTTGAACTATTTACATTTTATCGAACTAGTGTTACATATTTAGTACTAATATTTAAGCTTTGCAGGAGCTCATACAATAGGATCAGCTCATTGCAACACATTTAGGTCGCGGTTCCAACAAGACTCAAATGGAACTCTTAAGCTCATTGACCGAACCATTGATACTAATTATGCAGATGAGCTAATGAGACAGTGTCCAGTAACAGCACAACCATCCGTGACGGTGAACAATGATCCTGAAACATCTATGCTATTTGACAACCAGTACTACAGAAATCTTCTAGCTCATAAAGTTCTGTTCCCGTCTGATTCAGTTTTGTTGAGCAACATTAACACGAAGAAAATGGTGGAGGATTTTGCAAATGATCAACAACTTTTCTTTGTCAATTGGGGTGCTGCATTCGTGAAGCTGACTAGTGTTGGTGTTAAGACTGACGAGGAGGGCGAAATCCGCCGTTCTTGTACAGCAACTAATGTATAAGTGTGCATAACAAAGGTTATGAAAAGTCATCCTTTGAGTTTGTACATTGTTTTGCTTGTCTTTGTTTCTGTCAATTCTTTGTTGTCCTCTCTTCTATTCATTGTGGCATAACTTGAGCAATATACAGTCTTAAAACTTGATAATGATTCATGCTTTCTCTTAATAAAGATAATGATGACTGATATACATTTATTGCAGATTAAAAATATTTTCTCTTATACTTTTTTTGTCTCGCCTTATACTTTTCTTTTATTTTTTGTCACACCTTAAGCAATGAGAATTGTATTAAAATGAAGTATTAGGGGTGCTTAAACCAAATACAAAACGTGAGAAAGCCACCTGAAAATAGATTGCCAAAGGAGAAAGAGGTGAAGACTGGTCTAGTTTAAGAGTCGATTCTACTCATATAAAACAAATTGAGAGTTGAAAACCCATGTCAAGCTTAGTTATAATATAACTAGAGACAAAATATGTGAGAAAATAATATAGAATTAAAAATGAATCAGATTCGCCAAGTTGTTTTCTACGTCAACTTCTGGCTATTGGACCCTTCGATAAAGCTAGAATAATTGACAACTTAGAAATGTTTTTTACACAAAGACTGCTAATTGTATACATTTACATGATTTACATGATTTTCAACTTGTATTTTTTTTCTCTCTTTTCGTCTCCTTTCTCTCTCTCCCTCGAGTCCAACATTCACACTCATGCATAGATAATATCGGAGGACAATATCGATTTATATGTGTCAAAATAACAGCTGAAAAATTAAGGTATCAATTTTTGTGTCTAAATATTATTAGCGAACATTGTTATTTAAAAGAGTCCATAAAGAGTAGCAGCACAGGTCAAAAGTCCAATATCAAACTGTGCTGCTTATATGCTACTTTTCTACCATTCAATTCAACCTAAAAGATTCACCACCCACCCAAAATGTCCACACATAATATACACAAAAACAAAAAACAATACGCATAATAATAATACAATATCTAAAATTCTAAATACAAAGTACATCATCGAATTGTCAAATTAGAAAAACAAAAAGTACAAGTAAAAAATTTCAACAAAACTCAAATATTTATTTATTACTACTACTCCCTATTCAGACAAAAATAAAAATAATTTTTAATTTTCACTTTCACTTGAGTCAGTGGCACCATGATGATTGACCTTAGCAATCCCTATCCTTGGCGCATCCACAATAGTACAAGCAGAAGACATTTCCATTTGACAAACCCTAACCGCACCGATCAACTTCTCCGGCAACTCCTCCTCCGTCTGCGCCTCCACAACAAACCCCATATCAATCGTAACACTCGTCACATATCCCAACGCAAGCCGCAAGATAGCATTCGCTATTGCGCTACTTCCTATATCAACGTCAATTTCGAAGTAGTTAGGTCCTCTATGATAATGGCACGTCAGCGCTTTCCCTAACAAACACGCGCTGTAGTTACCTACAGCCTTTTTCACTATCCACGGTCCTTTCACGATCCGGTTCACTAACTTGAACCGCTGATTTCGGAACGAGTCGTCTCCTTCGATGAACCGTCCGAGTAACGAACCGGATTGAACCGGATCTTCAGTCGCGTAGTAGAACACCGCGCTGTGGTGTTCCTTACCGGGAATCTGGAGATTCACGGCGAAGATGAAACTCTTCAACGACTTACCGTTGGATTGCGCTTTCTTGAGCGCGCTGGAGATTCGATTATCGGAGCGACTCAACACGTTGTCGAGTTTCGTTGAGGATTTGAGCCAGTCCATGCCGGCAGGAGAGAGGAGATATTCACCTGCGGGAGATTTTTGTCGTTTTGTGAAGTAGCTCTGAGAGCGGAGGTTGAAGACATCGCCAGGAGGTGAAGCCCAGCCGTTTGTTCCGGTGTTGAGATCGACGTGGCGGAGAGATCCGCTGTTGATTGTTTCAGCTGTCCAGTGAGAAGAATCATCGGCGGTGGATCCTGAATCGGTGCCGGAGCTCCGGGAACTGTCGTCGGTTGCGTACATCAGTTTGGTTTGGGGATTTAGGTTGAGTGGTTGGGGTTTTGAAGAGTGAAAAAGTTCATTTAATTGTTTTTTTCTGTGTTCACTGCACACAGCGAAACACGCCTAAGAAATCAGTTCTCTCCTTTATTATTATGGAGCTACATGTGTTATAGTGGAATAGGATTAAAGAAGGAAAGAAGGAGGAAAGGGAAATGGTCTTGCGTTTCCTTCAAACTACGAAAATGCCACTATTAGATATTATACCTACCCAATTCAGTTAAGAAGGAAAATATTTGAGTAATAAATATTACTATTTACCATAATCACAAATATACGTGGGTTTTTTTACTAAATTATTTTTACAATGTAGTATTTTTTAATATTACTTTTACCATGAATTTTTTTTAATATAACCAACGTTTTCAAATTATTTTCAAAATAAATAGAATTTCAAAAAAAATTTCAAAGTGGCCAACATTCAACGTTGAGCCGCCAATTCAATTTGAGCTGGTGAATTAGGTCTGACCTCAAATGGATTCGGAATCAGGCATTTTTTTTTTTTTTTTTCGTTTTCAATTTTTATTTTATTTTTATTTTTATATTTTTTGTTTTATATTTAAATTGATTTAGATTTAAATATATTTGTGATTTAAAATATGTGATATAGTTTTAAATAATTTGAAAAAGTTGATAATATTAAAAAAAAATATTATAATAAGTTCATAAGTTTTATAAAATTCATTAACCTATATAAGTTGGTTTTTAAAATTCATTATAATAAGTTGGTTATATTAAAAAATTTATTAACTTAAATAATAAATATAGTTTTTGTGAAATAGTTTTATAAAATAATAAATATATTTGTATATAATTTTTAAGGGTATTTAAGGCATTTCATATGGTGTACGTACTATTTAATTTTTCTATATATACGACTGCAAACACATATTTTCTACAACATTTTATACCAAAAGACTGAAGTCTTAATAATTTTGAGTGGAGCAGAGTTTAGAATGTCGACATTTCTAAATCAACGTTCTTCGTCGTCGTCATCAGCATCGGAGGAACCGTTTCCAACATTTCCTCTAATGAAAAGAAATGCCATAGTTTATTTTTCAGCAACAGAGCCTCCGATGAAGGTGCTTCTGTGGAATACGCAGACGTTGGAGTATTTGCATAGGGAACTGAACCGTTGGCTAGAAGGAGATATTGCTGCAGGTGAAAAGATTAGGAAAATTGAGAGGTTGGTCGAGGAGGCAAAGAGAAACGGAGTTACTCGTGAATGGAGAAAAGTGGAAAATGATGCTGGTGTCCTTGTGATGATGTTAACACCCAAGAAGATAACGTTGATGGTTGTGATATCGTAGACACCTTGATGCATTGTTCTGTTTTATGTCTTTATGTTTTTGTTATTTTCAGAATGTTGTTGTGATATTAAGTTATGTTTGTTTATTTTTTGTTGATTGCTAATTGTAATCGGTTAAGTATGCCTTAAATGAAATGAAATTTACTATTGATTTAAAGGGACACAGTTACCTATGAAACTATGATCTTGTGTTTGATCCTACGTTAGGACATTTTGTACGACTGTGTCCTGGTTGCCAACACGAACTACATAATCTTACTATTTTGTTTGCGGTATCCATCACCGTTCGAATGCGCGTGCTATTAGGGTGACCCTTTTTCTTTCTTCGCATCAAATCATTATGCCAGACAATTTTGCCTTCGTATTGAGGCCAATAGTCCTCCTTTGCCACCACCTGAAAGCTACATGTGTAGACATTGCATAGACTTATCACTTGGTGAACTGCAGAAAGAAGGTTGTCTGGGTCCTGGGGCGCCTTCGAACATGCTGCTATAACATGAGAGCAAGGCATACAAAATGCCTGAAACTTCCCACAATCACACCAACTCCTATCCAGTTCAACACGGTAACATCCCCTAGGCCTTCCTTCGTTGTGATCAACTGACTCGACAACACTTAACCAACCTTGTTACGATCAAAGATTGTGACCACATGATGCCAAGTTCATTCTAGCGTTGTTAGAACGCTGGAGACCAGAGACACATACATTTCACCTACCTTTCGGTGAGTGTACTCTGACTCTTCAGGATGTCTACATGTTGCTCGGCCTACACATCAACGGTAAGGCCGTCAACGACAAAGTTGGTGTTAACGATCAACTTTGCGAAGATTTATTGGGCGCCCCTCTTTGTGTGGACACAACTGAAGCAGAACGCGAGGGTCGCCCAAGGGGTCAGAGTATAAATCTTAAATACCTCAGACAACACTACAACAGTATTGTCTTAAGTGAGGAGTCCACCGAGTATGAGAAAATACTCAAAACTCTGTGCTATATTATTATTTTGTTTGGTATTTTTTTATTTCCAGAGGACACTAGAAATACCGTAAATATTATGTATTTACAATTGCTACAAAACATAAACAAAGTGTGCAAATATAGTTGTGGATCAGTTGTCCTCGCCCATCTATATAGTGCACTGTGTAAAAATGCCAAAAAAAATTCCTGTACTTTTTATGGTTGTGCCTATCTCCTTCAAGCGTGGGGTTGGTCTAGGATGTCAACGCTTGCTCCAGTAAACCGTAATTTGTTTACATTCCCATACGCTAACAAGTAAGTTTCTTTTCAAGACTATTTAACAACCAAAGTTTCTTTGTAAGTTAATAATTTGTAAGATGTGTCTTAGAGTCTAACTTATATGTGTTTCATTTTTTTAGGTGGTCTGTTCCGGGGATGAACTATCAAAGATGTCCCAGGAACTCCATAATCGTGTACCGAAACCTCATCGAACACATTGGGCCAAATGATGTAATTTATCTACCTTTACTTTGTCTAAATTATATGCATAAACTTGTCTAACTTTGTCTAACTTAATTTATCTACCTTTATTGTAGTTTGTCTGGATGCCGTAAGAGGGTCTCGACCACCAGCCCGACGCTGATGATGATGCTGTGTGGATATCCAAAACACCCATCATTAGGTTCACTGCGGTGGAGATGCACCAAAGTGACTGGGTAAAGCTACAATTTGGGATGCATTAGGATATTCCAGATGCTCCGACGTCATTGGGACAATGGCATCAGCAACAGGTGGACTCACAGTGGAGTGTCGGTCATTGGAAGGAGTTTGCGAAGGAGATGTGTCAGTATTGGAAGAACATAAGGCAACACATCTTAACCGACCATATCGTGGAAGGGACTAGGCCAAGTTATCAATATATGACTTGGTTTAGGTCGGTTACAACATCACGACCATTTCTGTCAGAGCCAACCTATTTGATTGACCCAAGGCAACGTGCTTCTTCCTCAAACACACAGCAACAATCCAATGCCCAACATCCACAACAACAACCTTACCATAACCCATACATGCCACCAAATGTCCAACATCAACAACAACAGCCTTACCATGACGTACATGCCACCAACCCAATCACAACATCAACAACCATACCAATATAGCCCTGATACGTCTTTTGACCCTACCCGCTCCACCTATAGCCCAGATAACTCATTTGACCCTACCTCATCCACCTATCCACTGTTTGACTACCAAATCCCACAACAACCAACACACCGTTTCCAACCCGATTTGATGTGCGAATTCGGACAACCATACTGTCCATACTCCACCCTACCTCCCCGACAATCCTACGAATACATGGGCATTGGCCTTAACTACGGAAGCGTCGTTGATAGTGGACGTCCCGACTATTGGGGTCAAATGCTTCAAAATTTATCTAATACGTCGGGGTTGTTCCAACAAATACCTCTTCCACAACTCAACACCCAAAGACCGGACACACCTCAGCAACCTCGTGGTAGACCTCGTCGCCGTGCGCATCCTCCACAATGTGGCACCGGTGGTCGTTTGGATAGAGTCGACCATTAGTTTTTTTTTTATCAATTGTAATTTTTATTCTATTGTAAATTAATATATTTTAATCTTTATTCCATTTTTTTAGATTATTTAAATTTCAATTAATTATGAAAAACAAAAAATATAATTTACTATTTATTTCATTTATTTATTTTTTACATTATTTAAATTTCAATTAATTATGAAAAACAAAAAATTAATTTACTATCTATTCCATTTATTTTTTTTATATTATTTAAATTTCAATTAATTATTTTAATTAAATATAAAAAAGAAAGAAAATGCAAAAATAAATGCGCAAACCATAACCTGAAAAAAAAAAAGAAGGCAAATGGGCTGATTCGGCAATCCAATTGACGAATCCATTTAAAATGAAGAACCAAGTCACCGGCCCAAATGACGAATGCTACTCAAATAGTCTGAGTCGCCAATCCAAATAGCGATCCAAAGTTAAAACATTGTCAATTTCGTAATTATTTTTCATTATTTATTTAATTAATATCTTTTTTAAATAAATTAGTTATTCTAAAAAATGTTTCTATTTTTCAACCTTAAACTTTTATGATTAAAATATATAAAACTCTTTTATACGATTTCAATTAAATTATTTATTTCAGATGTATCACTATTTTTCACGTTAACCTTCAACATTTATGATTAATTAAATATACAAAACTCTTTTACACAATATCAATTAATTCTGTATTTTAGATGTATCACTATTTTTCATGTATTCGGCGTTTTGTAATAAAGTAGTAGTATTAATTTTGATTGGAGCAAATAATTCATATCATCTTAGTTCTTAGAATTTTTAAATATTGGTCAAATTTAATTTACTTTATTTATAAAAAGTTAAATCAGTAAACCTTATTTTGTGATAAATTAGGATATTGATTCAAAGTATTTTATATAGTAATTTTTCCTTGACCAAGTATAATAAACAAATATATAATAAATTAATTTTTAAAAATGTAAAACATTTCTCAGAAAAGACAGCGTGTAAAAGATAAAATAAAACAATAAAATAATACCATCTTTTATTTTTTAGGATATTTTTACAAATATATACTCAATTTTTTGAATAACATTTTTTATTATATTAAATAAATCGTGATATGAAAAGGTAAAGAAAAATCCCTTAAATTAAGCATTCAGACGCGCTGGCATAAATGTGTTTCGTTTGATTGGAGGCATATGAGTTCTGGGTGGGCATGTGTTTGTTAATTTGTCAAGAATTTGAAACTATTAATTATCTGGACCACTATTTTATGCGTCACGCATTTGTCGCATTACCCATTTGATATTTTTTTACTGGTGGAATAAACTATTAAAATTTTAAATTAAATATTTTTATTTTATATAAATTAAATATAGTATTTAAATTATAATCTTGATAAAAAAATAATAAATGCGTGAATGCAGCCAATTCTCCATGTTATTATTGGATCTAATTTTTTATTATCTTTTGTGCTAGTGTATGCATGTACTCTTAAAAAAAAATGTCTTATTTAAACATTGTACGGTATTTAAAAAATATTAGATATAATAATTTTAATAATGAAATTAATATAATTTATTAGAATATTTTTATTAATTATAATTAATAGAATAATTAAATAAAGTAAAAGTTAATGAATAAAAATTTATTAGTAGAATAATAATAATAAATATTATATTAATGTTATAAAGAGATAATCATTTTGAGACCGAAAAATATTTCAAATATAACATTTTTTTAAAGGGAGTATGTGATTCTTTGTTGACTTTTTTTAATATATATATATATATATATATATATATATATATATATATATATATATATATATATATATATATATATATATATATATATAGAGAGAGAGAGAGAGAGAGAGAGAGAGAGAGAGAGAGAGAGAGAGTGTTAGATTATGGTATTATTATTTTTTTATAAATTTTAAAAATTTATAATTGTTATGAAAAAAGTAAAACAATAGAAGAGAAAAAAGAGAAAAAGGAGTGTAGTGTATTATTCTAATTATTAGTGTCTCCTCTGAATATAATATTCGTCATATTTATATAATATATGTAATGAATGAAAAATTAATATAAATTTCACGCATTTATATACATCCACAACCATGTCATTTATAGCGATCCCCTTTGGATGTCAGTCAAGAATATGCATCATTAAAATTTTACTGGCATAGATTCAGTGAAAAAATTCTAGTGAAAATAAAAGAGTACAACATTCTTGGTGAGGGAACAACCTCAATACTAATCAATACAAATTATTACAAATAATGAAGAAAATTATTTGGGATGAAAAAACCTTACTAACAAAAATTCAGTGGAGAAAAAAATCTAATGAAAGAAAAAAGAGTACAATATCTTTTTACGATAAATTTATTTCTCCCCTCAACTGAACAATCATTTCTTCGAAGATGAAGATCAATATTTTGCACTAGTAGGTTAAAAGTTCCACTAGTTACTGATTTTGTTAAAAGGTCTGCCAGATTATCACATTAACGAATTTGATGGATGCTTATATAACCACTCTTCTGAAGATTATGAGTGAAAAAGAACTTTGGAGAAATGTGTTTTGTTCAATCTCCTTTAATGTAACCATCTATCAATTGAGCAATACATGCATTATTTTTTTTCATATACGGTTGTTGTATTTATTTTTTCAAAAGTTAAACCACAAGTCTTTTGTACATGTTAAATTAGGGATCTCAACCAAACACATTCTCGACTTGCCTCACATAATGCTAAAAATTTCTTCATGATTAGATGAAGTTGTTGTTATGGTTTGTTTCACATATCTCCACGAAGTAGTTGTACCACCATAAGTAAACAAATAATTTATTTGTGATCTACCGATATGAGGGTCTAACAAGTAACATGCATCTGCATAACCTGTTGATTCTAATTTGGATACTTTGGAATAAAACAAACTCATTTCCATTTATCCCCTAAGATAACGTAGTATATGTTTGACTTCGTTCCTATATCTTCGTGTAGGAGAAAAACTATATGTTGCTAATAGAGTAATATAAATCAATATATCACGATATGTATAATTAGCACGATAGATCAGTGCTTGAATTACACAGAGATATGATACTTCAAGACCAATTAGTTTTTCATCTTCTTCTTGAGGTCTAAAAGAATCTTCTGCACATCCAATGATCTAACATCATAAGGGTACACGACATACGAGATTTGTCCATGTAGGAACACTTTAACACCTTTTCTATATAACGTTATTAATGTAAAAATATTATACTATCCAAATGCTCAATTTGTAAACCTAGACATAACTTTGTCTTTTCTATATCCTTTATCTCAAATTATTTCTTTAAGAGATTTATAACTTTTGGAATTTCTTTAAGAGTTCTGATATATTAATG
Organism: Lathyrus sativus; assembly: GCA_963859935.3. NCBI lineage: Eukaryota > Viridiplantae > Streptophyta > Magnoliopsida > Fabales > Fabaceae > Lathyrus > Lathyrus sativus. Next base: position 614,546,232 of record OZ012739.1, on the reverse strand, counting down.
TCATCCACGTAGGCAACTATTATAGAAAATTACTTTCTAGATATTTAAAAAAAATACAATGACACATGGAGTTATTTTTATATCTCCCCCTTAGCAAATATTCACTGAGAGAATTATACTATATGTGTCCATATTGTTTTAGTCCATAGAGAGACTATTTCAATTTGATGGAGTATTTTTCTTGAGATCCAAAATTAGGTATCTCTGATATACAAATGTCACAATGAATTGAGTCATACAAATAAGTTGTTACAACATCCATCATGTTCAAATTAAGTCATTTCTATGCTACAAGACTAATTAAATATCAAAAATTGAATTGCATCCACTACACGTGGATATGTTTCATAAAAAACTATCTTAGGTCTTTTTGAAAATTATTGAGCAACAACGCAAGCTTTGTATCTCACAATTTCACCATTCTTATTTTTATTTTTCACAAAAACTCATTTATATCCAATTGGTTTCACACCTTGAGGTGTTCGGAATACAGGTCCAAAATCGAGTCACTTGTAAAGTGAGTTTAATTCTTCTTCAATTGAATATGTTTATATTGGTTAATTCTCACTTTGTCTACAATCGTTGATAGACTTTGACTCATGATCTTTGTTATCATATATCATCTTTAGCATTATATTGTATATAAAAACATTGTCAACATTAACTTTATTTTGATTCCATCATATTCCATTCATGATATAAATGATTGAGATCTCTTAATATAAATTTCAGGTAACTGGTTAGTTCTTCTGGAACTCAAAAATGAATTATTTCATAGTTCTCTTAGAGTTTTCATATTCTCACTTGGATCATCCTTAACTTTACTTTCTTTTTTGGTAGAGAACTTTTAACATTGGAACTGACTTTCCTACCATGCTTCAGACGCAATTATAACTCATTTGTAATATTAGGTTGTCCAAAAGTAGATCCACTTTAAGTGGAGTATTAATAGTTAATAACTTTTTTCATAAACTTTGCAAATTAATTGTGTTTTAAACTTCGAGGATCAAAATGATATAATAATATTTTATTTCAAATTGTTTATTTGAACTTCTAGTTCACATTTTCAGTGACTTATTCTCTCCCTCTAATATTAAGAAAATTAATTTATAAATTGATAATCAGCCTACTGGGCTTCAAACAAGTATCCAATTATTGGACCAATATAAAACCTCAAATATGATATTCATATAAAAGTACATGGATTCAACTTCAGTCATAACCCCACTATTTTGCATGGTTCTATGACCATCCTTTAATTTTGTATAGAATGAATATTTAGTAATTTCGCACGCTCTCCTTGTCAGGAACCTTTACCCATCTCAAAATTTTTCCATTTTCGGTGGTCGGATCCCTCCTTGTCAGCAGGCCACACCAACTTCCCCAAGGGAGCATTGGATGTCGAGACATAGGGGTCAGGCCTGACCCTTTGAGGAGTCGAAAACTATTTTTTCTTATGGGACCCCCCCCCCTTTTGTCAAAGTAGAATTGAGGTATATTCTTCCTCCAATTTTTCTTCTGCTACACCTGTCGAGCATTCTCTACCTTCTTAGCAGCTTTCTTATCGAATGCTACACTGCATCTGGGGCAGAGCGTCACCTTCGAATCCTTAGCCTTACAACGGTAAAGGAAATCAACTAGACCTTCCTCAGTCTTGTGGCAGACAAACTCTATATGATTCTCACTGCCTTCAACAACCTCATCTTCAGCCTCCATGTCGAAGTCTCAATAATTTCAACCATATTAATCTCCATTGGTTCAACATAGCAGGCTTCCTCAATCTGCAACGGATTGGAATCAATCTTCATGTTCGTCTTACCCTTATCAAACTTCAGTCTACCATCATTCAAAGCACTTTGGAGAAGATCCCTGATAAGAAAATATTATGAAGTTTTATGCCCCAAAAAATTGTGATATTTGCAAAAACCCTTTTTCTTTATTTGTTCTAATGGAGGTACTTTCATGCCTTGCGACACTAAAATCTGACCATATGTAATCAATAAGTCGAAGATCTCATCACATTTGGTCACATCGCAAGTATAAGTTTTCTTGTGGAATTTATCAATCTTTTCAGGTTCAGTAGGTTTTTCCCATTTACCGACATAACAAGTTTACAAACATATAGGGGTCCTGGCTTCAACTCGGCCACGTCGACCTTATTCTCTTAGACATGCGTTAATGCCCAAATTGTGTATATAATTGATAGTATTTTCTGGCCCTTTTCAATTGATTTTATGGTGAAGTAGTGATAAAATCAAAGTTTTACTGTAAATAAGTAAATTTAAGCTTATTCTTGTAAATAGCTTGTTGGATGATCAAATTGGTAAATTTTTGTAGATTTTAGCACTTGAATGGATGCTTGGAGCTTATGGAAGAAGAAATGTAAGTGGAATCAAGATTTTGACGAACTTTTCGAGCCAGCTCGTGCTTAAACCAATCTGTAGTGCGGTTTTGCACTTAGCCCGATTTGCAGTGCAGTTTTTAATCAAAGGCAGTAGCTAAGGATGATAAACCGCGCTTAGCCTGGTCCATCGCACTAAGCGTACTTTCAAGCATTTTGCCAGTAATGTTACTGCCTGTGATAAGCGGGCTCTTCATAGGCTTAGCGAGGTGGCACTTGATGGCGCTTGTATAAAAGGAAACTTCATAGATATTTTCACACAAAATCCCATTTTGTTAAGATATTTTAGGTTAAGAAGCTCTAGAACTCCAAAAAGGGTAAAAATCAAAGCTTTGGAGAATCAATCCTAGATCTTTCGACTTTGATGCTAGTAGAAATTTCTTTCTTAATTTATGCTCAAGATACAATGGTGATGGGTATCTAAACTCTTTTGTATCAAGGGTAGATGTAGTCTTCCTCGAGCTTGTATGTATTTTCTTTTACATTTTGTATGTGAACAAGTTGATGATCAATGTATGATGAATATCTTTTCTCTTAATGATATATATTTCATTTGAATCACTATTGAAAGGTATTTTTCAAACCTTGACCTAAGTTATACATCTATCAATGAACAAACTCTAGACATAAATTTGTGACTTGATATTCACGTTGTGTCGATCTTTAAGTTTATTGTATTGATTGTTAGCATGAGACATCATCTAGTGACTAATACGATAATACTCACGAAATTACTTTAGACATAAACAGTATTGAGAGGATACATGATTATATTGATCAGAAACAAATTCAAATGCTTGATTGATAGAATGCATGCAAGTTAGGTTGATGAAATATATTCTTGATATGTCTTTTTAAACAAACATCTTTCAAACTTTAATCTTTGCTACAAAACACTTGTGACAAACAAAACTCTTTTGAAACCTTTACTTAAAACTCTTTAAATTGTAGAACGGCAGTGATATCATGATAATCCCTGTGGAGACAATAAAATTATTACCCACCAAATATGCTTTCAACCAAATGGCGCCATTGCCAGGGATTGTTGATTGATATTGCAAGCATTACAATAGTATATCCTATTTTAAGGTTTGTATTGTTATAGTCAATAAGAAGGTATTGACTATAATGAAACCTTTGCTCTAGTCACTAAGTAGAGTTTGAAATGAGTCTGATGCAAGAGCTAAAGTACTTTTTGGGAATACAAATAAATCAAACTCCAGAAGTCATGTACATTCATCAAAGCATGTACACAAAAGAGCACCTGAAGAAAATTGACATGTCAGATTGCAAACCATCAAAGACTCCCATGTATCCTACATGCATTATGGAGAAATATGAGGTAAGTAAAAGTATTTTCAGAAGCTTTATCGTGGTATGGTAGGCTCCCTTCTCTATCTGACTGCTTCTTGTCTAGATATTTTATTCAGTGTATGTCTCTGTGCTCGTTTACAATCAGATCCAAAGGAAACCCACTTAATAGCTATTAAGAGAATTCTAAGCTATCTAAAGGGAACATCTATCCTTGGCTTGATGTATGAGAAAACATCAGAATACAAGCTATCAGGTTTTTGTGATGCAGATTATGCCGGAGATAGATTAGAACATAAAAGTACTTTTGGAAACTGCCAGTTTCTGGGTAAAAATCTCGTCTCACGGGCCAACAAAAGGCAATCAACTATTGCGCTATCAACTGCTAAAGCAGAGTACATCTCAGCATCACTTTGCAGCACTCAGATGCTATGGATGAAAAATCAACTTGAAGACTTCCAAATATATGAGAGTAACATCTCTATCTTTCGTGACAACACAACTGCTATTTACCTAAGTAATAATCCTATTTTACACTATAGAGCTAAACACATAGAAATGAAACACCACTTCATTAGAGACTATGTTCATAAAGGGTTTATTATTTTAGAGTTCATAGATACAGATTACTAGTGGGCTGATATCTTCATAAAACTCTTAGCTGAAGATAGATTTCTATTCATTATGAAACATTTTAAAATGGAACACTTTCCAGAATGAATTTTCCTTTCTAATGTGTTCAACTCTTTCTGTAAATTTATGATTCTGACTTCTGCAAATATTTTCTTGTTTTATCTTTTCGTTAAATGACACTTCTACAAGTTAGAAGATGTCTTAGTAAGAAGTATCTCAAGTCAAAAACCTCTTGATATTCTTGACTATGAGAGCATCAAACCTTGTATTTTCAAACGCGTGGCTATGATTTGCTTAGACACATGTCTATCTAAAATCATAGGTTACCGGTTGAAGCGACACCTCGAGCGATGGGATGTCTTAAGAATAGGTTTAAAATCATCATTGTTATTTATTACTCTCCTTATTGTTCATTTTCAATGCATAGCAATCATTTCTTTTTCCCTTGATATATATATATATATATATATATATATATATATATATATATATATATATATATATATATATATATATATATATATATATATATATATATATATATATATATATATATATATATATATATATATATATATATATATATATATATATATATATATATATATATATATATATATATATATATATATATATATATATATATATATATATATATATATATATATATATATATCCTTATTGTTCATTTTCAATGCATAGTAATCATTTCTTTTTCCCTTGATACACACACACGCGCGCATATATGTATATATATATATATATATATATATATATATATATATATATATATATATATATATATATATATATATATATATATATATATATATATATATATATATATATACTCACTCTCGTACACAAAGCTACTCACTCCTCACACTTCATCTTCTTTATACCCAAAACCCTTGTTCGCTGCAACTATCTCATCTATGGATGCTCAACAAGAAGAAATTTACAAATTCTTTCAACAAATGCAACAATAAAGTGAATCATCTCAAACTATGGATGTCAGCACCATGCCTCTCGAATCTTCAACATTACATCAATCCTTGTCTATTTTTCAACCACTTCATGTTGAGCATATTCTTGATCGCCCTGCTCACATCAACTTGGCAGCACCATTTGAGCAACTGAAAGTACTCTGTGAACTTCTAGTAGACTTTGATAACCTAAGGGATAATAGTTTAGATTTGACTAAGGAACTACACAAGCAAGGCTGGAGTAACTATTTTGATCGTCTTTATGACCTCGTCTTATGTTCTGGGTGTTAAATGTGTCATCACTGAGAAATCAATTGCTACCTTGCTTAGAATGGAGGAAGCAAGAGGGAAAAAAGTTTATAACATGAACCCTAGGTCAAAGATTCTGACTCAAGAGGTTAACCCTACAATATTTTCTTAAGCCTCTGAAAGCAAATCATCATCCAAGAACTAAGAACTTCATAAGAACCTCTGAGTATGGCTCAAGATCATTCTGGGATACATCCACCACAGACCAAGATCCAGCTCTTCTGACTATGTCAATACTGATCAGAAGTTTGTTGTAATATCTGATGAAGGGTGAACAAATGCACCTTCCTTCCACTCTTTTTAAATATCTCAGAGATGTTTTTAAAGAAATTAGAAACAATGTAAAACCTAGAAACTACATCCATATGGGCAGACTCGTCTTAGATATTCTCATCGAAAATGGTCTTGTAGATTATTTAATTCATTTGAATCTGAAGGATGACATCATATTGGATATTGAAAAACTGCTAAACGAAAAAAATTTCCAAGAGTATGGGCATCATTGAGAAGGTTCTGGTTAAACCAAGTATTCCTACAGATTGGGATAGTGTAAAGGATAGAAGGATGGTTGTTGATGGATATCCTTTGTTTACAAAGATTGATCCACCATAAGTGATAGAGGAATATCTCAAAATGCTTGAAGCTAAAGGCCTTGACTTATCTGGATTTTCTTATAATGATGTTCTAGAAGCTCCTCTTGTTATAAAGAAAAGATAACATGAATCATATCAGAAGAAGACTGGGAAGAAGAAGAAAAAGAAACTCAATCTGGGAGAATGTGTAAAATCTCAGAAGTCTTCTGCACTGGCCTCCTATCTAACTCCTTCAAATTCTTATGGTTCTGATACTAGAACCCTTACTTCATCAATACCACCACCTCCTCAAATTATCTCGACCACAATTACAACTACATCCATCCCACATTCTCCATCTACTATTTCAGCTCCTTCTAGAAAATCCAAAGTACCACCAACACCACCTAAATCAACCTTCCCATAAACAACCAAACTTTCTGAACCTATTCCCCAAACAAAAACAACATCTGATACCACTCCACAAATAACACTTTATGAAACTCTAATCCCCACATCCATTTCCAACACAATATCTGAATCACTTATTTCATTTTCTTTCTTGTATACTGCTAAAACCAATTCTACACATTTCCCAGATACTTTCTCCATTAACACCACTTAACCAATTTCTAAAATTGTAACTTCAGAAACTGTACCTACCTAAAATTATTGTGTTGGGTATTGAATTATGTTGTTATTTTTGTTGTGGCTTGCATGAATTGTGGTTTTGGAATTATGTGTTGTGTAGTGCGTGCTTGTTGTGTATCATGCGTATTTTTTGGCTTCATGATCTTACAATCATTATGGCAGTGTGTAGGCTGAAAATGGTTTTGTTGCATTTTGTTGTATTGATGTATGTTGTAATGTGTGTCATGTTTGAAAATGGCATGTTTGGTGGCTTGATAATTGCAGCAAATTGGTGTTGTTGTGGTGCGTGTGATATGGTACGTGAACTGATGTGGAGCAATGAGTCATGTATCATTTTTGTAAATTTGTTTTAAATATGTAATGGGCTAGAATCTTGGACATGGGTAATATAAAGAATGAACTTGTAACTTTGTATTTGGGCCTTTATTGTATAAATGAATTTTTGTAGACTTTTTTGGTATGAATATGGACCTTTATTGTATAAATGAATTTTTGTAGACTTTTTTGGTATGAATGTGGACCTTTTTATTTTTACAATTCATGGGCTATGGATGGACCTTGATAAATTCATGTACCATTTTTCTTGATAATGGACTTTTCCTTATTATTGACACACCATCCATATTTCCTTTGATCAATTCTCAATCTTTGAATCCTTATTTTAAAATTGAATAAAAGCTTGATTCAAAAGTGAACCAAATCTTGTATTTCCATGTTAGCTCTTGAATTCTATGCCTGAGTACTCGAATTTGAATAATCACTCTTGAATTGATTACAAAGAAAGAAAATTACTAAATCTTGAATTGAATCCACAAGTGCACTAAGGACCAAAGTCCTACAATCCTTGAATTAATCTTGAGAAAATGAACATGTAGCAACTTGGATCTTCAAATACATTAGGGCCTTGAAACAATGAAATCAAAAGAACATGACTTGAAATATGAATTATATTGTCCACAATCCTAACTGCAAATGAATTGATCCTTAATGTCTTTAACCATGAAGCATTGATAATTTGACACAGCCTGACAGGTTGATCCATTCACAACTGACTTGACTTAGCGCAAAACGTTAATTGGAACCTCAGATACACACCACTTGAATCATGCAAACACTGACCTTGATCTTGAAACAAATTTTTGTCTGACTAAGATTAGGTCAAAACCAGATGAATTTCAATCCATGTTGCACACACACCTGGCTTGATACCCTCGAATGAAACTTGGGATTAGGCAAGAGAAAATGAAAGCAGAAGCAACATATTTTTGAATTTTTTGAATAATGTTTGGTAAATGAAAATACAGGTGAAAATAATATACAGGTATAACAAATTTGGGGTATGACACACTATAAACACTTTCTTTGTAATTTATTTGGTATTATTTTTCCTCAATTAACTAAGTATTAGTATGTATACTTGAGAGGTCTAAGGTGTTTTTCTAAACACTTGGACGCACATTTTGTAATCTTTCAAGATTAATGAATTAAGTCCTTTTTGAAGGCGAAATCACCTTGGAGGGTGGACAACAGATAGCCTAGTTATAGACGAACTTGTATAAACCAAACATGTCATTTTTGCTTTTTGGTTTTATATGTCTTGTCTGTTTGTGTAAAATGTCTCATTGAAAAAGTTTTGAAAAACCCAATTCAAACCTCCATTTCTTGTGTTTTTATCTACCTTCAATATGCATATTATCAGAGAGTGGCAAGAAAGAATTGGAATTTAGAGCATGTGAACCGTGTTCTGGTACATTCGGGTAGATCATTTATGCTTAACGCATTCAGAAAGCCATTGAAGTTGAAGAGGGGGGACATGAACACCCCTGCACAAGTAATGATGACCTTGGTCCTTCATAATATAAGGCCTAGGAGTATGTTGATGCGGTAAAGCAGCAAGCAAAAAATATTGAGTTACCCAGTTTTGTCGTCTCCACAGGGATTAGTGCGATATGAACGCGGTTCAACGACCTCTACATTTCTAAGCTTATTGTTCAAAAGTTTTGGTTTAAAAGGTTCAAGGAACCATAAATAAAGACAAAAAATATAAACTAAAGACAAAAATATAAACGGAGCCTTGTTGGGATTGGATTTCATCAATTGATAACATATGCATTCTTCTGATCAAATTAAACACAACACAATCATTCATCTAATATCATCACGTGTCACTCACGACAAAGCTTATCTCTAACGCGGCGTCGAGAGAACAACCATGTTGTCTCATTGGTGATCTCTCACCCAACAAAAACACAACACAGAGCATTAAGATCCGATACTCACGCAAATGCTAAGCCTAAATCTATCTCTAGCATTTAGGACCTAACCAGTAATCATCCTAGATCCAGATCCGAAAATTATATCTCTATCACGATTCAAATCAAGGATAAACAGATAAGCAAGGATAACACCCATATCGGATAAACGATTGTTTTGCATAAAACACAATGATCAGAATACGTACACACGTTTAACCCTTTTTGCATGTATTCATCTGATCCGCCAAATGTCGGTGAACATCGTTCTTCGTCACTATTATCACATACCCACACAATATCATATTGATCCTACTCATGCTACTCATGCTACTTAATCAACACAACACCAAAGAGGATAAAATGAATATCAACTTCAAAACCATGTCAAAAGTTTGTTCATTGATAGAAGAAGATCTGAGATCAAAGATGTGAAAAGGTTTAGTCAAGACCCACAAATACATAATCAAAGATAATCAATCAATAGAGAATCCAAACTAGTTCACAAACATAAATTAGATGAAATACATAAGGTATCAAAAGATTACAATCCAAACCCCAACAAGAGATCGAAGATCTTACCTCCTTCCTCTTAGGGTTTGTACTTCTCTCTCTAAAATAAATAAAGAGAAAATAAGTTCCGATGTCTGTCATACCCTAAATTTGTCCTACACATTCATACTTTTCATTTGCACATTGATCTACCAGATATCATCCAAAAAAAAAATCCAACTAAAAAAAATTAAATAAAATGCACACGGTGAGATTTGAACTCACTACCTTTGGATTACAAAAAAAAATTTGCTTCACCATTTCATCCATTCATGCACAGGTGATAAGCAAAGGAAAGAGAAATATTTTTTTTAAAAAAAAGTTGGAAAAGCGCTGGAAAATAAAAAAATGGGGGTTTTGTCTCCACCAAGGATCGGACCATGGACATGATACATTTTGTGCGCTTGCTTCAACCACTGGGGTGGCGATACATCCATGTATTTGGCCACCCCAGTATTTACAAGTACCTTATTCTTTTTCATGGCTGGGCAAGTTTGAACACACAACATTGGCCATACGTGAAGAATGGGAAATTAAGCTAAACTCCACCATTTTTAGCGAAAACCAAAGCCTATCCTGGTTGTTTTAGCAAGGATTGATGTGGTATAGTTGGTTTTCACAATTTATGTGTGTGTTTTAAGATGAAAGTGAAAATGCAAGAGGAAAGCAAGTTTAGTTTTGTCATGGAACTTGTGTTAAACTTGGCCATATCCTAGAGGAGGAAAAGTGGATAAACCGCAAGTCTCATGAGGTTTTAATCAAGTGTGGATTTGCAATTTCTATTCTTCCAAAAAATGAAAAATATTCAAAAGCCCACTTATTAAAGGAAAGTACACAAAAAAAAAAAATCATGATTCACCGAAGTTGTTAAGTTGTGACCTTTTCCTCAAAGAACACCAAGATTCTACACCAAAAATGAGATACATGAAATTTGAAATAAAAAGCCAAGATCACAGAGTTCATTTATTTTGTTCCAACCTAAAAGCTCTGAACCTTAGCAAACAAGCTCATTCACAGATGATAGTAACTGGCTTTGTTCCCACTATCTGTGTATCCAACTGTTCGTTTCAATTATACAGCAAATGTTCGAATATAAATTACGCGTTTAACGTGTTCGACAGAATGCCTCAACGAGATGTAATTTCTTGGAACACTATGATATTCGGTTATGCTGATATTGGAAACACGGGATTCGCGCAGCTTGTGTTTGATTCGATGTGCTACCTTTTACGACTCACGACCTCTATTCAGAATCGCTTCATCTTGGAGTTTCGGTTATTCGGTACAACAGTAATGATTATGCAACACAAACAACTTCCAGCTCTACCTGGAGAAAACCGTGTTAGTGTTGCTCCATCTTCCTCAACAAATTCTGCAACCTGCACAATCAAATTAAGACAAAGAGCATAATTCAGTTTCCATCATACAAGCATGAGCCCCAACATTTCCCTCACTCTCAACTTCCACACCAGGCATAACCACACTTCTACTTCCCACAAACCCATCTTCCCCGATCTTAATCTCACCATACTTCACCATTCCACCTTCTTCCCCTTCATATATATGGCCAAACAACAATGCCTCTCTTCCCACACAGCCACCTCTCTCAATCTTCACCATTTCAGGATTCAACATTGCTCCATTGCTATCCATGTAAGTACCTCCATCAAGTTCAATCTTTGCACCCATCAATTTCATCCAAATCATAAATAAAAATGACCCATTTGTCATATCCATGAAGTAATCACCAACTAGGGTTCTTATAGCTTGCCATGTTGTGTCCATTATGATTCTTTTGCTCCATATTGGTATTGTCTCGCCGGTTTTTCTTTTTCCCACAAGAACCCTTTTTGCTATGATGCATGATAATGCAGCTGTGAAGCCTGAGAGGATCCAGAAGAATGGAAGTAGCCAATGAAGTGGGAGTTTCTTGGTATCCTTAAAATAAAGAACCATGTTCAAAGGAAGGAAAATGGATAGACCAATTACCATGTGAGGGAAAGCTGTTTGTAGAAATGGCTGAATGAAGAGTGCTGAGAATGTTTGATACCATGTTCTTGTTAAGGTTAATTTTGGTGGAGTTTTGTTTTTCAGTAATGGTTCTTTTTCAGGCAATGGTGGTGGTGGTGATGCCATTGGACAGCAGGACAAGTCAACCTTAACATTGGATTGTTGTACGAGGCTTCTCCAAGCTTCTGGGAGTGGTTGTCTGTTACGGACATGCTGACAGATCTCGTAGATTAATGAACGGCCGTGATCAATTGAAGCACTTTGTGTGTTGGAAGTGGCTGAAATTACATCCAATTCATTGCTTTTAAGATATGGATTGAACTCGAGCTTCTGTGATTCTTCAATTGAGAGATTCTCATTGATGTTTATCTCTCCAACATCAATGAAAGGGAATTGATTTTCATCCCATGGTTTAGAACAATCCAATGCAATCTCGCGGGCTTGTTCGTCGTCTGGAACTGGTCTTAGTTGAATTTGGAAAACATAAGAAACTCCATTGGAGGAACTAACACGGTTTTGAAAATCGTTAGCAAGGAAAAGCAAAGGACGTGAATCATTTTCGTCTCTAGGAATTGCACCTGTCTCGGGTGGAAGAATCCCTGTTGGGATAACTTTGCCTTTGTCTTCATTGATGCTTGTGTCATATGGCCTTAACTTGAATTTCACATACATTTGTTGTTCGTCTTCAAACCGCATGAGCCTGCAATAGTTTGAGTAGTAATGCAATTCGGCATATGAATCGGCATGTCTAAGGGAACTCCACACGGCTTCACGAACATGTGGAGCACCCTTTACCAGTTCTTCCCTTGCAGCAAGTCCACACACAAGCCAGCTGGCAAAATCTGAAAGTGTTCGAGCGTAAAATGCGTTTCCTGTTTTCAGTGTTAAGACGATGAGAGTAGGAGGAGGAGAATCAGAAGGCCCTGTAGCAGGTTCATCATCAGAAAGTATCCTCAACGCAGCACCACGTGCATCGATTCTTGCATCATCATCAGCACTCAAGCTATTACTATGTCTTACTAAGATAGGGTAGCTTTTCCCAGGGTGAAAAATCTTGTGCATTGGAACACCTTCAAGTTTGTTGTATATTTTCAATTGCCCTTTTCCACCAACGCCGATGCGATGAAAATATCTTGCTTTAGCATTCATAGTTGTTGCAGCTAAATTTGCAGCCAAATTTGCTACTATTTTCTTGTAGTCCATGTCCATCTCCTCAATTCTTTCATCAAAATTAGCACTTCCTGAGTTCCTCGTAGTGACTCGGGTTTGAGATCCAATGTAAACACTACCTTCATGGAGTATAGAGTTCATTGGAGCAACTGAAAGTGCACCTAGAATGACATTCTTTTCAACAAGAGAACCAGGGAGAATTAAGCTTTGACTACCTACAACTGAATTATCTTGAACCTCTATTTTTCCACAAGCATATCCATCGGAATAATTGAAACCAGTGATTATGCGACAAAAGTCACCGAGGTGAACACCATCACCAATTGACATTAGCTCAGGGTTTGAAACTGGATTGATGGCTCTAATGGAACAATGCTTGCCAATTTTGGCACCTAGAAGGCGTAAGTATACGCAGAAGGCTTTTGTTCCTGAGAGAAGCTTTGCAAATCGGATGTGGCAGGAAAGGGTCAAATGGTTTTGAAGCCAAGTTTTGAAGTGAGTTTGATTTTGACTTTTCAGTAAACGAGTCAAAGAACAGGTGAGAAAGGTGAGTATGAAACCAAGAAGCTCTTTCTCAAGCTGGCAACATTGTGGAACAGACAATTGTTCAAATTAGAGTAGTGTTAGCACATGTTGGAGAGACAAAAGCACTACAAGGTTATTCTTCTACTCTGAGGGTTTCTCAAAAGATCGGTTATTAGACTAAACCTGCAAAGAAATTAAATGTATCAGTAAAATTGTTGTGTTACCACAGTGAAAATCATGAGTAAATAACAGAAGATACAGTCAGCACAAACAGACGAAATTCAGAGACAAGAAAATAGGACAGCAGAGCCAGATTCACTAAAATGGAAAGACATGGTCTGGGCATCGGAAAGTGCTAGCAGAAATGATACACTATCATGATTCAAACATAAAAAACCCTAATCTCCCATCATATATATTTTGTTACCATTCATTCAGAAAGGAGGCTGGTAGAGAAAAAAGGAGAGAAACCCCTACCATTGCAGCAGCCACCCCAAACTCTTCACCAATTTCATCCTCATCATCCACCCATTCTTGCAGCAACCTTAACCTTCGTTTCATTTCCCTCACCTTTGAACACCGTTTTCGAGCAGCTCATACTACCACCTCAACTTCAAACCCAACTCAACATCCATCTTCCTCATAAACTCACTGTAAACTTGGCAACAAGCATCCAAACCACAGCAGTACTTTCATCGAACACGTGGTGAGCGAGATTGTAGACCATCAGAAATCAAGCTGCTATCGTTCCGATAACCAACCATCCACCGTCGCACCGCCAAAAGAAGAACAGAAACGGAAGTGAAGGAGAAGAGTGAGAAGTCGAAACCAAGCAGAAGGAGTTTCGAATTTGAGGTAGTTCGACCTCTGTTCATTACGTTTTCTTGCTCGCCATTTTCGTTTTGATTTTGTGGTTTTGGAATCTGAGTGTGTTGCTTGCAAGTGCCACAGTTGTGCTCGTATATCCCCAATGCATACGTGTTTGTATCTTTCTGTTTGGTCATCAAAATCTAATGTCTTTTGTTTTCTGTTTCTATTATTTTTATTGAATCTCAAATGAAATGTTTAGAGTTTTATAACTTTATTTTGGTAGATTTAAGTTATAGATATATAAATTTTTTTTCTAATATATTGTAAATATTCTAATATCTATTTGTAAATATTTTAATATTGATTTTGTAAATACTATATGTATATTACTTTAGATTTTCTATTTATTTTCTTTAAAGTTTTAAGAACCTTATCTTATTTATTTTAAGAGTTTTCTTATATATATTTAGAATGTCATTTCTCTTTTTGTTTGGTTAGAACTTTGTAAAGTATATTGTAGTTTTAAAAATTTTTATTTCCTTGTAAACGTTGGATCTGAGACCATTTCTCTTTCAACGCTTTTTCCTCCTAAAACTTCGGTCCCGTATCGAGTGTATCTCCGAAAACATTTTCAAACAAATTCTTGGTATTGGATTAAAGAGAGAAGATTGGGTGTAGACCCCTTCTTCTTCGAGTGTTGGGATGCCCACTGTAGTGAGGGTGGTTTCGACACTCGTCTTTCAATACGAAGACGTTTTCAGTCCCTCCTATCCTAAAAAAACCCTCGGCTTTGTATCAAGTCCCTTTTAAACCATCTTTTAAATCATATTCTTTGTATTGAATTAAATGAGGGGATTAAGTGTAGACTTTCTTCCTCTCCGAGTGTCGAGATGCTCACTGTAGTGTGGGTGGTTTAGACACTCGTCTTTCAATACGAAGACTTTTCCACCCCTTTTCCTCCTAAAACCTCGGTCCCGCACCGAGTGACTTCTCAAACCTTCCTTCCTAAAACCTCGGTCTCGTACCAAGTCCTTTTTTAAACCTTAATAATTTGATTTCTCTTTGTATCGAATTAAAAGAGGGGATTAAGTGTAGACTTTCTTCCTCTCCGAGTGTTGGGATGCCCACTGTAGTGAGGGTGGTCTCGATACTCGTATCTCGATACGAAGACGCGACTTTATCCACCATCTCGCTTTCACAACTTCATTCCGTAACATTTTCACACCTAAAACCTCGGTCCTGTACCGAGTGCATTTTCAAATCTTTTCATCACAAAAACTTGAATGGTCGTGGAGTGGTTAGGCGTAGGCCTTCTCCTATCCCGAGTGCTGACGTTTACCGTAGGGTTCTCTGTCGCAAAGCACTTACCATTCAAAACCAAAAACATCTTTAATAAGAGAACGAAGTTCTCTTTGCATTGAATTAAAGAGAGAGGATTGGGTGTAGACCTCTTCTTCTCTGAGCGTAGGGATGCCCACTGTAGTGAGGGTGGTTTCGACGCTCGTCTTTCAATATGAAGACGCCTCGTTCGCCACACCCTTTTATAACAAAAACTTTGAGATAAAGAATTGGGTACTACCCGTAGGGGTTACTATCCGAGGACCTGTCTCGCCCCCTAAAAAACAATCCAATCAATCAAACGTGACTTCTTGCCCCGCGTGGCGAAAACTAATCAATCTTTCAAAAGGATATGTTACGTTCGTTCTACCGCAAACAGGTAATGCCTAAGTCTCCAACGAGCGAGCAGCAATACACCTAACTGCTAGAATACGCACGATAGCATCATCCATAAAAAACATCAACAAACCGTAGGCCGAACTACGGCTGCTCTGATTCTTTACTTCGTTCAAGTAAAGATACGTAGGCACAAGGGCCACAATCCTTGCCGAGCACATTCCCCCCTATATCTGTAGTTCCCCGAACTACGTCGACTCTGACTTTCTCACATCTGTTGAGAATACATAGGCATAGGACTGCGAAGTCCTACCGAGTCCGTTCTTTCTCCTCTCCCCTCCGTTACCTCTCCTTCCCCGTTTCTAAACCCTTCTCTCTATCTTTTAGAACACTCTTTATAGCATAATATTTAAGCAAATATATTCACACATCGACAAACAAAAGGTTCCCATCGAGTACGATGGATGCGAGGGGTGCTAATACCTTCCCCTCGCATAACCGGCTTCTGAACCCGTTCTTGGTTGCGAGACCATCTTATCCATTTCTTTCTTAAGGTTTTCTCGATATTTTCCTTTCCCCTCATGGAATAAATAAAGTTCGGTGGCGACTCTTCTGTCCTTTCTTTTCGCCTCCCCGTCGTTGCGCGATGCATTTTTCGAGTAGCGACAGCTGGCGACTCTGCTGGGGACTCTCCTAGCGAGCCAGACCTAATTTGTTTGTCGTGTTTGTGTTTTATTTGCTTTTATTTTTTATTATGTTATGTTCACTAACTGTTGGGTTTATTTGGATGGTTTGTGAGATAAGGCTTTCTACCCGAGCTTTCAAGTACACACTAAGATAGGAGGTGGGTTCTTTCTGATTTGCGAGACTTAGGACTCGTTGAGTTGGATTGAATTCCACCGCTCAGATGAGACCCCGTTGGAATGATTATGTCTTACGTGTAGTCGTAATGACGTCTTTATTTCCGACGTGGGAGTCCGCGACTCTGAGGACCTTTGTAGAACCTTATTCCAAAGGTTGCTGAGACATGACTCTATGTTCATCCTTTGAAGGGATTACCGTCTTACGAGTAGTCGTTATGATGGAAAACTTTCGAGGGCTAGTGCATGGGACTTTGTTTAAAAGCCTTTGGGATGCCCTCTTACAAACCAATAGATAACCCACCCGATGGGAGAAATATTTTGTGTTGTTTTGCAGGACCAGTGATCTTGATCTCGTTTTGTGTTCTTTATCATGTGCATTCATAAAACATTGCATTGCATATCATTTCTCGCATATCAAGGGACTTAAGAGACTGTGATTATCTCAGGTATTGGTGAATACAATGACTGACCAAAGAAAGAGAAGCACAAATTCCATCAAGTTTAGAGAACCAAAGCTGGAACTAATTCAAGACATTCTGATTGACGTACCAAAGGCTATCAAGATCAACTTTCAGGGGAAGTATGGGAAATTGCTTGATCTCCTCCATTCTAGGGTCGATACTTGGGCTTTGTTCGCTATGGCTCAGTTCTATGATGCACCTCTCAGATGTTTCACTTTTCAAAACTATCAGTTGGCCCCTACTCTTGAGGAATATTCTCACATTTTGAACATCAAGGTTAAGGACCAACCTATATACACAGGCTTGGAAGAAGAACCAAAACCTCCTGCCATTGCTCTTACTCTACGTATGACCAAAGAGGAAGTCAAAGAGGGTCTAACCAGTAAAGGGGGTGTTCAGGGTTTTCCATTGAAATTTCTGCTAGAAAAGGCTGCTCAATACAAGGTGGACGAAGATTGGGAAAAGTTCGGAATAAGCGTTGCTCTAATGATTTATGGGATTGTCCTCTTTCCAAATGTGGACAATTTCATAGACATCACTGCCATCGTTCTCTTCATGCAGAAGAATCCCATCCCTACACTCCTTACCGATGTTTATCACTCCATTCATTGGAGGAGTGAAAAGAAGGCGGGAATGATCCAATGCTGCTCTCACCTACTATACAAGTGGTATGCTTCTCATTTGCCCAAGAAAGGGCCGTTCATAGAAAACAAGAAGAAATTAAAATGGTCTCAACGCATCATGTCTCTGGAAGCTAGTGATATTGCTTGGTACTCTCCTGAGTACTATGATGTGGAAATCATTTTTAGTTGTGGAGAATTCAGTAATGTACCTTTGATCGGTAGGGCCGGTTGTATTAACTATAACCCAGTCATGGCATTACGTCAGTTGGGCTATGCTATGGAGGGCGAGCCCGAGGCAGAGAAGGTTCAGAGTTTCTTTTTGCTAGCCACATCAGAGGACCCTGCGTTTGTCAGGAAGATTGCTAAGGCTTGGGGTAAGATTCATACAAAGGGAGGAAGGAGTTAAAAGCGAAGAATTGCGTGGCAAAGGAGCCATACAACCGGTGGTTACTAGCTAGAGTAGCTGAAAGGTCGTTACCATTTCCCTTAGAGCCCTCTATGCAAGAAGCACCTCCTGCTCCCACTCATGTGTCCATAGAAGAATATGAAAAACTGAAGCTAATAGTGGAAAGATTGACTAAGGAGAACCAGGACCTTCAGAATGAAGTCCACCAAGCAAAGGTGGAGAGTGGTCAGTACAAAAGAAAGGTGGAGTTTGAACAGGATCAAGCAGCTGAAAGTAGCAAGAAGCTAAAATTAGAAACGGATCTGAGAGTCAGGTACCAACAGGGTTACGAAGGGGCTGATGCATCATTAACAACTCTCCGACAACGCTTAAAGGACACCAAAGCTTCTTGTGATAGGGCGTGACACCTCTTTGAGATAACCTCTGCCGAAAAGAAGGAAATACGAGAGAATCTTGAGGCCGATATTGGGGATCTTGAAGAACGACTGAGAAATGCCTTGACCCTAGCGGAAAATGAACGAAGACTCAAAGAGGAGGCATTGAAAGACTCATATGTCACGTCTGACCTGTGGAATAACAAATGTCAAGAATTGGAAACTGCCCAAGAAACAGCCCTTCTGTGGAGGAATCGTTTCGAGGCTTTGCAAAGAGATAGTGCGCAGTGGCTCGAGAAGGAGGCCCAGCTCAATGAGTTGTTGGACACCCATGTGGATTCTATTTGTTATTACCAGTCGACTCTAGATATGTGTCGTGCTAGGTACAACAATTTGGTGGAGCATTGCAACCTCATGATCCGTGATATCCCATGGAGGTTGGAAAGCGCCATTCAAGACTTGGAAGGAAATGATATCCCCCCTTCTGTTCACCACTTTATCCAGCTCTGCGACCAAATGGTTAGGAGGTTCATGTTTGAGACGAAGAAGCTTGAAGAACGTCTCCAAAAGAGAGAATTTTAGTTATTCAGTTATCTTTTGTAGCACGACTTGTAGTTTCGGCTTATTCAGCTTTTGTCTGTATGAATTTTTTTCTAAAAAAATTAATGAAAGATTGCTTTTTGGTCCAAATTGTGCATTTCTTTATTATTCAGTCATGATTCTATGATACCAATGATAATCACAAGCCTCGAAAGTCTCTCGAGCATTTTGCATACGTTTGCGCATTTTTCTTTTTTGCATTTCCTACAACCCGATCTTACACACCGCTTACCCCTTTCAGAAAGAGTAAAGCAAGCTGACTTCACGGCATCGGTATAACACAAGGAATAGCCAGAAGAGAATCATGGATCAGATAGAGCAAGACCAGGCTACTATGAGGAGCGAGATGCTAGGCATGAAAACGCAGATGAATCAACTCATGGAGGTGATTCAGAATATGGCCAGGAGTCAAGAAGAGATGAGACAAGCAGCAGAGAGGAGCGCTAATCAGACTTTGGCTGGTGCAATTCCCAATGCAAGTGGTGCAATTCCAATTCCTGTTGATGCCACCCCAACCCCTGTTGGGGCAATTCCTACTTCTGCCGGCGCCGTACCTATCAACACCGTCCCTCCGCCAGTCGGTACTACTCAACCTCATGGCACTGCGATCCCAATACCAGTCCAGTACGATGAACATGAGGGCTTCTATGAGAATTCAGCTGAAGCATGTGCACCCCAAACCGCTGAGTTGGAGAAAAAGTTCAAGGCCTTACAAGAGGTGGTAAGGGCATTGCAAGGCCCCGATGTTTTGGGACTGGATGCCGCTGAAATATGTCTTGTACCCGGAGTTAAGATACCTCCAAAGTTTGTAATTCCAACCTTTGAGAAGTACAAGGGTAACAGTTGTCCTAAGACCCACATAAGGTCTTACTGTAGGAAGATGGCTGCCTATTCTGATGACGAGAAGCTACTAATCCATTTCTTTCAAGATAGCTTAACAGAGGCATCCCTAGAATGGTATATGCACCTTGAACGATCCAACGTAAGAAGCTGGAAAGAGTTAGCAGACGCTTTCGTGAAGCATTATCAGTATAATACTGACATGGCTCCGAATCGTATGCAGCTTCAGAATTTGACTCAAAAGCCGAATGAGTGTTTTAAGGACTTCGCGCAGAGATGGAGGGGAGTAGCTGCAAGGGTACAACCTCCACTGATGGAGAAAGAACTGACAGACCTATTCATGGGCACGCTACAAGGACCGATCTTTGAGCGGTTAGCATCCTCAACCTCCACGGTGTTTTCTGAACTTGTTATGGCTGGAGAGAGATTAGAGAGTTTCATGAAGGCGGGAAAAATTCAGAATGCAGGCGGATCTGCAAGTGGGGTCAAGAAGCCTTATCAGGGTTTCGTTAAGAAAAGGGAAGGCGAAGCTAGTGCAGTGTTCACCAATGGAGGGAGAACTCACCAAGGTTATCACCACATTGCTGCCATCGCTCCACAGCAACCACTTTCTATTCCGGCAAATCAGCCTGCGCCTCAGCAAAATCGACAACCACAACCCTATCAACCAAGACAAAATCAGTATCAAGGGCAGAGAAAGCCAGAAAGGAGGCTTGATCCAATTCCGTCCACTTACGCCAAATTGCTTCCGTTCTTGTTGAAAGCAGGTCTCGTTCAACTTAGGGAAATGAAAGATCCTTCGGCTGTTCTCCCCTACGGTTACGATGTAAATGCGAGATGTGAATTCCACTCTGGCGCCCCGGGCCATAGCATCGAGAATTGTAAAGCTTTAAAATACATTGTGCAAAATCTTATCGACTCAAAAGCGATAAATTTTACCCGAAATACTCCGAACATCAAATCTAATCCAATGCCACCTCACCACTCAACAAACATGATTGAAGGCTCTAAGGGGATCCGATTAATTTCGGATATTGAGAAATTGAGGACCCCACTTTCCACTATTAAGGAGCAACTCTTGTTGAAAAACATTTACCCAGGATGTCCAACTAATTGCCATGTTTGCATGGATGGATCTCAAGGATGCGCTGAGCTGAAGAAGGGCATACAAGGCCTGATTGAGCAGGGTGTATTAGTAGCAGAACAACTATCAAAGATTGAGGAAGTTGCTACTCTTGAAATTCCGTTCGAAACATTGGAGATACCATATGATGATGGATATGAGCTTTGGATCCCAATTGACAATTCGAACCGCACACCATTGACCATACCGTGCGATGAGGAAGAATGGGACAACATGTATGGACATACTTCTATCCCACTGCAAATCCCGTATGATCCAGTTAAGATACCTATGTCTCCACCATCAATGAACCAGCTTGTCATTTCGACCCCATCTCCGTTTCCGTACAAGAGCACCAAAGCTGTACCTTGGTTATACGATGAAACTGTTTTTCTCAACGGACAGAAGGTGGCAGAAGAAGATGTATTGGAAGAAAAGAAGACTGTAGAGAACATCGTGGGAACCGGAGGCGTCACTAGAAGTGGTCGAATCTTCGCTCCGACGGCATCTCCTGTCAACGGCAGTGACAATACAAGGAAAGATACTGCCATACCAAGCACCAATGAACAGGGGCAGTCATCTAAACAGAAAGGCATCCCAAATGATGAAGCGAAGGAGTTTCTAAGAATCATTCAGAAAAGCGATTACAAAGTGATTGATCAGCTCAGTCAGACGCCCTCGAAGATATCCATGCTGTCATTGTTAATGTGTTCAAAGGCCCATCAAGAAGCACTGCTAAAATTCTTGAAGGCAGCTCATGTGCCAGAGGAGATATCAGTAGTACAGTTTGAAGAAGTGGTGGGAAATATTGCATCAGGTCATATTTTGAGCTTTAATGATAGTGAATTACCTCCCGAAGGTAAGAATCATAACAAGGCCTTGCACATTACCATCGAATGTGTGGATGTTGTTTTCTCTAGAGTGCTCGTTGACACTGGATCATCGCTGAATGTATTACCAAAAAGCTCGTTGTGCAAGCTGTCAATTGAAGGACTTGTGATGAAGCCAAGTCAAACTATTGTAAAAGCTTTTGATGGAGCTAAGAGAACTGTGGTAGGCGAGGTTGACCTCCCGATCAAGATCGGACCTCATACTTTCATCATTACGTTTTACGTAATGGATATATACCCCGCTTACAGTTGCCTTCTTGGTCGTCCGTGGATTCATTCCGCAGGCGCTGTAACTTCAACCTTGCATCAAAAGATCAAATTTATGATTAATAATCAGATGGTCATCATTGAGGGTGAGGAAGATGTTCTTGTGAGCCATCTTGCTTCTTTCCGCTATGTGGAAGTAGGAAATGAGGTGCATGAGACACCGTTTCAAGCTTTTGAAGTGATCAATGTTGAAATGATTTACGAAAAGCCAGCATCTTCAATAGTGACTTGGAAGGACGCGAGGACGGTGATAGAGGAAGGACATCCGCGAGGATGGGGTAGGGTGTTGGAATTGCCCGTCAACAAAAATGGAGCTGGTCTAGGCTACAAGCAGAAGAATGCAACTGATAAGGGCAAAGAGCTTGTAACTCCGTTGGTTTTTACTAGTGGAGGCCACCTTGTCGATGGTCAAGTCATGTTTTTGGAAACTGAAACCGAAGATCATGAAGAGCTGTGTATGGTGTATCCTAGGGCGCCTAATCAAACTTTGAACAATTGGAGAGTCGTTGAAATCCCCGAAGTTATTCTAGTAGACGAGTAATTCCCTTTTATTTTATCTAAAAAAAATCATATGCTCTGCCCAAGGCATATGTATCATGTTGTAGGGCCTTTTGCTTTTAAAGCATAACTTATCATCAATAAATAAACTTTCGCATCCAATTACGCTCTCTTTCTTTCATTTTTACCTTTTGCACATAAAATTATCTTTGAAAGACAATGTTTTGTTTTATTTTCCTTCTTTCTGTCAACCTTTTCTAAAAATATAAAAAAATAATAATAAAGCATGAAGTCATTCATCGTGCAGATCTTCCCTTGCTCCTGTCAATAACGACCCCGCTATGGTCCAATATGACTTTGATAACCCGATCTACCAAGCCGACGAAGACTGCGAGGAAGATTGTGATCTCCCAGAAGAGCTAGCTAGACTATTGAAGCAGGAGTCAAAGGTCATTCAGCCCTACCAAGAAGAGGTCGAAGTCATCAACATGGGAACTGAGGAGGATGCCAAAGAAATCAAGATAGGCGCAACTTTAGAGTCAGAGGTTAAGTCAAAACTGATAATATTGCTTCGAGAGTATGTTGACGTATTTGCTTGGTCTTACAAAGATATGCCCGGTCTAGATGAAGAGATTGTGATGCACAGACTACCTCTCAAGGAAGGCTGTCCGCCGGTGAAGCAAAAGTTGAGGAGAACAAAGCCAGAGATGTCTTTCAAGATCAAAGAGGAGGTACAAAAGCAATTGGACGCTGGTTTTCTGGAAGTATCCAACTATCCGCAATGGATAGCGAATATTGTCCCAGTACCTAAAAAGGATGGGAAGGTGCGAATGTGTGTAGATTATAGAGACCTTAATAGAGCGAGTCCGAAAGATGACTTCCCTTTGCCACACATTGATGTGCTAGTAGACAACACAGCCCAATTTTCTGTATTCTCATTTATGGATGGCTTTTCTGGATATAACCAGATTAAGATGGCGCCCGAAGATATGGAAAAGACGACTTTCATCACTCCATGGGGAACTTTCTGTTACAAGGTTATGCCATTTGGACTTAAGAACGCAGGCGCAACATATCAGCGAGCAATGGTCACTCTTTTCCATGACATGATACATAAAGAGATTGAGTGTTATGTAGACGATATGATTGCAAAATCCCAGACTGAGGAAGAGCACCTTATCCACTTGGGAAAGCTATTCGCCCGGTTAAGGAAATTCCAGCTGAGACTAAATCCCAACAAATGCACTTTTGGTGTAAGATCTGGTAAATTGCTAGGTTTTATTGTGAGCCAGAAAGGGATTGAAGTCGATCCAGATAAGGTCAAAGCTATCCAGGAGATGCCGGCTCCCAAAACTGAAAAAGAGGTCCGAGGATTCCTTGGGAGGTTGAACTATATCGCCAGGTTCATATCTCATCTAACGGCCACTTGTGAGCCCATCTTCAAATTACTTCGGAAGGATCAAGCCGTGGTATGGAACGATAATTGTCAGAAAGCCTTTGAGAAGATAAAGGAATACCTACAAGAACCGCCGATCTTGATGCCTCCGGTGCCCGGACGACCCCTGATCATGTACCTGACTGTGTTAGAGGGATCCATGGGATGCGTATTGGGACAACATGATGAAACCGGCAGGAAAGAGCATGCGATCTATTACCTCAGCAAGAAGTTTAATGACTGTGAAACGAGATATTCAATGCTCGAGAAGACATGTTGCGCATTGGCTTGGGCAGCAAAACGATTGAGACAATATATGCTCACCCATACAACTTTGTTGATCTCCAAGATGGATCCTGTCAAATACATATTCGAGAAGCCCGCTCTCACCGGGCGAGTAGCTCGTTGGCAAATGGTGTTAACAGAGTACGACATCCAGTATGTTACGCAAAAAGCTATCAAAGGGAGTGTGCTCTCTGAATACCTTGCCCACCAACCTATGGACAACTACCAGTCCATGCGCTTCGATTTCCCCGACGAAGACGTCATGTTTGCCAGAGATTATGCCACGCCAGGCCCAAATGATGGACCCGAACCAGGATCGCGATGGACGCTCGTGTTCGATGGTGCCGCAAATGCCAAAGGTTGTGGAATTGGGGCAATCATCACTTCTCCAACTGGCTTTCACCTGCCATTCACCGCCAGATTATGCTTTAAGTGTACTAACAACATGGCCGAATATGAAGCTTGTATTTTCGGAATTGAAGCTGCCATTGATAATAGAATCAAGATTCTAGAAGTCTATGGAGATTCCGCGCTTGTCATATGTTAGATTAAAGGGGAGTATGAAACACTAGACCTCAAGTTAATTCCTTACAGAGATCATGTCTTGAAGTTAATCCCGTACTTTGATGAGATCACTTTCCATCACATTCCCAGAGGAGAAAATCAGTTGGCTGACGCTCTAGCAACACTAGCATCTATGTTTCAAGTCAAGTGGGAGAATGAGGCGCCATCCATCCGTTTAGAATATTTGGACGAACCCGCTTATTGCCTAGCGGCCGAGGGGGAAGAAGCTAAAACTGATAATCATCCTTGGTTCTATGACATCAAGCGATATCTAGAGACACAAGAATATCCAGAAGGCATAACTATCACTGACAAGAAGTATCTCAGAAAGCTCTCCTCAAAGTTCTTCCTCAGTGGTGACGTGTTATACAAGCGGAATTACGATTCGGTTCTACTCAGATGCGTGGATAAACACGAGGCAGAACGTATCATAAATGAAATGCATGAAGGATCTTTTGGGACACATGCTAGTGGTCATACTATGGTTAAAAGGATTTTGAGGGCGGGATACTATTGGATGACGATGGAAACGGATTGTTGTCTCCATGTCCAATCATGCCACAAGTGCCAAATTTACGCAGACAAGGTCCATACTTCACCACTCCCTCTGAATGTTTTGACTTCGCCTTGGCCTTTCGCTATGTGGGGTATAGATGTAATCGGACGCATCGAGCCAACCGCTTCAAATGGGCACCGTTTTATCTTAGTGGCCATCGATTACTTTACCAAATGGGTAGAAGCGGCATCCTATGCCAACGTCACTAAGCAAGTGGTGACTCGCTTCATCAAAAAGGAGATTATTTGTCGATACGGAATCCCGAACAAGATCATTACAGACAATGGTTCAAACCTCAACAATAAGATGATGAAAGAGTTGTGTGAAAACTTCAAAATTGAACACCACAATTCAACACCTTATCGCCCTAAAATGAACGGAGCTGTTGAGGCGGCAAATAAGAACATTAAGAAAATTGTCCAGAAGATGGTGAAGACTTACAAAGACTGGCACGAGATGTTGCCGTTCGCGTTGCATGGCTACCGCACTTCAGTGCGCACTTCCACAGGGGCAACCCCGTTTTCTCTCGTATATGGCATGGAAGCAGTATTGCCAATTGAAGTAGAGATTCCCTCCTTAAGGATTTTAGCAGACGTCAAGCTAGATGAGGCCGAATGGATACAAGCCAGACTCGACCAACTCAATCTCATCGACGAGAAACGCATGACGGCCATCTGTCATGGACAATTATACCAAAAACGATTGAAGAGGGCCTTTGATAAGAAGGTTCGCCCGCGACACATCCAAGCAGGAGATTTGGTACTAAGGAAAATTCATCCAACTCACGTTGATCCAAGGGGAAAGTGGGCACCAAACTATGAGGGTCCGTATATAGTAAAGAAAGTTTTCTCCGGAGGGGCCTTGATCCTGTCAACCATGGATGGTGACGATCTCTCATCCCCTGTGAATGCAGATGCAGTTAAAAAATATTATGCCTAAGAGGTAGGCCTGGTGGACCTAAAAAGAAAATCCACGCAAAAATGGGCGTCCTGGTGGACCATAAAAATGGTTCAGGCAAAATTAGGGACTAGAAGTGAAAAAAGAGTATCCTGATAGGCTGAAAACCTGAAAAGGCGGCCTAGGCAAAAGTTAGGGATTCAAAAAGGCAGAACTGCATTTTGAAAAGACGTGTGAATTATTCCTCGTAGCCATCAAGCTCTCGACTGAGAAAGATCAATTCAATTCTGGCGCTCAAAAGCAAGGCGTGAAGGGTCTTCAGAGACATATGGGCCATAGCGGATTTGGAACTTGGCAGGGACCATTTTCAACATTGTCTTAGTCTTTATTTTCTCTTTTAAAAGCAGTTACCTCTTTTAGGAATTGCCTCCTTTTGTAATTTTCCCATCTATGGGTTTTCATCAATAAAATTACTTTCATCAAAGCTTTTTCTGTTTTTATTTACCCTTTGGTTGCAAGTTTCATTTATTGGATGATGGGCTTTGCATATAATGACATTATGGAAAATTAGACTAAGGGATAACTTACCCTCTTGGGGTAACTAAAGGGTGACCATGACTTTAAAGAATACGCAGGAACATCATTCTAAATCTTGTAACGACTTGACTGACAAGGTCGTCAAACCCGGCAGAGCAGGCCATGAGCTGAAAATCTCAACACATCCAAGTTCTTTATACATCATAAATAGATGATGTCGGGAAGTCAGGCTTATCTTTCACTTTCCCACCATCAAAGTACGCCATGTCGGCACCTGTATTTCCATTGCCCGTCCGCAATCATATGCATCATACGCATCACATTCGACATCATAAGCATCTTGCTTCATAAGCATCTTGCTTCATAAGCATCTTGCATCATATACATACCTATGATTACATCATACTTTCCTCAGCTCTTGCATCACCGCGTGTTAGCATTTGCATTTGCATTTCCATTTGTTATGGAACATCATTATCATCAAGCATTTACATATACGAGATCAGATCCAGGATCAATTTCGAAGATTTTCAAGATCCTAATCAGCCCAGTCAGGGGCATCTTCCGCAAGACCGTGGGCGTTCCCCACGAATTTGTTCAACAATTTGTTGGGCAAATTCAAGAGCTTCAATGCAATCATCAGCCCAGTCAGGGGCATCTTCCACAAGACCGTGGGCGTTCCCCACGAATTTGTTCAACAATTTGTTGGGCAAATTCAAGAGCTTCAATGCAATCATCAGCCCAGTCAGGGGCATCTTCCGCAAGACCGTGGGCGTTCCCCACGAATTTGTTCAACAATTTGTTGGGCAAATTCAAGAGCTTCAATGCAATCATCAGCCCAGTCAGGGGCATCTTCCGCAAGACCGTGGGCGTTCCCCACGAATTTGTTCAACAATTTGTTGGGCAAATTCAAGAGCTTCAATGCAATCATCAGCCCAGTCAGGGGCATCTTCCGCAAGACCGTGGGCGTTCCCCACGAATTTGTTCAACAATTTGTTGGGCAAATTCAAGAGCTTCAATGCAACCATCAGCCCGGTCAGGGGCACTATCTGCAAAAATCGTGGGTCCCCCACAAAATTCAAGACTATCAAAGCAAAATTCAGCCCATTCAGGGGCATTTTTTCAAGACCATGGGTGTATCGCATGATGTATTTCAACCTCGTGGTTAATCAGATCTTCAAAATCAACATTCAGCCCAGACAGGGGCACTTTCAAAAAGCTATGGGCGATCCCCAATGATGTTGTCTCCTGCAGACTTGACTATCCATCTTCAGCGATAAGTGGCGATCTCTTCAGAGAAGCTTATCCATCTTCAGCGATAAGTGGCGATCTCTTCAGAGAAGCTTATCCATCTTCAGCGATAAGTGGCGATCTCTTCAGAGAAGCTTATCCATCTTCAGCGATAAGTGGCGATCTCTTCAGAGAAGCTTATCCATCTTCAGCGATAAGTGGCGATCTCTTCAGAGAAGCTTATCCATCTTCAGCGATAAGTGGCGATCTCTTCAGAGAAGCTTATCCATCTTCAGCGATAAGTGGCGATCTCTTCAGAGAAGCTTATCCATCTTCAGCGATAAGTGGCGATCTCGTCAGAGAAGCTTATCCATCTTCAGCGATAAGTGGCGATCTCTTCAGAAAAGCTTATCCATCTTCAGTGATAAGTGGCGATCTCGTCAGAGAAGCTTATCCATCTTCAGCGATAAGTGGCGATCTCTTCAGAGAAGCTTATCCATCTTCAGTGATAAGTGGCGATCTCTTCAGAG
Source organism: Lathyrus sativus (assembly GCA_963859935.3). Classification (NCBI taxonomy): domain Eukaryota; kingdom Viridiplantae; phylum Streptophyta; class Magnoliopsida; order Fabales; family Fabaceae; genus Lathyrus; species Lathyrus sativus. The sequence continues at coordinate 614,517,397 of OZ012739.1, read as the reverse complement.
AAGCTTATCCATCTTCAGTGATAAGTGGCGATCTCTTCAGAGAAGCTTATCCATCTTCAGCGATAAGTGGCGATCTCTTCAGAGAAGCTTATCCATCTTCAGCGATAAGTGGCGATCTCTTCAGAGAAGCTTATCCATCTTCAGCGATAAGTGGCGATCTCTTCAGAGAAGCTTATCCATCTTCAGCGATAAGTGGCGATCTCTTCAGAGAAGCTTATCCATCTTCAGCGATAAGTGGCGATCTCTTCAGAGAAGCTTATCCATCTTCAGCGATAAGTGGCGATCTCTTCAGAGAAGCTTATCCATCTTCAGTGATAAGTGACGATCTCTTCAGAGAAGCTTATCCATCTTCAGCGATAAGTGGCGATCTCTTCAGAGAAGCTTATCCATCTTCAGCGATAAGTGGCGATCTCTTCAGAGAAGCTTATCCATCTTCAGCGATAAGTGGCGATCTCTTCAGAGAAGCTTATCCATCTTCAGCGATAAGTGGCGATCTCTTCACAGAAGCTTATCCATCTTCAGCGATAAGTGGCGATCTCTTCAGAGAAGCTTATCCATCTTCAGCGATAAGTGGCGATCTCTTCAGAGAAGCTTATCCATCTTCAGTGATAAGTGGCGATCTCTTCAGAGAAGCTTATCCATCTTCAGCGATAAGTGGCGATCTCTTCAGAGAAGCTTATCCATCTTCAGCGATAAGTGGCGATCTCTTCAGAGAAGCTTATCCATCTTCAGCGATAAGTGGCGATATCTTCAGAGAAGCTTATCCATCTTCAGTGATAAGTGGCGATCTCTTCAGAGAAGCTTATCCATCTTCAGCGATAAGTGGCGATCTCTTCAGAGAAGCTTATCCATCTTCAGTGATAAGTGGCGATCTCTTCAGAGAAGCTTATCCATCTTCAGTGATATGTGGCGATCTCTTCAGAGAAGCTTATCCATCTTCAGTGATAAGTGGCGATCTCTTCAGAGAAGCTTATCCATCTTCAGCGATAAGTGGCGATCTCTTCAGAGAAGCTTATCCATCTTCAGTGATAAGTGGCGATCTCTTCAGAGAAGCTTATCCATCTTCAGTGATAAGTGGCGATCTCTTCAGAGAAGCTTATCCATCTTCAGCGATAAGTGGCAATCTCTTCAGAGAAGCTTATCCATCTTCAGTGATAAGTGAAAATCTTTTCGGAGAAGCTTATCTGATCCCTTTCATCCTTTTGGCGTTAGCGACCTTTGCAAGATATCCAATATTTCATTCCCAAGGATTTTTCATTCTTTTCAGGCAAATTCAGGGTCTTCTTGTTTTTATCTAATTGTCTTCTACCTTGAAAGAATGAGCGTCATAGCCGTTCATTTTACTCAGTCTAAGCCAATTAGATAGGGGCATCTGTCATACCCTAAATTTGTCCTACACATTCATACTTTTCATTTGCACATTGATCTACCAGATATCATCCAAAAAAAAAATCCAACTAAAAAAAATTAAATAAAATGCACACGGTGAGATTTGAACTCACTACCTTTGGATTACAAAAACAAATTTGCTTCACCATTTCATCCATTCATGCACAGGTGATAAGCAAAGGAAAGAGAAATATTTTTTTAAAAAAAAGTTGGAAAAGCACTGGAAAATAAAAAAAATGGGGGTTTTGTCTCCACCAAGGATCGGACCATGGACATGATACATTTTGTGCGCTTGCTTCAACCACTGGGGTGGCGATACATCCATGTATTTGGCCACCCCAGTATTTACAAGTACCTTATTCTTTTTCATGGCTGGGCAAGTTTGAACACACAACATTGGCCATACGTGAAGAATGGGAAATTAAGCTAAACTCCACCATTTTTAGCGAAAACCAAAGCCTATCCTGGTTGTTTTAGCAAGGATTGATGTGGTATAGTTGGTTTTCACAATTTATGTGTGTGTTTTAAGATGAAAGTGAAAATGCAAGAGGAAAGCAAGTTTAGTTTTGTCATGGAACTTGTGTTAAACTTGGCCATATCCTAGAGGAGGAAAAGTGGATAAACCGCAAGTCTCATGAGGTTTTAATCAAGTGTGGATTTGCAATTTCTATTCTTCCAAAAAATGAAAAATATTCAAAAGCCCACTTATTAAAGGAAAGTACACAAAAAAAAATCATGATTCACCGAAGTTGTTAAGTTGTGACCTTTTCCTCAAAGAACACCAAGATTCTACACCAAAAATGAGATACATGAAATTTGAAATAAAAAGCCAAGATCACAGAGTTCATTTATTTTGTTCCAACCTAAAAGCTCTGAACCTTAGCAAACAAGCTCATTCACAGATGATAGTAACTGGCTTTGTTCCCACTATCTGTGTATCCAACTGTTCGTTTCAATTATACAGCAAATGTTCGAATATAAATTACGCGTTTAACGTGTTCGACAGAATGCCTCAACGAGATGTAATTTCTTGGAACACTATGATATTCGGTTATGCTGATATTGGAAACACGGGATTTGCGCAGCTTGTGTTTGATTCGATGTGCTACCTTTTACGACTCACGACCTCTATACAGAATCGCTTCATCTTGGAGTTTCGGTTATTCGGTACAACAGTAATGATTATGCAACACAAACAACTTCCAGCTCTACCTGGAGAAAACCGTGTTGGTGTTGCTCCATCTTCCTCAACAAATTCTGCAACCTGCACAATCAAATTAAGACAAAGAGCATAATTCAGTTTCCATCATACAAGCATGAGCCCCAACATTTCCCTCACTCTCAACTTCCACACCAGGCATAACCACACTTCTACTTCCCACAAACCCATCTTCCCCGATCTTAATCTCACCATACTTCACCATTCCACCTTCTTCCCCTTCATATATATGGCCAAACAACAATGTCTCTCTTCCCACACAGCCACCTCTCTCAATCTTCACCATTTCAGGATTCAACATTGCTCCATTGCTATCCATGTAAGTACCTCCATCAAGTTCAATCTTTGCACCCATCAATTTCATCCAAATCATAAATAAAAATGACCCATTTGTCATATCCATGAAGTAATCACCAACTAGGGTTCTTATAGCTTGCCATGTTGTGTCCATTATGATTCTTTTGCTCCATATTGGTATTGTCTCGCCGGTTTTTCTTTTTCCCACAAGAACCCTTTTTGCTATGATGCATGATAATGCAGCTGTGAAGCCTGAGAGGATCCAGAAGAATGGAAGTAGCCAATGAAGTGGGAGTTTCTTGGTATCCTTAAAATAAAGAACCATGTTCAGAGGAAGGAAAATGGATAGACCAATTACCATGTGAGGGAAAGCTGTTTGTAGAAATGGCTGAATGAAGAGTGCTGAGAATGTTTGATACCATGTTCTTGTTAAGGTTAATTTTGGTGGAGTTTTGTTTTTCAGTAATGGTTCTTTTTCAGGCAATGGTGGTGGTGGTGATGCCATTGGACAGCAGGACAAGTCAACCTTAACATTGGATTGTTGTACGAGGCTTCTCCAAGCTTCTGGGAGTGGTTGTCTGTTACGGACATGCTGACAGATCTCGTAGATTAATGAACGGCCGTGATCAATTGAAGCACTTTGTGTGTTGGAAGTGGCTGAAATTACATCCAATTCATTGCTTTTAAGATATGGATTGAACTCGAGCTTCTGTGATTCTTCAATTGAGAGATTCTCATTGATGTTTATCTCTCCAACATCAATGAAAGGGAATTGATTTTCATCCCATGGTTTAGAACAATCCAATGCAATCTCGCGGGCTTGTTCGTCGTCTGGAACTGGTCTTAGTTGAATTTGGAAAACATAAGAAACTCCATTGGAGGAACTAACACGGTTTTGAAAATCGTTAGCAAGGAAAAGCAAAGGACGTGAATCATTTTCGTCTCTAGGAATTGCACCTGTCTCGGGTGGAAGAATCCCTGTTGGGATAACTTTGCCTTTGTCTTCATTGATGCTTGTGTCATATGGCCTTAACTTGAATTTCACATACATTTGTTGTCCGTCTTCAAACCGCATGAGCCTGCAATAGTTTGAGTAGTAATGCAATTCGGCATATGAATCGGCATGTCTAAGGGAACTCCACACGGCTTCACGAACATGTGGAGCACCCTTTACCAGTTCTTCCCTTGCAGCAAGTCCACACACAAGCCAGCTGGCAAAATCTGAAAGTGTTCGAGCGTAAAATGCGTTTCCTGTTTTCAGTGTTAAGACGATGAGAGTAGGAGGAGGAGAATCAGAAGGCCCTGTAGCAGGTTCATCATCAGAAAGTATCCTCAACGCAGCACCACGTGCATCGATTCTTGCATCATCATCAGCACTCAAGCTATTACTATGTCTTACTAAGATAGGGTAGCTTTTCCCAGGGTGAAAAATCTTGTGCATTGGAACACCTTCAAGTTTGTTGTATATTTTCAATTGCCCTTTTCCACCAACGCCGATGCGATGAAAATATCTTGCTTTAGCATTCATAGTTGTTGCAGCTAAATTTGCAGCCAAATTTGCTACTATTTTCTTGTAGTCCATGTCCATCTCCTCAATTCTTTCATCAAAATTAGCACTTCCTGAGTTCCTCGTAGTGACTCGGGTTTGAGATCCAATGTAAACACTACCTTCATGGAGTATAGAGTTCATTGGAGCAACTGAAAGTGCACCTAGAATGACATTCTTTTCAACAAGAGAACCAGGGAGAATTAAGCTTTGACTACCTACAACTGAATTATCTTGAACCTCTATTTTTCCACAAGCATATCCATCGGAATAATTGAAACCAGTGATTATGCGACAAAAGTCACCGAGGTGAACACCATCACCAATTGACATTAGCTCAGGGTTTGAAACTGGATTGATGGCTCTAATGGAACAATGCTTGCCAATTTTGGCACCTAGAAGGCGTAAGTATACGCAGAAGGCTTTTGTTCCTGAGAGAAGCTTTGCAAATCGGATGTGGCAGGAAAGGGTCAAATGGTTTTGAAGCCAAGTTTTGAAGTGAGTTTGATTTTGACTTTTCAGTAAACGAGTCAAAGAACAGGTGAGAAAGGTGAGTATGAAACCAAGAAGCTCTTTCTCAAGCTGGCAACATTGTGGAACAGACAATTGTTCAAATTAGAGTAGTGTTAGCACATGTTGGAGAGACAAAAGCACTACAAGGTTATTCTTCTACTCTGAGGGTTTCTCAAAAGATCGGTTATTAGACTAAACCTGCAAAGAAATTAAATGTATCAGTAAAATTGTTGTGTTACCACAGTGAAAATCATGAGTAAATAACAGAAGATACAGTCAGCACAAACAGACGAAATTCAGAGACAAGAAAATAGGACAGCAGAGCCAGATTCACTAAAATGGAAAGACATGGTCTGGGCATCGGAAAGTGCTAGCAGAAATGATACACTATCATGATTCAAACATAAAAAACCCTAATCTCCCATCATATATATTTTGTTACCATTCATTCAGAAAGGAGGCTGGTAGAGAAAAAAGGAGAGAAACCCCTACCATTGCAGCAGCCACCCCAAACTCTTCACCAATTTCATCCTCATCATCCACCCATTCTTGCAGCAACCTTAACCTTCATTTCATTTCCCTCACCTTTGAACACCGTTTTCGAGCAGCTCATACTACCACCTCAACTTCAAACCCAACTCAACATCCATCTTCCTCATAAACTCACTGTAAACTTGGCAACAAGCATCCAAACCACAGCAGTACTTTCATCGAACACGTGGTGAGCGAGATTGTAGACCATCAGAAATCAAGCTGCTATCGTTCCGATAACCAACCATCCACCGTCGCACCGCCAAAAGAAGAACAGAAACGGAAGTGAAGGAGAAGAGTGAGAAGTCGAAACCAAGCAGAAGGAGTTTCGAATTTGAGGTAGTTCGACCTCTGTTCATTACGTTTTCTTGCTCGCCATTTTCGTTTTGATTTTGTGGTTTTGGAATCTGAGTGTGTTGCTTGCAAGTGCCACGGTTGTGCTCGTATATCCCCAATGCATACGTGTTTGTATCTTTCTGTTTGGTCATCAAAATCTAATGTCTTTTGTTTTCTGTTTCTATTATTTTTATTGAATCTCAAATGAAATGTTTAGAGTTTTATAACTTTATTTTGGTAGATTTAAGTTATAGATATATAAATTTTTTTTTCTAATATATTGTAAATATTCTAATATCTATTTGTAAATATTTTAATATTGATTTTGTAAATACTATATGTATATTACTTTAGATTTTCTATTTATTTTCTTTAAAGTTTTAAGAACCTTATCTTATTTATTTTAAGAGTTTTCTTATATATATTTAGAATGTCATTTCTCTTTTTGTTTGGTTAGAACTTTGTAAAGTATATTGTAGTTTTAAAAATTTTTATTTCCTTGTAAACGTTGGATCTGAGACCATTTCTCTTTCAACGCCTTTTCCTCCTAAAACTTCGGTCCCGTATCGAGTGTATCTCCGAAAACATTTTCAAACAAATTCTTGGTATTGGATTAAAGAGAGAAGATTGGGTGTAGACCCCTTCTTCTTCGAGTGTTGGGATGCCCACTGTAGTGAGGGTGGTTTCGACACTCGTCTTTCAATACGAAGACGTTTTCAGTCCCTCCTATCCTAAAAAAACCCTCGGCTTTGTATCAAGTCCCTTTTAAACCATCTTTTAAATCATATTCTTTGTATTGAATTAAACGAGGGGATTAAGTGTAGACTTTCTTCCTCTCCGAGTGTCGAGATGCTCACTGTAGTGTGGGTGGTTTAGACACTCGTCTTTCAATACGAAGACTTTTCCACCCCTTTTCCTCCTAAAACCTCGGTCCCGCACCGAGTGACTTCTCAAACCTTCCTTCCTAAAACCTCGGTCTCGTACCGAGTCCTTTTTCAAACCTTAATAATTTGATTTCTCTTTGTATCGAATTAAAAGAGGGGATTAAGTGTAGACTTTCTTCCTCTCCGAGTGTTGGGATGCCCACTGTAGTGAGGGTGGTCTCGATACTCGTATCTCGATACGAAGACGCGACTTTATCCACCATCTCGCTTTCACAACTTCATTCCGTAACATTTTCACACCTAAAACCTCGGTCCTGTACCGAGTGCATTTTCAAATCTTTTCATCACAAAAACTTGAATGGTCGTGGAGTGGTTAGGCGTAGGCCTTCTCCTATCCCGAGTGCTGACGTTTACCGTAGGGTTCTCTGTCGCAAAGCACTTACCATTCAAAACCAAAAACATCTTTAATAAGAGAACGAAGTTCTCTTTGCATTGAATTAAAGAGAGAGGATTGGGTGTAGACCTCTTCTTCTCCGAGCGTAGGGATGCCCACTGTAGTGAGGGTGGTTTCGACGCTCGTCTTTCAATATGAAGACGCCTCGTTCGCCACACCCTTTTATAACAAAAACTTTGAGATAAAGAATTGGGTACTACCCGTAGGGGTTACTATCCGAGGACCTGTCTCGCCCCCTAAAAAACAATCCAATCAATCAAACGTGACTTCTTGCCCCGCGTGGCGAAAACTAATCAATCTTTCAAAAGGATATGTTACGTCCGTTCTACCGCAAACAGGTAATGCCTAAGTCTCCAACGAGCGAGCAGCAATACACCTAACTGCTAGAATGCGCACGATAGCATCATCCATAAAAAACATCAACAAACCGTAGGTCGAACTACGGCTGCTCTGATTCTTTACTTCGTTCAAGTAAAGATACGTAGGCACAAGGGCCACAATCCTTGCCGAGCACATTCCCCCCTATATCTGTAGTTCCCCGAACTACGTCGACTCTGACTTTCTCACATCTGTTGAGAATACGTAGGCATAGGACTGCGAAGTCCTACCGAGTCCGTTCTTTCTCCTCTCCCCTCCGTTACCTCTCCTTCCCCGTTTCTAAACCCTTCTCTCTATCTTTTAGAACACTCTTTATAGCATAATATTTAAGCAAATATATTCACACATCGACAAACAAAAGGTTCCCATCGAGTACGATGGATGCGAGGGGTGCTAATACCTTCCCCTCGCATAACCGGCTTCCGAACCCGTTCTTGGTTGCGAGACCATCTTATCCATTTCTTTCTTAAGGTTTTCTCGATATTTTCCTTTCCCCTCATGGGATAAATAAAGTTCGGTGGCGACTCTTCTGTCCTTTCTTTTCGCCTCCCCGTCGTTGTGCGATGCATTTTTTGAGTAGCGACAATGTCTAGAAATGGAAAAATTACAAGTTATGAAAAAGATAGATATATTTATGACCTAAAAAGCACTTAAATAAAGAACAAAAGATGTTCTGTTTTCCCCCATTCGTCAGGCGAACAGGGGCCTTCGCCAGGTGAATCAAATGAAACCTGGCACTTCAAAGTGCCTCCAGCAAGCAAACCGCCCTTCTGAGTCATCGCGCATTCGCCAGGCGAAGGAATCACTCGCCAGGCTAACCTTCGCTGGCTTCACTCGCCAGGCGAAATTTATGTTGGTTTGCTACTGGAATATCCAAAGATCCTTCTCCAGCTCCTTCGCCAGGCGAATGGTAGCGAAGCTTCACTGGACCCATTCGCCAGGCGAACTTCATGCCCTTTTGGTATGGGAGTTTAATTTGAATTACTCGCCCTGGCTCGCCAGGCGAATGCTCTGATTTCCAGCTTCTTCCAGCAACTCTGATTTCGCCTAGTGAGCATGACAACATTTTGGTGGTTTGCATATTGTCTTGGTTTCCTTGCCCATTTCTTGTGTCTTACTCTTCACTTGTTTTGTGCCTAATTCCTGCACAATAACACACAAATCAAAGGTACCAAGAGCTTTTCACACTATATTGCAAACCAAACAAAACAAGAGTGGTTTTCTACACTTAATTGACGAAAATGAGTGAAAAATGACAACTTTTGGTAGATCAAATAAGTGAAATTTGGCATCTAACAACTCGCCTCAACTAACTTTTTGCTTGTCCTCAAGCAAAGTATGCCTCTCATTTCACAACAAGAGGATTTGCTTAAGACTAAGATTCACCCAAGAATGGATAAAATTGGCTCAAACACAAATGATGCAAGCAAGCCATGGTTTCAAATGTTTAGAATCAAACAATGCACAAGAACTAAGTTCTTAAAGCAAATATAAAGCCATGTATCAATCAACAACTATGTTTTTCATGAATGAATCACTCTATCTCTCCTCTTCGAATTAGGATTGAAGAAATTACGCGTTTGCAACTGCGGGGACAATTTCACTCAACTAACAAACAATGTCAATCAATTCAATTCATACAAAATATAACGATCAAAAGCAAAAATGGAAGCAAGAAGATCACTAAGGTCTTTAAGGTTGTAGCTTGGTCGTGTTTACAAACAAGGGACATTTCTAAGGCCATTGAAACGAAATTGTCGATGCAAAAGAAACATTCACCGAACATGTTATTTACACACCTCAACTTCATTCCATTTGTTTTTCGATTGCAAACTTTCCCAACTCTTATTTCACAACTTATTCTTTCACTATTTTTTTTTTCTTTTCCAAGCAAGCATTCTTTTTATTTTCTTTTTTTTTTCAAATTCACACTATTTTTTTTGGTGCTTGCTTGAATTTTTCAAAAATTGTAGCAACCTACTATCATCCTTTTTCATTCGCCCCAACTTAACTTTTACTCAACCCTCAAGTGAATGCTCTTAGCTTTTTATGGCAAAGAAGACAATTAAAACAAATTCAAGGGTTCAAGACAAATTTTAGAATCTCTCAAAATTAAGAATGAGATTCACATTGTTTAGGCTCAAAGGGGTTAATGAATTATCTCTACTCACGGGTAAGTTGCATTTGGAACTAGTTGTGCTCAATAAAAACAAGTGCCTTGATCATTTCTAATGCTTCCATAAATTCACAATGATAACAAGATAAAGCATGAATCATACGAATCAACAAAGTTTATCTGAAATCCAGCATTTAGTAAACAATGGAAGCTTTCTGACAAATTGTGGTTTTTGTTCTTAAGTGAAACAATCATTCAAACAAGTTGTCAAAAGAACAAATTTCATTTGCACAAAGACTTAAGTTCTTAAGCATTCTAAAATTCTAAATAAAGGAGACCATGTACCTTGACAATATTAACTTGTTTCATACTATCATCGCCATCCAAACTCGGTCGAAGCTTCATTGAATACTTTTATACCGATAGCAACCACTCTAGAAGGAGTTTTCGTCATTCCTGAACACACTAGAGAAAACATAAAAAGAAACAAATATATACAATATATACAAAGATTAAAAACATAGAACCGTTGCAGTGCACTTCAAAATCTCAACACCAATCCCCGGCAACGGCGCCATTTTATTGATGCGGTAAAGCAGCAAGCAAAAAATATTAAGTATCCAGTTTTGTCGTCTCCATAGGGATTAGTGCGATATGAACGCCGTTCAATGGCCTCTACATTTCTAAGCTTATTGTTCAAAAGTTTTGGTTTAAAAGGTTCAAGGAACCATAAATAAAGACAGAAAATATAAATTAAATACAAAAATATAAACGGAGCCTTGTTGGGATTGGATTTCATCAATTGATAACATATGCATTCTTCTGATCAAATTAAACACAACACAATCATTCATCTAATATCATCACGTATCACTCACGACAAAGCTTATCTCTAACACGGCGTCAAGAGAACAACCATGTTGTCTCATTGGTAATCTCTCACCTAACAAAAACACAACACAGAGCATTAAGATCTGATACTCACGCAAATGCTAAGCCTAAATCTATCTCTAGCATTTAGGACCTAACCAGTAATCATCCTAGATCCAGATCCGAAAATTATATCTCTATCACGATTCAAATCAACGATAAACAGATAAGCAAGGATAACACCCATATCGGATAAACGATTGTTTTGCATAAAACACAATGATCAGAATACGTACACACGCTTAACCCTTTTTGCATGTATTCATCTGATCCGCCAAATGTCGGTGGACATCGTTCTTCGTCACTATTATCACATACCCACACAATATCATATTGATCCTACTCATGCTACTCATGCTACTTAATCAACACAACACCAAAGAGGATAAAATAAATATCAACTTCAAAACCATGTCAAAAGTTTGTTCATTGATAGAAGAAGATCTAAGATCAAAGATGTGAAAAGGTTTAGTCAAGAACCACAAATACATAATCAAAGATAATCAATCAATAGAGAATCCAAACTAGTTCACAAACATAAATTAGATGAAATACATAAGGTATCAAAAGATTACAATCCAAACCCCAACAAGAGATCGAAGATCTTACCTCCTCCCTCTTAGGGTTTGTACTTCTCTCTCTAAAATAGATGAAAAGAAAATAAGTTCTGATGTCTAGAAATGGAAAAATTACAAGTTATGAAAAAGATAGATATATTTATGACCTAAAAAGTACTTAAATAAAGAACAAAAGATGTTCTGTTTTCCCCCATTCGCCAGGCAAACAGGGGCCTTCGCCAGGCGAATCAAATGAAACCTGGCACTTCAAAGTGCCTCCAGCAAGCAAACCGCCCTTCTGAGTCATCGCGCCTTCTCCAGGCGAAGGAATCATTCGCCAGGCTAACCTTCGCTGGCTTCACTCACCAGGCGAAATTTATGTTGGTTTGCTAGTGGAATATCCAAAGATCCTTCTCCAGTTCCTTCGCCAGGCGAATGGTAGCGAAGCTTCGCTGGACCCATTCGCCAGGCAAACTTCATGCCCTTTTGGTCTGGGAGTTTAATTTGAATTACTCGCCCTGGCTCGCCAGGCGAACATTTGCTGGCACTCGCTGAGCTTCGCCAGGCGAATGCTCTGATTTCCAACTTCTTCCAGCAGCTCTAATTTCTCCTAGTGAGCATGATAACATTTTGGTGGTTTGCATATTGTCTTAGTTTCCTTGCCCATTTCTTGTGTCTTACTCTTCACTTGTTTTGTGCCTAATTCCTGCACAATAACACACAAATCAAAGGTACCAAGAGCTTTTCACACTATATTGCAAACCAAACAAAACAAGAGTGGTTTTCTACACTTAATTGACGAAAATGAGTGAAAAATGCCAACTTTTGATAGATCAAATAAGTGAAATTTGGCATCTAACAGAGTCATACTTCTACTATTCCGATTGAGAATTTTTGCCTAATTTGTTATATGTTGAATGAGAGGGAAATTGATATAGCAAGGATCATTTCTAATGAGATCTGTGCTATCGCCTTTAGTGGTCATCGGTTAGGTACCAAGACATTAGTTATTCTTGCTCTCCTAGGACTCATCATGGGGTTGTGCGCTTAGGCGGGTGTTCTGATACCTGACATGGTTCATAAGACCATCGACAATATTTTAAATGATGCTTATATTGAGAGCCATTGTATGCCCATAGTGGATGCGCCCAGAGATTCGTAACCAGTAGCTCCATTATAGCCAGCAACCCCTCCGGTTTGACATGAGTATGATACGAGGGTCGCATGTATGTATACTTAGGACATGCCCCTTGCTCATAAGAGAGTTTTAAATCCCTTAACTTTTCTTTACACATGTTGCAACTTCAGATCAGAGAGCCACATGTAGATCATGCATTTCCCACTGATGAGGAGTTTGATGATTTCATTAATTGGCATGAGGACATACCATTTTATTTTAGGAAGCCAAAAATACCTAAGGCAGATGCGGCCCAATATGCTACTGATGATGATAGTGGCGAGATCATTTGAGAGGAGGCCACTAGTGAGGAGGATTGATGGAGTGATGGTTTGAGTATTCTTAGTTTTATTTAGTTTTTATGTTGATTATGTTGTACCATGTTAGTTCTTGTTGTTTCAAAACTTTTATGCACTTTGGATTTCTTTTGTGCCATCCTTTTTAGGATGAGGATTTGAAAACTCATGTTGGTGCACCATGTTTTAGGTGTTTATGTTTAATGTTTAATACCATGTGGTTTATGTTTGATATTAAGTTATTATTTCTTTATTTTGTGTAGTTAGTTAGTTACTAGTTTAGAAGAATTTTTTTGTGTGTTGTTTGTTCCTAAGTTTCAAGAACTTGAATGAATCTTGCGAACATGTCAATATCGAATGAATCAACATACAATTGAGTGGTAATGATATTCTTAAATAGAGGCAATTTCAAGGTACATGTTTATCGCTTTCTAAACTTAGCATGAATATGAAACTTGTGATTTATGCACACCATCATACCATTAATTCTTTTGAAATGCATGTTCAAATGTGAATCACTTAGAACATAAACTTGTTTGAGGAAGCTTCCATTGTTTACTATATGCGGGAGAAAAACATCTTTGTTTTAGCTTGATCTTATTATGTTTAATCATGCATGTGTGTTGATTTGTGTGAAAGTAAGAAAAGGATCAAGGCAATTTTTGAAATTGAGTAAAACCACTTGAACAAAAAGAATATTCAATCTACCTTTTGAGCGAGTGATTATTTGTTAACCCCTTTGAGCTTTTCTATCAAGATCCTTGTGGATGAGTCAATTGTGTAAACATTGTTCATAATAATAATTTAATCATTAAATTTTAGAATGGATCTTAGTTTTTGTGACACCTTTGAACCTCAACCATAAAGTGTGGTTGCTTTTGTGTTTCCTTGCCTTACTTGTGTGAGAGCATTCTTGTCACCATATTGGATTGTATTCAAAGTTGGGAAGAAAGAGGTAAGTTGATGCGTTGTGAAAAAGAAAGTGGTAGAAAAAAAGAGAATAGAGAAAAGAGAAGAAAAAAAGCAATGAAAATAAGAGTTCGAAAAAGAAAGAAAAAAGGGCATGAAATATGCCAACAATTGAACTCAAGGTTGGAATTTTGAAAAAGAAAATAAAACAAGAGGGTTAAGGTTTTAGATTGTGTACGAATGTGTGGAGTTAATGCTCTCATAGGATTAAGCATTTTAGTTTCAATTACTTTGATAAATGACCCTTCCTTGTAACCCAAGTCATATTACAATCTTTGAAAGTTCTTGTGATTCTTGTTTTTGTATTGATTAATGTGTGTGTTTGATGAATGCATAATTCAATCCAGATGTTTGCAGGATTGTTTGGCGAGAGAAAAAACCTCATGCATTTCTCATCAAAGGATAAATGTGTGTTTAGGTGTGATTCATATTTTGAGTGTATATTGCTTTCGAATGTTTGATTTGTGTTGTGCGCTTAGCAATTATTTCATCCTCATGGTTTTCTTAGAGTAGTGGTAAGTTTTATCTTGTTTTTGCTTTTACGTTTGAACCATGAAATTATTGTTGTCCTAAAAACTTGTTGGTTTCAATTTCTTGCTTGTTGGTTTGGGTTTTCTTTGTGTTTGTCAAACTTTTATTTAGGGACAGACAAAATCCTAAGTTATGGAGAGTTGTTAAGAGCCAAATTGTGTATATAATTGATAGTATTTTATGGTCCTTTACAATCAATTTCATGTTAAAGTAGTGATAAAATCATAGTTTTGGTGTAAATAAGTAAATTTAAGCTTATTCTTGTAAATAACTTGTTGAATGATCAAATTGGTGAATTTTTGTAGTTTTTAGCACTTGAATGGATGCTTGGAGCCTATGGAGGAAGAAATGTAATTGGAATCGAGATTTTGATGAACTTTTCGAGCCAGCCTGCGCTTAGCCTAATCTGCAGTGCGGTTTCACACTTAGCCCGATTTACAGTGCAGTTTTTTATCAGAGGCAGTAGCTAAGGGTGCCAAACCGCGCTTATCCCGGTCCATCGCGCTATACGCGCTTTTTGGGATTTTTCCAATAATGTTACTGACCGTGCTAAGCGAGCTCTGCATGGGCTTAGCGCGGTGGCACATGATGGAACTTGTATAAAAGGCAACTTTATAAATATTTTCAAAACACACAATCCCATTTTTAGATTTTGTTAAGATATTTTAGGTCAAAAAGCTCTAGAACTCCAAAAAGGATAAAAATCAAAGCTTTGGAGCATCAATCCTCGATCTTTTGACTTTGATGCTAGTATAGCTTTCTTTCTTACTTGTTGCTTAAGCTACCATGGTGATGGATAGATAAACTCTTTTGTATCAATGGTAGATGTACTCTTTCTCAAGCTTGTATGTATTTTTTTAAAATCTTTTATATGTGAACAAGTTGATGATCAATGTATGATGAATATCTTTACTCTTAATGATATATATTTTATTTGAATCACTATTGAAATGTATTTTTTAAACCTTGACCTAAGTTATTTATTTATAAAAGAACAAACTCTAGATATAGATTTGTGAGTTGATATTCACTTTGTGCCGATCTTTAAGTTTATTGTATTGATTGTTAGCATGAGACATCATCTAGTGATTAATACAGTAATACTCACAAAATCGCTTTAGACATAAACAATATTGAGAGGATACATGATTATATTGATCGAAAACAAATTCACACGCTTGATTGATAAAATGCATGCAAGTTAGGTTGATGAAATCTATTCTTGATATGTAATTTTAAATAAACATCTTTCAAATTTTAATCTTTGCTACAAAACACTTGTGATATTTATGATACCAAATAAAACTCTTATGAAACCCTTACTTAAAACTCTTTAAACTGTAGAACGGTAGTGATATCACGATAATCCCTATGGAGACGATAAAATTATTACCCACCTACTATACTTTCAACAACATGGTTATATTTGACATCTGACGCCAGGTCATTGTCATCCATATCAACGCAAGCTACCAGCTCCTTGTTACTTTTGTTTACTATGGCTTTCTCATCCTTCAACTGTTCGACTTGTCAAATCCTATATGCTAGTTGGACCATATCCCTTAGATATTGTGCAATTTCTTTATAGTAGAATACTCTAAGCCCCCAATGACCATCTCGACTACTTCGTGCTCAGGCACTCGGGTAAAACACCTTGTTTTTAAAAATCGAAACCTATTTAGGTAATCATCGATCATTCCAACGAACTTTTGCTTAACGCTCGACAATTCTTTCAGGCTAATTTTAGATTGACCCATATAGAATTTCTCATGGAACAATCTTTCTAAATAAGTCCAATCATTTATAGAATACACATGGAGCATTGTAAACCACGTAAAAAAGTTTTTGTAAGAGAACTAAGGAAATATCTCATCCTTAGGTTTTCATTATTCGCAATGTCTCACGCTTCAGTCAAACATCGTACAATGTGGTGGAATGTAGACTCATTTATATTGCCACCAAATTTGGTAAACTTAGGAACTTTCCATCCTCTTGGGAGTTCTGTTTGCAATACGTACTCCGATGACGGAGACGTATAACTTGGCCTTTACAAGCCCGTGTTCACACGATTCTGCGTCATTACTCTTTCGACTATGGCTGCAATATTATTCTCTCCTACCAGACTTGATGGATCACTTGGTCGGTGTCCTAATTTTGATTAACTACTAATACTTGAGGGCGGTCGACTTCTCTGGGCCTTTCTTTTTCGACTACATGGGGCAAAAAAATTTGGCCGTGACTAACTGTGTTTTCTTCAAGGAATGTTCCTTCTTATGAATTGGCCTAGCCAGTTGGGGTTGTACAATTGGTTGAACTTGCGCTAGAGGGGCGCCAAGGAAGTCAGCAATTAGATTCATTTGAGTTGCCAATTGCTGGTAACTTTGATTCGTATTTTGAATCAAAGGGTTAAATATAGTACCCATTTGTCAGGTAAAAATATTAACAATATCATGGTTACTTTCGTCCATTTTGTTAGTTATGTGATTGGCAGCTATTTTGGTAAAACTTGGTGTTATCACTGTCGTACCTCGAAAAATACGATCCCCGCGATGGACGCGGAAAAAACGTTCGAACAGAGTCGCCACCGAACTTTATTCATTCCAAGGATGGAATAGGAAAATATCGATAAAACCTTTAAGGAGATAAGAACATGGTCATCGCAACCAATATTCTTGGTTCGGGAGTCGACTACATGAGGGGAAGGTATTAGCACCCCTCATGTCCGTTGTACTCAACGGGAACCTCTTGATCGATTCGAGAGTAAAGTTAGCTACGCTTGTTAGTTTTCTTCTAAGGTTTCTCCTATAGGGGGAATGAGTGGTTTTAAGATAGGGTGCTCGCCAAGGATTGGGGCCCTTGTGCCTACGTATCTTCACTTGTAGGAAGTGGAAAATCAGAGCATTCGTAGTTCGTGGGACTACGAGAAAAAAGGGGGATTGTGCTCGCCAAGATCATCGCAATCTTGTGCCTACGTATTCTCATTGATAAATGAGAAATCAGAGCAGCCGTAGTTCGGCTAACTACGGGAAAAGGTATGGTAAGAGAACGAGTGTTTAGGTCACATTCTAACTGCTAAACATTGGTTTGTCTGCTCGCTAGGGGAGGCTGAAGCACGAGTTTATATGCGCGGAAGAAGGGACTAAACAATGTTCTTGGTAAAAGGTGTATTGAATCGAACGAGAGTTTAAGTCGCATTCTAACTGCTAAACGTTGGCTTGTCTGCTCGCTAGGGGAGGCTGAAGCACTAGTTTGTTATGCGCAGAAGAATGGACTAAACAATGTTCTTTAGGAAAAGGTGTTTGGATTAGAAATCGCACGAGGGCGAGGAATTTAGTGTTTGAAAAGCTTCAATCGCACGGGGGCGAGAAAAGAGTTGGAATGACTGAACATGTATTTAGGGTTTCGATCGCGCGGGGGCGAGAAAGAGGAGTTTGGTTAGGTTATTTGATGGAGAATGACGACTATTCGATAAACGAGACATCGGCCTCGTAATCAAATAGTAGGGATATCGTTGGAATGCTAGATCCCAACGACATCTTTTTCATTCCATTAATTATGAAATAGTGTTTGTTGGACAGTG
Source organism: Lathyrus sativus (assembly GCA_963859935.3). NCBI lineage: Eukaryota > Viridiplantae > Streptophyta > Magnoliopsida > Fabales > Fabaceae > Lathyrus > Lathyrus sativus. The sequence goes on along the minus strand of OZ012739.1, from coordinate 614,499,694 downwards.
GAAGTACTTGTCCAAATAATTATGAAAAGTGTTTTAGGAACGAAAGTTCGAGTGACACGCTAACCGAGGCGTACACCTCAATAGTTGTCACTCTCGAATTCAAGGAATGCACGACTCCAAGAACTCGATACTTTCGTAATTTAATTAAGAAAAAATGGTTTGAAAATATTAGCGGAGGTAGATTAAACTAGGGTAGGCATATGGCTAGGATTAGGGTTTGTCTACTGTGAAAGGTTTAAACAATGTTGGGGAGTTTTAGCGATGAAAGACGAAATGACCACAACTCAAGGCGTGCACCTCGAGAGCGGTCGCTTAAGGATCCAGGGAGTGCTAGACTCCAAGGATCCACCACTTTCATTATTTGAAAGCTTAGACTTAATTTAAAAACTATATAAATCGGGGTGAACAATTACTTTAATCATTTTTGAGGTAGAAAGAAAAAGAAAATTATTCTAACAATTTAAAATGAATTTAAAATCATATAATTTCATTTAATCTATAAATAAGCAAATAATTAAATATTAAAATTAAAACCACACATTAATATTTTTTAGATTAATATTGTGTAAATTAAATTCTATTAAGATTAATATCCTATTTGTTAAAATGAATGAAAAAAAAATCAGTGGCTATTAATGCAAAAAGTTACAGTTAATCTCTATTAATCTCTCTCCCTGCACCAACGATGTGCCCTCCCCTTTTAAAAAAAGAATTAATAAAAAAATAAAAAAAAATGGAACCGCCCAGAAACGGAACGCAAGGTTATCTACAACCTTTTATTTCTCCAAGGAACAAACACTTCATCTCCTCAATCTTCGAACCTCACTCTCTGAAACTCAGAAACTTCTTCTCCTTGAAACCTAGTCCTAATCCAAACGTGAAATCCCTAACCCTAACTATATCCCCTCTCTCCGAACCTCTCTCTTGAAGCTCAAACATTTTCTATGTTCTAACCACAATTTTCATTTTAAACCAAAATTCAACATGAATCAAACTATCATCGTAACACACATCAAAATACTAAACAAGAAGCTCAAGAACCCTAATACCAAATCAAGGATTTGCATCAAATTAGTAGGTGATTTCAAGAGGATTTTAGTTCAACATGACGCGGGAACAATTTAAATGGAAGAAAGGAGAAGAATAATACCAATCTGAAGCTTTGTGCGCTTTTCTGATTTCGATAACTCTCACGGTAAGCCTTAATGTTCTTCCTGTAGCTCTGCTCTTATTTGGACTTTCTCTACCTTTTTCTTGCTTTTGTGTTGTTTCCGTTCTTGCTGAAAATGTCTTGTTATGAAGGTGTGTGAGTATGGTTAAGCTCACCTTGCACAGAGCTTTGATGTCAGCTCTGAGGAGGTTTGGGAAAAGAGCTTTAGGAAAGGTTAGGAATTGATTTTGACAGGGTAACGTTAGGGTTTTTCTCCTCTCCTCTTGAGCTAATAATTGGTTCTATTTATAGGAGGATTCTGGGCATTCTCATACGTGTGAGTTTTGGAGAAATTTTGAGGAATATTCCTCCAAGTGTGTGAGGTTGTGAGCTGCAGACCTGCAATGCCGTTAGAGAGGTTTTTGCGCAAGGATTTTGTGGGGGGACCAAGGTGATAGTGACTTCTTCTTTGTCTGTAGTGTTTTAAAAAAATATCTGATTTTACCCTAGGGTAATTTGTGATTTCTGTGTTTTTACTGTGGTGAAGTTATTTCTAATGTAATAGTTGAATTAAGTTGTCCTCTGCTGACTCTTTCTAATTTTGTTCATAACAGAAAGTCATTCCATTAGATTTCCCGCTGAGAACTTGGTGTATCTCCCTTCATTTGTTGCCTTAGTTTGGACCATCCGAGGCAATATCAAAGATTCAAGATGTTGTTCCCACGTCAGACCACAAGAAGTATTTGGTGATTTGAAGGTGTGCACAGATTGATGAGAATTAGGTGAAAACAAAAACTTGATGCAATTTGTAACATTAGCAATCAACAATACCTTTGTAGAATGAAACTTTTTAAATGAACAATTTGGAACTTGGTATCTTGGCATGTGATTTGTTTTGTTCTTCTACTCTTCTTTAGCAAGACACAAGGATGCGAATGGCCCATGAGGGTGGTGGTAAAATGAATGATGCAGCTTGGCTATTACGCGAGAAGATGTCATGACCTCAGTTTGAAGGTAAAGAATCCTTTAAAGTCATTTGAATCACTTGCCATTTTGAGTACACTCATCCATTATTCTTGGTTCACCCTTATAGATCATGTGATGACAGTACAGACATTATGGAGATGAAGGCAATTGAAGGATGATGATGACCTTGGAACAAGATCTTGGCGGGACTGAAGTTCACTCTATTAGGTACAGGCTTGCTAACAGAAGTATGTAATTACTGGGCTTTGAATCCATGTTATTCTTCTTGATCATGTAACTTATAACTTTGAAGCTCAAATGATATTACCATGAATCCTGGACCAACCATAGCTTCTTTTAAAACAAATCAAATGAAATCATGAAACTTGTCTTTTATTCTACAACTTCATTCTGGCATGTTTATTCCGTTTGGCATTATCCTTATGTTGCCTTTGTCTACTGCAGCTATGAAAGCGTCGTGAAGCTCAGGGGGTACCTGTGGAGCTACCACTGTCTTGAAATACTTTACCAGTTCACCATTGGAAATATATGGAACCTTCTGACCAAGAATATCAATCAGGCAGCGAATTTCTGTGCTGCTTACGGGATAGAGCAAAACCGGTGAAGGATCTCACAGTATGACATGAACATGATCTGTACATGGAAATTCATAGTTTTCCAAAATTAAGCCAACAAAAACCCATGCTTGATAAATGCTTCTCATCTGCTGCAATTGTTCTGCGCCTGGCGTGAATTCACTAGTTTTGCAGGTGGTGGAAACGTGAGGTAACATAGGTTTCGCTGAGGAGGGACGAAGAACTGGTGGAACTCATAAGCTGTTGTATTTTGTTTGTTCTTGATTTTCGTAAGTTATGATGGTGACTCGAAGATGAAGTGGAAAGCTGGAAAGCTTGGCAGTGTGAAGCCGAAGATTATCAATTAATTTGAAAGATGCACAATGAAGACAACAACCAGGAAGTGTAAGTTTCAGGTACTCCACTATCTTCTTCGAATAAACTATGTTCTCATATTTGCACCTTCATCTTGTTCTATGTGTGTGTTGCCGTTCTCGAATATTTTCTCTGTTACTTTCTTACATCGTCGTTGCAGTATTATGATTTCTAGTGTGAATCTAGTGTTGACGCGGTTCTATATATGGGAGATCATTGTGAGGTACACTGATGATATCGTTGTGAATGGTTGCAGGTTGTGACGGGAGATTTAAATTTAGAAGGTTGAAGTTCCACAAGAACGGAGAAATGAAGTTGGTTTCTGAAAAATAAAAGAAGAAGATTTGTGAAGTTTTCAGACAGAAGAATGAAAACGTGAGGAGTTTTTTATTGAAGAATAGATGACGGCTGGAGCAGCGAATGAAGAAGATGTTGTTGGTTTTGAGAGAAACTTCTATGGAGTTCATGGTTTTGAATGGATGATCATTGTGATTGAAGAACATTATTCATTTGGACCATGCTCTGTGAATTAAGAAGTTGAGTCAGAACTTAACTCTGTGGCAGAGTTTGATTTGCCAAGTTCTGTCTAGAATGTTGAGTAATATTACTCAATTGATGCTCAAGTTGTGCGACTGTTCCCAATCCATTAGATGCGGATGGTGGCGTGTGAACTGGAGCAGTGAGAGCTACATTGTTTGACTGAGAGATTTGTTGAGCATTAATTGATGAGCAACATTCTTAAATGGGCGTGGTGCTGTAGCATGGACTTAGGATGAATTGCTATTATAGAATGTAACCTTGAGATCAGATTGAATCTTTATGAAACTAGTAGCCTTAGGTAGTTTTATGACTTGCAACATGAAGTTGAGCTTAATGAAGAACCTTTCTTACCTTAAATTGAATAGCTTGATCGAATATATTTGAAGCAAATTGATCCTTGAATGTTCATGACTTTAATTACATCTCTAAAAGTTATTATTACTTGTGAACTCAAAGAGAATATTCTTGACATGCCGTGACCAAAATAACATTACCATGTAACATACTTTGGACAAAATTTTATCTTGAACACAAACTTGGGTTTTGAAGTTATGACTTAAAAAGCAACTTAATCAACCAACATTATTTTAGAAACACTTGCAATTTTAATTGTGCTCTTTAGCGCATTCGGATCAAAAGACGAACATGCCTTGAGAATGAATGATCCTCTCCTTGAATAAATTTACAACTAGTCTAACCAAATTTTAACTTGATCAATCCCAAAACCTTGGGATCAATTTCAGAGTATGTCTCAAAAGAAATTAAAGATAAACTTGTAGTAGGATTCAAACCACTTGAGAACCAATAATTATGTCTTGAAATGGGTCCAAATGTATAGCCTATGCCAATGATTATATCATAGTTGTTTGACCATATCATATATGTCTGATCGTGATAACGAGGCCACATATGAGTTTGGGTATAAGGGGCTGGAGGCGCGCTCTTTCCACAAGAATTCAACAAAAGAAGCCAGGGATTACAACCACAATGTGTACACACATGGTCTTTATGAAGAAGTCTCAGCTAGTCATAGCCAGAAGTCGTGAAGCAGTAAGACATTCATTAAATACCGAAGTAGGACAAATTTGGGGTATGACAATCACAAGATGTCCTATAGGATGTCTTGACATGTGATCCTAACATTCTACAGGTGGTTCCTTTTAATGTTGCAGGGTTTAGTTCATGATGTCAAGTATGATGTCCTGACATATGTTTACAAAACATTCAGTCAGAATGTTATGTTATGTCTGTTGCGTTTTGTGCAACCTTTTGGGCTTTTCTGGTAACAGATTTTTGCTGGTGCAAATCAACGTGGAAAACTTCTTTAATCAACAGAGTTTCTGATGTATAATTCATGGAGTAATTGTGGAATATTTTTTCCTATTTTCATGCATAAAATCTTGAGAATATTTGGAGTTTGATTTGATTTGATTTGATCAAATCTGATTTGGTTCTATTTCTGTCGTTAATTATGAAAAGATTTGAAGAATTATCTAATTTGATTTTATCAAATCAGAGTTATTTTTTGCTAATGCCCAAGCCCATACAAAGTGTTTCTATATAAAGAATTTACACTCCTATTTGAAGATTAGAGAAGCTAGGATTGAGAGTGTGCATTGCTTAAGGAATAGGATTTTGCCTTCTTGTGTTTTTGTTATTTGTGAGCCATTCATTCATCACTTTGATGTGTGAATTGGACTGAGTTCTTTGAGTTGTAAATTGTCCACTCTAAGCTTTTAAGCATGAGTGCATTGTTCTTGATTAAATCTTTTAAGCAGGATCAAGTGTTATCCTTGAAGCGTGTCTTCTACTTTTTAATCTTCTGTTTTTATCACTGCTGTGATTGAGGGAGAGTGAGAGGTGTCTCTTATCTGAGAGTGTCTTAGGTTGAAACTACACAGGTAGAGATTAGGTGCGAAGATTCTAAACTAGAGAGAGTTTGCTGAGAATTTTCAAACTAATTATGTTTAGTAAATTTCCTTCCTGGCTTGGTAGCCCCCAAACGTAGGTGTGTTTGCACCGAACTGGGTTAACAATTGCTTGTGTCTCTTTAGAACTGTTAACTGCATTTTATCTTGTTCATATATATTGGTAAATGTTCAGATATTAGTGTCGTGACATCTTTTTCGACATCTCATATCTGATACCAGAATTTCACATTTGTTGTCTCATTGCCATCACATAATTTATGGTGAGTGTTGGCATCACTTGGGAACCGAATCCCATCCCTAATTGGGTTTGCATGGTTAACTAGGATTACCTATGGCCGATCTTGATTCCAATAGTGATGAATATGCATTCGCAACATTGTTAGCCAATGTCGAAACATTCGTATGCAAGTTTACCATCATTGATGTTGGCATACCATAAGGTTATTCACGCCCAAACATAGGCATGGTGAAACTTGTGGCAAAATACCTAAAATCACTTGCCATAGTTGGTATAGGAGTCACTGTGTGACTGTGTCATTAAGGGGAAAATTTTTCCCTTCTTGCGCAATCGACGATACGACCTTCGTTGACTGTATGGTCGTCGTGTTGGCTATGAAGGCGATCGGTTCAGTCGAACTTGCAACAATTATGCATGCCCTAATGTTGTTGGATGGTTTCTCTCCATTATTGTTGTTATTATTTCTGGGATTAACCATTCTTCTAACGTATCTCCTCGTTGGTTTTCTAACGTCTTTTTTTATTATCTTACCACTCCTCAATCTCATGCACACTCACAAATTTGAGAAGTTTCTTAAATTAAGAACTTATGCAAAAAAAGTTAAAATATAAATTTTCATACAAAAAGGTCCCACCTGGTGTACCAATTTGTTTACTGTGAAATTTAGTAAATAAAAACAAGTTTGATTTCACTTAAGGGATTAACCTCGAAAAAATATCAAGACATATTGTGTGAAAATTATAAGTTTGAAACATGTTAACATTGAAGTCGAAAATAAAGGAAACTTAAAAGAGCGACTGAAACCAAATTCAATGCAATAAATGGCTTGAAAGTAAAGACTTTAATTTATAAAATGGAACACATATATACATTCTTATGACTTCTTTTCTCATAAACACACAAATACTTTGAGTTTACAGAATTTGTGTACAATTGTGGACCCATAAAACTACAAGTGAACACCACGTATATATTAGTCCTAACTTAACTGTCTGCAACGGTCAAGCAAATCATCCCACGCCTTCGTCTCTATGCAACCTTCATCTTCGGCACGCTTCCACGTGTTCTCAAATAGTTGTCTAGTCTTATCCATTCACACTTCATTCGAGCACGTGGAGTAAACAATTTTTTATACTCTAAATTTTACTAAGTCCCAAAACTAACAAAATCCTTGATCTTTAACTAACTGGCTGAGATTCCGACCAAGGTCATCAGTGTCATTTGATGGAAATGTCTTGAATGTTAATCCTGACTTCATGGTTGAATAACCATTTCAACCTAAACTAAAAAAAAACTGAGTCGAACAATCTTTAACATCATTAAATCTTAATAAAGGGTAAGAGGACTCAGAGACCTTAGTAGATATATTATGCAGTATGGTGGTTAAGACTTGTCCACAACGGCGAGAAACCTTGTCTAGTGTTATTTTAAGGTGGTTTAGATGACCTTCTCACGTGAGGTGAGAGGATGTGTATATGAATTGTGTGCTTAGGTGTAAGCGTATATGAGAATGTGATAAGTATGGCTTAAGATTTGTCCTCTCCCCCAACGGAGGAGGAATATTTATAGAGGCCTTTTAAACCAAGGGTTTGAGTAACTCTAAGGGACGAGAACCACTCCCTTCCGATCAGGAGAAATTGTTGACCACCTAACCTTTAAGAAATAGTGAGGGGCTCCCTCTCCTTTAACTAACGACATTACACACGTCATCAGTGTCAAAGACACATCCTGAGGGTATCACCCAGGCGATAGTGCTTTTGGACGAAAGCACCCTAATTTAGGACACTCACAAATTTAACACTACATCATGCAATCTTGACCTCTCAACTATCTCTCATCGTCAGATCTAATCAAACGATAATCCACACATTGTGTCAGGTTCAACAATAGTAGTTTTAATCGCTCACCATATATAAGCTCTACACTGATCTATTTAAGATATTTTTTTTTCTTTCACTATAAATCGTTTCTTAAATACTTCGAAGACTTAAATATTGAAATATTTCTATCTTTTTCCACCATATCAAATTCCCTCACCACCACACCAAAAGATCTCGCTAGAATCTGGTTCCTTATTCCATGTCAAAACATCTATGCTTTTAGATTTTAATGTGTGGATAACCTTGGATTGTACATTTACGATTCATGACAATTTGATATAGATTAAAATGTGATATAGGACAACATAAAAATTATAAAGTTAAACCTTGGACTCTCATTCTCCCATAAAATATCTATAAACATGGCCTACTCATAAACTCATAAACTCAAAAAAATATCTACATAGTGTGATTCTTCATAACCTAACAGCAAGGGGAAAATGGCTTTTTTTTAATAGAATGAAAAACAACATAATTTAATAAATGGGAAATTGCACTACTGAGTCTTTTAAAAATGCAAAACCAAACTATAAATCAGAACAAATCCAAGTAAAAAAATAAGTTCATTTCAACTCTAGTCAGTTGGACTTGCACGTGGTAGACTTGTAATTACACAGCAAATCCATGGATAGAAAGTAATTAATCAATTGAAATAGATGTTGGTGATTAAGATAGTGACGTTTTCACAAATAAAGTGAAAACAATGCAACTCATTTTTTCGTCCATCAGTTTATCCTTTCACTAGATAGTTCATGAAAAGACTTTTGAGCACGTGGCTGTTTATTCTCACGCCAACTGTCAAAGTCAACAAGCCACCTAAAGACAAAACCAACCAGCTAAGCATCATGTCGTTACGGATGGTTTCCTTGTCCACGCATTTTTTTATTTGTTTTTTTTCACATAACAGTATTAAAAATAGTACTACAACAATACAGTAAATTTGAATTTTTTTTATTTTAAAACAAATGAATCAATGCCACAATTCACAACACCAATACAAAGCTGGTGCACCAATCCAAAGAAAATACAAAAACCATAACTCTTCAAAAACAAAAACAACCTAATCACAACCAAGACGGAACCCAACCCAAAACAACAGAATACTGCAACCAAATCAGAGAACCAACCAGACGATAAGCCAAAAGGGTGCACTAGCTAGCATGGTAATTTGAATCTGATGCAGAAATCTGATTTTACACAGCTGTACAGTTTTATTGGCTGATTTTATTTGCAATCTGATCATGACCATGATGGGTCGGAAAAAATAACTTTAATTTTTATTTTATGCCAAACTTAACACAGACCGACTGATCTTAATCGGCGAGACTGCATTTGCAGGATTTTCTGACTGCAGCGAATCTTGATCCCAGAGACACAGGCACACAGGTGAAACGTCGCTAAGAACAAGTCATTAGAACAAGAATGATAATACCAACAAGAATGACAATACCGCTAAAAAACGGCTATGATTTTGGAAAGCACACCATTGTTATCACTGTCAATTTACAAAACATCATGTTCTGTTATATGAGTTCCAACGTACTACTACACATATTCAAGGCATAACAATAAATTGATAAGAATTTGTATTATTTATTCTACTACTAATAAAGCACTTCATCAACTCAAATTTATAGTTAATAAAAGAAGATCATCTAATAAAATAACTAAATATAAACAATCTTAGGAGACCTAAAGAAAAATCGTCAAATTTTATAGGTTGCCGATTCTGAGCATTGCCAATTCCCTCAAAGCAGTCAGCTGCAAAATTTCTTTCTCCGAGGATGCAAACTTGTTACTGCAAATACAATAAATAACTTTGCTTAATAGTAGTTTCAATTTCAACAACTGAGAAGTGCTGCTCTAGTTGTTTAGGCTAGTCTGGAGTTAACTAAAGATGATTAAGTTAGCACTTATAATCTAGTTGTTTAGGCTAGTCTGGAGTTAACTAAAGATGATTAAGTTAGCACTTATAAACTATGATATGTCTAAAGTCACACAGATGACAGATATGTATGTATCTTTGATTATTGAAACAATCGTTCACATCCATAAGACTATAACTTCTATTCCCAAAAGACAAGAGAACCAAAAAAAGTATTGTCAGTGCAACAATTACCTTGTGAATTTGCTTAAGCGGAAGTCTTAGTTTGGCAAAAACTACATTAAACTTCCAAACACGGTAAAATTGCATATCTGCTCAAATGTTGTTAAAAAATTTAACATACTCTATTCATCATTTTGGTTAGTACTTTAAAGAACAAAGTGTCTGGCCACAATAAACCCCAAATGGATCAAAATGCCGTTGGCATGATTGGGTTTAGAAATGAAAATGAAGCTGATATAGCTGTCAAATTCTTCTTTCATCACCCCGGATAACTTATTAAAGGAGAAGTTTTTGGTCTACACTCTCTATATCAAGCTTGTTTGGGAAGGATGGAGCTAAATGTCCATGCTGTTGTTTTTGAGTTGGATGTCAAACTTGTGGTAGAAGATTCTGTCTATTTTAAGGGGTTGTAGAGTTTTGGTGAGTCTTTACTTTGAAAAATCTAATGTTGAGTTTCCTATGAGAGAATAGAGAAACAAATGTGGTCGCTTACAATGTTAGATAAATGTGTAGCATCTTTCTTAGTTGGAATTTGAACCTTGATTCGCTGGCGCTGTAAGATACTAACCAAACTATGCTTAAACCACTACATTTGAACACTATTAATGCACAATCACAGCTCATTAACATTATAGTTTATACAATCGATAAGTACAACTGCCAGGCTGCATTTGTTAATTTCTAACTTCTAGCCAATCTCCAACCTCTTTTATCAATATGATGCCTTAAAAAAGCCATGATGAGTAAAGTAAAAAGCCTCAGCTAGGTTGCAAGCCAGACTATATCCGCAACTTCAACAATCATGGCTTTAACAAGGATAAAGCCCGGGCTAGTTGCAGTTTCCATGGAGATTATTTTCTTTTAAGACAATAGAAACCTCTACTTTTGAATTGCATGCATAAAGCTAATCTTCTATTAATCTCAGAAGCCAGAACCCAAACTTAAAACACCAAAACGTCCTCAATAGTAATCATCTGCCATGAATTTACTAAAAAAGTTACTCCTCAAGTTCTTATATTCTTACTTATAAGATCATTTTCAACTTTCATTTACAAAATTCGACATCTAACTAATGACTTATTTTACAAAAATCTTTCTATTTAAAGTACCATTGGAGAAGGTAAAGCATGTTTAGCTCTCATAATATCAACAAATATAAGGATAAATATGTAAAAGTAACAACTTTTTAACAAATTAATTACTATCACTACTTTTCTTAATATCAGTAGTAAACTATGTAAGGTCTTATAATAAGCTATCTTTGAATATCATAAAATGAACGGAGCGGAATTGAAAGAATTGAAATGGAATGAAACAAAATAGAATGGAGTGGAATGAAGATTTCAATTCATCGTAAGGCAAATTATTTGAGGAAAGATGGCAATTGATGGAATCGAATTCATACCACTCCACTCCATCCAATTTTAGGGTATGTTTGGACGGATGGAATGTGACGGAACGAAATTGAGTGGAATGAAATGGTATTGGATCAATTAAAATCGGATGGAGCAGAGCAGAATGGAGTGGTATGAATTTCATTTCCTTCCATCATTTACCATCATATTTCTTTCCTTCCGATTTGGGCGGAATGGAGAATTTGCCTTGCCTCGTCCTAAAATACCCAAACCATAGAATTGAATCTTCATTCTGCTCCATTCCATTTCGTTCAATTTCATTCCGCTCATTTCCATTCATTTCCATTCTGCTCTATTCATTTCATAATATCCAAACATAGCTCCAAACAATGAAACACCACTCCATTCCATCTCATACCGCTCCGCTCCATCTTATTCCATCAATCCAAACAAAGCTAAGTGACGGAGAGAGTACTAGTTTGCTGTTTACTCCTATGATGTTGGGGAAGCGTTATTTAAACATCCCTATTTAGATCTCATCAACTCTAAGAAATCTGACCGCAGGGATTCAGATCAACAATTGAAAGGGAGGAAACTCAACTTGTGTTCTACATGAAACAATAAAAGCAAATGAAATAATCATATAAAGAAACAATACTAAAACAACGTGTATGAATTTAAACTTCAAACCGATCCATTTACATCAGTTTAAACAATTACACTGCCTAAGTAGAAAGAAAACAACGTGTAGCGGCTAACAATTTCATAACACATAAATTAGGGTTTAATATTCAGTCACCAACCTTCTCCTTCAGTGAGCCTTCCGCCTCTGTTGTTGTTGCTTCTGAGTCGCTAATCTATAAATCCAATATACCTGCAGAAAATCGGATAAGAACACCGTGATTTGGGAATAGATAATAGCGGAAGCGTGAAAATTCAAGAAGAAAATTACTAGTCCAAGAACATGCGCTGCTATTAGAAGAACAAGAAATAAAGGTCCTGCGTCTAGTGCCCATGGTGGCGTCGATGAGTGTTGCTCTCGTGCCATTGTAGAAAACGCAAGAAATCGAAATAACCAGTGTATAGGTTTTGTTCGATCACGAGAGATCCGCCAATACGAGAGAAAACTCTGGCTCGGGTTGATAAATATGATGTTATTTTATGATTAAAATGATATTTCTAAAGTATTTTTGGTGAAATAAAATATGATTGAAAAATATAATACGAATGAATAAACAATTTAATCGATGCTAAAATACGAATGAAAAATATAATACGAATGAAAAATATAATACGAATGAATTAACAATTTAATATGTTAAAAATATTTGATTTATGAAGATTATATTAGATATTTTTGTGTTTTTATAGTTTGTGTTTTATTTTAATATGTAAGTTAAGTTAAATCTATAAATAGGGAGGAAATCTTATCATTGTAATCATCAAATTTGATAAACACAGTTGTGGGCCGAGGGTTCTCTGAATTTTCATCTTCTTCTCCAATGTTTTTTTTTTCTTTCTTCCTCAATTGTTCATTGTCATTGCGTGATAAAGTAAAAATCTTGAGATCAAGATTGAATAAGAATTCTCCATAGGTTGTGGTTGAATTTCAACATCTGGTATCTAGAGCTCCGGTTTTGATTCAAGAGAAGAACAAGTGTGATGACAATGAATCACTCGAACGGTCACTTTCCAACAAATCTACCAATTCTCAAAAAAGATAATTATGAGAATTGGTGCAAGCAAATTAAGGTGGTTTTCTGTTACCAAGATCTTTGTGAGAGATTATCATTGCTTACAGAAACTGCGACAGATCAGGAGAAAGCAACATATAAAGAATTGAAGAAGAAAGATTATAAAACTCTTTTTATAAATCATCAATGTGTTGATCCAAATAACTTTGAAAAGGTTAGTGATGTAGAATCTGCTAAAGAAGTTTGAGAGATTCTTGAAAAATCGTTTGGAGGCGCAGAGAAGGTGAAAGAGGTGAGGTTACAAACTCACAAAAGGACTTATGAATTGCTTCATATGGAAGATAATTAAAGTATAACAGATTTATTCACCAGAATTATAAAGTTGGTGAATCAAATCAAGGTATGTGGATAAGTGTTGACATCAAGATTAGTTGTGTCAAAGATCTTAAGGTCATTGGCTCCAAAATTCGACCACATGGTAGTAGTCATAGAAGAGTCGAAAGACTTGTCAGTATTGACGAAGGAAGAGCTTCAAAGGACGCTTGAGTCTCATGAATAAAGGATAGCCGAAAGAGCTGCAGGAAAGTCGAAGAGTGATATGGCTTTGCAGGCGCAATCAGAAAAAGAAAGGAAAGGCAAAGGAAGCTAGAATGGAAAAAAGGTATAGGAGGCTACAACAATACGACTTGTTGAAATCAGCATGAAAGAAACTAGTAGAATCAGAGAAAACCTTGGAATCAAGGCAACCAAAGAGGTGGTGCTGCAGGTATAGGAAGAGGTGGTGGTCGAAAGCCTCACAAAAGTCACATTTAGTGTTTCAATTGTCAGAAGTATGGTCATTATTTTAGTGATTGTCCAAAGAAGAAGAAGAATCAAGAAACTGATGCAAAATTGGCGAAATATGAAGAAGAAAAGATGTTGTTGATGGTCACAACAAGAGACGAAGAGAGATTCCAGGACTAGTGGTACTTAGACTCAAGATGCTCATCACGCATGACTGAAATGAAAGATTGGTTTGTCAACATGAAACCTTCGTCGAAGAACACGGTGAAGTTTGCAAGTGACAACACTCTAGCAGTTGAAGGTGTTGGTGATGTTCAGATCGTGAGGAAGGATGGCAAGAAATCAATAACTTCCAATGTGTTAAACATAACAGGCATGAAAAGTAACTTGCTCAGTATATGACAACTTGTCGAAAGTAACTACAAGGTAGTTGTCGAAGACAAGATGATGAGAGTTCTCGATGTAGGTAGTAGGTTGACCTTGAAGGCTCCAATGTCTCAGAATATGACCTTCAAGATTGAACTCAATATGATGGAGCACAAATGTTTAGCAACTGCAGCCAGCAGAGATGAGTGGTTATAGCATTTTCGACTAGGCCATCTCAACTTCAATCACATCAGAGAGCTAAAGAGAAGAAAAATGGCTTCATAATTACCTGAAATCAACATTCCAAGTGAAGTCTGTGAAGAGTGTGTTCAGTCGAAACAACACAAGAATAGCTTCAACAAGGATGCAGGAAGGAAGTCGAAGGCAATTCTGGAAGTCATATACTCTGGTGTATGCAGTCCAATCCAGGTGGATATGCTTGCAGGCAACAAATATTTTGTCATGCTTATAAATGATTATAGTCGAAAATTGTAGACTTATCTCATCAAGAAGAAAAGTGATGTGATCGAGGTATTTGCCAGATTCAAATATATGGTCGAAAGCTGGAAATTCTAAGGACTGGTGGTGGTGGAGAGTATGTGTTGAAAAAGTTTGATGCATTATGTGAAAAAGAATGGATTGTACATGAGGCGGTGTCACCCTACACTCCACAACAAAGTGGAATTGCAGAAAGAAAGAACATAACCATCATGAACATGGTGAGAAGTATGTTGAACGGAAACCATCTACACAAAGATTTATGGGGAGAAGCGATTTCGATAACAACATACATATTAAATAGATGTCTGACGAAAAAGCTTGAAGGAATCACACCGGAAGAATGTTAGTCTGGTGTCAAGCCTAGCCTCAGTCACTTGAAGGTGTTTGGATCTATAGCACGTAGACATGTGTCAGATCAGTTGAGAAGGAAGGTTGATAACAAGTCAAATCAGATGATCTTGATAAGATATTATTTGAATGGAGGTTACAGTTATTTGACCTAGTAAATAAGCAAGTAGTGATCAGTAGGGACGTAATCATATATGAGCTTAAATAATGGGATTGGGCTGAGAATGTCAATAAGGATACAGTGAGAATCTCTTGTGAAGAACCAACCACTAAAGTCAAAAGAGAAGTTCGATAAGAAGAAGTCAGAGGTGAAACAGGCTCAAGCAGACCTTAACGAACAAGACACATGCCTGTAAGGTTGCAAGAATATGTGATTATATTAGACGATATGGTCGATGAAAAATGTGAGCTGGTACATTATTATTTTTATGCAAATGTCGAACCAGTCAATGCAGTTGAGGCATTGAAGGATTCAAAGTGGGTGAAAGCTATGAATGAGGAGTTAGACTCCATCGAAGTCAACAACACTTAGTCACTTGTCGAATTTCCCCAAGGCAAGAAAGAAATTGATGTGAAATGGGTTTACAATGTGAAAGTGAATCCTAAAGGAGAAGTAACTCGACACAAGGCGAGACTTTTGGCAAAAGAATTTCTTCAGAAGGAAGGAAACAACTTCGATGAAGTTTTTGCACCTGTTGCTAGGATCGAAACAATCAGGTTGGTTGTTGGTATAGCAAACATGAACAAGTGGCACACATGTCAGATGGAAGTTAAATGTTCATTCTTGAATGACCCCTTAGATGAAGAAGTTTATGTCACACAACCAGCTGGATTTGTGAAACAAGGTGAAGGAAGAAAGGTGTACAGACTGCATAAAGCTCTGTATGGACTTAAGCAAGCTCCAAGAGCTTGGAATAAGAAGATCGACAACTTTCTAAGGGGGAAGAAATTTGTGAAGTGCACGACTGAGCATGGAGTATATGTAAGGAGAAGTAATAGTGAATTGCTTATAATATGCCTATATGTCGATGACCTGTTGATAATAGGAAGTTGCAAGAAAGAGATCAAAGATTTCAAACATGACCTAAGTGAGGAGTTTAAAATGTCAGACTTGGGAAATCTCTCATATTTCCTTGGCATCGAATTCTGCTAGAGTGGTAGAGGTTTGATGATGCACCAAAGAAGATATGTAGGAGAAATACCCAAGAGATTTAAGATGCAAGATTGCAACCCAACTTAGACTCCAGCTGAGACCAAATTGCAATTGTCAAAGGATTCAGATGAAGATGATGTCGATCCAACCCAATATAGAAGACTTATTGGGTCACTTAGATACCTTTATCACATAAGGCTTAACTTAACATACAGTGTGGGTATGGTAAGTAGATTCATGCAGAAGCCAAAGGTATCACACCTAGCAGCAACGAAGAGGATATTGAGGTATCTTAAAGGAACTCTCGATAACGGTATTTTTTTCCTGCAGCTGATGAAGGAAAAGAATGCAAGATAGTGAGATACACTAATTCAAATTGGTGTAGTGATGTTGAGGATAGAAAATCCACAGCTGACTACGTGTTTATGTTAGGTGGTGCACCAGTTGCTTGGAGTTCGAGAAAGGAGTCAGTAGTTCCATTGTCATCATGTGAAGCAGAATATATAGATATTTCTCTTTGTGCATGTCAAACAACCTGGATGGTGAATCTGGTCAAAGAGATTATAGGGAAGAGTCATTGAGCAATTACCATGAAGATCGACAGCATGTCAGCTATCAACTTGGCGAAGAATCCAATAGCACACGATCGAAGCAAACACATCGAAATGAGGTTCCAATACCTTCGAGAGCAGGTAGCAGAAGGAAAGATGAAATTGGAACACTACATAACTGAGAATCAGATTGCAAACATCATGATAAAGGGAGTGTCAGTCGAAGTGTTAAAGAAGTTAAGGTCTATGATGAATGTAGATAGTTTAGACACAATAAACTAAGTGGTGTGTTAAATATGTAATTCATTGTTTTAGAAAAAATAGATTTGATTAGATATTTTTGGGCTTTATAGTTTGGGTTTTAACTTGAGATGCAAGTTAACACTACATAACTGAGAATCAGATTGCAAACATCATGATAAAGGGAGTGTCAGTCGAAGTGTTAAAGAAGTTAAGGTCTATGATGAATGTAGATAGTTTAGACACAATAAACTAAGTGGTGTGTTAAATATGTAATTCATTGTTTTAGAAAAAATAGATTTGATTAGATATTTTTGGGCTTTATAGTTTGGGTTTTAACTTGAGATGCAAGTTAAACCCATTTCACATTGAAGGATTCAAAGTGGGTGAAAGCTATGAATGAGGAGTTAGACTCCATCGAAGTCAACAACACTTAGTCACTTGTCGAATTTCCCCAAGGCAAGAAAGAAATTGATGTGAAATGGGTTTACAATGTGAAAGTGAATCCTAAAGGAGAAGTAACTCGACACAAGGCGAGACTTTTGGCAAAAGAATTTCTTCAGAAGGAAGGAAACAACTTCGATGAAGTTTTTGCACCTGTTGCTAGGATCGAAACAATCAGGTTGGTTGTTGGTATAGCAAACATGAACAAGTGGCACACATGTCAGATGGAAGTTAAATGTTCATTCTTGAATGACCCCTTAGATGAAGAAGTTTATGTCACACAACCAGCTGGATTTGTGAAACAAGGTGAAGGAAGAAAGGTGTACAGACTGCATAAAGCTCTGTATGGACTTAAGCAAGCTCCAAGAGCTTGGAATAAGAAGATCGACAACTTTCTAAGGGGGAAGAAATTTGTGAAGTGCACGACTGAGCATGGAGTATATGTAAGGAGAAGTAATAGTGAATTGCTTATAATATGCCTATATGTCGATGACCTGTTGATAATAGGAAGTTGCAAGAAAGAGATCAAAGATTTCAAACATGACCTAAGTGAGGAGTTTAAAATGTCAGACTTGGGAAATCTCTCATATTTCCTTGGCATCGAATTCTGCTAGAGTGGTAGAGGTTTGATGATGCACCAAAGAAGATATGTAGGAGAAATACCCAAGAGATTTAAGATGCAAGATTGCAACCCAACTTAGACTCCAGCTGAGACCAAATTGCAATTGTCAAAGGATTCAGATGAAGATGATGTCGATCCAACCCAATATAGAAGACTTATTGGGTCACTTAGATACCTTTATCACATAAGGCTTAACTTAACATACAGTGTGGGTATGGTAAGTAGATTCATGCAGAAGCCAAAGGTATCACACCTAGCAGCAACGAAGAGGATATTGAGGTATCTTAAAGGAACTCTCGATAACGGTATTTTTTTCCTGCAGCTGATGAAGGAAAAGAATGCAAGATAGTGAGATACACTAATTCAAATTGGTGTAGTGATGTTGAGGATAGAAAATCCACAGCTGACTACGTGTTTATGTTAGGTGGTGCACCAGTTGCTTGGAGTTCGAGAAAGGAGTCAGTAGTTCCATTGTCATCATGTGAAGCAGAATATATAGATATTTCTCTTTGTGCATGTCAAACAACCTGGATGGTGAATCTGGTCAAAGAGATTATAGGGAAGAGTCATTGAGCAATTACCATGAAGATCGACAGCATGTCAGCTATCAACTTGGCGAAGAATCCAATAGCACACGATCGAAGCAAACACATCGAAATGAGGTTCCAATACCTTCGAGAGCAGGTAGCAGAAGGAAAGATGAAATTGGAACACTACATAACTGAGAATCAGATTGCAAACATCATGATAAAGGGAGTGTCAGTCGAAGTGTTAAAGAAGTTAAGGTCTATGATGAATGTAGATAGTTTAGACACAATAAACTAAGTGGTGTGTTAAATATGTAATTCATTGTTTTAGAAAAAATAGATTTGATTAGATATTTTTGGGCTTTATAGTTTGGGTTTTAACTTGAGATGCAAGTTAACCTAAATCTCTAAATAGTGGAACCCTTATCATTGTAATCATCAAGTTTGATAATCATAATTTTGCAGTTGGAAAGTGATAATAAAATTCCACAGTTGTGGATAGAGAGTTACTCTGCAGTTCATACTCATCTTCTTTAAAAGTGTTCTTGTTTTATGTTCATTGTCATTACATAACAGTATTGAGATCAAGATTGAGAAGAATTCACCATAGGTCATGGTTGGATTCCAACAAATACTCCCTTTATTCTCTTTTATAAGAAAAAAAAAACACATTTCACACATATCAAAAAATCTAGTTAAAAATCAATTAATTTTTTTACTTCTATAAAAATGAGTTAAGTATTTACAACATTACCCTTTAGTAATTAAAAAAAAAGGTTTATAATTATGAGTCATCCTAATAATAATTAGGGCATTAATTGATGGTTTTTACAACACCCCATTTTCATTTTATTTACACGTGTTCCACAACTTTTCTTTTCCTTCTTCTTTCAAAAAAGTTTACTAAATTTTTATTCAAAATTTGGCTTTACCGCTTTCTTTGTTCCTTAAATTGAAAATTGAAATTAATTTGTTTTCCTCTCTCTTACTATTTGTACATGACTGCAACATCTCTTCAATTATAAATATGCTTTTAAACCTTGATTTAAACAAATTTCCTATAGAGTTTTTGGATGATGAAATTAGTACATCTTCCATGAATCCTTCTTCAAATTTGATTATGAATAATAACCAAGCAAATCTAAATTTTTCTGATGATGAAAACAAAACAAATTCCACGAATCATTCTCCAAACTTAGTGATGAGTTGCAACAGAGCACCATTGGAATTTGTTTATAATGAAAATATTACAACTTTCATAAATGCTTCTTAAAAAAAATGAATCCTTCTTCAAGCTCTATAATGAATCGTAACCAAACATCTTTAAACTTTTTTGAAGATGAAAATATAGCAGCTTCCATGAAGTGTTATTCAAACTTGGAGATGGATTACATCATAACAAATGGAGAATCGTTTGATGATTATAACATGTATCTTTCAAATATGATTGATTTAATTTCTAATGAAGATGATAGCGGAGAAGATGAAGAAAGCGCTCAAATAATATCTCAGAAAGGTACATTAATTTTTAGATTTTTTATATTATTTTTTTTGAAGTTTATTGATTTGTTTCTTTAAGCATCAAATATTTGATAATACAAATTATTGATTTGTTCCTTTAAGCATCAAATTATTTATACCATTTTCTATTCAACATCAAATTATTGATACTATAGGATTTGATAGTATCCCAAATTATTTAAAATTTTTACGTTAATTTTTTTTAAAGATGAATGATTAGTTTAACATTATTTATGCATCAAAATTTCCTTATATAAAATTCATGTTTTTTTCTATTCACATTTTTGTTTTCTTATATGAAATCTTTTAATTAAATTGATTTTGTTTGTTTTTTTAGAATGCAGTATCAATAGTGAGACATATTCATTCGGAAAAAACATGTCATTTCCTGGACAACAATCAACAGGGGGGTCGGTCATTGGATCAAACTATTAAAGCTAGGGCTTTAGGCCCCCAAATATATAATTTTTCATCAAAGAAACTAAGGCCTATAAAAAGACCTCCATCAATTTAATACTCCCATTAAAACTGTTCAGTAGCTGAGTGAAAAAAGAAAAATCATATTTTTTTAGTTTGCATTGTCTTAACTCTTCTTTGTTCCCGTAATAACTCAATATTAAATTGATTTATTTCCCCAATGTTACCATAAATTGTTGAATTGTAATTGAACATTTTCTCAAAAGCAAAAAACTTTGTAACTGCAATTGAAGCAACTATGCAATATATAAGACTAAACTCCTTCCTAAAAACAACTGTTACTTATAGAATAATGTTAACGATCCTTGTAATTGTTGCATCAATGGAAATAAGTTTTTCGAAATTGAAATTTATAAAATCTTATCTACAATCAACAATTTCTTAACAAAGATTCAATAGATTAGCTTTATTATCAATTGAAAAAGAAATGTTAGCTGAAATTGATTATAATAGCTGAGTAAATGATTTTGCATCACAGAAAGCTCAAAAAATAAATTTTAAATAAATATTATAATAATTTAATTTAAATTTTTTATTAAAATATAAAAGGCCTCAATTTAAAATTTGCCTTAAGCCTCGTAGAGTGTTGGGTCGGCCCTGACAATCAAAGGAAAATCATTTTTGAATTATTGTTACATTCAAGTTATAATGGAAAACTTGAAAAAGGCACAGTTAAAAAGGCGACTTCTTCATTTTTAGTATCTAATGCTGTTATGTATTGGATTTGGAGACAACTGTGTGAAACGGGAGATGCTTGTCATAAGAAAATAAAAAATTATGGTCGAAAAGGAGTTGAGATTGATTATGAGAGAATGCGTGATATTTCATTATCTAAGCGAAGAAGTCTTCTATCTTTATCTCGTGCATTGGGCATTTGCAAGACACTGTTGTTTAGATATGTAAAAGAAGGAGTTTTGCATCGACATTC
Source organism: Lathyrus sativus (assembly GCA_963859935.3). Taxonomy (NCBI): domain Eukaryota; kingdom Viridiplantae; phylum Streptophyta; class Magnoliopsida; order Fabales; family Fabaceae; genus Lathyrus; species Lathyrus sativus. The sequence goes on along the minus strand of OZ012739.1, from coordinate 614,478,422 downwards.
AAGCGCATTAAAACCACACTTGAGAGATGATAATATAAAAAATCGACTTAGATTTTGTTTGTCTATGCTTGAGGAAAGTAGCATTCCTCATGATCCAAAGTTTAAGTCCATGCACAATATTGTGCATATTGACGAAAAATGCTTTTACATATCTAAGAAATCTACGAACTATTACCTTCTAGCAGATGAGGATGTCACATATCGTACATGCAAAAACAAAAATTACATTGGAAAAGTCGTGTTTTTAGCTGCGGTTGCAAGGCCTAGATTTGACAATGAAGGTAACAAGATTTTTTCAGGAAGAATTGGCGTGTTTCCTCTTGTTAATAAAGTACCAGCAAGAAGATCAAGTGTTAATAGAGCAGCAGGGACACTTGAAACCAAATTGATAACTTTTATCAATAAAGAGATTAGCCAAATAATGCACCTTCCCATGTCTATATAGATGATGAAGAATTTCGTCGGGTGGCTTCTGAAGATGGTTTTGACATTCGTTTGACTTGTCAACCTCCAAATTCTCATGACTTGAATGTTTTGGATTTGAGTTTTTTTAATACAAGAAATGGAAGTGACTAGCTCTTTTGATGATCTTATCTCAGCCGTGCAAAAGTCTTATGACAGATTTTCTAGCAAAGCTTCAAACAAAAATTTTCTCACACTTCAATCATGCTGGATTGAAATCATGAAGGTCAAATGATCCAATAATTATAAATTTCCTCATGTAAAGAAAGATGTAATGTTTCATCAAGGAATACGATGGTGAACTAGTTCGTGAAATTAGGGAATATTTAGCCAATTGAATTGTTGAATTATTTTGGCAAATGATACTGTATTTTAAAGCAATAATTTTATTGTTGTTGAATTACTTTGGCAAATTATACTAGTTCATGGAGGATTTATTTTAGTCATGTCTTATTATTTAACAACACTTGAAAGTTGTTGGGTTATAAACACAATTTTCGAATTGTGATCAACATTCTCTAAAAATGATTTTGCCAATTTTTTTAATATGATAAATTTCGTCCATCTTTACTAGAGTCCTACCACTACCACTTTCAAAAGGTCATTCACATTGCCTACTTTGAGTCATTGTTGTAGCACTCAATCATCTTCACTAGCCAAAAGTCTAGTTGTCTCGGCCTCCATGGGCCTAATCACAAAAAATAAAATTAAGATGTTATTATTGTTTTTATTTAAAACATAATCAGCTATAGCCATGTAATTATGTCAATTTATTCTCAAAAATAATAGTTTTGGGGATGATGTAACTGGAGTACTGTATTCTCCACATATTCAAAAGATAAACGAGGAACAAAAGAAATAAATCCGCAAAAGTTAGAGAAATAACTTTTAATAACATTAATTTAACAAACATTTATTTTCAATACTAACCAAAATGATGAACATGAGACAAAATCTTAACCATAAACTCTAACATGAATACTAATATTTTTCTTTCATTTATGAAACACACTTAATACAAATAGTATAATAAAATCTTCAACATGTCATGAACCTCTTTTCCTAACTCTTCATTCTCTAAACCAAAGATTAGCCCATCATCTAAAAATTTATTCAAATCCAAAAAGCTTTGTTGAGGTCGAAAAATGATCTCCCATATGGTTGAAAAACTTCATTACACACACTTAAATTCTTTGCATCTTTAGAACATGCATTCATTACACAACTTTATTAGGGACGTTGTTGAGGTTTAAATGTTGCATAGACTTGTATATGTTTGCTGCACATTCATCCTCCATGTCACTATCAAAGTCTAATCAAATGAAAGACCTTTGAAGAGATCTTTTAAAGCATCCATTTTTAATATTAAAATAGATTTTGTAGTGCATGTATCCTTAAAGAAAATTATAGAGTATAAAATGAAGTTTCTTTTATAGATAATTTTGTGACTTTTGGTATCCTATGGTACGTACTCCAACTTACTACAAGTAAAATGGCTCTTCCACTATTTGGCATTGAAAGTTGCAACTCATTAAAGTGATATTGGAACAACAAATAGTATAAAAATTTAATGAAGGGCAATATAGTTTTATACTATAATAAATGTAGTAACATTTGCTTATAAAAGAGAACAAAAAATATTGTAATTTTTTCTTCTTATAAAATAGAATGGAAGGAGTAGGTTATTATATTACAAATATGCTTGATCTTATAAAAAATAAAGGATGATACAACACAATTTTAATTTCTTGTCTAAAAAATGTTCGGAAGACAAAACAAATATTAAGATGACTGATATCAGAAAAATAGAAATTTTTATCTCTCACTAAATTTTAAAATTATAAGTTGTTTAAAATACAAAACTATAAATTATTTAAAATACAAAAATATATTTTTATTTTTTATTAAAAATATATTCTCTCTCGTTCCTCTTTGTTAATATATAATAATAAGAAAAAACTTTCTTTTCATAGTACAAATTATTTAAAATAAAATAAAAAATATTCTCTCTCTCTATATATATATATATATATATATATATATATATATATATATATATATATATATATATATATATATATATATATATATATATATATATATATATATATATATATATATATATATATATATATATATATATATATATATATATATATATATATATATATATATATATATATATATATATATATATATATATATATATATATATATATATATATATATATATATATATATATATATATATATATATATATATATATATATATATATATATATAAGGTGGAGATCATCTTACATCAAAAATACATTTTTTTAACTTACTCCAAACCATAGTTTTTGAATTGAATCTAATCTAATGATTAATTAAGTAAAAGACTAATCTAATTGTTAGATTGGATTCAATTCAAAGGCTATGATATAGAGTAAGTTAAAAAAAATTATTTTTGTGGTAAGTTGATCCTCACTTATATATATATATATATATATGTGTGTGTGTGTGTGTGTGTGTGTGTGTGTGTGTGTGTGTGTGTGTGTGTGTGTGTGTGTGTGTGTGTGTGTGTGTGTGTGTGTGTGTGTGTGTGTGTGTGTGTGTGTGTGTGTGTGTGTGTGTGTGTGTGTGTGTGTGTGTGTGTGTGTGTGTTGTGTGTGTGTGTGTGTGTGTGTGTGTGTGTGTGGGGGGGGGGGGGGGGGGGGGGTGTATACACATATATATTGTTAGTGTGTGAGGAGAGGAAAGGGAGAAAATAAAGAAACAACGATTGATATCATTAAATGAATAAAACTGAATTACAAATTGTCTATTTATATACACTAAAATAACAAACCATAAAACCTAATTAGCTTTGGACTTGGGTCACATAATACAACTTGAATTACATCTAATATCTCAATATACCCTCTATAATTCAAGTTGTCGAAACACACTAATCATTGTCGATCTGAACTATTCCTAATTTCTTTCTCAAAGTTAGGAACCTCTCGATCTTTAACCCTATGGTGAAAATGTCGGTCAATTATGCTTCACTTGAGTAATGTCTTACTTCAAGTTCACCTCTATTCACCTTCTCCCTCAAGAAGTGAAATCTAGGTTTAATGTGCTTACTTCTTCCGTGCAAAATTGGATTCTTCGCCAGATTTGTGGCTGACTTTTTATTGATCTGCAGTACCAGAGGTTTCTTCACTTTGACCTCCATTTTTTCAAGCACAATTCTCATCCAAATTGCTTGACACGCAACATAGGATCCTGCTATATATTCAGCCTCACGCGATGACAAAGTCACCACAGGTTGCTTTCTCAACCACCATAAAATCGGGGCACCAAATACTTGAAAGAAATATCTAGTTATGCTTCTTCGGTCTTCCTTATCTCTGCATCAGTCAACATCTGAATAACAAGTAACCATAGCTTCTTTGCTTTTGAAGTCTTGTTGAAATAAAACTTCATAGTTTGTCGATCCTTTTAAGTATCTCATGATTCTTCTTGCAGCCTTCATTTATGACACCCTTGGTTCACTCATATATTTGTTCACTAATCCGACTGAGAAACATATATGAGGTCAACTGTTGCACACATATCTCGGAGATCCGACAATCTCTTTGAACAAAGTTGCATCGAATTTGTCTTCCTCTCCATGATTCTCCAACTTTAGATTTGGTTCGATAGACAAAGATGCAAGAGTCTAATCGTCCATTTTGAATCTCTTGAGTATCTCTTTGATATACTTTCTTTGACGTAGCACCATGCCTTGCTTCGACATTTGAAATTCTATGCCTAGGAAGTATGACAACTTTCTCATATCCGACATTTCAAATTCCTTCTTCACCAGCTCTTTGAACTTCGATAAGTTCTTCAAGCTATTTCCAGTTACTAGCAAGTCATCGACATATAAGCAGATTATTTTTATATCTTGTGCCACAACCTAAACATAGACACCATACTCAGATTTGCATTTTACAAATCCCAATTCAACCAAGTATGAGTCGATCTTCTTGTTTAATGCCCTAGGTGCCTGCTTGAGACCATAGAGCGCTTTGTGCAACTTGTATACTTTACTTGCTTCCTCCTGAATCACAAATCCAGGAGGTTATGTGACATACACCTCTTCATCTAAAAGTCCATTCAAAAATGTTGATTTCACATCTAAGTGAAATGTTAACAAGCCTTGCTTGCATGCCAAGGCCACCACTATTCGAACAGTTTCCAATCTTGCAACAGGTGCAAATACTTCAGAGTAGTCGAGTCTTGCTCTCTGGAGAAATCCTCGAGCTACCAACCTCTCCTTATGTCTTGCTCTCAACCTATCAGCATTGTGCTTCAACTTGAACACCCACTTTACTTTGATAGTTTTTTTATGAGCTGGCAATTTGATTAACTCTCATGTGTTGTTTCTTTTAATTTCTTGTAACTCTTCGACTATAGTAGACTTCCATTGTTTATCTTTGAAGGTTTCGCTATAGTTGATTGGTTCAACACCTACAAGTAAAGAAAAATGAACTAGTTCCTTATCTATTGTGACTTCACCATCACCAACCACTTTATAGTCTTGGAGTCTTGCTGAACGAGCTCGAGTTTGTTGAGGTCTCTGACTTGTGCTAGCCATATCCTCTTTAACCTCGACTGTGTTGAGAGTGTCAACAACTGCTTCATTACTTACTTCGACATCATTACTTACTTCGTCAAAATCATATCCCATCAATGGCTTGTCAATTGCATTACTAGAATTCCAATCCCAGGAAGAATTTTCATTAATCACAATTTCTCGACTCATCATAATATTCTAATTAATTTGATTAAACAACCTGCATGCTCCATTCTTATGATATCCTACCAGAATCATAGGTTTATTCTTATTATCAAGCTTCCTTTTCCTAGCATCAGGAATATGCTTATAGCAGATAGAGTCAAGCACTTTCAGATAACCCACTGATGGTCGTTTTCCACTCCACACTTCTTCAGGAATCTTGTTCTTCAACTTCTTGGTATGGCACATGTTCAGAATATAACCAACAGTCGAAACAACTTTACCCCATAAGGATTTTGGCAAATTCTTCTACTTCAGCATGCATCTCGTCATGTCTAATATGGTTCTGTTTCTTCTTTCTGTTATTCCATTATGTTGAGAAGTATAAGGAGCAGTTATCTCATGATCAATACCATGTTGTGCACAGAATGCTTCAAATATCTTGGATGTGTATTCACCACCTCCATCTATTCGCAGAACTTTAATTTTATTTTCACCTTAGTTTTTGACAAGTGTAACGTCCCAGACTGCTTTCAAGATTACCGCCTGACCCCACAAACCAACATGAGTCTTTTCAGCATGCTTTATCCTTACTCACACACTTTCTGAAAAACATCCTAGAAGGTAACCCATCTCAAGATTGCTCCACGTGAAGCACGCTTAACTATAGAGTTCTTATGGAACGGGCTACCGAAAAGAAGATGCATCTTGTTGGTATTGTCACACCCTAAATTTTGTCCTCCTTTTTTTTTAATATTTTCGCATTTTCTATTTTACATTTTTCACTTAATTTCATGTCGTTTAGACACGTGCCCACCCCCGATTGGGTGTTTTTCAAATCTCGATTTTTTTGCCCAATAGGAGCGTGACACGTAGCCTAAGGGTGTTTTCGTAAAATGTCAATCCTTTTTAATTCCTCTTTTTCCTTGCAAATATTAATTTTCTATATATATATTTTTGTTTTAAATTTTTTTAATTCAATTAAGTTTAGAATATTATTTTTATTTAGACAATTAAATAGGTTTTTTTATTATACTTTAAAATTAGGATAGCTTTTTAATAGAAAATAGAGTTTTATTATATTTTTGTTTTAAATAGAAAATAGATTATTAATTGATTTTACTTAGATTTTTTAATAGTTTAGATTATTTCATTTTTAAATAGAAATTATAGTTTTATTAGATATTTGTTTCTATTAAAATATAAATTTTTATTTTTAGACATAAAATTCTTTTGTTATATTTTCTTTAGAATTATTATTAAGTTTTAGTTTAATTTTTTAATTAAAGTTAGATTTTCATTATTATTAGTTTTTAGTTAATTAGGTTAGTTTAGATTATTATTAAATTAAATTAGAATTTGGTTATTAGTGTTTAGTCATAGGATTAGCTTTTAATTTATTAGTTAATTAAGTTAACAAAAAATTCAAAAAAGCTTAACAACAAGACGTGTCTTGTCCCCATATATATCAACATTATTCATCATCACTGAAAAAGACCTAATCCCTAAATCAGCCGCCCCACCACCTCTCATCCTTCATCCGAAAAACCTCCATCGTAACCACCCTCTAAACTTCATCAATAACCTCCAATCTCCAGATGAAAACGCAACATCAAACATCAACCTCCGTCCATCTTCATATACCATTTATCCAATCTTCACAAAACAAGCTCACAACAACAATGGAAACCTGACCCATTTCACCTTCACACAACCAACATCATCATCGTCCTTGACCTTCTTCATCATCTTGTCTACAAGTTCTGAATCTCAACCACTTTCAACTCTCCATTCGCCTCCTTCAAGCCAACATTTTCCCAACCCAGATTTCACTACCTCTTCCGTAAATTGCTTCAAATCGAACCACCATCTTCTAAAAATCATCACCATTGAACCTTCAAGCTTCAACGACAATCTCCTTCACATTTCAAACCCATAATGACAAACCCATTTCACGTTTTTCACTTTTAAAACTCACCACCTTAAATCTTCACGTTTTTCACTTTTAAAACTCACCACCTTAAATCTTCACCCAGAAAAACAAACTCGCGATTCACCAACTCAACTTCATAACCCTTCTTGATCCACTTTTCCATGATTCCACCTCCATTAACAAAATGAGACAACAAACCCATACGAAAGCTTTCGTCAACATCACCTTCATCAACTTCATTTTCCCCAACCGAAAATCTCTGACCGTTAACCCATTTCCCATTTCCACCTTATCTTTTCAAACTTCCTCCATCGTTAACCTCCGGAAACCCACCATTCGCTACCCATAACCCATTTCTGAAACAACCCATCATCAAACCCATTTTCAACCTTTGTTCCTCTTCTTCGAAACTCAAACACCCATTTCAACCATAGACCCACCCCTTTTCAAATCGACCCCAAAAGACCAAATCCAGAAAGGAAAATAAAAAAATCAGATGAAAAGATGATGAAATAGTGAGAATGAGAGCGAGATCGAGAGGTCGGACCGTGAAACCTGGTTGGGTTGAGAACGAAGGAGGGTGGCTCGTTGGATTCCTCTTCGTGGCTTTTGTTTTCAAATCATTATGTTTGTCAATCACATTTTTGTTTCTATATTCTCGTGGTTAGAACAGTTTTGTTGGTCGTGTCTTCTTCTTGAAAGAATATTTGGAATCAGGATGTTGGGTTTCCTTTTCCACCGTGTTTTGAGACTGTTTTTGTTTATTTATTTTTTTACTTAGCTGTGTGGAATACAGACGAGTCATATATAACAAGCCCATTAGACTCTATTTTGCACCCTCATTTTGCAGTTCATCCCTCCTCTGTTTATTTTATTTATTGTTTATTTTCTTTATGTAATTTTTTTTTTAATTTAGCTATTTTCTAAATATAGTTTAAGGCTGTTAATATATTTTAGTTTTGTAATATATTCTTAATATATCAATATAGTATATTTTTAACATTTTTTTTATATGTATATATATTATATTCCTTTTAGAGTTTATATATATTATTTTCGATTTTATTTAGAAGTTTTATTAATTTTTATTTTTTAAAATATTCTATTATGTAAATAGTATATAGTTTTCTTTTTTAGTTTATAATATTAGAGTTTAGAATCTCACTTTAGCTCTTATTTCAATTTATATGTTAGATTTTATTTCTCTTTTGTTTTTGGGCATTTTTTTTTGCCTTTTGGGTCGATGACGACATTTCCTTCGATTCTCTGTCAAATTATTGATGAGAAATGAAGGATCTGAGACCGACTTTTTCTCCTCTTTCTCATTTTCGAATTTATTTCACTTCTATCCTTTTTGGTCGATGACGAGACCTCTGTAAACCGTTATTAAGTCAAACTATTGATAAATGACGTTGGCTCTGAGACCACCTCTTTCTCTCCTCATCTCTTATTCCGTTGCGATTTTATTTTGACTATTTGGATCAATGAAGTCTTGTATCCGTAAGCGTCAGATTTATCGGAGTTGATAACCTTCCCGATTTCAAATCTATGGAAGATGACCGTAAGCGTCTTAATCGACATTTTGTTTACGGTTAAGACGAGATCCCATTCTTTTGTGTCCCAATTCAATCCACTAACCAATTGACGACTAACTTTTATTTTTTGTCAATATACAACTACTTTACTTTTTGTCAAATATTAACTGCTTTATTTTTCAGTCATTTATATTCTTGTACATATTATATATTTTGTATATTATTATTATCCTATAAATATTCAACTAACTTGTACATTCTTTTAATACACTAATAAATATCAAAACCATAAAATCCTAATTGGTGGACTGTTGATTATCTATATCCTGTGTATATCTGTCTCCGTTTTTCATCATTTTGGCAGGTTCTCAAAATCTCTTCAATTAAGAAATAAAATCCTCTTTGTATTGAATTAAAAAGAGAGGATTAAGTGTAGACTTCTTCCTCTCTGAGTGTCGAGATGCTCACTGTAGAGTGTGCAGTTTTGATACTCGTCTTTCAATACGAAGACACGTCCGTATTCTCCACACCTATCCTCCTAAAAACCTCGGTCTCGCACCGCGTGCATTTTAAAACCATTTTCTCCTAAAACCTCGGCCCTGTATCGAGTGCATTTTTAAAAACACATTTTCAATAAGAAATTCGATTTCTCTTTTTATTGAACTAAAGAGAGAAGATTTAGTGTAGACTTCTTCCTCTTCGAGTGTCGAGATTCTCACTATACTGTGGGTGGTTTCGATACTCGTCTTTCAATACAAAGACGCGACTTTATCCACCACCCCTCTTTTCCACAACTTCTTTCTGAAACCTTCTCTCCTAAAACCTCGGTCCCGTATCGAGTGCATTTTTCAAATCATTTTCATAACAAAAACTTGAATGGTCGAGGAGTGTTTAGGTGTATGCCTTCTCCTATCCCGAGTGTTTGACATTTACCGTAGGGTTTACAGTCGCAAAGCACTTACCATTCAAAACCAAAAATACCTTTAATAAGAGAATTCAGTTCTCTTTGTGTTGAACTAAAGAGAGAGGATTGAGTGTAGACTTCTTCCTCTCCGAGTGTCGGGATACTCACTGTAGTGTGTGTGGTCTTGATACCCGTCTTTCAATACCAAGACATCCGTATTCGCCACTCCCTTTTGCTCATAAAACCTCGGTCCCGCACCAAGTGCATTTTTAAATCTTTTTCTCCCCAAACCTCGGTCCGTACCGAGTACATTTTCAAAACACCTTTTCAATAAGAAAATCGATTTCTCTTTGTATTGAACTAAATAGAGAGAATTGAGTATAGACTTCTTCCTCTCCGAGTATCGAGATGCTCACTGTAGTGTGAGTGGTTTCGATACTCGTTTTTCAATACGAAGACATTCCTCTCTTTTCCACAACTTCCCTCCGCAACCTTTCTCTCATAAAACTTCGGTCCCGTACCGAGTTCATTTTTCAAATCATTTTCATAACAAAAACTTGAATGGTCGAGGAGTGGTTAGGCATAGGCCTTCTCCTATCCCGAGTGCTTGACATTTACCGTAGGGTTTACAGTCGCAAAGCACTTACCATTCAAAACCAAAAACACTTTATAAGAGAATGAAGTTCTCTTTGTGTTGAACTAAAGAGAGAGGATTGAGTGTAGACTTCTTCCTCTCCGAGTGTCAGGATATTCACTGTAGTATGTGTGGTCTTGATACTCGTCTTTCAATACGAAGACGCTACGTTCGCCACACCATTTTATAACAAAAATTTTGAGATAAAGAATTGGGTACTACCTGTAAGGGGTTACTATCCGAGGACCTATCTCTCCCCTAAAAACAACCCACAAATCAAACGTGACTTCTTGCCTCGCAAGGCGAAAACCAGTCTTTCAAAAAGGATATGTTACATCTGCTCTACCGCAAACAGGTAACGCTTAAGTCTCCTCACATGCGAGCAGCAAAACACCTAAACTGCTAGAATGCGCACGATAACATCATCCACAAAAACACTAGTTACGCGTAGTAGCACGAACTACGTTGCTCTGATTTCTCTTGCATGTTGAAAATACGTAGGCATAGGATTGCGACAATCCTAGCGAGCACCCTTTTCTCTTTTCCACCCTTTCCCAGAAAGGCATGCTACGTCCGTTCTACCGCAAATAGGTAACGCTTAAGTCTCCTTACATGCGAGCAGCAAAACACCTAAACTGCTAGAATGCACACGATAGCAGCGTCTACCAAAACTCATCCACAAACCGTAGGCCAAACTACGGATGCTCTGATTCTTTACTCCTCTTGAGTAAAGATACGTAGGCACAAGGACTACAATCCTTGCCGAGCACATTCCCCTCTATATCCGTAGTCCCCCGAACTACGTCGACTCTGATTTTCTCATATCTATTGAGAATACATAGGCCTAGGACCGCGAAGTCCTACCGAGTCCTTTCTTCCCTGTCATCCCTCCTTTCCCTATTTCTAACCCTTCTCTTTATCCCTTTGGAACACTCATAGAAAGCAATATATTTTAGCAGATAACATCACGTGTAGACAAACAAATGGTTCCCATCGAGTACGATGGATGCGAGGGGTGTTAATACCTTCCCTTTGCATAACCGGCTTTCGAACCCATTCTCTTGGTCGCGATACCATCTTATTAGTTTCTTTCTGAAGGTTTTCTCGATATTTTGCCTTCCCCTCATGGGATAAATAAAATTTGGTGGCGACTCTTCTGTCTTTTTCCTCGCCTCCCCGTCGTTGCATTTTTCGAGTAGCGATAGCTGACGACTCTGCTGGGGAAGCACCATATACTTAGAAAGCCAAGCCTAATTTGCTTGTTGCATTTGTGATTTATTTACTGTTATTGCTTTATTGTGTTGTGTTCCTCTCGTTCCTCTTACCTATTGGGTTTATTGGGGATGACTTGTAAGGATAAAAGCTTTCTACCTGAGCTTTCTAGTATACACTAAGATTAAGAGGTGGTTTCTTTCTGATTTGCAAGACTTAGGACTCGTTAAGTTGGTTTGAATTCCACTGCTCAGATGAGACCCCTTTGGGATGATTATGTCTTACGAGTAGTCGTAATGGCGTCTTTATTTCCAACTTGGGAGTCCATGACTTTGAGGACCTTTTGTAGAACCTTATTCCGAAGGTTACTAAAACATAACTCTGTTTTCATCCTTTGAAGGGATTACCGTCTTACGAATCGTCATTCTGATGGAAAACTTTTGAGGGTTAGTGCATGGGACTTTGTTTAAAGGCTTTTGGGATACCCTCTTATAAACCAATAGATTGCCCACCCGAGGTGAGAGAGACCTTTTATTGTTGACTTGCAGGATATGTGACCTCGATCCTTGTTGTTAATCTATTCTCATGTGCATCCATAACATTGCATTTGCATAAGCATCTCTGCATCATTTTGCATTTTCTTCTCTAACCTGGATACCAAAAGCTTACCCATCCTCTGTTCATAACCCGCAGTTGATTTCCTGACACTCATATTGAACTTATGAGAGTTGTGAAGCATTTGAAGCAAGAGGAGCATAGATGCCTGGAAAGGCCAGTTGGACGAAGCAAGTTGAGATAGCCATGCCAGAGAACGACCGCCAGAATGATGAGTCCCCACCAGGGTTTACTGTGACGAACAATCCACTGTATGACCTTCCGCCGGATGACCATCCTCCGCAAGTAAACATTCCTACTCGACCCCAGAGGATGTCATTGACTGATCTCATGGAAGAAAAGCTTTGTGGCCTTGATAAAAAATTTCAAGCTATGGAAGTGCCTGATATGCATGGCCTCGATGCTACTGACATGTGTCTAGTGCTAGACCTAGTGATTCCTCCAAAATTCAAGATGCCCAACTTCGAGAAGTACACAGGCTATAGTTGCCCAAGGCGTCATTTGGTGATGTATTGTCGGAAAATGACCTCTTACACTCATGACGATAAGCTGATGATTCATAGTTTTTAAGAAAGTATGAGTGGGGCATCATTAAGTTGGTACGTGGATTTAGAAAGAAGCCATATTGAATCATGGAGAGACCTAGCTAGCGCTTTTCTAAAGCATTACCAGTTCAATATGGACACTCCTCCCATCCGCATGCAGTTGCAAAGCCTATCTCATAATGACAATGAATCCTTTAAAGGATATGCACAACGGTGGAGAGAATTCGCAGCAAGAGTGCAACCACCACTCTCAGACAGGGAACTGATTGAAATGTTCATCAACAGTTTGCATGGTGCTTATCTTGAAAGAATGGCTGGTTGTACACCATCAAGCTTCTCTGGCCTTGTGATTGTAGGAGAACGCATAGAAAGCTACCTTAAAAGTGGACAAATTTAAGACGCCTCAAGCAACAAGGCCAGTGAGATTGAATCTTTCGATGATTTCCATGAGGAAGATAAGGATGAGACAATACATTCATAGCAAACATTGGGTATTCTCACGATGTACCAGCAAAATTCTATGGTCCATCATCTGCTCAACAAGAATCATAACCAGTGCCATGTTATCCTTATGGAAAACTAGCCATGTCTAAAATTTCATCCCACAAACCATGGATCGCTCCTCATGCAAATCAATGAGCCCATGGCTGAGGTTATCCGAATCAGCTCCAGAATCAAAATAGGCCTCGCAACAACTTAGAAAGAAGGATTGCTCCTCTTCATCCAGTTCCTATGTCGTACAACCAACTTCTGCCACATTTGATTCAAAACTCATTAGTGGAGCCCAAGACTCTTAAGCCTGTGCCAGAACCTTACCCTCCTAGGTACAATCCTCATGTGCAGTGCGGATATCATAGATGATCCATGGGGCACTCAACTGAAGATTGCAAAGCCTTCCAGGCCAAGGTGCAATTGTTGATCGACAAAGGGTACATATCTTTTCTAGAAGGAAGTTTGGTTGTTCATGTCAACCTTTCAGCTGTCTAAGCTCGAAGATTCCGAGGGTCATTTCCAGAAGCCAGTGGTCCAGACAGGCGGACATCCTCAACATTGGGATTCCTTGGGCGCTTTTATCATTTGCATTTTATTTTCCTGTTAATTACTACTTGTTTTTAAACATTGTTGTTTTGAATGGTAATATTAATGAAGTGTTTATGCATTTTCTGAATCAGTCACGTCGTATTCACTCATTATTTCCACTTATAACATACACATACACCCTCTGTCCACTTCACTTTCTCACTGTTGTTTTAGCAAAGATTAGAGGGAGGATGACGAAAACTAAATACCCATAATTGCAAACTGTGTGCTTTCAGATAGAATCTCGTCGATGATGTACATGCATTGTTTCAAATCCCCTAAACACCAGAGATATAAGGAGTTAATCCCTAGTCAACCACTTCGAGCCTAGAAGTAGTTGTTTCCTTCGGATATTTAAACCCTTAACACTCAACCTAGGGTAGGGTAGAGTTCAGTTAATCCAATCTCGCATTCAAATCAACAAAGCAAAATCCAGAAGACGGTTGTTCATCAATGTCTCATGACATGGCTGTTGCACCCTAAATTTTGACCTTAATATTCCACCTCATTTTGTGCATTTTTATATTATTTGACGTTATTTTAATATTAATGTTTTGCGACTATTATTACTAACATTATATTTATCATATTTATTATGTTATCTATTTTATTTACTAACATTATTTTCGCTCTTGAACTATTATTGGATCAATACACCAAAGATGTCTTTGGATGCAGTTTTCGACTATATCTCGTTAAAATCCAAGATCAGGATTCGGTATCCTATAAGTTAAGGTTGTTAGTCGTTTCCCTACCAAAATCATCAATCGAGAGTGAAGAAAGATTTGGAAGCCATGATACAAAAAGAGGAGGATTGGAATTCTTTGAGTTTGGGTAGACACGCTTAATTTGGGAGGACTATTTATAAGAATCCTTTTGAGGTGCACGTACCATTTGAGTGTGAGAAATCAGGATTTAGGAACAACCAAGTTTATTGAACAAAGAATACAATTTTCAATCTAAAAGTGTACACCAAGAGACAAATACTACAATTGGACTACAGTAGAATAATTACAAATGTACTTTTGACTTGACCACGTTACTTTCCAACAAATCATTCAAACTTAAAAGTACTGGGTCACCACGTTGTAACTTCACGCCAGATTATTGAATCCAGATCCAACCAAACCACTAAAAAAGAAGCCGCCGATTCAATGTTCACTTTGCTAAGAACAAGCCTGAAGCCGTTACATCCTGTCAGGATGAGCTCCGTCTTCACCGTATCCGTTTACCAATCCAATCTCCACTGGAGTTACCTGAGCAGAAACAAGAGATCATGACATTCATTAAAGTAATTCTTAGAAATGGATATTTATTTGAGTAAACTTAGACTCCTGTCAGCTACCACCTACGTGACCTCGAGGACATTTCACCGAGTAAGCGCCGTTACGACCTGCCATCACCTGTTTAACACAGCCAAGAATTGAGGCCAATAAGTTAACAACATCATTGATTCGTATTTACGACAGCATTAGCTCAAGACGCACTCAACATAAACAGGTCCTATATAAAGCTTTTAGAATACTCAGATGAGCAAAAAAGTGGAGGAAACATCCACTCAGCAGAACCAAGAGCCGCATCGAGCACCCTGCAAAACAAACCAAAGGAGATGGAGCCACCGCATTTGAAACTCCTCGGTGGTAATCTGCGGTAGCATCTAACCAAAGCAGAGATTGGTGTTCCCTGTAAAGAAGAAAGTGAAAACAGTCATTGAGCAGCAAAATTAAAAAAGCGAAATACAAGCAGAAAGTCAAAACTCAAAGCTGCTAATCCAAAGCCCAAAGTATACTCATGTTGTCGCGAGAAATGCAGCTCTTCCTCACATTTACGATGGCATCCATATCATTTGACTCAAATCAACATTGGGTCCTAAGTTATGCTATCACAAAACCCTAAAAGATTACACCGGCATCGCCACGACCGAGTTCGTGAGGAATCTCATTACAACAGACAACAGCGGGATCATGCTCGACCATGGGTCCTCCGTGTCAAGCACCTTGCAGTTTGAAGATGTTTATAGCAGCAGTTATGGCTCATGTTGACCTGCTGAGAATCCCGGTAATATTGGCAGAGGTTATTACTGATATCATCGACGGTAAAACAAACCAACTGCCAGGGAACTCCTACAGAATTTAGTATTTTGTGCTTGCTGCACCATTTAGGCTGCCGTCAATAGCCTGCAAACCAAACCGCAGACATGAGCATTTAATCTAAAAGAAGTGGAAAACCATGGAACTAGTTTTGTCCCCTTTGTTGTACCCCAAAATTTGCCCTAACTTTTCTCCATTTGGTTTATGTTTCACATCATTGCATTAGCATATCACATTGCATAAGCATATCCAAAATTGTCCTACTTGTATATATTTCTCATTTATACATCCTTCCATTCCTCATAGTCAGAAAATTCAAATGCTTTATGGTGGAGAATTACATGGAGTTTTGTTCTTTTCAATTAAGGCATATTCATGCTCATTGGATTCAAGTGATAAAGTTCATCAGCAGAATAGGTTTTAATTCAATCAAAGGCACAAAATTGATTCGTGATTGATTTTAAGACCTCTTTCCTAAGAGAGAATCCAAAATGGTGGAATTTGGTTCATGAGACTTTTTGGAGTCTAAATTCAAGGGCATGAATAGCCAACCAAGGCCCATTTATAACTTCAAAATTCCATACATTTAGCATACATTACACAAAATAATCTACAAAAAATTTTGTCCTTGTGAAGATAAAGTCCATAGCCAAAATATCACAACAAGTTTCTACATAAATATACAAGCCCATTTCAAAATAAATTCATCACCAAGTACAAGTTATAAGATTGATAAAATTCCAGGTCCATGCATTAAGTCTCACTCCAAAGTAGCCCATGAAGTTTCTACATCCAAGCTACCCCACAAATGTTCCTTCAAGATGTCACAGCACTCCAAGTCGTACAAACGGCATATGGTTCATAGTTTGAAAATGCAAAATCTTTATCTTGTGTGACATACTTCCATGAGTCATTTCAACAGATATTATTTCCCAACACAAATAAGTACACATTGAAGCCTTAAAGGAAGTGCCCCAAGAGGCTCCCAAAGATGACTTAACAGGGTTCCCCCCTGAAGTACCAATTGAAGCTCCCATTGAGATTTACAAGGAAGCAGATATTGTATCCAATAGCCATGAAAGAAAAGGGCTAATCAAAATCAAGGTTAAACAATCTTCTGCCACCAGTAGGGCTGATACTGATAATCAAATGATTGAGCGCTCTTTAGGTGCTCGTAATGATATTGATCATGGAGCTAGCAGTTCAGTTTCAGTTTCAGTAGATGCACCTCAGAGGAATTTTGCAGAGACTGTTAGCATCGGTAATCACAATATTAAAGAAGTTAATTCTTGGCATGATCCTGGTTCCCGCATGACTGCCAGCATTGGCAGTGCCAAAATTTTGGGTGATGAATTGGTCAAAGAACTCCAATGCACTGCTGATTCAAGTGTAGTTTACTCACAACCTAAGCTAGAAGATCCGTCACCATCTAGTATTATCCAGGATAACAATATAGATGCTGATGCACGGCGATTTGCCAGCCTTCAAACACTCTCAGTGGCTAGACTTGATCATGACGGGGAATCATTTGGCAAAGAAATTTCTGCTCGCAGGAAAGAAAAACACCGAGATAAGGATAAGAAACGGAAAAGGGAAAGTCATAAAGGACAGCATGATGACCCAGAATACTTGGAGCGAAAGCGATTAAAGAAAGAGAAAAAATGAAAGCAAAAAGAATCGGCACGCGTTACACACATTGTTAACAAGCAAAACGCAGCAGCCTGTGTAGGTTGTGATGACTTAGCAAGCGACCTCAAATTTCCCGTAACATGATTGTACCTCAAGACCTGCACATCTCATGTTACCGTCACGGTAATTCCACAAACCCCTCACAGAGGTGATAAAACGCAAGTTCATAGCTGCACCAAAGTCATTATATCAGTAAGAATCAAAGGCAAACCAAGACAGAATCAATATCATAATAAACACATCATGCTAAAAGGAAATAATTAGCTAAAATAAAGATGTGATTCATGGCATACTGTAATGGCAGAAAAATCATTGAAAATGTTGAAGTAGAAAGAGTAAGGTTATGTTTCTAGTGAACATTAACTTGTACCTGCGACGAAATCATGAACAAGTTTGCAGACCAAAAACCTGCTACAACAAGACAAAACCAGCTGCCACACAAATACCACACCAGACAACTCTGCATCCGGCTACAATACTCTACACACACTACACTGCTATTACTCCTCCCACACCAGACAAAACAACCTGCCACAAGCAAAATGGCCAGCTGCAAACCGTACCGCCAGACAACCACTCTGCACAACCGAACAAACCATGAGAACCTTGTCTAAATGGTACCATAAAACAAACACACACACAACAAAAGCATATACACAAAAAACCATAAAAACAACAAGAAAAAAGAGAAGAGCTGCAATCACTAAACCTACCAGCCTTGTTCCTAAACCTCACTAAGCCATGAATACCCGAACATAACCACCTCTCATAAACTTCACCATTCCCTTCCTTCACCATCTTTGATAACCCTTTTAACTTCCATAACCATTAAACACTTCACTTCATCAACATCAAACAACCAAAATCTGCACTGAAACTTCCCAAAATCCAAACCGAAAAACACACAACTCCACAAAACCATGCTCTTCGCATCTGAACATGGAGGGCGCCAAAAAAATCATCTTCTCCCCCTTCGAAATTCCTTCATCAGACACCACTTCTTCAAAACTACGATACACATCCCTAAACTCCTCTCTCCTTTTTCTTTGATGGTTTTGTTGCTCCAGCTATGGCAGTAGAGCTCATGACAGGTTACAACACAGCCAAAACTTTCACTTCCATAGCCGAACAAAATGCTGTCCAAGAAGCAGCTTCTGGCTTAGAAAGCGTCGAAAAACTCATCAAATACTCTCTGTTCTTCTTTCACACA
Source organism: Lathyrus sativus (assembly GCA_963859935.3). Lineage (NCBI taxonomy): Eukaryota > Viridiplantae > Streptophyta > Magnoliopsida > Fabales > Fabaceae > Lathyrus > Lathyrus sativus. The sequence continues at coordinate 614,459,765 of OZ012739.1, read as the reverse complement.
CCAAACTGTCTCTCACTTTTCTTCAACAACATAACCTCCTTTATCATTCTTAGAACATCAACGAACCAAATCACTGCAAAAACCATTTTCGAACTTATCCTCAACCTCCATACATTCCAAGCTACCACGCACCATATAACCCCCTTTGTCACCACCATCTGTACTAGCCATGCGTATTTCTGCTACAACAACGAAGTTATCAGCATGATGCAATTCATGTACACCCTGCACTAACAAGCTACGTGTTGCCATTACAAAACCAAGTCCAAACCTATTAAAGTGTGTGAAAAATAGGGAACGGAGGCGAAGAAAATACCGGCGGATTGAAGGAAGTGAGCAAGAACAAATCGAAAACAGAAATAAGAAGGTGAGAGGAATCCCTTGTTGCGGACCCTGTTGCGTGTGATCTATTCTGAGGATGAGGCTTTGATTTGTTTCGAAACCATGTCATGAACAATACGTTTCTGGACCTCATCCTAATTCCGTTTCAACTTAAGAGAGGATGTTAATGTGTTCTTCAATCTGGAGCTTTTACCTTTTTCTTTTTCTGTGTGTTGTGTTTTGATGGGTTGGTCTTTTGAAGCCCACTGAGCTTCAGCCTGAACCTCCTTTCCTCTTCTCTTTCCGCAAACTCACAATCCGATTTCTCTCCTTCAATGAACTCACTTCACCCTCAACCTTCAAAGCTTCTTCTGCAGAAACCATTCACCCTCCGCGACCTCCTCCTTCGAGTCATTTCAAAATCACCTTTGTCATTCTCGAACCAAACCGAAAACCTCCATTAAATCCTCACCTGAAACCTTCGAAAACAACCATTCATCGTCCCTTCAAACAAACCCTCATTTCAGAAACCTCAAATACCCAGAAACCAACCGCAACAGTTGAAATCTTCAACGTCAAATCGTCCGCGAAATCTCGAAAATCCTTCAACAGACACAAAACCAATACCACCCTCATATCCTCCTTCGCCGTTCGCAATAACCAACCTCCACCAAATCACCGTCAAATTCTTCAATTCATCTCCGATTTTGACAATCGTAAACCACAACCCTCAAAATCCCAAATCATTCAAACGTAAACAGAATCTGAGAACAAGAACGAGCGGAGAGAGAGAGGTTTGAGACACAGAGATAGTGGGATCGGAGTTTGAGCGGTGAGGTACGCGTGAACTGAAGCAGAGAGTGAGAAAGAAGCGATGAAGCTACGCGTTCTGCGTTTGTGCTGTGTTGTTTTCCTTCTTTTTTTTCATTCATTTTTTTTATTTATTTAATTATTTATATTTATTCTTTTTATTTTTAATTCTTTTTTCTTTTGTTTTATTATTATTAATCATTTTATTTAGAAGTTAAACTTTTCTAATTAGATTTTTATATTAAGCTTTAAAACTTTATGTATATTATATTTTCTTTTAGAGTTTTATTCTACTTTTTTAAGAAGTTAAACATTATGTCTTCCATTTGGGTTTTATTTTTAAGGTTAAATTTTATTTCGCTTTTGTTATTGGGCATTTTTGCCTTCTGGGTCGATGACGAGACCTCTGTAATTCATTACCAGTCAAATTATTGATAAGTAATGTTGGATCTGAGACCACCTCTTTTCTCTCTTCATCACTTGTCCCGACTCGATTCAAAAACATTGTCAAACCATCTTCAATATCCAATTATCTTTGTATTGAATTAAAAGAGGGGATTAAGTGTAGACTTTCTTCCTCTCCGAGTGTTGGGATGCCCACTGTAGTGAGGGTGGTTTCGACACTCGTCTTTCAACACGAAGACGCTTCCCATCCATTTTCAAATCTCATCTCCTTAAAATCAATTCTTTGTATTGAATTAAAAAGAGAGGATTGGGTGTAGACCCCTTCTTCTTCGAGTTTTGGGATGCCCACTGTAGTGAGGGTGGTCTCGATACTCGTCTTTCGATACGAAGACACGCCTTTATCCACCATTTCCTTTCACAACTTCCTCCCGCAATTTTCACACCTAAAACCTCGGTCCTGTACCGAGTGCATTTTCGAATCATTTTCACATTAAAACTTGAATGGTCGTGGAGTGGTTAGGCGTAGGCCTTCTCCTATCCCGAGTGCTGACGTTTACTGTAGGGTTCTCTGTCGCAAAGCATTTACCATTCAAAACCAAAAACATCTTTAATAAGAGAACGAAGTTCTCTTTGCATTGAATTAAAGAGAGAGGATTGGGTGTAGACCTCTTCTTCTTCGAGCGTTGAGATGCCCACTGTAGTGAGGGTGGTTTCGACGCCCGTCTTTCAATACGAAGACGCCTCGTTCACCACACCCTTTTTATAACAAAAAACTTTGAGATAACGAATTGGGTACTACCCGTAGGGGTTACTATCCGAGGACATGTCTCGCCCCTAAAAAACAATCCAATCAATCAAATGTGACATCTTGCCTCGCATGGCGAAAACCTAATCTTTCAAAAAGGATATGTTACGTCCGTTCTACCGCAAACAGGTAACGCCTAAGTCTCCAACGAGCGAGCAGCAATGCACCTAACTGCTAGAATGCGCACGATAGCATCATCCGTAAAAACATCAACACACCGTTAGCACGAACTACGTTTGCTCTGATTTCTCATGTCAGATGAGAATACGTAGGTGTCGCACCTCGAAAAATCACATTCGAAAATACGACCCTCGCGCGAAAGGGCGCGGAAATGCGGTTCGACAGAGTCGCCACCGAACTTTATTCTTCCCGAACAAACGGGAGAGGAAAATATCGAGAAAACCTCCTAAAAACGAAAGGACAGGAACAGGGCTGTCGCAACCAAGTTCCGGGTTCGGGAGTCGGTTACGTGAGGGGAAGGTATTAGCACCCCTCACGTCCGTCGTACTCGACGGGAACCTCTTGAGGTAATTGTGGGGAGTGTTGTTTAGGTTTACTTGTTTTCTTCTCGTTGATAAAGGTAGAATTGGTAGGGTAACAAGGTTAAAGATGCTAAGGAGAGATGGGTGGTTAGAAGATAGGGTGCTCGCCAAGGATTGGGGCCCTTGTGCCTACGTATGCTCATTCGGACGAGAATGAGAAATCAGAGCGTCGTAGTTCGACTACGGGAAAGGATGGGGGGAAACAGAAGATGGGTAGAAGTGTGCTCGCCAAGATCATCGCAATCTTGTGCCTACGTATCTTATATTCAAGAATGAATAAAGAATCAGAGCGTCCGTAGTTCGTGGGGACGACCACGAAAAATGAGGTTTGAAATGGGTTGAAGTTGAGTTGAGAGACGAAAGAGTGACTGACAAACAACCTAAGGGCGTGCCTCAAGAGCTTGTCATTCAAGAATTCAAGGAATGCGAGATCCCAAGAACTCAGTTCTTCCGGAAATTGAGTTGAATGAGTTGAAGATAAGAGTTGGATATTTTGAAAACGAAAGAATGAACTAATAACAACTCGGGGGCGCGCCCAAGAGTTACTCGTTCGAATATTCAAAGAATGCTAGATTCTAAGAATATCCCTCTTTCGTAATTTTCAGAGATGTTTGTGAAAGGATCGAATCGAGAAAATGGCATGCGAGGCCAAGAGGAAGTTGTTTTGAAGTAGCTCGACGACGTGTCGAGGATTTGATTGAAGATGGAACCGACTTGACGACGTGTCAAGTGTTAGGGTTGTGAGAAACGATATTAGTCCCTGAGGGTGCTCCTAATATCGAAACTACGAGGGATTGTGAATGTGTGTGCGAAGTGTCAAAGGTTGCGAATGCGTACGAGCATTTGACTTAGGAGATGTTAAAAAAGTTTGAGTTTGAAAAAGTCGAAAGGTTGAGTGAATAACAACTCAAGAGCGTGCCTCGAGAGCTATTCATTCGAAAATTCAAGGAATGCCAGACTCCAAGAACCTCCTTCTTTCGAAGTGTGAATCGAAAAAGATATTTAAAAAGGTCGAAAGATTGAATGAATAATAACTCAAAGGGCGTGCCTCGAGAATTACTCACTCCAAGACACAAGGAATGCTAGACTCCAAGTGCCTCTTTCTTTCGAAGTTTGATCGAGAAAAATATTTGAAAAAAGATTTGAAGTGAAATGAGGGTATGAATATAGTTTGAGGTACGAGATGTGAGGACATGAGATTGGATTTGAAAGTGAGAGAAATGACAATTATTTGATAAATGAGACGTAGGCCTCACAACCAATTAATTGGGGTATTATCGAAATGCTAGATCTCGACGACACCTTTTTCATTTGAAAAATGTTTGAATGAACGACAGAAATATCACACAGAATGCTAGATTCCTATAATATTTCTTTGTCCAAAATAGTACATTTTAAAACGAAAACCTGAATAATACATTATTTAAGGTGTACACCTCGCTAATGATCATCCAAAAATCCAAGAAATGCTAGACTTCAAAGATTTAATTGACAGGTCAATGATAAATTAACATTATTAGATAATGATATTAAATTTAAATAGCAATTTTGTAGAGAAAATAAATATTGAATGCCGGACTCAAATGACATTTCTTTGTCTATATGATTAGAGGATGCGTTTTGAAACAAAAAGTTAAATGTTACTACCCAAGGCGTACGCCCCAATAGTATTCATTCAAAAAACTCAAAAGATGCTAGATCTTAAAAGTTTATTTTTTTGTAAGTTGATAAAAAAAGTTTTAGTTAATCACATTGAAAATTATTTAATTGAATTTGAAATAAAACTAAAGGTTTGAATAACTTACTGAAATTGTTTATTTTATTTTGTCTTAAAAAAGTGATTTGTTAAAAGATGAATTGAATTAATTAATTAAGTTGAAAAAAAACTACACACATAGCAAACCAAATGTGACCCTCTATAACGATGCTATAATCAGGTCCTGAACTATTTCAAAAACATAATTATTTTAAGTAACATGAGGCTCACAAAACAAAATTGATACCATCCTAATTTCGACAGTAAAATGCAGTAGCAGCAATCCTCCAGCTCACACATACAATGCTGTTTGAACATACTCAAGTTTACTACAAACCAGCTTATTATTCATGCTGCAATAAACTTCTATTCTAATAATTGAGAAAACCACAAAACTATGAAGTTATAGCTCAGCAACTTTAAGGAAATCCAAACCAGCTCACTGCTCTTGAATAAAACATTATATCAAAACTCAAGATACACTCTAAAACTAGAAGCATTCACAAGCTATTACAATTTTAATTTTGTGCAACCTTCAAAGTGTAAAGATCCTGCTATAAACAACTAGTCTTAAGCACATTGAATAATATTCTAACAGTGACAGTAATTGTTTAACAGACATAGCCTTATCAGGTTTCTCAGCCCTTATTCGCAAATATAGCACCAATTCCACATCGCAATCAAGAACAAAAGAAACGTGATACGTTCCACAAATACTGAACTATTCGTTTGGATGATACAAGCTATGACTATAACATGATACACACAAAAATAATCTATACTGAATCGACGACATACAAAACCGTGAAACCGAAACTCAATCATACAAAATGCACATAACTGCAGCAAAACCTTTGAGATTTCCAACAGGCTATAACAAAACGCAGAGTTATCAAATCCAAATGTTACCGAGTCGTAAAAAAAATACACGATACCGATTCTTGATTATAAAATTCTTTGAATCAATATACCAGGGCATACAGAACTGTGATTTTAATAAAATGACAACCATTTAAATTATGCAACTTATATGCTGATATTGTGACAAAACTAAAAAAGTCATACAATAAAACTCTAAGATATGCTTAACATTAAACCATGACAGAACAATCCAAATATTTACGACGTCACGTCGGATATTTGGCGGAGTTTCAGAACAATAAACCAAACACGAAATGTCTTAAAAACAATGATAAATACATTGGATCACCAATAACAATCAAGCCTAAACAGGTGCTGATATACGTTCAAACCAAAAAGAGATTCAAAGATTTACCGACGTCGACTCCGGATACTGAACTTGTCATGAGCTAAAACAATGACACCTCGAGCCTGCAGCAGCGTAATCGATACCTTTCCTCCTATTGCCAATGGTGTTGTTCTACGAATCCATGTCGCGTTTACTCGACTTTCTACTGCGGGATCCAAGTATTATTTCTTCCAAGTGCTGTAACCAGTGTGCTTCCCATGACAGGAACACAATCATGCCAGCAACAACCCTGCGAACACATTTCACAGCAGCAAACTAACAGGACAAGAAAATTCAAACAACCTCGAAGTGGCCTCGGCCATACAATGCACCCTTCACAAAACAAACTAGATCCAGCAGAAAAAAAAACTGTATTCGAATTCATGAGGCTGCATAAACTATTTCACTTTTACAAGTTAATGGGTAATGTTGGGAACTCCAAACCAACAATTGTAAACAAAGCATACTGATTTAAATTTTCCTTTCATATATGTACCAATTGCTGCAACCTACACATATATATATATATTATATACAAACATTTCCAGCATGGATCAATAAATCAAACCTAAACTAGAATTACACCAGTAATTTTTATGACAGGAACATAGTCACCATCAACCCCTGATAATTTGAAGATGCAGCACATATATAAACAGAGTCTTAAACTGGATAGTTGTTAGATTAAGGCAAATAAATTGCAGCAAACACATCAAGAAAATATAGGAGTAATCGCAACAACCACAACTCAGACATGATTATGGTTTGAACAGAAACCAAGTTAACATAATCCTACTTGAAGCCAACCAGCATAGAAAAAAAAAACAAGCACAACAGTTTTTTCACGGTATAACCCGTCCATGATGTAACAATGAACACAATCACTATTATTCTACATATGCTTAAATCAAGAAGCTTTTCATGACATTTAAACCACCAGAAACAATAACAGTTTAAAAAATAAAATCTAAATTAAACTCAAACATAACAACACATAATACAAATCCGGCAAAGGATCCAGTTATGCCAATCTAACAACAACAGCGGCCTATCAAAATAAACTTGATAACAGTATACTCAAACAACAGCATCTCAACATACTCTTTCCAATGGCATCACAATCAAACAGTAACACACATACTTGGTCACCAAATTGACAGTACTAGAACTCAACCCCTTTGTATTCAAATTAAACATCTCATGAAATCTAAAAGACCAGAGTATAAACAACATCAAAAAAAAATGAGTCAAAATCGAATCAAAATCATGATTAGAAACAAAACCAACCTACAAAAGATTGAATAGTTGTTGCGTGATTATTGAGCTGAAACCGTGAACCTCGCCGCCACGCTATTATCGTTGTTGAACTGAAAACTAGGAACTCGCTGATACACCTTTGTCGTCATTGAGCTGGAAATGAAATAGCTTGTACATTTTCTGATTTCCGCAACAAAAGCAATTTCACGGTGTTGTTCTGAAATCAAAAGGAAAATATGGTTGGCCTCATGGTTGCGAATCGTATGTGTTTGGCGAAATGTTAAGGTTTTGCGGTGGTTTGTTGGCTTCGACGATGATGAGACGGAAGGGTTAGGGTTGGCGGCGAAAAAGATTTGAGGGAAGAGATGATGGTGGAAGGTTTTCGTGAAGAGGAGCGACTTAAGGGATGAAGAAGACGGTGAGTAATCAACCGTTAGGGTTTGGGGATTTGGGCGGCGGTCGCTTTTGCTGAAAGAAGCAAGGATGAACAGTAATTTAGGGTTTAGGTTATGAACAGTAAAATCTCTCCCTCCATTCATCAGTCTTCCTCCTCTTTTAATACCAATCCTAAGACAAACCCTAACGGGCCTGGGCCTCTGCATCCAAGTTTTTTTTCTCTTCACTGAATTGTTTACAAATTTCTATTAAAATGTGAATAATAACCAATATGATTAATAAATATTAACAACATATTATAATTAAATCTGAATTAAAACAATTTATTAAATATAACTTTTTAACAAAAATTCAAATATATAAAATAACTAAGGTTTAAAAAACAAAAAATGTAATTACTAAAATGATGTTAGTAACACTTAAAAGAAAACAAAGTTCAAGAAAGTAATATTCACAAAAATAAGTTTAAGCCACGTGTCACCTCTTAATCGGTCAAAAGATAAAATTCTGAAAAACCAGCCAATTGCGAGCAGACACGTGTCTAAAAGACATGAAATGATAAATGCGAAAATGTTTACAAAAGGGTAGGACAAATTTAGGGTATGACAGATGCCCCTATCTAATTGGCTTAAACCTAGGAGAATGAACTGCATTAGCACTCATATTCCTAAGGTAGAAGTCAATTAGATATGAAGAAGACCCTGAATTTGTCCGAAAGAAAAAGAGATGCTTGAGAATTGAAAATGCTGGATGATGTAAACCTCTGAGTAAGCTGGCACAAGTCGTCATCACCAAAAGGATGATGGGACACAACACACACGGCTACTGCCAGCAAAAGGGTGACAGAGCAAAGCACTATCGCACGATCTATCATTAATGACCATGATAGATCCCCCACCAAAAGGATGACGGAGCGAGATAAACAAACTTCGCACAATCCATCATTAATGACCATGATAGACCTCCACCAAAAGGATGACGGAGCGAGATAAACAAAATTCGCACAATCCATCATTAATGACCATGATAGACCCCCCACCAAAAGGGTGACGGAGCGAGATAAACAAAATTCGCACAATCTATCACTAATGACCATGATAGACCCCCCACCAAAAGGATGACGGAGCGAAACACAAAAAAACTATCGCACAATCTATCATTAATGACCATGATAGACCCCACACCAAAAGGATGACAGAGCGAAACACAAATAAACTATCGCACAATCTATCATTAATGACCATGATAGACCCCCCACCAAAAGGATGACGGAGTGAAACACAAATAAACTATCGCACAATCTATCATTAATGACCATGATAGACCCCCCACCAAAAGGATGACGGAGCGAAACACAAATAAACTATCGCACAATCTGATACCGACGAAGTACCAGACCTACCACCAAAAGGATGATAGAGCGAGAACAAATAAAACATCGCACAACCTGATACCGACGAAGTATCAGACCTACCACCAAAAGGATGATAAAGCGAAAACACAAATAAAACATCGCGCAATCTGATACCGACGAAGTATCAGACCTACCACCAAAAGGATGATAGAGCGAAAACACAAACAAAACAAGTCGTTATCACCAAAAGGATGATAGGACAACACAGATTTGAAGTTTACCAACATCAAAAGGATGCAGGCTAGGTTGAACTGACGAAGTTCGACTATCACCAAAAGGATGATAGTAAGGCGATTGACAACGGTCACGCTTGCTGGGTACAACTCATTGGGGAATCCCTGAGAGGAAGATTGAATTTGAAATGAGTTGACGGGGTACGCCCACCGTCTTTGCTTGGAAATCATAATTTGCTGAAATGATTCCATGGTTACGCCCATGAATTTTGAAGAGGATGCCCCTGACTGGGCTAAATTTGTCTTGATGTCTTGTTTTGGTCAACAAAAGGTTGAGCCACTTCGTGAGGGACGCTCACGGTCTTGCTGAAAGTGCCCCTGCTCGGGCTGGTTCTTGCATTGAACTTCTTGGATTTGCCCAACAAAAGGTTGAACAACTTCGTGGGAAACGCCCACGGTCTTGAATGGTATGCCCCTGATTAGACTGGATGTTGATTTGCATATCTGATCAGCCGCAAGGTTGAAATACGTCATGGGAGACACCCATAGTCTTGAAAAGGATGCCCCTGCCTGGGCTGAATCTTGCTTTGAATAACTTCGAATTTTGATGGGAGAAACCCACAATTGTAAAAGATTGCCCCTAACCGGGTTGATGACTGCTTTGAAGCTCCTTGAAAATTGTGGGATAAACCCACCATCTTGTGGGAAATGCCCCTGACTGAGCGGTCGACGGTCTTGGAAATCTTCGGGATTGATCCTGGACCTTGACTTGCATATATGAATGCTGGATGATATTCCATATGAGTGGACATGCAAATGCAAATGCTGATGAGCGGAGATGCAAGAGCTAGGGAAGTATGGTATGATTGGAGTATGCATATGATGCAAGACACTTATGATATCGAATGCTATGCGTATGATGCGCATGATTGCAGACAGGTGATTGGAAATGCAGGTGGGAATGCCAGCGTGGTGGACTTTTGGTAGTTGCCAATGCGGATTGGACTTCGGGTGGTGGGAGGGATTGACTTCCTCGACACGCAGTTTGCTGAAGACATCATGATTGATACAGGCGAAGATACTCTGGATGCCCCAAGTCTGGGTACTTGGTGACTTGTTGTGGACTTGCTTCAGAGAAGGTTGCAACTCCGCTTGTTGATCAGAACGACCTGGTCTTGCCCCAGTTCGAACATGGCAATGGTCTGCCCCAGATTAACCATTTCTGACATATGGAAGTTGAACTCGGATGACTTGCCCCTGCTCGAGCCGTTGAGTGATTCGCCCCAACCTATGGGTTCTGAAGTAGTCTTGCTTCGTGTGCGCCACTGAAAGTCAAGTTCTTCCTTGATTGCCCTTTGCTGAAATATCTTTGGATACCTAGCACTGTTTTGCAGTTAAAATTGTACATTCATAAATGGTAATAATTAATGCAAAGTTTGATGCAAGATTTTGAAAAAGTATCATTTTATTGAAGTGTCGTGATAGCGAGACGAATGGTCTGCTAGCCCAAACGTTGTGCTAATTTGATTGGTGTGAAAGATATATCAGGAGAAATGACACCAATATTGATGATTAGAAATCAATGTGAGGAGTCAGGTTACGCAACCTTGCGATAGTATGCTTTCAGAATAAACCTCGTCTCAATTAGGTCTTTCAAGGGTTGTAACGTGGTCTGGTTCACGGTTATGAAACAAAGGATATTAGGCTCAAAATATGATTTATACCCACCCCTTCTTCGTAATGATCTCCAGTCCTACGCTCAGTTAATCCTACACTTGTCTTGACGGTATAAACTTGATGGTTCAAGGTTTGCTCGACGCGGCAGTCACCTTTATTTTGGTTTTTTTGATAGATGTTAGTGCCCCTTGACTTGGGTGGCCACTGAATCCTATTTTGTTTTTTGTCGAGGGTTTCGGGGTCCTCTTTTGCTTTGTTTTTGATCCCTAACTTTTGCATGGATTGACTTCGTTTGTCAGATCCATCGGGATTGCCTTGATTTTGCCTAAGTCCCCTCTAAGGTGTCTGACTTAGCAGGCTTTTGATTTTTTTGATTTTGTTGTGACTACCATGGCATGGGTTTTTGATGGACAACCGTCTTTTAGATATTGATTCGAATACGGGAATGGATTAACTGAACACTACCCTGCCCCAGGTTGAGTGTAAAGGTTTAAATATCCGAAGGAAACTACTACTTATAGGCTCGAAGTGGTTTACTAGGGATTAACTCCTTATATCTCCGGTGTTTGGGGAATTGAAGCAATGCCTGTACATCATTGACGAGATTCTATCTGAAAGCATACCGTTTGTAATTATGGGTATCTCGTTTTCATCATCCTCCCTCAAGTCATGCTAAACAACAGTGAATAGAGTGGAGCGAATAAATGTGTCGGTGATAAGTGAAAATGAGTGAATACGACATAACTAATTCAAAACATGCATAAACGATACATTAATGAAAACCAGATACGAATGGCAATTGTTCAAAGCATACAGTACTTAAATAAACAAAGACAAAACATAAGAAGCTGCGAATAATGAAATGGCAACATGACTGCCTTCTTCGGGGAATGAACTTGACTGGAAGTGATTGTTGGCACTAGTTGACTGGTGGCATCGGGTTGTTGATGATGTTTGGAGCCTTCCCATTGAAGTTGATAGCATCCCGGTCGATCATGTCTTGAATTATGTGTTTGAAAGCCCTGCAGTCCTCAATGGTGTGACCTGGAGCGCCCTTATGAAACTCACAATGAGCATTTGCATCGTAATCAGCAGGAAGGATAGTTGGAGGAGCCAAATCTCTTGGAACAATAGCCTTTTTCTCCATCAACTGAGCAAAGATTTTGGCATATGGCATTGGTAGACGATCAAAGACTCTATCTGGCCTCCATGTTCTCTGCGGACGCTGTGGGCGAGCACCTTGTCGTTGCTGAGTAGCTTGCATCTGCTGTTGCTGAGGAGGATACTGATATCCTTGTTGGTTGTAGGCTTGCTGCTGAGGAGCCTGCTGCCGTGGCATCTGAGCTTGCGCTGCTTGAACAGCTGGCTGATAAGGCATTGGAGCATATTGCGCAGCAGCAACATATGGATACTGATAGTAGGGAACTTGATAAGGCATAGGAGGAGCTTGTTGAGAAGCTTGCCCTTTCTGCACAAAGATGGCATTTGTTTCGCCCTCCTTCTTCTTGTATCCATTAAAAGGCCTCTTGGCATTAGCCTGACTGTTAGAACCTCCTGGGATCTTCCCACTCTTCAGTCCTTCTTCAATTCTCTCACCGACGATCACCAAGTCAGAAAATCCAGCGGAGACACTACCAATCAGCTTTTCATAATACTGGCCCTGCAAAGTGCCCATGAAGATGTCAATCAGTTCACGGTCAACAAGAGGCGGATGCACCCTTGCGGCTAGCTCTCTCCATCGTTGTGCGTACTCCTTAAAGGATTCGTTGTCCTTCTGAGTCATACTCTGAAGCTGAGTACGGTTAGGAGCAAGGTCGGTATTGTACTTGTACTTCTTGACAAATGCATCAGCTAGCTCGGCCCAAGTACGCACACTATTACGCTCCAGCTGCATATACCATTCAAGTGATGCCCCAGACAGGCTGTCCTGGAAGCAATGGATCATGAGCTTCTCGTCTCTGGCATAGGCAGCCATCTTGCGACAGTACATCTTCAGATGAATGTTTGGGCAACTGAGACCTTTGTACTTCGAAAATTCGGGAACTTTGAACTTGGGAGGAATGACAACATCAGGCACCAAGCATAATTCCAAAGCACTGAAAGAATTTGAATTGTGCCCTTCCATGGCTCGGAGTTTCTCGGCTAGATCTCGACACATCTTCATGGCTTCGGAATCCTGAGCAGCGACAGGACTGGCAATGGGGATAGCAGCATGATAGTTCTGAACGTCGTCATACTGATCCATCAAAGTATCTTCGATATGAGGAACCGGGATTTGCACAGCAGCAGGCTGGGCGTGCGTGATAACTCCAACGGTAACTCCAGGCGCTGGGATTGGCTGAGAAGTGTTTCCCTCGGCTGTGTTGTTGAAGTTCAACGGCATCCCATGAGAATTCGGAATTGGGACCAAAGGGATAGCAGTAGACCCTTGTCCGTTGACGACAGCGGCGGCTTCACGCTGTTCTTCCTCTCTCCTGGCTGCGAGGATGGCTTCGAGGATCTGGTCGATCTTTCCTTTCATGGAATCCAACTCTTCCCTGAAGGCGACTTGCTCCTGTTGAATCTGCTCCATTATTCGTCTGGTATTGGCTCTAGTTGCGTACTGGTGTCGAGGAATCAGCTTGATTTACTGGAGAAGAAGGAGCGGAGACATAAGATTCTGTTGAAGGACTGGAAATGCAAAATGCACAACATATGAAATGCAATGCGAATGATATGCAAGATGCAATGCAGGATACAAGATCCAGGATCACAGGATCATAATCAAACAATCTCTTGAAGCTGGTAACTGTGATAGATAAGTAACCATAATTCCTGCTCAAAGAAAAGTGGCAGGTACAACCTATACGGGAAGGTCTAAACATTCTGCCCATAAACCCACTCACGGGATGGTTTCTACGTTTGGTTCCCAAGATCACGGACACTAGTCGTATCAGCGTCACGCAACAGGCTGGCTGCATTACGACGATAATGACGATAAGGTCTCTCCTGAGCGGGGTCCTCATGCTAGGCGCACAAGGAGCGAGTCCTTGGAGACTAACATTACACGACCACCAATATCGGAACTGGTGCTAACAAAAGGTTCCCAAAATCACGGACCCTTCATTAATCAAGTCGTGCAACAGGCTAGCTGTGTTACAACAAGATCTACGAATAGGTCTCCTCTGGAGGAGCTTTCATGCTAGGCCCACAAGGAGCAAGTCCTCGGAGACTAACACTACTCGACTACCAATTCTAAACTATGTGTTCTCTCTGCTTTTACCAAAGCTCGGGTGTAGAGCTTTACTCATGATGTCACCCCAAGAACCAACAGGCAACCAAGATAACAAGCACAAATAAAATCCACAAGAGAACAAATAAAAAGAAAACAAATAAAAACAAACACTCCTCACAAACCAAAAGATAGGCTCGACTCTCTCTTTGCATGGAGCCATGCTTCCCCAGCAGAGTCGCCACCTGTCGCACCTCGAAAAATCACATTCGAAAATACGACCCTCGCGCGAAAGGGCGCGGAAATGCGGTTCGACAGAGTCGCCACCGAACTTTATTCTTCCCGAACAAACGGGAGAGGAAAATATCGAGAAAACCTCCTAAAAACGAAAGAACAGGAACAGGGCTGTCGCAACCAAGTTCCGGGTTCGGGAGTCGGTTACGTGAGGGGAAGGTATTAGCACCCCTCACGTCCGTCGTACTCGACGGGAACCTCTTGAGGTAATTGTGGGGAGTGTTGTTTAGGTTTACTTGTTTTCTTCTCGTTGATAAAGGTAGAATTGGTAGGGTAACAAGGTTAAAGATGCTAAGGAGAGATGGGTGGTTAGAAGATAGGGTGCTCGCCAAGGATTGGGGCCCTTGTGCCTACATATGCTCATTCGGACGAGAATGAGAAATCAGAGCGTCGTAGTTCGACTACGGGAAAGGATGGGGGGAAACGGAAGATGGGTAGAAGTGTGCTCGCCAAGATCATCGCAATCTTATGCCTACGTATCTTATATTCAAGAATGAATAAAGAATCAGAGCGTCCGTAGTTCGTGGGGACGACCACGAAAAATGAGGTTTGAAATGGGTTGAAGTTGAGTTGAGAGACGAAAGAGTGACTGACAAACAACCTAAGGGCGTGCCTCAAGAGCTTGTCATTCAAGAATTCAAGGAATGCGAGATCCCAAGAACTCAGTTCTTCCGGAAATTGAGTTGAATGAGTTGAAGATAAGAGTTGGATATTTTGAAAACGAAAGAATGAACTAATAACAACTCGGGGGCGCGCCCAAGAGTTACTCGTTCGAATATTCAAAGAATGCTAGATTCTAAGAATATCCCTCTTTCGTAATTTTCAGAGATGTTTGTGAAAGGATCGAATCGAGAAAATGGCATGCGAGGCCAAGAGGAAGTTGTTTTGAAGTAGCTCGACGACGTGTCGAGGATTTGATTGAAGATGGAACCGACTTGACGACGTGTCAAGTGTTAGGGTTGTGAGAAACGATATTAGTCCCTGAGGGTGCTCCTAATATCGAAACTACGAGGGATTGTGAATGTGTGTGCGAAGTGTCAAAGGTTGCGAATGCGTACGAGCATTTGACTTAGGAGATGTTAAAAAAGTTTGAGTTTGAAAAAGTCGAAAGGTTGAGTGAATAACAACTCAAGAGCGTGCCTCGAGAGCTATTCATTCGAAAATTCAAGGAATGCCAGACTCCAAGAACCTCCTTCTTTCGAAGTGTGAATCGAAAAAGATATTTAAAAAGGTCGAAAGATTGAATGAATAATAACTCAAAGGGCGTGCCTCGAGAATTACTCACTCCAAGACACAAGGAATGCTAGACTCCAAGTGCCTCTTTCTTTCGAAGTTTGATCGAGAAAAATATTTGAAAAAAGATTTGAAGTGAAATGAGGGTATGAATATAGTTTGAGGTACGAGACGTGAGGACATGAGATTGGATTTGAAAGTGAGAGAAATGACAATTATTTGATAAATGAGACGTAGGCCTCACAACCAATTAATTGGGGTATTATCGAAATGCTAGATCTCGACGACACCTTTTTCATTTGAAAAATGTTTGAATGAACGACAGAAATATCACACAGAATGCTAGATTCCTATAATATTTCTTTGTCCAAAATAGTACATTTTAAAACGAAAACCTGAATAATACATTATTTAAGGTGTACACCTCGCTAATGATCATCCAAAAATCCAAGAAATGCTAGACTTCAAAGATTTAATTGACAGGTCAATGATAAATTAACATTATTAGATAATGATATTAAATTTAAATAGCAATTTTGTAGAGAAAATAAATATTGAATGCCGGACTCAAATGACATTTCTTTGTCTATATGATTAGAGGATGCGTTTTGAAACAAAAAGTTAAATGTTACTACCCAAGGCGTACGCCCCAATAGTATTCATTCAAAAAACTCAAAAGATGCTAGATCTTAAAAGTTTATTTTTTTGTAAGTTGATAAAAAAAGTTTTAGTTAATCACATTGAAAAATATTTAATTGAATTTGAAATAAAACTAAAGGTTTGAATAACTTACTGAAATTGTTTATTTTATTTTGTCTTAAAAAAGTGATTTGTTAAAAGATGAATTGAATTAATTAATTAAGTTGAAAAAAAACTACACACATAGCAAACCAAATGTGACCCTCTATAACGATGCTATAATCAGGTCCTGAACTATTTCAAAAACATAATTATTTTAAGTAACATGAGGCTCACAAAACAAAATTGATACCATCCTAATTTCGACAGTAAAATGCAGTAGCAGCAATCCTCCAGCTCACACATACAATGCTGTTTGAACATACTCAAGTTTACTACAAACCAGCTTATTATTCATGCTGCAATAAACTTCTATTCTAATAATTGAGAAAACCACAAAACTATGAAGTTATAGCTCAGCAACTTTAAGGAAATCCAAACCAGCTCACTGCTCTTGAATAAAACATTATATCAAAACTCAAGATACACTCTAAAACTAGAAGCATTCACAAGCTATTACAATTTTAATTTTGTGCAACCTTCAAAGTGTAAAGATCCTGCTAAAAACAACTAGTCTTAAGCACATTGAATAATATTCTAACAGTGACAGTAATTGTTTAACAGACATAGCCTTATCAGGTTTCTCAGCCCTTATTCGCAAATATAGCACCAATTCCACATCGCAATCAAGAACAAAAGAAACGTGATACGTTCCACAAATACTGAACTATTCGTTTGGATGATACAAGCTATGACTATAACATGATACACACAAAAATAATCTATACTGAATCGACGACATACAAAACCGTGAAACCGAAACTCAATCATACAAAATGCACATAACTGCAGCAAAACCTTTGAGATTTCCAACAGGCTATAACAAAACGCAGAGTTATCAAATCCAAATGTTACCGAGTCGTAAAAAAAATACACGATACCGATTCTTGATTATAAAACTCTTTGAATCAATATACCAGGGCATACAGAACTGTGATTTTAATAAAATGACAACCATTTAAATTATGCAACTTATATGCTGATATTGTGACAAAACTAAAAAAGTCATACAATAAAACTCTAAGATATGCTTAACATTAAACCATGACAGAACAATCCAAATATTTACGACGTCACGTCGGATATTTGGCGGAGTTTCAGAACAATAAACCAAACACGAAATGTCTTAAAAACAATGATAAATACATTGGATCACCAATAACAATCAAGCCTAAACAGGTGCTGATATACGTTCAAACCAAAAAGAGATTCAAAGATTTACCGACGTCGACTCGGGATACTGAACTTGTCATGAGCTAAAACAATGACACCTCGAGCCTGCAGCAGCGTAATCGATACCTTTCCTCCTGTTGCCAATGGTGTTGTTCTACGAATCCATGTCGCGTTTACTCGACTTTCTACTGCGGGATCCAAGTATTATTTCTTCCAAGTGCTGTAACCAGTGTGCTTCCCATGACAGGAACACAATCATGCCAGCAACAACCCTGCGAACACATTTCACAGCAGCAAACTAACAGGACAAGAAAATTCAAACAACCTCGAAGTGGCCTCGGCCATACAATGCACCCTTCACAAAACAAACTAGATCCAGCAGAAAAAAAACTGTATTCGAATTCATGAGGCTGCATAAACTATTTCACTTTTACAAGTTAATGGGTAATGTTGGGAACTCCAAACCAACAATTGTAAACAAAGCATACTGATTTAAATTTTCCTTTCATATATGTACCAATTGCTGCAACCTACACATATATATATATTATATACAAACACTTCCAGCATGGATCAATAAATCAAACCTAAACTAGAATTACACCAGTAATTTTTATGACAGGAACATAGTCACCATCAACCCCTGATAATTTGAAGATGCAGCACATATATAAACAGAGTCTTAAACTGGAGAGTTGTTAGATTAAGGCAAATAAATTGCAGCAAACACATCAAGAAAATATAGGAGTAATCGCAACAACCACAGCTCAGACATGATTATGGTTTGAACAGAAACCAAGTTAACATAATCCTACTTGAAGCCAACCAGCATAGAAAAAAAAAACAAGCACAACAGTTTTTTCACGGTATAACCCGTCCATGATGTAACAATGAACACAATCACTATTATTCTACATATGCTTAAATCAAGAAGCTTTTCATGACATTTAAACCACCAGAAACAATAACAGTTTAAAAAATAAAATCTAAATTAAACTCAAACATAACAACACATAATACAAATCCGGCAAAGGATCCAGTTATGCCAATCTAACAACAACAGCGGCCTATCAAAATAAACTTGATAACAGTATACTCAAACAACAGCATCTCAACATACTCTTTCCAATGGCATCACAATCAAACAGTAACACACATACTTGGTCACCAAATTGACAGTACTAGAACTCAACCCCTTTGTATTCAAATTAAACATCTCATGAAATCTAAAAGACCAGAGTATAAACAACATCAAAAAAAAAAAATGAGTCAAAATCGAATCAAAATCATGATTAGAAACAAAACCAACCTACAAAAGATTGAATAGTTGTTGCGTGATTATTGAGCTGAAACCGTGAACCTCGCCGCCACGCTATTATCGTTGTTGAACTGAAAACTAGGAACTCGCTGATACACCTTTGTCGTCATTGAGCTGGAAATGAAATAGCTTGTACATTTTCCGATTTCCGCAACAAAAGCAATTTCACGGTGTTGTTCTGAAATCAAAAGGAAAATATGGTTGGCCTCATGGTTGCGAATCGTATGTGTTTGGCGAAATGTTAAGGTTTTGCGGTGGTTTGTTGGCTTCGACGATGATGAGACGGAAGGGTTAGGGTTGGCGGCGAAAAAGATTTGAGGGAAGAGATGATGGTGGAAGGTTTTCGTGAAGAGGAGCGACTTAAGGGATGAAGAAGACGGTGAGTAATCAACCGTTAGGGTTTGGGGATTTGGGCGGCGGTCGCTTTTGCTGAAAGAAGCAAGGATGAACAGTAATTTAGGGTTTAGGTTATGAACAGTAAAATCTCTCCCTCCATTCATCAGTCTTCCTCCTCTTTTAATACCAATCCTAAGACAAACCCTAACGGGCCTGGGCCTCTGCATCCAAGTTTTTTTCTCTTCACTGAATTGTTTACAAATTTCTATTAAAATGTGAATAATAACCAATATGATTAATAAATATTAACAACATATTATAATTAAATCTGAATTAAAACAATTTATTAAATAATAACTTTTTAACAAAAATTCAAATATATAAAATAACTAAGGTTTAAAAAACAAAAAATGTAATTACTAAAATGATGTTAGTAACACTTAAAAGAAAACAAAGTTCAAGAAAGTAATATTCACAAAAATAAGTTTAAGCCACGTGTCACCTCTTAATCGGTCAAAAGATAAAATTCTGAAAAACCAGCCAATTGCGAGCAGACACGTGTCTAAAAGACATGAAATGATAAATGCGAAAATGTTTACAAAAGGGTAGGACAAATTTAGGGTATGACAGTAGGCACAAGACGACGATGTCTTGGCGAGCTCCCTTTTTCACCTTTCACCCGTAGGCCGAACTACGGCTGCTCTGATTTCTCATACCAGATGAGAATACGTAGGCACAAGAAGGCGATGTCTTGGCGAGCACTTTCCCCCATCTACCTGTAGTTCCCCGAACTACGTCGACTCTGACTTTCTCACATCTATTGAGAATACGTAGGCATAGGACTGCGAAGTCCTACCGAGTCTGTTCTCTCTCTTTTTCCCCGTTCTCTCTTTCCTCCTAACTTCCTTGTTTCTAAACCCTTATCTTTACCCCGTGGAACACTCTTTTATAGCATAATATTTAAGCAAATAATTCACACATCGACAAACAAAAGGGTCCCATCGAGTACGATGGATGCGAGGGGTGCTAATACCTTCCCCTCGCATAACCGGCTTCCGAACCCGTTCTTGGTCGCGAGACCATCTTATCCATTTCTTTCCTAGGGTTTTCTCGATATTTTCCTTTCCCCTCATGGGATAAATAAAGTTCGGTGGCGACTCTTCTGTCCTATCTTTTTCGCCTCCCCGTCGTTGCGCGATGCATTTTTCGAGTAGCGACACCCTTCCAATTTGAAACCAACACTGTAATGGTACAGGTCGTCACCTTTCGAATGCAGAAGACACCCAAATGCCACAGGAGGATTCATCGCGCGTGCATCCGGTACTACTACATCTGTGATATGGCTAGGCGCGCAGGCAGTAAATGCAACAGAGTACTACCGCAAAACAACAAAGGTGTCAATAAGGGGCGGTTATCTTCTCCTTCTTTTCTGTGATCACAATGACATGAGCAGCCAAGCATTTGAGGAAACAAGTTGGGTAAACCAGAACAGTTTTGGGGAGACACTTGCTTAGACTTTGAGTAGTCAATAAGGGGGACCTAGCTGTATCTTGAGTCGACAACAGATACGACGTTTCAACGTGCAACAAAGCAAACAGTGGCACACATTTAGATTGGTGAGGAGCAACTTTTAGTTGCAAGGTAAAGCAAGCCTCACAAGAGATGTACACACGCATCAAGCAATGAGAATCCTCATCACATACAACTCGAAAGTAAAAACCGCTTTGATAAGAAAGTTTTGTGGTTAAAAAATGGAAACTTTAGACAAGTTGGCAGTTACCTATCGAAACCATTGTATGGGGATGTTAAAACCATAACTTATGGAGCCTTGTTTTTCTAGCAATCCGAAGGCATCATTCTAGACCTGCATCGTTTCTGTCTTCACCGATAAAATCTACGGCAAACCCACTGTTACAGTCTTTCAACCTGAAAGTTCCAATGTAGTAGTGAGACGCAATCCATAATAGACCCGACATTACCACGGTTATGCCGAGTGGCCAAAATTCGGAATAACACCGATCAACAGAAGCTCAAGAAGAGGCTATGAATCTATCTAAAGTGTGAGAAGAGGGTTTTGGTACCTCGTCTTCTTTACCGGTTTCCCGTGGATGAGGGTATTTTTTTCTTATCTCATGAAGACACTAATGTCAACGATTTCCATCCGTAAATAGCAGCTCACACCCAAAGCAACCTCAAACTTCTCCATTAGAAGACAATGGCCTACATGAAAAAACAAGAAGAGGAGTCATGAATGCAATCCTTAACTCATCAAGTAATCATCGAAGGCAGTCGCAATATGTCAACAATTAAGGCCTACAATTACAAGCTTTCAACAAGGACATAACAATCCTGACTGTTTTCGCCGGGAATTTCTTGCTAAACTGAAAGATTGCTAGACCCTCACTGTCCACGCCCGGCTGCTGCAAGTAATCATTAGAACATAATCAATACCAAGCACCTTCCCAGCAGAGCCTTGATCTACCGCCTTAACCTGCAAGATGGTGGTATTTCAAAACGTACTCACAGAGCATAATCAAGTTACAAGTGAATTCATGATCCAAAACACTATGACCAACGAAATTTGATCAACCGACCAAGCCGCATAATTATGAGTGCAAAGTTATTGTGACCACTTGCCGGGGATGCCACCAGACAATCGAACTTTCCAGCTTTTGATCCTGAAACAAAGAAGAGCAACCATGAGTTAGGCATCTAGGACGGTTAGACCGTTCAAAAACACATCGCAAGTACACAAAACTGAAAATTCACATGTAGTTCCAAGAGGATAAAATCATGAAAAGATTCACACCAACAGCTCCCTAACCAAATTTGCCCTGTGAAACATTCAAATTCGAAAAAGTACGGAACGCAAGCAAGTTTATCGTTACCTGGCCACCTCTTGTTGACTATCGGCGCCATCTCACACGCACTTGTCAACAGCTTCTGTTTCCACCGTAATCAGCATTGTTACAATCCGAAGAACAAGTTGGACCTATCGCTGCTCTGACCTGCAGTTATCCACTACACCAGATGAGAAACTTAGAGCAAACCATAAACTTACCAGAACCAGCTACTTTAACAAGCCGTCAACTTGTAAAAGACACGCAATCTTGGATTTTTGCAACTTTACACTTTCATCATAAAAGCAAATTGAGATCCACCACCTGCAGGGGATACATGATAATGTGCAGCCAACCAGTGAGAATTGATGATATTTGCAAAAAAAATTAGATACAGAGATTTCTAAAATAATTAAGTTTAAGAATATGTACCTTATTAAACTGATAATTTGGAACATCCTCTAGATGGAGCAAGAGGTCTGCCATAACGACTTGTACTGTGAGCACATTATCCTGAATGATTAATAATGTGTCTCATGCCCCAACACAGGCAATCAAAACATTCAGACACATTACACTGCTCCTCTGGAGCTGTAAAGCATGAAGAGTTTTACTAAGTTGTCAACAAATCCCACCACAGCATCTCAGTTGGCTTATCAGGTTTCAGAGGATGATGTTACACGAGCTCGTATTCAGTAAAATCTTCGCTTCCGCTTCACATTGATGGAACAAGCCCTATAGCTGAAGGTATCGGTCGTCACCTACTCGCATATGGTCGAAGAATCCCATTTGCTGAATTGTTTGCCAGAATTGACGCCGTTGATGCCAGTACTGTTAAACATGTCGCAAACCAATTCATTTATGACAAGGATGTTGCTATTGCTGCCAGAGGACCTGTTTAGCGGTTACCTGTTCACAACTGTTTCAGACACAGAACCTACTGGAACTGATACTAGTTCATTTTTGTTGTGTGCTAAACTTAAACTCCATGGAAGGCATTGGCATTCCAATTTTGTTGAAGAGGCCCAGCAGCAACAAAAGACCTATTGTTCGCAGCACAGAGCTTCTAAGCCACAACTGGTGTTCAACCTGATAATTTGATGACATCAGTTCCAGATACTAGGGGATTCTTTTTCATATGAAAATGTTGAAGACCATTCAGATACTGCAAGGAGTGTCTCAAATACAGAAACGCCGCTTAGGACTCCATAGTCATCATGCCATGAGAATCGTGATGTGCAAAGTTATGACCTGATTGCTTCGGTTACTGCCAGCTGTTCTACAATCACAAAATCAAAAAGGAACCTTTTGAGAATATTCCACAAAAGGATTCGAAGAATATCCCAATCCGAAAATGTGAGCATTTAACAAAATAGATACGCCCAAATCAGAGAGGAGATTCCATCGAAACGAAGAAGGAAAGTTTACAATTATGGAAACCAATTCAAGCAATTTCCAAACAATTGACAGACATATTCACACAGAAAAGAAACACCTTCAATAACAGCATCAAACATAATCGACTCAGAATGGAAATAGTAGGGAACATCATCAAGCCAATTCAATTATGTTCAAATCACATTCCAGCACTGTCGTTACAAAAGCTTGCCTATAAAAGAAAGAATCGAGATGAAAAAAAAGGGGGACACGACAAAACCTCCACAGAGAAATTCAAAACATCAGAGATTCCAAATCAGAAAAAGCCCCAATTCTAGCTTCAAACTCCAAAAACCTGTAAACAACAACAGCAGTCAATAACGCCCACAGATACCGACAAACACCAGAAATTCGCTCCAACCTCAGTACAGAAGGAGAAAATTTATCTTCATTGCCGTCGGAAGCTGTTCGCGGGCCATCTCCAATTTACATCCATCGCAGATCGCCATTGGGGAAAATCGAAGCAAAACCGCTCCTTTGCGCCATCGCTCAATCGTCCGAACCTGTGGTAATCCCTCCATTTGGGACAAGTTTATTGAAATTTTAATCTGTTTGTTGGTGTTTCAGGATTCGAAAGAGGGAAAAGGATCGGGGATTAAGGGTATAAAATGGAGCAGAGGGAGACAGATCGAAGAAGGAAGCCGTCGACGGCGGAAGGGGGGTTTAAAGGGGATTTAGGGTTTCCTTGTTATTTTAATTAATTTGTTGTTGTAACTTATTACTCACTAATCACACACTCACTAACACCACACCCTCACCCTTAATCCTCCTTAACTATTTCATTAACGTCAATTAATACCATAAAAACCCTTAATCAACTTATTTAATCAATAATCCTTAAAATATACTTATTTAATTAATCAACTATTTTATTAAAACAAACTAATCACTATTTTATGTAGATTAGTCCTTTTTTCTAATAATAACTTATTAATCATTAATCCTTTTTTATTAAAATAAATCAATCCTTTTAATTGAGTTATATTCCTAACTATTTCAGCAATTATTTAAATAATTATCTTCTTCTCTATTTAATTTACTTTTAGTAAAATACTTATTTTATCTCACCAACTTAATAACCTTTTTTTAAATATCAAAACAGTCCCTTTTTCAATTTAAATTAATAAATAAAAACATTTTATAACACCTTAAGTAAGAGGAAATAATTTTGTATATTAAGGTCGTTTCTATAATTTAAATAACAATATTTTCGCAAAAACAATCTCTCCAAATTAATTCAACCATTTCCCTTAATACAACATCCCTCCTTTTAAATCAATCGCCATTAAAATCAACTCACATCGCAAAGTATATTCATTCAATCGTTCACTTCACGACACTTGCGCCTACACCTCAGCGCTTTCATGCGTTCGTGTATGTCTTTACTTATCTGTTTTTTCCGCAATTTATCTTACAAGCAATTTACATTACCGCATTTACATTATTGCATCGCATTCCGTCCAAAGGAAAAACCTACACATGAGTCAACACTTGTGTGTAGTGCACAACATCTGCATCATTCTCCCCACGATCCTTGATCCCATTCAAGTTGATCGCTTAAGTTTAGGACCTACCCCATAGGAAGGACCTTAATCTTTACAACTTAGACAAAACAATCAACACTATACAACTTTTTCAAACACAATAGAGAATAGATGTTAATCATCTTAAGTGAGATATAATCTCCACCCCCCATAATAATACAATCAAACATGTAGGAACTTTGCCTTAAGAGTGATAAAGGCATACTCGTCAAACAATCTGAGTACTTAAGCCCTTTTCTTAAGACGATGCAAAGACTATTTTCCTACAACCCCCTTTACACTTGTGGTGGTTACATCTCCCTTAACATGAAGACTCATCTCTTCTCCTAAACCCAATCAAAACAACTACCTTAAACCCGTAGGAACTTTGACCACAGTCAAAGAGCTCCTCTAACCCTTTAGAGGAACTATAAGTACTCTGATTCCACTCCCGTAAGGATATGTAGGCATAAGATGCGACATCTTATCGAGTATATTTAGATATAAACCACTAGGGTCACTTAAACCTTAAGCAGATAAACACTTAGCAATAAATAAACATAAAACAAAAGGTTCCTGTAGAGTACTACAGAAACTTAGGATGCTAGTACCTTCCCTAAGTTTAACCAACCCCCGAACCTAAACAATCTAGCTTGCATTTGCATTGCATTATGGGAATTTCGATCTTTATCCCTTCCTTTGGAAAAATCAAAGTTCGGTTGCAAAATGAATATAAGATTCAAACTAATCAATAGTTTGGTATCAAAATTTCACCGCGACAGAAATGGCGACTTCACTGGGGATCTTCCTTAGTGGGTTTCCCTAACTTGTTTTCTCTTGTTTATTGTTGTATATATTTGCTTACTTGTTTATTTGTTATTTGTGTTCTTTATCTCTTGTTGGGTTATTATCCTTGAGTGGTGAGACAAAGTCCTACACTCGGACTTGAGAGAAATTAAGATAGGATGGTGATATATTCGATGAGGCTTATAGGGAGTGAGTCCCGACTAAGTTGATTCGAGAATCCCACTTAGTTGAGACCCTTTTGAAAATGGTTCGGTTGAACGAGTTTAGTCGTGAAAACTTTTACTATTCTCAATTGGAGTCCATGATGCTAAGGACCGTAGTTACCTTCAACCCCACTTTGGCCTTTATTAGGAAGTAGTGCGAGGCTATGAGGGAGTAAGTCCCGAAATAGTGCTACGCAAAGCTACACTCAAAAGAAGTTCTCTTGAGAATATTATTAATCCTCAAGTTAGTTGAGAAATTGATAATATCCAATAGATGGACTAATGACTTTGGGACCTTTTTTTAGAACCCAGTTCTGCAGGTACCATCCACCTTTAGTCCTTAACCTTTGGGAATGGGTACACCTTTGCTCCATGCTCGTTGCAAACTTAGGGTACCCTTTGTTTGTTTATCCTTGTCTATCTATGTGCTTACTTGTGTTTGTTGCATTCATAAAGCATCATTTTGCATTGGTTTCATGGGATTCCTAGTTTAGTTATAAACATTACAGAAACCAATATGTATTGTAAAAGAAAATATTTTGGAAATATTCTTTTAAGAGTCCTAACTTGGATGGCCTAAGGAAGTAGGAGTTCAGATTGAAGAAAACTCAAGAGACAAATACGAGAGACTTCCCTTGTCATGAAGGATCATTAGAAGTTCAAAAATACTTCCATCCATATTGAAGATCCAAGAAAACAAAGGATTCATTCCTCACTTTCCAACAAGAGATGGAGGATTTATTTTCCTCTATCAAACTAATCTTTAGACGTTGATCATGGACTACGTATATTCAAGAAGATCCGAGTAGAAGAGCGAATCAACAAGCAATGAAGGACTTCCTTAGGAATTTATTTAGCTATTATGTTGGGACTCTTACAAGAATGTTTCCTTGTAATCCATTATCAAAAAATAATAATAAATTACTTTTCTTTGGTGCTTTGTGACGTTTATGAAAACTTGAGTTCCATGAAACCTTTCATTCTGCATTTTTGCATCCATCGTTCAACATTTCACATATGCATGTATCTCTCCTCTTCTGTGGCTCATCCGGTCTTCTGTCTTTGTTTGTCAGTTGACACCTCGCCCATCTGACCAAGCTCAAAGTATTACTTAAGGATAGCAGAGAGAACGAAGATATGGATCGCATGACTAGCTTTAGAGTAAGGTCTAAACCGACATTTCACCGTCCCTCCGACGAATTTGCGCCTGCGCAACTCCAGCCCATGCGAGACAACCTGTTTGCTGACTTTCAGAATATTCATGCTGAGAAGGAAATGGACGATCCTGCTTATAGCATTCGAGAATGAATTTTGTGACTTCAAGGAACGATGGAAAATGATGAAGAGGAACCGTGCACCTGATTTTTATGCTCATGACCTGCGCCTAGTTCCAAACCTAGTTGTCCCCCCGGGATTCCAAATGCCCGCCTTCGAAGTGTACAAAGGAACGATTTGTCCAAGGTATCATTTGATGATGTTTTGTCAGAAGATGACTGCTTACCTTGGGAATGACAAACTAATGGTTCACTGCTTTCAAGAAAGTTTGGGTGGAGCACCGTTAACATGGTATATGAAGCTACAAAGGAACCACATTCAGTCCTGGGAGGACTTAGTTATTGCTTTTGTAAAGCAATACAATCACAATTTGGGAATAGTTCCAGATCAAACAGGTGACAGTGGATCGTCCAGAGGATCCACAACTCCGATATCCCGCCCTCAACATGGGTATGCAATGCCCGCTCAGCGCGAGCAGCAATTACCTCCTAAGCGAAGGATGCCACTTCCAGATCAGCATCGACATGTTCGAAGACAGTTTCCGAATCAGAAAGTACCTCTGAATACTCTATAAAAAGAAACTCATTGGTTTGATCTTATCCCATTGACTTACCGTCAATTATGGTTTTATTTCATCCGAAACTCGGTAATGACACCTAGAAAGACTAGAACCTTGAACTCTCACCCACCGTGGTTCAATCCGAACACTAGCTGTGAATTTCATGATGGAGTGTTGGGGCATTCGATCGAAGATTGCAAAGTTTTTTAAGAGAAAGTTCATGAAATGATTAATAATGAAGTGATAACCTTCAAAGGAGAAAGACCGATCATGAATGGATTACCATTATGCTGATATAAGTGAAAACTCCAGAAGAACTGAGAAGGGCCCGTCGGCTGTTTGTTTTGTTTGCTTGTGCGTTTTTTCCTTTGATTGAAAGCATATTAGGTGTGTAAGAACTTTCTATTTTGAATAAGTAATGCAATAACTGTTTGACTTGAAAAAGCCATACGTTTTCACTCAAATTGTTTTTCAAAAGTATTTATAATGTCGACTTTTACCCGATCTCTTGCTCTGACAGAGAATTGGAAGGAGGATGATGAAGTAAAACGCATGATCTCTTGTTGTATGCTTCGAATAGAACCCTACTGAGGATGTAAGGCCTTATTTCAACCACCTAAACACCAACATAGTTAAACCCTCTTTTTTCAAGCCTTGAGAAAAATTCGTTTTTCTCCCAAACCAAAATCTCGTTTTAGCCTGGGGCAGGGTACCATAAAAAAAATGAACATTTTTCAAATTGGGTGGGCTCAAATATACTAACCCTTTATTCCTCCATTTTACCAGTCATAAATTAAGCCCATATACAACCTTCAAAGTCCTGATTGAAGTAAGGTTTAGTTCGAAAGCATACTCGATGAGATATTGTTTCCTGACTCCTTGAGATACGCTCAAATTAAATCGGCTTTATAAATAATTTTAATTTATATCCTAACTAGTGATTTCGGTCACCAACTATTGCAATATCCCTTTTCAAAACTTCAAGACAAACGTGTGTTGCATTACCCGTTTCGAAATTAACATTTCTGACTTATTAAATGCGTTTGACATCTTAGAAAGATTACAAACGAACATTGATGGGTTTGAAGACTTTGCCAACCTGGGGCAAGTTATTTTCCAAGAGGTTTGATCCGTACGAGTTTGGCTTCATCTAAAGCACAATTTGGAAGACTCAGTATACCGCCAATCAGGGGCAGTTATGTCGAGATTCGTTGAATCTCTAGAGAGTTTGAAAACGGTGGGGCATTTGGACATCATGTTTTCTATAAAATCCTCTCGAGATGTTTTTTCTACACCACGCGACTTGGGGCATTTGAAGCTTTGAGGCAAAGAGGATGTTTATTTCATCCCCAGGAAGCTCAACTCCAACATGTTAAACAATTATGATGATCCAGGATATTTATTTTATCCCCTACCTCCGTCTACATTTTTCATACAACCTTTCAGACTTATCGAGATGTTACATCCCAAATAGATTGACCTCAATTCCCCAAAGATTTTGAAGTCTTGAAGCAGGATTGGGATCCTATATTTAGTTCTCCATCTATCCTCAGTGATACTTCTATCTTCAAAGATTGGTCAAGATGTTTATCTCGAGATTATTATTTCATCTCCATCACCTCTGTCCGTCAGTTTTGTCAGCATAGGCATACACATAGCATATAAGTAGACAGCATGGCATATGCATTTTCGCATTCTTTGTGTTTCATTCTACCGCTTTGACTACAGTTATCCCTAGGTGTATGGGTGCGTCTTATCCCTCCAATTAGAGTCGTCCCTAGGCAGGAAGAGCACAATGTTTCATTTTCCCCATGAAGTTCAACCCTCATGGAAGATGGTTATTTCAGTACAATTCCATTTGAGTTTATATCTCAATGGTCGAGTCTTGCTTGACAGTTTCTTTTCGGCTACTTCCCGAATTGAACTTCGGTCTTTGGCAATCACATCATGGACATCTCCAGCCTTTAAGAGTGGATTAAGTGTGCACTCATTTTGCACCCTGTTCCCCAAGAAGAATATTCATTAAGACAGACGCTTCTTCAACAATAGCATCACATGATTTTCTCGAACATTTATCTCTTTATTCGAGCAACTCATTTTGATCAGGATCCTATTCAAAACGACAAACGACAGTTTTCACAAGACAGATCATTCACCCTCAGTGGGCCCTTCGACATCATCAAATCATCAAAAGGCATCGCCTCATAAATTCATCAAAGAAGCTTACCGAAGACATTACAAGACATCTCTCTTTATTTAAGAGCTCACAAAATATTCTATAATTAAAAAGATACTCAACAGAGACATTCCTCAGGATTGATTTCCCCAGTGGGTCATCACACAAGCTTACTTCCATCAAGTGACATCTCCCCGGAGAAGTCGAGGAAGTTTACCATATTAGTCTCTCTTTATTTGAGAAGACATACATTACAATTCAACCGGCTCACATCTTTCCCTAAGATCCCCGGTGAAGCTTTACAACTACATCTACAATTTACAATTACAAATTACATCTACAACAACAGAGTACATTACAGATTACATCAACAACATTTACCATCTACAGAGTCCTACAACGAACTACATCTACAGTCCACAAATTACATTTACAGTTCTACAACAACAGATTACATCAACATTTACAATTTACAACGACATTCTACAAAATTACAACCCCCTATGATGGTGCTCTCACGAGTTTTCATCATTTCAAGAAGGGACCGAGACCAGCTCATGATTCCCATATCATGATGCTCGGGGAAGTTCTACATCAGGGACCGAGACCAGCTCATGATTCCCATATCATGATGCTCGGGGAAGTTCTACATCAGAGACCGAGACCAGCTCATGATTCCCATATCATGATGCTCGGGGAAGTCCTACATCAGGGACCGAGACCAGCTCATGATTCCCATATCATGATGCTCGGGGAGGTTCTACATCAGAGACCGAGACCAGCTCATGATTCCCATATCATGATGCTTGGGGAAGTCCTACATCAGAGACCGAGACCAGCTCATGATTCCCATATCATGATGTTCGGGGAAGTTCTACATCTACAACAGCATTTACAACGACATTTACATCTACATCTACCAACTACCGTGATTCTACCATCTACAAAATTTTGACATTTCAGGCAGAGACTGAGACCAGCTCGTGATACCCTTATCATGACGCTCGGGGAAGTTATACATTTCACTATTTCAAGTTGAGTTCCAGAAGAAAAAGAGAACAAAATAATACGTGAAGAAAAAGAAGAAAGAATACAAATAAAACTGAACCATCGACTCAATTCATTCGGATTATTACCAACCACAACATTATGATAATAAGCATATCTCTCGACTAGAAGCTTCTTTCCCATTACCATATCCCCGGTGTGTGAGGTATTGTTATACTTCTGGAGATTCCCTAGTGTTGGTTACTTCCTGTCCCCGTGGGGTTTCCTTTTATCGAGTCTGTTTTTTTTCCGTGTGTCGTTTCTCCATGTGGCGTCATTTCACCACAGGACTCGCTGTCTTACATTTCTCATATCATTGCATATCATTTGCATCCGGGTGGTTTCTTAAGGCCAAAAATCCGCGCTATGTTTGTATTTAAGTCCCTCCTATCTCGTCGAGACGAAGATTTCAATCTTCATATCTCCGGATAGAAGTAACTTAAATAGGGGCATCTGTTGCACCCTAATTTTTGACCTTAAGATTCCACCTCATTTTGCGCATTTTTATATTATTTGACGTTATTTTAATATTTATGTTTTGCGACTATTATTACTAACATTATATTTATCATATTTATTATGTTATCTATTTTATTTACTAACATTATTTTCGCTCTTGAACTATTATTGGATCAATACACCAAAGATGTCTTTGGATGCAGTTTTCGACTATATCTCGTTAAAATCCAAGATCAGGATTCGGTATCTTATAAGTTAAGGTTGTTAGTCGTTTCCCTACCAAAATCATCAATCGAGAGTGAAGAAAGATTTGGAAGCCATGATACAAAAAGAGGAGGATTGGAGTTCTTTGAGTTTGGGTAGACACGCTTAATTTGGGAGGACTATTTATAAGAATCCTTTTGAGGTGCACATACCATTTGAGTGTGAGAAATCAGGATTTAGGAACAACCAAGTTTATTGAACAAAGAATACAATTTTCAATCTAAAAGTGTACACCAAGAGACGAATACTACAATTGGACTACAGTAGAATAATTACAAATGTACATTTGACTTGACCACGTTACTTTCCAACAAATCATTCAAACTTAAAAGTACTGGGTCACCACGTTGTAACTTCACGCCAGGTTATTGAATCCAGATCCAACCAAACCACTAAAAAAGAAGCCGCCGCTTCAATGTTCACTTTGCTAAGAACAAGCCTGAAGCCGTTACATCCTGTCAGGATGAGCTCCGTCTTCACCGTATCCGTTTACCAATCCAATCTCCACGGGAGTTACCTGAGCAAAAACAAGAGATCATGACATTCATTAAAGTAATTCTTAGAAATGGATATTTATTTGAGTAAACTTAGACTCCTGTCAGTTACCACCTACGTGACCTCGAGGACATTTCACCGAGTAAGCGCCGTTACGACCTGCCATCACCTGTTCAACACAGCCAAGAATTGAGGCCAATAAGTTAACAACATCATTGATTCGTATTTACGACAACATTAGCTCAAGACGCACTCAACATAAACAGGTCCTATATAAAGCTTTTAGAATACTCAGATGAGCAAAAAAGTGGAGGAAACATCCACTCAGCAGAACCAGGAGCCGCCTCGAGCACCCTGCAAAACAAACCAAAGGAGATGGAGCCACCGCATTTGAAACTCCTCGGTGGTAATCTGCGGTAGCATCTAACCAAAGCAGAGATTGGTGTTCCCTGTAAAGAAGAAAGTGAAAACAGTCATTGAGCAGCAAAATTAAAAAAGCGAAATACAAGCAGAAAGTCAAAACTCAAAGCTGCTAATCCAAAGCCCAAAGTATACTCATGTTGTCGCGAGAAATGCAGCTCTTCCTCACATTTACGATGGCATCCATATCATTTGACTCAAAGCAACATTGGGTCCTAAGTTATGCTATCACAAAACCCTAAAAGATTCCACCGGCATCGCCACGACCGAGTTCGTGAGGAATCTCATTACAACAGACAACAGCGGGATCATGCTCGACCATGGGTCCTCCGTGTCAAGCACCTTGCAGTTTGAAGATGTTTATAGCAGCAATTATGGCTCATGTTGACCTGCTGAGAATCCCGGTAATATTGGCAGAGGTTATTACTGATATCATCGACGGTAAAACAAACCAACTGCCAGGGAACTCCTACTGAATTTAGCATTTTGTGCTTGCTGCACCATTTAGGCTGCCGTCAATAGCCTGCAAACCAAACCGCAGACATGAGCATTTAATCTAAAAGAAGTGGAAAACCATGGAACTAGTTTTGTCCCCTTCCAATTTGAAACCAACACTGTAATGGTACAGGTCGTCACCTTTCGAATGCAGAAGACACCCAAATGCCACAGGAGGATTCATCGCGCGTGCATCCGGTACTACTACATCTGTGATATGGCTAGGCGCGCAAGCAGTAAATGCAACAGAGTACTACCGCAAAACAACAAAGGTGTTAATAAGGGGCGGTTATCTTCTCCTTCTTTTCTGTGATCACAATGACATGAGCAGCCAAGCATTTGAGGAAACAAGTTGGGTAAACCAGAACAGTTTTGGGGAGACACCTGCTTAGACTTTGAGTAGTCAATAAGGGGGACCTAGCTGTATCTTGAGTCGACAACAGATACGACGTTTCAACCTGCAACAAAACAAACAGTGGCACACATTTAGATTGGTGAGGAGCAACTTTTAGTTGCAAGGTAAAGCAAGCCTCACAAGAGATGTACACACACATCAAGCAATGAGAATCCTCATCACACACAACTCGAAAGTAAAAACCGCTTTGATAAGAAAGTTTTGTGGTTAAAAAATGGAAACTTTAGACAAGTTGGCAGTTACCTATCGAAACCATTGTATGAGGCTGTTAAAACCATAACTTATGGAGCCTTGTCTTTCTAGCAATCCGAAGGCATCATTCTCGACCTGCATCGTTTCTGTCTTCACCGATAAAATCTACGGCGAACCCACTGTTACAGTCTTTCAACCTGAAAGTTCCAATGTTGTAGTGAGACGCAATCCATAATAGACCCGACATTACCACGGTTATGCCGAGTGGCCAAAATTCGGAATAACACCGATCAACAGAAGCTCAAGAAGAGGCTATGAATCTATCTAAAGTGTGAGAAGAGGGTTTTGGTACCTCGTCTTCTTTACCGGTTTCCCGTGGATGAGGGTATTTTTTTCTTATCTCATGAAGACACTAATGTCAACGATTTCCATCCGTAAACAGCAGCTCACACCCAAAGCAACCTCAAACTTCTCCATTAGAAGACAATGGCCTACATGAAAAAACAAGAAGAGGAGTCATGAATGGAATCCTTAACTCATCAAGTAATCATCGAAGGCAGTCGCAATATGTCAACAATTAAGGCCTACAATTACAAGCTTTCAACAAGGACATAACAGTCCTGACTGTTTTCGCCGGGAATTTCTTGCTAAACTGAAAGATTGCTAGACCCTCACTGTCCACGCCCGACTGCTGCAAGTAATCATTAGAACATAATAAATACCAAGCACCTTCCCAGCAGAGCCTTGATCTACCGCCTTAACCTGCAAGATGGTGGTGTTTCAAAACGTACTCGCAGAGCATAATCAAGTTACAAGTGAATTCATGATCCAAAACACTATGACCAACGAAATTCGATCAACCGACCAAGCCGCATAATTATGAGTGCAAAGTTATTGTGACCACTTGCCGGGGATGCCACCAGACAATCGAACTTTCCAGCTTTTAATCCTGAAACAAAGAAGAGCAACCATGAGTTAGGCATCCAGAACGGTTAAACCGTTCAAAAACACATCGCAAGTACACAAAACTGAAAATTCACATGTAGTTCCAAAAGGATAAAATCATGAAAAGATTCACACCAACACCTCCCTAACCAGATTTGCCCTGTGAATCATTCAAATTCGAAAAAGTACGGAACACAAGCAAGTTTATCGTTACCTGGCCACCTCTTGTTGACTACCGACGCCATCTCACACGCACTTGTCAACAGCTTCTGTTTCCATCGTAATCAGCATTGTTATAATTCGAAGAACAAGTTGGACCTATCGCCGCTCTGACCTGCAGTTATCCACTACACCAGATGAGAAACTTAGAGCAAACCATAAACTTACCAGAACCAGCTACTTTAACAAGCCGTCAACTTGTAAAAGACACGCAATCTTGGATTTTTGCAACTTTACACTTTCATCATAAAAGCAAATTGAGATCCACCACCTACAGGGGATACATGATAATGTGCAGCCAACCAGTGAGAATTGATGATATTTGCAAAAAAAAATTAGATACAGAGATTTCTAAAATAATTAAGTTTAAGAATATGTACCTTATTAAACTGATAATTTGGAACATCCTCTAGATGGAGCAAGAGGTCTGCCATAGCGACTTGTACTGTGAGCACATTATCTTGGATGATTAATAATGCGACTCATGCCCCAACACAAGCAATCAAAACATTCAGACACATTACACTGCTCCTCTGGAGCTGTAAAGCATGAAGAGTTTTACTAAGTTGTCAACAAATCCCACCACGGCATCTCAGTTGGCTTATCAGGTTTCAGAGGATGATGTTACACGAGCCCGTATTCAGTAAAATCTTCGCTTCCGCTTCACATTGATGGAACAAGCCCTATAGCTGAAGGTATCGGTCGTTAGCTACTCGCATATGGTCGAAGAATCCCATTTTCTAAATTGTTTGCCAGCATTGACGTCGTTGATGCCATTACTGTTAAACATGTTGCAAACCAATTCATTTATGACAAGGATGTTGCTATTGCTGCCAGAGGACCTGTTCAGCGGTTACCTGTTCACAACTGTTTCAGACGCAGAACCTACTGGAACCGATACTAGTTCATTTTTGTTTTGTGCTAAACTTAAACTCCATGGAAGGCATTGGCATTCCAATTTTATTGAAGAGGCCCAGCAGCAACAAAAGACCTATTGTTCGCAGCACAGAGCTTCTAAGCCACAACTGGTGTTCAACCTGATAATTTGATGACATCAGTTCCAGATACTAGGGGATTCTTTTTCATATGAAAATGTTGAAGACCATTCAGATACTGCAAGGAGTGTCTCAAATACAGAAACGCCGCTTAGGACTCCATAGTCATCATGCCATGAGAATCGTGATGTGCAAAGTTATGACCTGATTGCTTCGGTTACTGCCAGCTGTTCTACAATCACAGAATCGAAAAGGAACCGTTAAAGAATATTCCACAAAAGGATTCGAAGAATATCCCAATCCGAAAATGTGAGCATTTAACAAAATAGATACGCCCAAATCAGAGAGGAGATTCCATCGAAACGAAGAAGGAAAGTTTACAATTATGGAAACCAATTCAAGCAATTTCCAAACAATTGACAGACATATTCACACAGAAAAGAAACACCTTCAATAACAACATCAAACATAATCGACTCAGAATGGAAATAGTAGGGAACATCATCAAGCCAATTCAATTATGTTCAAATTGCATTCCAGCACTGTCGTTACAAAAGCTTGCCTATAAAAGAAAGAATCGAGATGAAAAAAAAGGGGGACACGACAAAACCTCCACAGAGAAATTCAAAACATCAGAGATTCCAAATCAGAAAAAAGCCCTAATTCTAGCTTCAAACTCCAAAAACATGTAAACAACAACAGCAGTCAATAACGCCCACAGATACCGACAAACACCAGAAATTCGCTCCAACCTCAGTACAGAAGGAGAACATTTATCTTCATTTCCGTCGGAAGCTGTTCGCGAGCCATCTCCAAATTACATCCATCGCAGATCGCCATTGGGGAAAATCGAAGCAAAACCGCTCCTTCGCGCCATCGCTCAATCGTCCGAACCTGTGGTAATCCCTCCATTTGGGGCAAGTTTATTGAAATTTTAATCTGTTTGTTGGTGTTTCAGGATTCGAAAGAGGGAAAAGGATCGGGGATTAAGGATAAAAAATGGAGCAGAGGGAGGCAGATCGAAGAAGGAAGCCGTCGACGGCGGAAGGGGGGTTTAAAGGGGATTTAGGGTTTCCTTGTTATTTTAATTAATGTGTTGTTGTAACTTATTACTCACTAATCACACACTCACTAACACCACACCCTCACCCTTAATCCTCCTTAACTATTTCATTAACGTCAATTAATACCATAAAAACCCTTAATCAACTTATTTAATTAATAATCCTTAAAATATACTTATTTAATTAATCAACTATTTTATTAAAACAAACTAATCACTATTTTATGTAGATTAGTCCTTTTTTTTAATAATAACTTATTAATCATTAATCCTTTTTTATTAAAATAAATCAATCCTTTTAATTGAGTTATATTCCTAACTATTTCAGCAATTATTTAAATAATTATCTTCTTCTCTATTTAATTTACTTTTAGTAAAATACTTATTTTATCTCACCAACTTAATAACCTTTTTTTAAATATCAAAACACTCCCTTTTTCAATTTAAATTAATAAATAAAAACATTTTATAACACCTTAAGTAAGAGGAAATAATTTTGTATATTAAGGTCGTTTCTATAATTTAAATAACAATATTTTCGCAAAAACAATCTCTCCAAATTAATTCAACCATTTCCCTTAATACAACATCCCTCCTTTTAAATCAATCGCCATTAAAATCAACTCACATCGCAAAGTATATTCATTCAATCGTTCACTTCACGACACTTGCGCCTACACCTCAACGCTTTCATGCGTTCGTGTATGTCTTTACTTATCTGTTTTTTCCGCAATTTATCTTACAAGCAATTTACATTACCGCATTTACATTATTGCATCGCATTCCGTCCAAAGGAAAAACCTACACATGAGTCAACACTTGTGTGTAGTGCACAACATCTGCATCATTCTCCCCACGATCCTTGATCCCATTCAAGTTGATCGCTTAAGTTTAGGACCTACCCCATAGGAAGGACCTTAATCTTTACAACTTAGACAAAACAATCAACACTATACAACTTTTTCAAACACAATAGAGAATAGATGTTAATCATCTTAAGTGAGATATAATCTCCACCCCCACAATAATACAATCAAACATGTAGGAACTTTGCCTTAAGAGTGATAAAGGCATACTCGTCAAACAATCCGAGTACTTAAGCCCTTTTCTTAAGACGATGCAAAGACTATTTTCCTACAACCCCCTTTACACTTGTGGTGGTTACATCTCCCTTAACATGAAGACTCATCTCTTCTCCTAAACCCAATCAAAACAACTACCTTAAACCCGTAGGAACTTTGACCACAGTCAAAGAGCTCCTCTAACCCTTTAGGGGAACTACAAGTACTCTGATTCCACTCCCGTAAGGATATGTAGGCATAAGATGCGACATCTTATCGAGTATATTTAGATATAAACCACTAGGGTCACTTAAACCTTAAGCAGATAAACACTTAGCAATAAACAAACATAAAACAAAAGGTTCCTGTAGAGTACTACAGAAACTTAGGATGCTAGTACCTTCCCTAAGTTTAACCAACCCCCGAACCTAAACAATCTAGCTTGCATTTGCATTGCATTGTGGGAATTTCGATCTTTATCCCTTCCTTTGGACAAATCAAAGTTCGGTTGCAAAATGAATATAAGATTCAAACTAATCAATAGTTTGGTATCAAAATTTCACCGCGACAATGGCAGTCACCATCCTCCAACAAAATCAAAAAAATCAAAAGCCTGTTAAGTCAAGCACCTCAAATGGTACTTAGGCAAAAATCAAGGCAATCCCGATGGATCTGACAAGCAAAATCAGTCCATGCAAAAGTTAGGGA
The DNA here is from genome assembly GCA_963859935.3 of Lathyrus sativus. Taxonomy (NCBI): domain Eukaryota; kingdom Viridiplantae; phylum Streptophyta; class Magnoliopsida; order Fabales; family Fabaceae; genus Lathyrus; species Lathyrus sativus. Next base: position 614,420,999 of record OZ012739.1, on the reverse strand, counting down.
TCAATAAAGAAATCAAAAGAGGTTCTCAAACCCTCAGCAAAAACAAAATAAGATTAAGTGGTCACCCAAAAGAGGTCACTGACATCCATCGAAAAACCAAATAAGGTGGCTGCCATTTCAAACAAACCTCGAGTCATCAAGCTTACACCGTCAAGATAAGCATATGCAGCATTAACTGAACGTATGTATGGAGATCATTGTGAAGAAGGGGTGGGTACAAATCATACTTTGAGCCTAATATCCTTTGTTTCATAACCATAAACCAAACCATGTTATAACCCTCTAAAGACCTAATTGAGGCGAGGTTTATTCTGAAAGCATATTATCGCAAGGTTGCGTAAACTGACTCCTCACATATTTGTTACTCATCAACATTGGTGTCATTATCTTTGATATATTTTTTTACACCAATCAACTTAGCACGACGTTTGGACTAACGGTCGATTCGTCTCACTATCACGACACGTAATAAATGACATTTCTGTCAAAACTTGCATGAATTTCGCATTAAAATTACCATTCGTGAACAAATAATTTTAATTGCAAGTCAGTAGTTGACAACGAGGAAATTCTAACAGAAAGCAATCAAACAGGACTAAATCATTCGGCGGTCTGGACCAGAACCGAGTATACCATATAACCTTATGGATCTGGGGAATTGTCATCCCGCAAATCTTGAATTAGTCAGTCTGAGGCAAATCCCCAAGCATTGGTTGATTATGGGGTAAATCATTCGAGAAGTGGTTGATCAAAAGTGAATCATACCAATCAGGGGCAGACCACCCAGAGTTTCTTTGACTTGAGGATAGATCCCTCTAATATTCTATCATGATGAGTTAAGTTGCTTCAACGCTCTTTCAAGGGCAAGCTACTCCAAGAGTATATTGAAGTCAACTACCACAAGAATAGGTTGATCAAGGATGAATCCTTTCATGATACAAATTCTAGGGCAAGCCATCTCGAGGTCATCTCATGGCAAGCTACTTTCTTTTCAAGATAGACTTTCCCAAGTATCAGGCTGGGGCAAGTTCGAACTACACTGGGGAAAGTTAACTCAAACAAGTCCAATTTCGTAAGCAACCGTTGAGTTCAAGACGAGTGTTATGGAGTCATACCTTCACCTTCCCACTTGAAGTAAAATCCGCATTGGCAGCCACCAAAGACCACCACGTTGGCACCTGCATTTCCGATTACCCCTTCATAATCATATGCGTCATACACATCGCATAATCATCCTGCATCATATGCATATCCAGAATCATATCATATCCCCTAGCTCTTGCATCTCCGCATGTTAGCATTTGCATTTCCATTTCCATTTATGGAACATAATTATCATCAAGCATTAGCATATGTGAGTTCAGGTCCAAGATCATATTTCGAAGATTTTCAAGACCATAATCAGCCCAGTCAAGGGCATCTTCCGCAAGACCGTGGGCGTCCCCCATGAAGTTGTGCAACTTTTTGTTGGACAAATTCAAGCGCTTCAAAGCAACCATCAGCTCAGCCAGGGGAATTATCTGCAAAGACCATGGGTCCTCCCATGGAATTCAAGAATATCAAAGCAAAATTTAGCCCAGTCAGGGGCATCTTTTCAAGACCATGGGTGTTTCCCATGACATATTTTAACCTCGTGGGTGATCAAATTTTTAAATCAACATATGACCCAGGCATAGGCATATCATGCAAGACCATGAGCGTTATTCATGGAGTCTATTGCAACCTTTGGTTGTCAAAGCTTTAATCCCCGAGCAAGTCAGCGGGCGTGCCTCGGCGATTCATCTCAATCCATTCCTTATCTTGGGTGATCCCCAGTGATTTGTCTTCATCAACGATAAGTGGCAATCTCTTGGGAGAAGTTTATCCGTCTTCAGCGATAAGTGGCAATCTCTTAGGAGAAGCTTAACCGTCTTCAGCTATAAGTGAAAATATCTTCAGAGAAGCTTATCTTTCTTCAATGATAAGTGGCAATCTCTTGGAAGAAGCTTATCCGTCTTCAGCAATAAGTGGAAATCTCTTCAGAGAAGCTTATCTTTCTTCAATAATAAGTGGCAATATCTTGGGAGAAGCTTATCCGTCTTCAGCGTTAAGTGGCAATCTCTTCAGAGAAGCTTATCTTTCTTCAACAATAAGTGGCAATCTCTTGGGAGAAGCTTATCCGTCTTCAGTGATAAGTGGAAATCTCTTCAGAAAAGCTTATCCTTCATCAACAATAAGTGACAATCTCTTGGGAGAAGTTTATCCGTCTTCAACGATAAGTGACAATCTCTTGGGAGAAGCTTATCCGTCTTCAGCGATAAGTGGTAATCTCTTCAGAGAAGCTTATCTTTCTTCAACAATAAGTGACAATCTCTTGGGAGAAGCTTATCTGTCTTCAGTGATAAATGGCAATCTCTTCAGAGAAGCTTATCTTTCTTCAACGATAAGTGGCAATCTCTTAGGAGAAGCTTATCTGTCTTCAGCGATAAGTGGCAATCTCTTCAAAGAAGCTTATCTTTCTTCAACGATAAGTGGCGATCTCTTGGAAGAAGCTTATCCTTCTTCAGCGATAAGTGACAATCTCTTCAGAGAAGCTTATCCCCCTACATCCTGTTGGGTGTCAGGTTTATTTGTGTTTCGCTCCATCACTCTTTTGGTGAAGGCTTGTCATCCTTGTGGTGTCAAGTTTTGTCTCTTATCCAGTATTTCACTTCTCAAACTTTTTTTCTTCTTTTTCGGACAAATTCAAGGTCTTTTATATTTAATCATCTTCTACCTCGAAAGAATGAATGTCATAGCATTTCGTCTTACTAGGTTTAAGCCGATTAGATAGGGACATCTGTCACACCCTAAATTTTGTCTCCTTTTTTAATATTTTTGCATTTTCTATTTTGCATTTTTCACTTAATTTCATGCCGTTTAGACACGTCCCCACCCCTGATTGGGCATTTTTCAAATCTCGACTTGTTTGCCCAATAGGAGCGTAACACGTGGCCTAAGGGTGTTTTCGTAAAATGTCAATCCTTTTTAATTCCTCTTTTTCCTTGGAAATATTAATTTTCTGTATATATTTTTGTTTTAACTTTTTTTAATTCAATTAAGTTTAGAATATTATTTTTATTTAAACAATTAAATAGGTTTTTTTATTATATTTTAAAATTAGAATAGCTTTTTAATAGAAAATAGAGTTTTATTATATTTTTGTTTTAAATAGAAAATAAATTATTAATTGGTTTTACTTAGATTTTTTAATAGTTTATATTATTTCATTTTTAAATAGAAATTATAGTTTTATTAGATATTTGTTTCTATTAAAATATAGATTTTTAATTTTAGACCTAGAATTCTTTTGTTATATTTTCTTTAGAATTATTATTAAGTTTTAGTTTAATTTTTTAATTAAAGTTAGATTTTCATTATTATTAGTTTTTAGTTAATTAGGTTAGTTTAGATTATTATTAAATTAAATTAGAATTTGGTTATTAGTGTTTAGTCATAGGATTAGCTTTTAATTTATTAGTTAATTAAGTTAACAAAAAATTCAAAAAAGCTTAACAGCAACACGTGTCTTGTCCCCATATATATCAGCACTATTCATCATCACTGAAAAAGACCTAACCCTTAGGTCAGCCGCCCCACCACCTCTCATCCTTCCTCCGAAAAACCTCCATCGTAACCACCCTCCAAACTTCATCAATAACCTCCAATCTCCAGATGAAAACGCAACATCAAACATCAACCTCCGTCCATCTTCATATACCATTTATCCAATCTTCACAAAACAAGCTCACGACAACAATGGAAACCTGGCCCATTTCACCCTCACACAACCAACATCATCATCGTCCTTGACCTTCTTCATCATCTTGTCTGCAAGTTCTGAATCTCAACCACTTTCAACTCTCTATTCGCCTCCTTCAAGCCAACATTTTCCCAACCCAGATTTCATGACCTCTTCCGCTAATTGCTTTAAATCGAACCACCATCTTCTAACAATCATCACTATTGAACCTTCAAGCTTCAATGACAATCTCCTTCACATTTCAAACCCAGAATGACAAACCTATTTCACGTTTTTCACTTTTAAAACTCACCACCTTAAATCTTCACGTTTCTCACTTTTAAAACTCACCACCTTAAATCTTCACCCAGAAAAACAAATTTATGATTCACCAACTCAACTTCATAACCCTTCTTGATCCACTTTTCCATGATTCCACCTCCATTAACAAAATGAGACAACAAATCCATACGAAAGCTTTCGTCAACATCACATTCATCAACTTCGTTTTCCCCAACCGAAAATCTCCAACCGTTAACCCATTTCCCATTTCCACCTCATCTTTTCAAACTTCCTCCACCGTTAACCTCTAGAAACCCACCATCCTCTACCCATAACCCATTTCTAAAACAACCCATCATCAAACCCGTTTTTAACCTCTGTTCCTCTTCTTCGAAACTCAAACACCCATTTCAACCATAAACCCACCCCTTTTCAAATCGACCCCAAAAGACCAAATCCAGAAAGAAAAATAAAAAAAATCAGATAAATTGTGAGAATGAGAGCGAGATCGAGAGACTGGACTGTGAAACCTGCTTGGGTTGAGAACGAAGGAGGGTGGCTCATTGGATTCCTCTTCATGGCTTTTGTTTTCAAATCATTATGTTTGTCAATCACATTTCCGTTTCTACATTCTCGTGGTTAGAACGGTTTTGTTGGCCAGATCTTCTTCTTGAAAGAACATTTATAATCAGGATGCTGGGTTTCCTTTTCCACCGTGTTTTTAGACTGTTTTTGTTTATTTATTTTTTACTTAGCTGTGTGGGGTACAGACGGGTCATACATAACAAGCCCATTACACTTTATTCTGCACCCTCATTTTGTAGTTCATCTCTCCTCTGTTTATTTTATTTATTATTTATTTTCTTTATGTAAAACTTTTTTTAATTTAGCTATTTTCTAAATATAGTTTAAGGTTTTTAATATATTTTAGTTTTGTAATATATTCTTAATATATCAATATAGTATATTTTTAACATTTTTTATATGTATATATATTATATTCCTTTTAGAGTTTATATATATTATTTTCGATTTTATTTAGAAGTTTTGTTAATTTTTCTTTTTTTAAATATTCTATTATGTAAATAGTATATAGTTTTCTATTTTAGTTTATAATATTAGAGTTTAGAATCTCATTTTAGCTCTTATTTCAATTTATATGTTAGATTTTATTTCTCTTTTGTTTTTGGGCATTTTTTTTGTCTTTTGGGTCGATGGCGACATTTCCTTCGATTCTCTGTCAAATTATTGATGAGAAATGAAGGATCCGAGACCGACTTTTTCTCCTCTTTCTCATTTTTCGACTTTATTTCACTTCTATCCTTTTTGGTCGATGACGAGACCTCTGTAAACCGTTATTAAGTCAAACTATTGATAAATGACGTTGGATCTGAGACCACCTCTTTCTCTCCTCATCTCTTATTCCGTTGTGATTTTATTTTGACTATTTGGATCGATGAAGTCTTGTATCCGTAAGCGTCGGATTTATCGAAGTTGATAACCTTCCCGATTTCAAATCTATGGAAGATGACCTTTTAGGTCATTTTCTTTACTTTGGGATCGTGATAGGCTACCTAAGATTAATCGACATTTTGTTTACGGTTAAGACGAGATCCCATTCTTTTGTGTCCCGATTCAATCGATTAACCAATTGACGACTAACTTTTATTTTCTGTCAATATACAACTGCTTTACTTTCTGTCAAATATTAACTGCTTTATTTTTCAGTCATTTATATTCTTGTACATATTATATATTCTGTATATTATTATTATCCTGTAAATATTCAACTAACTTGTACATTATTTTAAAACACTAATAAATATCAAAACCATAAAATCCTAATTGGTGGACTGTTGATTATTTGTATCCTGTGTATATCTGTCTCTGTTTTTCATCATTTTGGCAGGTTCACAAAATCTCTTCAATTAAGAAATAAAATTCTCTTTGTATTGAATTAAAAAGAGAGTATTAAGTGTAGACTTCTTCCTTTCCGAGTGTCGAGATGTTCACTGTAGAGTGTGCGGTTTTGATACTCGTCTTTCAACACGAAGACGCGTCTGTATTCTCCACACCTTTCATCCTAAAAACACTGGTCTCGTACCGAATGCATTTTCAAACCATTTTTCTCCTAAATCCTCGGCCTCGTACCGAGTTCATTTTCAAAAACACCTTTTCAATGAGAAACTCGATTTCTCTTTGTATTGAACCAAAGAGAGAGGATTTAGTGTGGACTTCTTCCTCTTCGAGTGTCGAGATGCTCACTATAGTGTGGGTGGTTTCGATACTTGTCTTTCAATACGAAGACGCGACTTTATCCACCACCCCTCTTTTCCACAACATCTTTTCGAAACCTTCTCTCCTAAAACCTCGGTCCCGTACCGAATGCATTTTTCAAATCATTTTCATAACAAAAACTTTAATGGTCGAGGAGTGGTTAGGCGTAGGCCTTCTCCTATCCCGAGTGCTTGACATTTACCGTAGGGTTTACAGTCGCAAAGCACCTACCATTCAAAACCAAAAATACCTTTAATAAGAGAATGCAGTTCTCTTTGTGTTAAACTAAAGAGAGAGGATTGAGTGTAGACTTCTTCCTCTCCGAGTGTCGGGATACTCATTGTAGTGTGTGTGGTCTTGATAATCGTGTTTTAATATGAAGACGTCTGTATTTGCCACCCCCTTTTGCTCATAAAACCTTGGTCCCACACCGAGTGCATGTTTAAATCTTTTTCTCCCAAAACCTCGGTCTCGTACCGAGTACATTTTCAAAACACCTTTTCAATAAGAAAATCGATTTCTCTTTGTATTGAACTAAAGAGAGAGGATTGAGTGTAGACTTCTTCCTCTCCGAGTATCGAGATGCTCACTGTAGTGTGGGTGGTTTCGATACTCGTCTTTCAATATGAAGACATTCCTCTCTTTTCCACAACTTCCCTCCGCAACCTTTCTCTCCTAAAACCTCAGTCTCGTACCGAGTGCAATTTTCAAATTATTTTCATAAAAAAAAACTTGAATGGTCGAGGAGTGGTTAGGCATAGGCCTTCTCCTATCCCGAGTGCTTGACATTTACCGTAGGGTTTACAGTCGCACAACACTTACCATTCAAAACCAAAAACACTTTAATAAAATAATGAAGTTCTCTTTGTGTTGAACTAAAGAGATAGGATTGAGTGTAGACTTCTTCGTCTCCGAGTGTCAGGATACTCACTGTAGTATGTGTGGTCTTGATACTCGTCTTTCAATACGAAGACGCTACGTTCGCCACACCATTTCATAACAAAAATTTTGAGATAAAGAATTGGGTACTACCTGTAAGGGGTTATTATCTGAGGACCTATCTCGCCCCTATAAACAACCCACAAATCAAACGTGACTTCTTGCCTCGCATGGCGAAAACCAGTCTTTCAAAAAGGATATGTTACGTCCGTTCTACCGCAAACATGTAACGCTTAAGTCTCCTCACATGCGAGCAGCAAAACACCTAAACTGCTAGAATGCGCACGATTACATCATCCACAAAAACACCAGTTACCCGTAGTAGCACGAACTACGTTTCTCTGATTTCTCTTGCATGTTGAGAATACGTAGGCATAGTATTGCGACAATCCTAGCGAACACCCTTTTCTCTTTTCCACCCTTTCCCAGAAAGGCATGTTACGTCCGTTCTACCGGAAACAGGTAACACTTAAGTCTCCTCACATGCGAGTAGCAAAACACCTAAACTGCTAGAATGCACACGATAGCAGCGTCTACCAAAACTCATCCACAAACCGTAGGCCGAACTACGACTGCTATGATTCTTTACTCCTCTTGAGTGAAGATACGTAGGCACAAGGGCCACAATCCTTGCCGAGCACATTCCCCTCTATATCCGTAGTCCCCCGAACTATGTCTACTCTGATTTTCTCATATCTGTTGAGAATACGTAGGCCTAGGACAGCGAAGTCCTACTGAGTCCTTTCTTCCCTGTCATCCCTTCTTTCCCTATTTCTAACCCTTCTTTTTATCCCTTTGGAACATTCATAGAAAGCAATATGTTTTAGCAAATAACATCACACGTAGACAAACAAATGGTTCCCGTCAAGTACGATGGATGCGAGGGGTGCTAATACCATCCCTTCACATAACCGGCTTCCGAACCCATTCTCTTGGTCGCGAGACCATCTTATCTGTTTCTTTCTGAAGGTTTTCTCGATACTTTCCCTTCCCCTCATGGGATAAATAAAATTCGGTGGTGACTCTTCTGTCTTTTTCCTCGCCTCCTCGTCGTTGCATTTTTCGAGTAGCGACAGGTATAAGTAGTACAAATTAATCCTTATAAATCTTCCTTCAGCCATGCAGTCTTATACCTGCACATCCTCAGGATCCCTCTCATTCCAATGTGAATTCGATTTTTCCCCAGAAGCTGCTAGAAGTGTCTCATTGTCATGCCTCATGCACCAACAGCTACTCCCTCTCCCTCAGGTGTTACATGTAACCACTCTCCGCCCTCAAGTGTTACATGTTCACCAGCTTCCGCTTGGTCCGTCCTCAAACCATATCGTACTTGGAGAGTTCTAGCTCTGATACCATTTGTAATGTCTCATACTGCTTTTAAGATTATCGACTGACCCCACAAACCAACACGAGTCTTTTCAGCATGCTTTGTCCTTACTCGCACACTTTCTGAGAAACTTCCCAGAAGGTCACTCATCCCAAGATTGCTCCAAGTCAAGCACGCTTAATTGTGGAGTTCTTGTGAAACGGGTTACCAAAAAGAAGATGCATCTTGTTGGTATAGGTAGTACCAATTAGTTCATATAAGTTTTCATTCAACCATGCAGTCTCATACATGCACAACCTCAGGATCCCTCTCATTCCGATGTGAATTTGGTTTTTCCACATAAACTGCTAGAAGTGTCTCATTATCATGCCTCATGCATCGATAACTACTCCATCGCCTTCGGGTGTTACATGTAACCACTCTCCGCCCTCAGGTGTTACAACAAGTATCTTAAATCTCTTAAATATTTCAAATATTTCATCCTTTATTTTGATCACATGGATCCAGAACTTTCAACTGTACTCATCAACAAATGAGATGAAATACTTGTTTCCACCAATGGTATGCTCTTCAAAAGGATCACGTACATCTGAATGTACAATTTCGAGTATGCAGGATGATCTCATTGGTATAGTCGAAACGAAAGACTTCCTGGACTATTTTCTAACTAGACAACCTTCACAGAGTTTGTCAGGCATCTTAAGACTTAGTATACTAGTTAGCATATCTTGAGTGATAAGTTGATTTAGCGACCTAAAGTTCAGATTGTCAAACCTCAGATGTCATAACCAACTATTCTTGTGGTCAACAACGGCTTTCAGACATTGTACCTCAGTCGAACTAATCATGGTCTTAAATGTTCTATTCTTCGACAAGGGAGATTTCAAGACCAAGTTATTATGGATATCAAAAAATTCTAAGGCTCCATCTTTCATAACCACTAAGAATCCCTTTTCGACTAGTTGTCCAACACTTAGCAGATTGCACTTCATTCAAGGGACAAAGATTACATCTCTGATCAAGACTTTTGCTCTATTACTCCTTTGAATAACTAATTTTAGAGTACCTTCCGCTTGCCACAAGCTATTATCAGCAAGTTTGACCTTGTTATTCTTCAATTCATCAAAATATACTAACCATACTTTTTGACAAGTCATATGATTCGAGCAACCTGAGTCGAAGAACCAAATATTGGATTCGACATGGTCATCTATAACTGCAGCCATAACCATCATATCATCAAAATCATCTGAATCTTAACGTGCAACGTTTGCTCCTTTGTCTTTGTCTTTTATCAAACCATTGTCTTTCTTGTACCAACAATGCTTGGCCAAGTGACCCCACTTTTCGCAGTTATAACACTACACGCCTTTTTTCTCTACTTTGTCTTTCTGGTATGAATTTCCTTCCCCTCTTTTCGAAGATTCAGAAGTTCTATCTTCGATCTTATTCTTGTGATAATTCGACCAAGACTTCTTGCCCTTAGTCTTGTCGATTTTGCCTTTGAACTTGTTAGAACCACCATTCTTCTTCCACAATTAAACCTGTATTGCTTGTATCGAGTCTTGAACTCCTTTTCTTTCGATAATCCTAACCTCATGCGCTTCCAACGAACCAATCAAATCTTCTAGTTTTAGGGTTTAATGATTATTGGATTTTTGAATAGCTATGATAACGTGATCAAAGTGAGAGGTCAACATACATATTACCTTCTCAACTATCATCTTATAAGCTAGGGTTTCAGCGTAACCATTCATGATATGGACGAGTTTCTGTACCTTCGACACATAGTCTGCAATCTTTTCATCTTCTCCCATTGACAACAATTCACATTGTCATTGTAAAGTTTGCAAATTAACAACCTTAACTTTCTCGCCTCCTTCATAGTACTTGACAAGAATGTCCCACACCTCATTTGTCGATTCAGCATGAGTAGTTCTATCAAAATTAGACATATAAGCTGTCGATTAGATATAAAATGTTGTCTTGCAATCCTTCTTCTTGGCCTCTGTGAGCGGTTATTTGTGCGCCGATTGCATATTCACCAACCGCAGAAACGTCATTCGAAACCACTTTTAAAATTTCATGAAAGCCAAATAGAGATTGCATTTGTTTTCTCCATTGAAGCCAATTCTTATTGTCAAGAGTTAGAAGGGAATTTGATAAATTTCTGTTACCATTCATCTTTGTAACAATTGATCAACAATAGCCCATCATCCCGAAAACACGATCTATGACGTGTGATTCTTGAAAACACAATAAAAAATCTAACCGGAGCTCTAGATATCAATTTGTTAGTGTGTGAGACACTTTTAGTAAGGAGAGAAAGAGAGAAAATAAAGAAAAAAGGATTGATACTATTGAATGAATAAAATTGAATTACAAAGTGTCTATTTATATACACTAAAATAACAAACTCTAAACCCTAATTAACTTTGGACTTGGGCCACATAATACAACTTGAATTATATATATATATATATATATATATATATATATATATATATATATATATATATATATATATATATATATATATATATATATATATATATATATATATATATATATATATATATATATATATATGTGTGTGTGTGTGTGTGTATATATATATATATATATATATATATATATATATATATATATATATATATATATGTATATATATATATATATATATATATATATATATATATATATATATATATATATATATATATATATATATATATATATATATATATATATATATATATATATATATATATATATATATATATATATATATATATATATATATATATAGTGAAAATTAGTAAGTTATATGAAAATATGAGAATGAATAAGAACCATCAGATTTAAAGTGGAAGGGTTGAGATTAAAAGATATTTTTAATGATTTCTTTTTCCTCTTAATGACACATGATTTAGTGAAAACCACAATTTAATCTCAACCTTTCCTTTTCAAATGTGATGGTTCTTATTCATTCTCATGTTACTCATTTCATATTTAAACTTTTATTATATTTTAAACCTTATTTCAACAATTTTATTGGTCAATTAACGATTATCATCCTTCCTTTGTCTATTCAGTGTCTTCCTTCATATTTTTCTATCGTCTGTTCTTCAACCATAACTCGGAATCGTAATATCTTTCATTTGTTTTGGTTAAAAATAAAATGAATGAATATTATATTTGGATATTATTATGTTTTTGTGAGAAAAAAAAGAAATTAATGTGATGAAATATTGCTACTAAATTGAAAGAGAAATGTATGGATGTTATCTGATAATAACTTTTTGTGTCTTTAAAAGAAGCTGCATTTTTTTAAATTAAGTTTTTTTTTTTAAAATGTTATCCATGGATAAACATCTGCAGGCATCTTAAAATCTACAAATTACCCGCTTAACGGATATTCACACGGATACGGGACAGATACAAATATCGTATTTATCAAACAGGACGGACACAATATCATATTAACCGTCCCATGAATATTCACTTACATCCTAATTTTATGCAATACTTATCCTTTTGTAAATCAAAGGCACTCTAATATATATATATATATATATATATATATATATATATATATATATATATATATATATATATATATATATATATATATATATATATATATATATATATATATATATCTTTGTGTGCGTGTGAGCGTGTGCGTATGTCTGTGTTTGTGTGCGTGTGTGTGTGAGCGTGTGTGTGTGTGTGTGCATGCGCGCGCACGCGTGTGTGTGTGTGTGTTTGTGTGTGTGTGTGTGTGTGTTATAAAAAAGTTTAACATATCACTTCCAATGGTAGTAAGACCATATCTCATGATGACAAGGGTCTCTACCAGTAGAAACAATATCAACGGTGACTGGCTGCCATAATAGATATGTTGGTCGTTATGGAGAAGTTGTGTCGCCAGAATAACGATGATTGACCTGTCAATTCCAATGGTAGTGTAACCATATCTCATGATGACAATGGTGACTGAATTTTCACTTATTTGAAAGTTTTTTAGTTTCTTGGCACAGTATGAAGCAGCATAGCGTTTCTCTTTCCAGCGTCGAGGCTGAATATGTAGCTGCTAGTAGTTGTTATGCACAAGTCTTATGGCTAAAGCAACAATTGCTAGATTATGATTTAAAACTTGGTTGCATTCTAATTAAGTGTGATAGACCTAGTGCAATAAGCCTCACTAAGATTTTGGTACTCCATTCACAAACTAAACACGTTGAGATCTGACATTATTTTCTCAGAGATCATATTGAAAAGTGGGATTTGTTTTTGAACACATTGTTCACCGTGTTTACTGTTAAATTTGGTAAAAAAAATGGCTCTCATTATGTTTTCTGTTCCAGATTTTTTAAAAGGCTAAGAAGTTCCTCCCTTTGGCCATCCAACTTTATGAAGGGCTAAAGATTTTCCTCAGCAAGCTTCTCTTGGCCGACCTCTACCAGTCGCTTAGAGATGCTTTCCACAAACTCAAACACCTCCCTGAAAACACTAAGAATAAGTCCTTCTTAGTTTCAGATCCATTCTGGCTTTTACTATTGCGGCTGAATGCCACTTTTGAGCCAAAGCTGCACATTATTGATTCTCAAGCCTTAATGAAGGAGACTGAGAAAAGGGCCATCGAAGGCACTAGGCTAGTTCTGCTTACTCCCCAAGAAAGTCCTATGCCAAATATCCTCATCAAGTACACCACCCTTTTTCTCGAAACCAAGGTCTTCAACGTGACTATGGCTTCTTTTATGAATTGTCTGGTTGGTCCAACTTGGATCCAAAATAAATTTCTTGGCTCCTCCCTTTCGACTGTTGCTATGTCGAATGTGGTTTAGGTCTCTTTTTTAACTCTTACAATTTTATCGTCCAGAATTGAAGCTGGCACTCCTGGCTATGGCTTAATTGGTTACCAACCTAACTTGGTTGCCAGACTATTGGTTGCAGCCAATTTCAACCTTCCTCCCTTTATGTTTGAGAGGCAGATATTTGTTGGTCGGAGCGCAAGTGCGACCATGAAAAATTCAAAAAATGTACTCAGTTTGCTCGTAACCAAGTTTTGGAACTCCCTACCTTCCAATTTCATCAATCGTTTAATATCACTTATGAATTCCACAACTGGTGGAAGAGGTATCTTACTCGCTGCTTCTTAGAAGCCCAGTTTTTATAAAGGATTTCTGATGCTTTCTCCAACATGCCTAAAGCTGAAGATCAACAAGGTACGTTCATCTAAATATTCCTTTCAGCTTGCTTTCATCTCTTTTCTTACTCTTTGATTTTCAGATGAATCTGAACCTCCAACCGATGATCATGTCGATAACCCTTATGACCTACGAGAAACAAGGCAGACAGAAGAACCAAAGAAGAAGGCATTTTCATCTCTTATACTTTCCTTCGTCTTTATATAAATTCTCATATTTTTGCTTCTTTTAGACTCGAAAACGAGACCCTGAATTTCCAACCTCTAGGGCCAAACAAAATAAGAAAATGAAGAATATTACTGCCATGAAGACCACTACTGCCACCAAGACCATCACTGGTCTTAGTCAAGTATCATCGTTGAGTCCTCTTTTTAACTATTACTCTTCTTTGACATCCTACTTATTTGACCTTCTTTTTAGGCTACTCCACAACTCATCCTAGTTTGGGTCTAGGAATAAAGCTCAGAGGATTCTAAAGAACCTCTTATCTTTTTAAGGTCGAGGCCAAAAGCTTCTCCACAGCCTGTCATCAACCACCACAATAAAGAAACTCTCAAGAAGTCTACATCCAAGAAGCACCCTGTTACATACTCTGCGAGTCCTTCAACCAAACCTCCAAAAACTACCCCAAAGAAAAAGGGTGAAACAAGAAAGGAATTTGTCAATACCCTGACACCTCTAGCTAACGAAACCATCATTCAACCCCAACTCAATCTAGTTGGGGAAGCTAATGATCCCCCGGGTATGTGCTAACTTCCTTCGTAACTTGTATTCGTCTCTTAACTCTGACACCTTTTTCTTTTCTTTTAGGAAACCCCTGGTGCAACTCATAATTAATAAGTGGTAAGTATCCCTCGAACCAGTTTTATTGCTTCAGTTTCACATACATTGGTTAAATTTTCTTGATTCTAGTATTTCTACCATCCAAACAGTCTCTTAACCAGCAACCAAAGCACCAACTACTTCTACACCAACTCATCCTGACGCAATAGTTGATATTGAATCAAACTCAGTCGACGACATGAAAGAGGTATACCACTATGTTGCGTCTGTGCATGATAACATCCTCCCATATGACTCTTAAGCTAACAAACCAACAGGTGACAACGAAGATCAAGCCGCTCCCCATATTAAGATTGCCTCCACTCAGCAACAAATCCAAACAGGTTTCCCAAAACCTTTTCCAACTCAAGATGATGTGCATGACTCCATGTTGAACACCTCTCTCATTCATGCAAAAATCTTAGCCCTTGAGAGAAAAAAACCCAACTAAAGCCATTAAGAGACTGCAAATGTTGCGCAAGCTGTCGATGGATTCCAAGTCGGCTCGGTCCTCAGATTCCTCATTGACTGATACTGGAAATGACGCCATCAATCTTTTTGTCGAATAATTAAAATATAACCACTTTGAAGTTGACCTTAGTGCTTCTATCGAAGAATATGCCCACCTTGGAAACGACTTTAGGAAACTGCTAGTTGAACTCAACAAACAAAGGGTGTTCGATGCCTTGCTCAAATTTCTCTTTGAGTTTGAATCCTTCTTCAATCAAGTATGCAAAGACGTCGATCTCAAGCACTCAACCACCTCCAAACTTTTTGACTATGTTTTTGGTATACTTGCTTTGGGAGATAAATATGGAATCTTCCATTTGCTTGACTTACAATCCAAGGAAGTTAATTCACCACACATGCTCATTTCAAACTCAGATTGCATGTGATTGATAAATTGTTTCACCATTTTGTTTGACATCCCTCCAAACACTATGTCATCCACATAAATTTGTGCAATCATGATTTTTCCACCTTCATCCTTTATCAAAAGAGTCTTGTCTATCCCTCCTTTTCTGTATCCATTGGTGGTAAGGAATTCAGTCAGTATCTCATACCAAGCTCTAGGAGCTTGCTTCAATCCATACAATGCCTTCCTCAACTTGTACACATGGTCTGTCAAATTAGGATCCTCAAATCCCTTGGGTTGTGCCACATATACTTCTTCATTTAGATATCCATTCATAAAAGTACTTTTCACATCCATCTGGAATAGTTTAAATTTCATAATGCATGCAATTCCTAACAATAGCCTGATTGACTCAAGTCTTGCAACTGGTGCAAAAGTTTCATCAAAATCAATTCCTTCAACTTGAGTATAACCTTGTGCCACTAATCTAGCTTTGTTTCTGGTTACAACTCCTTGTTCATCAGACTTGTTCTTGTAAATCCACTTGGTTCCAATGATGTTTGTTCTTTCAGGTCTTGGAACCAATTCCCACACTTCATTCCGTTTAAATTGTTCCAATTCATCTTGCATGGCCTTGATCCAATATTCATCAGTTAATGCCTCCTTCACATTTTTGGGTTCAATCTTGGATACAAAGCATGAATTTGATACGATTCCTCTGGTTCTGGTTCTTACACTATTGTTGGGGTCTCCAACAATGAGATCTTTGGGATGATCTTTCAGGATCCTGATAGAAGGTTCTTTGTTGGTAGTTTCTGGTTGAGAATTTGAAGATATATCTTGAACATCTTCAGAATTGACTATATCATCAGCTGGTGTCTTAAGAAATGTTCCAACATCCTCTATGACACTGCTTTCTTTAGGCTGATCATCAATAATAACATTAATGGATTCCATCAGGACTTTTGTTCTGGAGTTGTATACTCTGTAAGCTCTGGTGTTAGTAGAGTATCCCAAAAATATGCCATCATCACTTTTGGGGTCCATTTTCCTCCTTTGTTCACGATCTGTCAAGATGTAGAACTTGCTCCCAAACACATGGAAATACTTCACAATTGTTTTTCTTCCTTTCCATAATTCATACAGAGTCGAAGATGTTCCCTTTCTCAAGGTAACTCTATTGTGAACATAGCATGCTATATTCATCACCTCAGCCCAAAAGTGCATGGGTAATTTCTTTGCATGAATCATAGCTCTGGCAGATTCTTGAATAGTCATGTTTTTCTTTTCTACTACTCCATTTTGTTGATGAATAATAGGGAGGAGAATTCATGACTGATACCTTCTGTTGAGCAGAATTCAACAAATTTAGAGTTTTCAAACTCCTTTCCTGATCACTTTTGATCTTGATAACACCACTCTCCTTTTCTCTTTGGAGTTTAATGCAGAGATATTTAAAAAAACTTCAAACATATCAGATTTTTCTTTGATGAAATTTATCCAGGTGAATCTGGAGTAATCATCAACCACTACATAGGCATACCTTTTGCCACCCAGACTTTCTACTTAGATTGGTCCCATCAGGTCCATGTGCAATAGTTCTAGAACTCTGGAGGTAGTCAGGTGTCCAACCCTTGGATGAGATGTCTTGGTTTGCTTGCCTACTTGACATTCACCATATACCTTAACTTCATCAATGGTCACCTTTGGAGTTCCTCTCACAACTTCCTTGGAAATGATCTTTTTCATCCCTCTTAGATGAAGATGTCCAAGTTTTTGATGCCACAATTTGACTTCCTTTTCTTCTTTAGCCATAGAACAAATAATGGAGTTACTTGAGGTTTGAGGCTCCCACAAGTAGCAGTTGTCTTTAGACCTAGCTCCCCTCATGACTTCCTTTTTATCTCTATTTGTGACAACACATTCTCCCTGTGTGAAGTTGACATTGAGTCCTTGGTCACAGAGTTGACTGATACTGATTAATTTGGCAGTTAGTCCTTTCACCAGCAATACATTGTCTAGGTTAGGAACTCCAGGACAATCTAGTTTCCCAACACCTTTGATTTCCCCTTTTGCTCCATCACCAAAGGTCACATACCTAGTGGAATGTGGTTTGATGTCCACCAATAGACTCTTATTCTAGTCATGTGCTTAGAGCAGCCACTATCAAAATACCAGTCTTCTTTAGCTGACACTCTCAGAGAAGTATGAGCTATCATACCAACCTCCTTTGCCACCCATTGTTGCATCTTGAAAGGAGCATCTTGATGAGACTTACTAGGAAATCCATGCAGACTGAAGCAGAATGGTTTTATGTGTCCAAATTTACCACAGTAGTGACACCTCCACCTTTGGGACTTTCTCCTTGCCTGATTCATGTTTTTGTTCTTCTGATGTTGTGACATCGATCGTGACATCCGGTTTGGTCTATGATTGTCAGCCTTTGGTTTCTTAAATCCCAAGGTGGGTTTTTGTTCACCAACAAATCTTAGTCCAGACATGTTTCTAGCTTGCTGACCACTATGGAGGATTTTTTTTTGGAGTGTCAGTCCCTGGGTTTAGCATCCTGACAGATTTTGTCATCTGATCAAGTTTGGAGTTTAAAATTTTGACCTCACTGTTGAGTGATTCAATGGTTGCAAGATTCTCCTTCTTCTTTGCTTCCAACTTCTTGATGATTTTCTTATGCTTCTCCCCTAGTTGACACACTTCAGCACTTCTGATGTATAGCTGTTTATATGAGGCTACAAGTTCATCAAAGGTCAGCTCATCTTCACTTGAGTCACCATCAGATATGCATACACTGTTCAGAATAGTGACATGTTTTGCTGATTCTTCATATGATCCACTCTCTGAGTCTCCATCAGACCAAGTAACTACTAGGCCCTTCTTTTACCTCTTGAGGTAGGTGGGACATTCTGTTCTAATGTGCCCATATCCTTCACATTCATAACACTGAGCTTCTTTGTCTTGGTTGGACTTTTCTTCAGACTTGGCTCTTTTGCTAATGTCAGATGAGATATTATTGACATTAAATCTACTCTTCTTATCTACCCTTTTCATGAGTCTGTTAAATTGTCTTCCAAGCATAGTTACAGCTTCTAAGAGATTCTCCTTGTTTCCATCATTGTCTTCATCAGAGTCTTCTGTTGAATTTGTGACAAGAGCTATGCTTTTGTTTTTCTTCTCAGCCTGATCACACAATCCCATTTCAAAATTTGGAGTGAACCAATAAGTTCATCCACTTTCATGTTGCATATATCATGAGCTTCTTCAATAACAGTGACTTTCATGGCAAACCTCTTAGGCAAAGATCTTAGAATCTTTCTCACAAGCTTTTCTTCAGACATCTTTTGTCCCAAAGCTCCTGAGGTATTGGCAATTTCAAGGATATTCATGTAGAATTCATGAATAATCTCCTCCTTTTTCATTATAAGATTTTCAAACTTGGTGGTTAGCATCTGTAATCTTGATATCTTGACTTTAGAGGTTCCTTCATGGGTTGTTTTAAGTGTATCCCAAACCTCTTTGGCCAGTTCACAATGATGTACCAGTCTGAAAATATTCTTGTCAATTCCATTAAATAAGGCATTCAAAGCCTTAGAATTTCCCAGTGCCAAAGCCTCTTGCTCTTTGTTCCATTCCTCTTCAGGAATTAACACATATATTCCATCTTTATCAGTCTTCTCTGGATGTTCCCATCCTAAGTTTGCAGCTCTCCATGCCTTGTTGTCTAAAGACTTTAAGAAGGCTATCATCATAGGTTTTCAGTAGTCATAATTGGATCCATCCAGAATTGGTGGTCTATTTGTGAATCCTATATCTTTATCCATAATACCAGAATTTATCTTCCCTAGATCTCACCCAGAAAATAACAGGCAAGGTGCTTGCTCTAATGCAAATTGAAATTATGGCTACACAACACAGTGGATGTTATCACATATATTATGACATTCACTTTAACACAGACTGCAGAACTTAAACACAACTGTAAATGAAAAGCAGTAAATAACACCAGTAATTGTTCACCCAGTTCAGTGTCAACCACACCTACATCTGGGGGCTACCAATCCAGGGAGGAAATTCACTATTATTAGAACTAATTCAGAGTCAAACAACCAGTTTGCACTCCTCACTTAAGACCTACCCAATGACACTTCAGCCTAATACTAGACCAGAGTTTCCCACTCACTCCCCCTCAATCACCTCAGTGATATCAATACACAATTACAATTGAGATATGAAGACACACTTCAAATACACCTTGATCTTGCTTCACATCTTTGATCAAGAGACATATTACTCTTGCTTAAAAGCTTTGAGTGACACAATAAACACAACAATTCACTAACACTAAGCCAGAGCAATCATACAACAGACAATTGCTTGGCCTACTCAGAATCCTAAGACTCCTAAACACACGTGAAGAACAAAGTTCTTCACTCACAAATCACACTCTCCAATCTCTCTCAAGAAGCTCTGCTCTATTTAGAATGATCCTTCTGTTATTTATAGCAGCAGACTTGCTTTGGGCCTTGATGGAGAAATTAGGTTTACCCAAGATAAACCTCTCTTCATGAAGCTGCGCACATCCATTTGAGTCAGGGGCATTCCAGTTTATCCTTAGCAGTGCCTGTTATGTCTCCTAAGATAACTAGGCTACCTAGAATGTTTCCTAAAGTATAGCATGAGCTAATAATAGAAAAACTAAAACTTGCGCGCCCTAATGTCATATGCTCGACGTTATAACATTCAGTCATGACATTCAGCTTCACTTACTCTTATCTCTCCCTGCAGAACACTCTTCATGTATGTCATAACATAAGTTATGACATTCATACATAGTCTAATGTTTTGCCACAAAATGCAGCCAATCAAAAGCATCTACAAACTCCCCCTTTGGCAAATTTTTGGCTAAAACACCCTGTTACCATATCAGAGTTTACAAGCAGCAGAAATCATACCATATAACCTATCATGCAGGAAGGCTACTAACACACTATCAGAGTTGTCTACACTCACACAGTTAGCTCTCAGCTACTCAGGATCAACCTGTTCACACACAATCATCTGTTAGTCAACACTACAGATGTCACAATGTTTTGAGTAACATTCTGAGCTACTCCCCCTCCATTGATGCATACCACATCAGCTGTACACAACCTGTAGCTAACCTGCAGTCACACATAAATTATCCAGGCTTTTCTGGATGTCAAGACATTCAGGATGACATCCTGAAGAACACTTTCACCTGTTACATCCTGTGCTACCCCCTGAAAAGATGCACAACCACACACAAACATTCTGCAAACACCCTGCAGGTACACACAACTAGCAGTTATCGTACTACTAGGTTCCATCAAGGAACACACACATCAGCAACGTGCAAACCTACACAGAAGTCTTCAAGTCTTCCACCTGCTGTTACTCAATTACTACCACCACTTCTCCCCCTTTTTAGCCACAAATTAGATCATAACTAAGCTAATAGTATAGATCAACAAGTACAGATGTTAAGGGTCATTACAACAAAAAACTGCTCATAGAGAGCATCACACATTTCAGCTGTCAAATAAAACATAATCTAAGCAAGAAAAAAACATCACTAGCCACACCAGCACCAATAGCACACCCACATCAGCCCAAGCAACCAGTAGCCTGAGCCCCACAACAGTCTATCAGCTCATCACTCTTCTTCCTCAGAGGAGCTAGAGTCACTGTCATCACTATCTGTTGAGATATCCTCACCATTGTTATCAGAATCTTCCTATGGCCTAGTTGCACTGCTGGAGCCATGAGCATTATCAGAGCTGTGAGGAGGATCAATGCAAGCAAGAGGAATAGTTATGCCACATAGGGGTATCCCTTTCTAGAAAATCTTATCGACAATTTCCTTAGTGGATTTGTCCACATATGCTGAGCCTTCTCTGTTGCTGGTTCCCCTAAGTTCGCCAGCAGTGGGAAGAGGATACTTGCCCTTGGACTCTTCTGTTGAGGATTTGGGAGGGGTATTGGATGAAGAGGCACCATGATGGAAAGACATTTTGATGTTGAGAGGAGACTGAGAGTGAAGGTCTGAGAGAAATTTTGGAGAGTAGGGAAACTGAGTGAATTAGATGAGGAATACGACAATTGGTGTGGACTGCCGAGCTTTATTGGTCAAGGGTGTGGAATGCATTAAATACGTAGGTTGAACCAAGTGCTTTCCAATAAAACAAATTTTATCCTGACCACTCCCTCTGCCCAGTAATTGTTATAGGTCCTCATACACGCAAATTCCCAATTTTCCTCTTAGATTCTCAAACTGGGCAGCATCTAAAGCCTTTGTAAAAATGTTAGCTAGCTGTAATTCAGTGGACACATGTTCTAGGGTGATCACTTTGTCTTCCACAAGGTCTCTTATGAAGTGATGCCTGATATTTATATGCTTGGTTCTGCTATGCTGAATTGGATTTTTGGAAATGTTGATAGCACTTAGATTGTCACAGTACAATGTCATGGCATCCCGAGTGACATTGTATTCAGTCAAAATTTGCTTCATCCAGACTAGTTGAGAACAACTGCTACCAGCTGCTATGTATTCAGCTTCAGCAGTGGATAATGAGACACAATTTTGCTTTTTGCTAAACCAGGATATAAGGTTGTTTCCTAAGAAGAAGCATCCACCAGAGGTGCTCTTTCTATCATCAGCACTTCTAGCCCAGTCAGCATCACAATACCCAAATAAAGTAAGATCACACCCATGAGAGTAAAGTATACCATAGTCACAAGTTCCATTCACATATTTGAGAATTCTTTTGACTTGATTTATGTGACTTACCTTAGGATCTACTTGATATCTATCACACACACCAACAGCAAAGACAATATCAGGTATGCTAGCTGTTAGATACAACAAGCTTCCAATCATGCTTCTGTACAGGCTTTGATCAACACTAGTACCATTCTCATATTTAGATAACTTCAGATGAGTGGGTGCAGGTGTTCTTTTGTAACCAGCATTCTCCATCCCAAACTTTTTGACTATGTTTTTGGTATACTTGCTTTGGGAGATAAATATGGAATCTTCCATTTGCTTGACTTGCAATCCAAGGAAGTAAGTTAATTCATCACACATGCTCATTTCAAACTCAGATTGCATGTGATTGATAAATTATTTCACCATTTTGTTTGACATCCCTCCAAACACTATGCCATCCATATAAATTTGTACAATCATGATTTTTCCACCTTCATCCTTTACCAAAAGAGTCTTGTCTATCCCTCCTTTTATGTATCCATTGGGGGTAAGGAATTCAGTAAGCATCTTATACCAAGCTCTAGGAGCTTGCTTCAATCCATACAATGCCTTCCTCAACTTGTACACATGGTCTGTCAAATTAGGATCCTCAAATCCCTTGGGTTGTGCCACATATACTTCTTCATTCAGATATCCATTCAGAAAAGCACTTTTCACATCCATCTGGAATAGTTTAAATTTCATAATGCAGGCAATTCCTAACAACAGCCTGATTGACTCAAGTCTTGCAACTGGTGTAAAAGTTTCATCAAAATCAATTCCTTCAACTTGAGTATAACCTTGTGCCACTAATCTAGCCTTGTTTCTGGTTACAACTCCTTGTTCATCAGACTTGTTCTTGTAAATCCACTTGGTTCCAATGATGTTTGTTCCTTCAGGTCTTGGAACCAATTCCCACACTTCATTCTGTTTAAATTGTTCCAATTCATCTTGCATGACATTGATCCAATATTCATCAGTTAATGCCTCCTTCACATTTTTGGGTTCAATCCTGGATACAAAGCATGAATTTGATACGATTTCTCTGGTTCTGGTTCTTACACTATTGTTGGGGTCTCCAACGATGAGATCTTTGGGATGATCTTTCAGGATCCTGATAGAAGGTTCTTTGTTGGTAGTTTCTGGTTGAGAATTTGAAGATATATCTTAAACATCTTCAGAATTGACTACATCATCAGCTGGTATCTCAAGAAATGTTCCAACATCCTCTATGACACTGCTTTCTTCAGGCTGATCATCAATAATAACATTAATGGATTCCATCAGGACTTTTGTTCTGGAGTTGTATACTCTGTAAGCTCTGGTGTGAGTAGAGTATCCCAGAAATATGCCTTCATCACTTTTGGGGTCCATATTCCTCCTTTGTTCACGATCTGTCAAGATGTAGAACTTGCTCCCAAACACATGGAAATACTTCACAGTTGGTTTTCTCCCTTTCCATAATTCATACAGAGTCGAAGATGTTCCCTTTCTCAAGGTAACTCTATTGTGAACATAGCATGTTGTATTCATCACCTCAGCCCAAAAGTGCATAGGTAATTTCTTTGCATGAATCATGGCTCTGGCAGATTCTTGAATAGTCCTGTTTTTCCTTTCTACTACTCCATTTTGTTGATGAATAATAGGGAGGAGAATTCATGACATATACCTTCTATTGAGCAGAATTCAACAAATTTAGAGTTTTCAAACTTCTTTCCATGATCACTTCTAATCCTGATAACACCACTCTCCTTTTCTCTTTGGAGTTTAATGCAGAGATATTTAAAAAACTTCAAACACATCATATTTTTCTTTGATGAAATTTATCCAGGTGAATCTGGAGTAATCATCAACCACTACATAGGCATACCTTTTGCCACCCAGACTTTCTACTTGCATTGGTCCCATCAGGTCCATGTGCAATAGTTCCAGAACTCTGGAGGTAGTCAGGTGTCCAACCCTTGGATGAGATGTCTTGGTTTGCTTGCCTACTTGACATTCACCACAGACCTTAACTTCACCAATGGTCAACTTTGGAATTCCTCTCACAGCTTCCTTGGAAATGATCTTTTTCATCCCTCTTAGATGAAGATGTCCAAGTTTTGATGCCACATTTTGACTTCCTTTTCTTCTTTAGCCATAGAACAAATAATGGAGTTACTTGAGGTTTGAGGCTCCCACAAGTAGCATTTGTCTTTAGACCTATCTCCCCTCATGACTTCCTTTTTATCTCTATTTGTGATAACACACTCTCCCTGTGTGAAGTTGACATTGAGTCCTTGGTCACAGAGCTGACTGATACTGATTAAGTTGGCAGTTAGTCCTTTCACCAGCAATACATTGTCTAGGTTATGAACTCCAGGACAATCTAGTTTCCCAACACCTTTGATTTCCCTTTTGCTCCATCACCAAAGGTCACATACCTAGTGGAATGTGGTTTGATGTCCACCAATAGACTCTTTATTCCAGTCATGTGCTAAGAGCAACCACTATCAAAATACCAGTCTTCTTTAGCTGACACTCTCAGAGAAGTATGAGCTATCATACCAACCTCCTTTGCCACCCATTGTTGCATCTTGACAGGAGCATCTTGATGAGACTTACTAGGAAATCCATGCAGACTGAAGCAGAATGGTTTTATGTGTCCAAATTTACCACAGTAGTGACACCTCCACCTTTGGGACTTTCTCCTTGCCTGATTCATGTTTTTGTTCTTCTGATGTTGTGACATCGATCGTGACATCTGATTTGGTCTATGATTGTCAGCCTTTGGTTTCTTAAATCCCAAGGTGGGTTTCTGTTCACCAACAAATCTTAGTCCAGACATGTTTCTAGCTTGCTGACCACTTTGGAGGATTTTTTCTGGAGTGTCAGTCCCTGGGTTTAGCATCCTGACAGATTTTGTCATCTGATCAAGTTTGGAGTTTAAAATTTTGACCTCACTGTTGAGTGATTCAATGGTTGCAAGATTCTCCTTCTTCTTTGCTTCCAACTTCTTGATGATTTTCTTATGCTTCTCCCCTAGTTGACACACTTCAACACTTCTGATGTATAACTGTTTATATGAGGCTACAAGTTCATCAAAGGTCAGCTCATCTTCACTAGAGTCACCATCAGATATGCATACACTGTTCAGAATAGTGACATGTTTGGCTGATTCTTCATATGATCCACTCTCTGAGTTTCCATCAGACCAAGTAATTGCTAGGCCCTTCTTTTGCCTCTTGAGGTAGGTGGGACATTCTGCTCTAATGTGCCCATATCCTTCATATTCATAACACTGAGCTTGTTTGTCTTGGTTGGACTTTTCTTCAGACTTGGCTCTTTTGCTAATGTCAGATGAGATATTATTAACATTAAATCTACTCTTCTTATCTACCCTTTTCATGAGTCTGTTGAATTGTCTTCCAAGCATAGCTACAGCTTCTGAGAGATTCTCCTTGTTTCCATAATTATCTTCATCAGAGTCTTCTGCTGAATTTGTGACAAGAGCTATGCTTTTGTTCTTCTTCTCATCCTGATCACATAATCCCATCTTAAAATTTGGAGTGAACCAATGAGTTCATCCACTTTCATGTTGCATATATCCTGAGCTTCTTCAATAGCAGTGACTTTCATGGCAAACCTCTTAGGCAAAGATCTTAGAATCTTTCTCACAAGCTTTTCTTCAGACATCTTTTCTCCCAAAGCTCCTGAGGTATTGGCAATTTCAAGGATATTCATGTAGAATTCATGAATAGTCTCCTCCTCTTTCATTCTAAGATTTTCAAACTTGGTGGTTAGCATCTGTAATCTTGACATCTTGACTTTAGTGGTTCCTTCATGGGTTGTTTTAAGTGTATCCCAAACCTCTTTGGCCAATTCACAATGATGTACCAATCTGAAAATATTCTTGTCAATTCCATTAAATAAGGCATTCAAAGCCTTAGAATTTCCCAGTGTCAAAGCCTCTTGCTCTTTGTTCCATTCCTCTTCAGGAATTAACACTTATATTCCATCTTTATCAGTCTTCTCTGGATGTTCCCATCTTGAGTTTGCAGCTCTCCATGCCTTGTTGTCTAAAGACTTTAAGAAGGCTATCATCATAGGTTTTTAGTAGTCATAATTGGATCCATCCAGAATTGGTGGTCTATTTGTGAATCCTATATCTTTATCCATAGTGAAGGTGAGATAATACTTAGAAGGGGGTTGAATAAGTATGAAAGATTAAGACTTAAAAAATAATCACACAATTATTTTTATCCTGGTTCGTTTAAACAACTACTCCAGTCCATCCTTCCTAGAGTGATTTGCCTTTCTCAACAAGGACTTAATCCACTATTAAATCAAACTAATTACAATAGTAACACCTAAAAACAACTGTTCTTAGTCTTCTCAAGAGCTACTGATTCCAACTGAATCCTCTTAAGGAAAAATCTTTACAATCAATGTAAATTAAATACAAGAGTATTAATGCTTCTATAAAGCTTTTATCACAACAGTGATTTTTCTCTTAAGTTTAAGTACAAGAAATTCTAAGAAGAATATGAAAGAATGAGAGCTTAGAATATTATGATTTCTTTTCAGCAAATTGTATAACTGAAGAATGTGGTGGAGTTCTCCTTTTATAGGCAGCTGATCCAAGGATGCTGAGCGTTGAAAAGAGAGTCCCAAAAGGTCTGAGCCTTTTTTTCTTCACATCAAGTGACCTTTCCTTGAAGTAGATAACACATAAAAATCCTTTTTGTCTGTGTAATTGTGTCTAGCACAAAAGAGGAAAGAGACGTTGATTTACTCCAACGGATATATTCTTGAATATTTCTTCTTCAGTTTTCAGCAAGTTCTTCAGAGTCTGAATGGATCAGAGTCTTCTAATGATATTCAGAACTTTGTTGTATCAGAGTCTTCTGCAGCAGTGTGCTTTCAGCGTGTTGAACATCAGAGCATATTTGACACAGAACTTCAGTACTTGGCAGCGTTTGTACTTTCAGAAACTTCTGTAGAATTATGCTTTGAGAAACTCTTCAAACAATATTCTTCTTTGCTTCAGATGCTTCAGCTTCAGATGCTTCTGACTAGCTTCAGATGCTTCTGACTAGCTTCAGATGCTTCTGACTCAGAATGATCTGGAGCTTCTTGCTTTAGATCCTTCTGGAGACTACGCTCTGGATCTTCTGTAAGGATGCATCTGGCGCTTCAGAGTCAGGATAACTTCTTGTATACAATACATATTTGCTTCTAGAGAGTTAATTTCATTTCAAACTGCAGTAAAACTCTCAAACAAATTTTAGAGTATATAATCCTTAAATATAAAATTTCCTAACAGTTATCATCAAAACAAAGAGTTATTATTAAGAACCAATCTGTGTTCTAACAATCTCCCCCTTTTTGATGATGACAAAAAGTATCAGAAATTTTATTTAACTGAACATATAGAATTATAACTCCCCCTGAGATGATGAATCTCCCCCTGAGTTAAATACGAAAAAGGAATAGAAACTTCCCTTTTGTCTTGAGTAATCTTCAGAGTTAGATCTTGTTTGTTCTTATAACATTTTAGGGTAAGAATGTCTTGCAGATATAAGATTCAGAGTTTGATAATAGACAAATGATTTGAGAGACTCAGAGTTTCTTTTATAGAGTGTACTTATCAAATGTTCTGAAATAGTCAAGTTAAATGTTAGATAGAATAGATATGTCGGAAGATTCATTCTGGTGAAGTTATATTAAACAGTTCAGATCTATATTTTCTCCCCCTTTTTTGTCATAAGCAAAAAGTAAAAAATTTTAAAAAAGACAAATAAAAGGAGCAATAAATAAGATAATTCAATGGAGAAAACTTTGATTCATTCAAAATATAAGAGCAAGAGTACATAGATAATCATCAGAAGATATAGCAATAAAGTTCAGATGCAAACAACAGATGCAAAAACATTAAAAAAAATATCTAAGAGTGTTTGGACAAAAGCATCTTCAATAGATCTGTAATCTCAGAGGAGGATTGCTCTTGCTTGGACATCCACTTAGTCATTGTTTCATTTTTCTCATCTTGCTTTGACATCCATTCTATCATATCCTCAGACTTCTT
Source organism: Lathyrus sativus (assembly GCA_963859935.3). Lineage (NCBI taxonomy): Eukaryota > Viridiplantae > Streptophyta > Magnoliopsida > Fabales > Fabaceae > Lathyrus > Lathyrus sativus. The sequence continues at coordinate 614,392,678 of OZ012739.1, read as the reverse complement.
GTCCTGCTTAGCCATCCAGGATTTTATCTCTGACTGTCCAGCCTCCAGAGCAGCAATCTTGTCTTCAAAGTCTGGATGTTCTGTCTTTATCTCAGATGAAGAATTTGGAGGTTTTGTAGCCTGAACAGAGTCAATTGCCATTGGTTCTGTAGATCCTGAAGAGGGTTCTACTAGAGTCATAGTCAATGCAGTAGCAGTAGATTCTGTTGATGGTGGAGGAGCATCTAAACGAAGCAGAGGTTCAGTTTTATTGACAGTCCAGAATAGAGTCCTTTCAGCTCTGAGCTTTGCCTCATCAGAACAGACGTTCTTCAGATTTGAAGCTACAGTGTTGAATCTGTTGATGAATCCATTCCAGATGATGTCAGATTCTTTGGCATCCATTGTTTCTGAGCATTTCTTCTGAACAATACCTAAAGACATCTGTATTTCTTGCAAAAATGTTTGAAATAAATGATCAATATTCAGTCTGGGCAATGGTCGTAGCAAGGTTTCCAGAGTGATAGGTTTGGGTTGGGGAGTTGGTGGAAAAAGTGATTTTTGGATGGAAATCAGAGGAGGAGGATAATATGGAATGAAGGGTGTCTCAGGAGCTTTTTCTTTAGATCTGACTAAAGCATTAAGCAAATGAGGTTTTGGTCTTGTGTGAAGGTAAACAACATCAAAAGGTTCATTTGAGTATGGTTTGAAAGCAGATTTTGGTGGTTCAGCAGATGCAACTGTGTTATCAGATGCAAGTTGCAGAGGTGAAACAACAGCTTTACCAGATGTTGCAGATATTGTTGCTAAAGATCCCACATTGGTCATTGATTGAATATATGATAGAATCACAGATGGAAGAGCCTGTCTGAGTTTTGGTTTCAGAGGGTTGAGGGGTTCAGAAGGTTCAACTCTATCATAAAAATCTTTCAGTTTGAAACCATAAGATAGATTATGAAAAAGAGAAGAAACTTGGGCACAAGATATACCAGATGATGTTGGATTGGAATTGGGGATTAATATCTCAGATGATGGTGCAGGAGGAGGCATAGGATCTGGAATGGGAGTCTTAGAAGGTATGGTAGGTTCAGGTTCAGGTTCAGGTTCAGGTTGGTTTATCTCAGAGTATTTGGCAGATGGAGAGATTAGAAAATTTGAGTGGATTTCTGATTCTGATGAGTTGGAGGATGTTGTAGGTGTACAAGAGGTAGAAGATACTTGAAACACTGTTTTTAAAGGTGTGACATCAAGAACTTCTGTCTCAGGGATGTGAGGTTCAGAAGTGTTGGTAGGTTCTGAAGGAATGTTAGAATGTTTGGATGGTGGTTCTGATGAAACAGGAGCAGAAGTTACTTTGGTAGGTTCAGAAGTAACAGGTGTAATAGGTTCAGAAGGTGAATTATTTGATGGTGGATTGTCAGAGGCTTTTTCTGGTTGAACTTCTTTTAGTTGGTTCTCTGGATGTTCAGAGGTTTGTTGTTGAACAGATGTTTGTTTTTCAGATGGTTGTTGTTCTAAAGGTTGTTGATCTGATGGTTGATGATCTGATGGTTGTTGACGTGGAACAAAGTGTTTGATGTGTATTTTGGGTTGAGATGGTTTTGATACAGAAACAGTTGTTTGTTTTTGAGGTGAAACAGAACTGGGAGCAGTAACAGAAGTGGTTTATGTAGCAGGTGGTTTTGGAACAGACTTAACAATTGAATCATTAATAACAAGATTTGCAGAAGTTACAGATGATTTAGTACCTTTTACTTTAATCCTCTTGGCAGGTACAGAGGCAGCTTCTTCAGAATCTTTTCTCTTCAAGAGCTTCTTGGGCTTCTCAGCAATCTTGACCTTCTTCTGGACAGGTTCAGATTCTTCTACAGGCTGAGTCCTTTTCCTCTGAAGTGGTGCTTCTTCTCCTGCATCTGGTAGTGGTTGTTTAACTAGCTGAAACACATTAGCAGGAACAGGTATTCCTTCCTTCTTGCATTCCTCAATATACATAAGCATTATATGTCTAGGTTCTTCAGCAAATAATAGAGGAAAGTCATCTACAGGAACCCTCTTATTCAATTCAGACATATTCAGCTTCTTGGGAGCTGTAGTGAGTTCATCAACAATTTTGAGTCTCAGAAGACTTTTAGCGTTCAGAGGTTTTCCCATTATAAACTCTAATTCCTCTGTAACTCTAGCAGCGTACAGAGCAGTTACCAAGCCATTTTCAGTAAGAAGATCTGAGAGCAGTCTTCCAAAGGGGATCCAAGGTCTGATCTTCTATCCTTTCTCTTTCACAGATTCTCTAGATGCATTGATATGATTCCACAGATGCATAAACAGAATGTATGGAAGATCTACCTTGGTGCTCTGACTAAGGCAATACATGAAATAGAGTTGTTCATTATTGACATAGTCTGGAGAATTGGTTGACTTCCTGTGGTGGATGCATCCCATGAAGATCTTGGCCCAGATCTTGTAATCAGGTTTCAGATCTTTGAATTTATTAGAAGCTTGACCATCAGTCATTACTTCTTCATAAACCTCATCCATGTCCACACGCCCAGCTGGCAAGTGGGAAACACCATCTGTTTCTTCATATCCTATCAATCTTCTTATCAGATCTTCTGTGATAATAATCTCTTTTCCCAGCACAGAAGATAAGATGAACTTGGGGTAAACTGATGCATGAATCCAGAATTCTTTCACAAGGAGAGGGTAAACTGGTCCAAAAAGCCTATCAAAGTACTTAACCCATCCTTGAGCTCTAATTATGGAACGAAACTCAAACCCATTATCTGCCAGAGAATCAAACTCAATCATAGATTCACATAGAACTTCTAGTTTATCAACAGGCGTTAGAAGTGTTCTTTTGGGAGGAGAATATGGAGCAACACCCAAGTTTTCTGAAGTCACAACAGCCATAGTAGATTGGAATTGAGCAGTTGTTGATGATGAAGACGCCATTGAAGAATGCTTAGTCAAACACTTAGGTTTTGGGTTTTTATGCAGAGAAAATAGGAGATGAAAACGCATGTAAATTCTGAGAGAGTGAAAAGTGTGAAAGTGAATACAAGACAAGTATTTATACTAAAACACTTAGGCACATCAACAGTCAGAAAAATGCACGTTTGGACAAGCATTAAATGAAGAGAATAAAAATCATTTCAAAACATTAAATGCTTCTGACAATTTGGGGGGAAAACCAAGATTCTTACTATTCAAACTTCACCTCAAAACGTCTCTTCAGTTATGTACACGCCACCTCTTCAGATTTTGTGTGACACGTGTTTACTTGCATGCTGTTCTGAATTCTCTTAAGAAATGAAACGTTAGCCAACGTTCAGATCTTCTAAAGATTGTTAGTTTAGAGTTTCACAACAGAAATATTGATCAGAATAGAATAAACAAACAGAAGAAATACTTCAGAGCATTTAAGCATTTTTGCATCTGTAACAATTTGATTCTGATAAATATCATTCTGGACAAAAATCCATACCAATATTTTTCAGAATAAAATTGAATCTATCTTCAACAAGGGGTTCTGTAAAAATATCTGCCCATTGATGATCTGTATCAACAAAGGTTAAATTTATGATTCCCTTCTGAACATAGTCTCTGATGAAATGATGCTTAATTTCTATATGTTTTGCCTTAGAATGTAAAATGGGATTCTTGGACAAACATATAGCATAAGTATTATCACAAAAGATAGAAATGTTACTTTCAAAAATTTGATAATCTTCTAGTTGACTCTTCATCCAGAGCATCTGCGTGCTACATCCAGCAGCAGCAATGTATTCCGCCTCTGTGGTTGAAAGTGCAATTGTGGGTTGCTTCTTGCTGTACCAGGAGATTAAATTTCTTCCTAGAAATTGACAACTTCCAGAAGTACTTTTTCTTTCCACTCTATCTCCAGTGTAGTCAGCATCACAGAATCCAACTAATTTGAAATCATCAGATTTTCTGTAACACAAACCCACATTAGAAGTACCTTTCAGATACCTTAGAATCCTCTTGACAGTTGTCAAGTGTGATTCTCTAGGATCTGATTGGAATCTAGCACACAGACAAACACTGAACAATATGTCAGGTCTAGAAGCAGTAAGATAAAGAAGAGAGCCAATCATACCTTTGTAGAGCTTCTGGTCTACTTTCTTACTTACCTCTTCTTTTCCAAGTGAGCTAGTAGGATGCATTGGAGTCTTTGCCAGCTTGCTGTCAGACATGTTGAATTTCTTCAGAAGTTCTTTAACATACTTTGTCTGATGTATGTAGGTGCATTCTGGAGTTTGATTAACTTGGATTCCTAGAAAGAATCTGAGTTCTCCCATCGTGCTCATTTCAAATTCTTCCTGCATACATGTAGCAAACTCCTTTCCAAGCATAATATTTGTTGATCCAAAAATAATATCATCTACATAAATTTGGCAAATTAGAAGATCTTTCTTAATTGTTTTACAGAATAGTGTTGTATCCACTTTGCCTCTGATGAAATTCTTCTCCAGAAGAAAATTGCTCAATCTCTCATACCAAGCTCTGGGAGCTTGTTTTAATCCATATAGAGATTTCTTTAATTTGAAAACATGATCTGGAAAATTTTCATTTTCAAAACCAGGAGGTTGGTGGACATAAACTTCTTCTTCTATAATACCATTAAGAAAGGCACTTTTAACATCCATCTGATACAGAGTGATGTTATTTTGTGCAGCAAAGGAAATAAGAAGGCGTATAGATTCTAACCTTGCCACTGGAGCATATGTCTCAGTGTAATCAATACCTTATTGCTGACTGTACCCTTGAGCAACCAGCCTTGCCTTATTCCTCTCGACTTCTCCTTTCTCATTTAGTTTATTTCTGAAGACCCATTTTGTACCAATTATATTGAACCCTTGAGGTCTCTGAACTAGATCCCATACATCATTTCTGCTGAATTGATTTAGCTCTTCTTGCATGGCAATAATCCAATCATTGTCTTGCAGAGCTTCTTCTACAGAAGATGGTTCAATTTCTGACACTAGTCCAAATAGTGATGCTTCAGATGATCTTAGAAAGGATCTTGTTCTGATGGGATCATCCTTCTTTCCAATAATGACATCCTTTAGATGAGAAGCTTTAATTCTGGATGATGATCCTCTGATAGTTGACTCTTCAGAAATGTTTAGATTATTCATCTGAGAAGTTAAGGGAGTAGCATCTGGAGTTGCTTCTGGTTCCTTCACTTGAATTTTGTCTGCTTCTGGAACTTCAGAGTCAATAAAGACTACTTCCCTATCTGCAGAGTTATCAACCTGCTTTGGCTTTTCAGAGCCAAGCTTATCATCAAATCTGACATGAATGGATTCTTCCACAATCTGTGTCTCAGTGTTGTATACTCTGTAGCCTTTAGAGCGTTCAGAATATCCAAGCATGAAACACTTCTGTGCTTTGGAATCAAACTTGCTCAGATTTTCCTTAGTGTTTAACATATAGCAAATACATCCAAAAGGATGAAAATATGAAATGTTGGGCTTTTTTTTCTTCCACAGTTCATAAGGAGTCTTCTTCAGAAGAGGTCTAACAGACACTCTGTTCTGATTGTAACATGCTATATTGATTGCTTCTGCCCAAAAATGTTTTGCCAGATTTGTCTCATTGATCATGGTTCTGGACATTTCTTGCAAAGTTCTGTTTTTCCTCTCTACAACCCCATTCTGTTGTGGAGTTCTAGGACAGGAAAAATCATGAGCAATGCCATTTTCAGAAAAATATTTTTCAAAATATTTATTTTCAAATTCACCACCATGATCACTTCTGACTTTTATAATTTTGAAATTCTTTTCATTCTGGACTTGCTTGCAGAAGTCAAAGAACACAGAATGTGACTCATCCTTGTGTTTTAAGAACTTTACCCATGTCCATCTGCTAAAGTCATCAACAATGACTAATCCATACTTCTTGCCTCTGATGGATGCAGTTTTCACTGGTCCAAACAGATCAATATGAAGTAGTTCTAGTGGTTTAGAAGTAGAAACAACATTTTTTGATTTGAAAGATGTTATTGAAAACTTCCCTTTCTGGCATGCTTCACAAAGAGCATCTGAAGTGAACTTCAGATTAGGGAGTCCTCTGACAAGATTAAGTTTATTAATCTGAGATATACGTCTCATATTAATATGACCCAATCTTCTGTGCCAGACCCATTGTTCTTCATTAACAGACAAGAGGCATTTAACATTTTGAACTTTAAGTTCTAAAAGATTTATTTTATAAATGTTGTTTTTCCTCTTACCACTAAATAGGATAGAGCCATCCTTTTGACTAATAGCTTTACAACATTTTTGATTAAAGGTAATATCATAACCATTGTCACTTAATTGACTTATGGACAATAAGTTATGCTTTAACCCTTCAACAAGTAAAACATTAGTAATAGAGGGAAGTTTACCATTTCCAATAGTGCCAGATCCAATGATCTTGCCCTTCTGGTTCCCTCCAAACTTCACGTCACCTCCAGATCTAAGTTACAGGCTTTGGAACATAGACTTTTCTCCTGTCATGTGTCGTGAGCATCCAGAGTCCAGGTACCATGATTGGTGTCCTGACCTTACTGCTAAGAACATCTGCAACAGGAATTATTTTGTTTTTAGGTACCCAGATCTTCTTGGGTCCTTTGGGGTTAGTTGATTTGTAGGTTTGTCTAAACTTCTGTTTTTCACCATAATGTTTATTCTGACTTGCCTTGGGTTTAAACACATAAGTATTCTTCTCAGAGCTTGTGTGTTTAATGTCATTTAAGTGACCAAATTTAAATTGAGAATACAGAGGTGTCTTCTTGATGAAAAGTTTGTCAACAGGTTTTGGATTGCTTCCAAATGAAGATTCATATCCAATACCTCTTCTGTTGTTTCCACTAACACCATAGATCATGGAAGCCATCTTGCTTCTGTCTATGCTCTTAGTAAGAAATCTCTGAAAGCTAGAGTCATATTTTTCTAAAATGTTTTCACATGACTTAGTCTCAGATCCAGATTCTTGTTGAGTTATTTCAAAGTCATTTTTGATTTTTAGATTAATTTCTTTTTGCTCAACAAGTTCTGCCTTCAGAAGATCAATCTCATATTCAAGATTGCTTTTCAGCTTCTTGTATTTGAGTTTGATATTGTTATAACTTTTAAGAACTTCTGTTAAAACTTTTATGAGTTCTTCTTTGGTAAGTTTAGCCATTACCTCTTCTGCGTCATCATCAGATTTAGAATCTGATTCATATCCTGAGGTACCTTCCTCTTGATCCTCTGTGTTGGCCATCAGTGCAACATTGGCACATTCTTCTTCTGATTCAGAAGATGATTCAGATTCATATGAGTCATCCCATGTTGCCATCAGAACCTTCTTCTTTTTGTTAAACTTCTTCTTGGGTTTTTCTTTCTGAAGTTTGGGGCAATCATTCTTGTAGTGCCTAGGTTCTTTGCACTCATAGCATACAACTTCTTTCTTGGCAGATCTTCTGTGTCCAGAAGATTCCTTTCTATTATCAGATCTTCTGAAGTTGTTGAACTTCTTTCCCTTGTGCTTCCAGAGTCTGTTGACCCTTCTGGACAGCATGGATAACTCATCTTCTTCTTCAGAAGAAGATTCTTCAGAGCTTTCTTGAATGACCTGCAAAGCTTTAGCAGTTTTGTTAGATTTTAATGCAACAGATTTACCTTTTTCTTTCTTCTGAGGTTCATCTTCCTCAAGCTCAATCTCACGGCTCCTCAGTGAGCTGATGAGTTCTTCTAGAGAGATCTTGTTCAGATCTTTAGCCATCTTCAAGGCAGTCTCCATCTGGTAGGCAGACTTCTGATGATTTTCTTTACGTGATCTGATGTAGAGTATCCCTTGTCCAGAACTTTCAGCCCAGCAGTGAGTATCTGAAATCTGGAGAACATGGCTTCAACAGATTCAAAGTCTTCCATTTTGAAGGCCTCATACTTCTGGATCAGAGCCAGAGCTTTTGTCTCCTTAACTTGCGAATTTCCCTCATGAGTCATTTTTAGGGATTCAAACATATCAAAAGCAGTTTCCCTGTTTGTAATTTTCTCATACTCTGTATGTGAAATTGCATTCAATAATATAGTCCTGGCTTTGTGGTGATTTCTGAAATCTTTCTTCTGAGCATCTGTCATAGATTTTCTGTCAATCTTCTTGCCATTTCCATCAGTGGGATGGACATATCCATCTATGAATAGATCCCATAGATCAGCATCATATCCTAGGAAAAAACTCTCAATTCTGTCTTTCCAGTAGTCAAATTTCTCCCCATCAAACATTGGGGGTTTGGTGCTGATCCTATCCCTTTCTTCATATTTATTGTTAATATTGGATGTTGAATTATCAGCCATTGTAACAAATAAATATATATCAAAGTATTTCTCTCTGCATCTTTACTGACATTGTTAAGTGGTAGCACACTCAGAACCGGAGCTCTGATACCAACTGAAGGTGAGATAATACTTAGAAGGGGGGTTGAATAAGTATGAAAGATTAAGACTTAAAAAATAATCACACAATTATTTTTATCCTGGTTCGTTTAAACAACTACTCCAGTCCACCCTTCCTAGAGTGATTTGCCTTTCTCAACAAGGACTTAATCCACTATTAAATCAAACTGATTACAATAGTAACACCTAAGAACAACTGTTCTTAGTCTTCTCAAGAGCTACTGATTCCAACTGAATCCTCTTAAGGAAAAATCTTTACAATCAATGTAAATTAAATACAAGAGTATTAATGCTTCTATAAAGCTTTTATCACAACAGTGATTTTTCCCTTAAGTTTAAGTACAAGAAATTCTAAGAAGAATATGAAAGAATGAGAGCTTAGAATATTATGATTTCTTTTCAGCAAATTGTGTAACTGAAGAATGTGGTAGAGTTCTCCTTTTATAGGAAGCTGATCCAAGGATGCTGAGCGTTGAAAAGAGAGTCCCAAAAGGTCTGAGCCTTTTTGTCTTCACATCAAGTAACCTTTCCTTGAAGTAGATAACACAGAAAAATCCTTTTTGTCTGTGTAATTGTGTCTAGCACAAAAGAGGAAAGAGACGTTGATTTACTCCAACGGATATATTCTTGAATATTTCTTCTTCAGTTTTCAGCAAGTTCTTCAGAGTCTGAATGGATCAGAGTCTTCTAATGATATTCAGAACTTTGCTGTATCAGAGTCTTCTGCAGCAGTGTGCTTTCAGCGTGTTGAACATCAGAGCATATTTGACACAGAACTTCAGTACTTGGCAGCGTTAGTACTTTCAGAAACTTCTGTAGAATTATGCTTTGAGAAACTCTTCAAACAATATTCTTCTTTGCTTCAGATGCTTTAGCTTCAGATGCTTCTGACTAGCTTCAGATGTTTTTGACTAGCTTCAGATGCTTCTGACTCAGAATGATCTGGAGCTTCTTGCTTTAGATCCTTCTGGAGACTACGCTCAAGATCTTCTGTAAGGATGCATATGGCGCTTCAGAGTCAGGATAACTTCTTGTATACAATACAGATTTGCTTCTAGAGAGTTAATTTCATTTCAAACTGCAGTAAAACTCTCAAACAAATTTTAGAGTATATAATTCTTAAAATATAAAATTTCCTAACAGTTAGCATAAAAACAAAGAGTTATTATTAAGAACCAATCTGTGTTCTAACACATAGTACCAAAATTTATCTTCCCTAGATCTCACCCAGAAAATAACAGGCAGGGTGCCTGCTCTGATGCCAATTGAAATTCTGGCTACACAACATAGTGGATGTTATCACATATGTTATGACATCCACTTTAACACAGACTGCAGAACTTAAACACAACTGTAAATGAAAAGCAGTAAATAACACCAGTAATTGTTCACCCAGTTCAGTATCAACCACACCTACATCTGGGAGCTACCAAGCCAGGGAGGAAATTCACTATTATTAGAACTAACTCAGAGTCAAACAACCAGTTTGCACTCTTCACTTAAGACCTACCCAATGACACTTCAGCCTAATACTAGACCAGAGTTTCCCACTCACTCCCCCTCAATCACCTCAGTGATATCAATACACAATTACAATTGAGATATGAAGACACACTTCAAATACACCTTGATCTTGCTTCACATCTTTGATCAAGAGACACATCACTCTTGCTTAAAAGCTTTGAGTGACACAATGAACACAACAGTTCACTAACACTAAACCAGAGCAATCATACAACAGCCAATTGCTTGGCCTACAAGGAATCCTAAGACTCCTAAACACACGTGAAGAACAAAGTTCTTCACTCACAAATCACACTCTCCAATCTCTCTCCAGAAGCTCTGCTCTATTTGGAATGATCCTTCTATTATTTATAGCAGCAGACTTGCTTTGGGCCTTGATGGAGAAATTAGGTTTACCCAAGATAAACCTCTCTTCATGAAGTTGCGCACATCCAATTGAGTCAAGGGCATTCCAGTTTATCCTTAGCAGTGCCTGTTATGTCACCTAAGATAACTATGTTACCTAGAATGTTTCCTGAAGTATAGCCTGAGCTAATAACATAAAAACTAAAACATGCGCGCCCTGATGTCATACGCTCGATGTCATAACATTCAGTCATGACATTCAGCTTCACTTACTCTTAACTCTCCCTGCAGAACACTCTTCATGTATGTCATAACATCAGTTATGACATTCATACATACTCTAATGTTTTGCCACAAAATGCAGCCTATCAAAAGCATCTACACTTTCAATGAACTCAATTATGGCTTTTTAATCAGCCTTCACTAAAGGGACTGCTTCGATCCATTTTGTAAAGTAATCAATTCCGACCAAGATGTATTTCTGGATTTTCGAGGATGCAGGTCAAATTTCTCTAATCAGGTCCAAAGCCCATCCTATAAATGGCTAAGGATTGACTATTGCATGCAACTCACTTGTAGGAACATGATTATGCTTGAGCGAATATGCCATTCTTGACAGCCCTTAGGGAAATCAATGTAATCCTTAAGCCTTGTGCGCCAATAGACACCCTATCGACACAACAACCATTTCATCCTCTGCCCCACTTGATGAGCACTACACACCCCCACTATAGGTGTTAGAAACATCCAAATATGCCTCTTTTTTACCAAGGCACTTAAGCAACACTCCCTTAAGGGACTTTCAAACAATTTATTACCAATGATTACATAATTCAAAGATCTATACTTGATCTTTTGATTTGTTTATCCAATTGGATTCCTCAAGTAATCAACTATGGGTTTTCTCTAGTCAGTGCTAGGCAAGTTTTTGACAATACAAATCTTGAAGTTCTCTGAGTCTGTCGATTCAAGCTTCGTGAATTCCAAATCTGATGGAGAAAGCCCCGTTGCCTGAACTCTTCCTCGAACTTCAGTAAGCTCTTTTAGCTTTCCTTTTGGCACTTTATACCCTAAAGCAATTTGTGGCAATTTATTTGCCTTGTGATTCTCAAGTCTAGGAATCTGTCTGATATCAACGAAGTCAAAACATTTGATCAGTCAATTCACTATAACAAAATGCATGATCAAGTTTTCCTTGATACATTTGTATTCTTTTGTTATTTACTTCACGACTAACTAAGAATATCCTTTTATCTCGACTCACCTTGCCTCCAACTTTAACAAGATCTCTAGACCAACTATCAAAGCTTCATACTCAGCCTCGTTATTGGAGCAAGAGCCTTCAATTTTAAACTTGAACTTTGTTGGTACTTTGCTTGGTGATACAATCAAAACTCCAACGCCAATTCCATTCTTATGGCTTGAACCGTCGAAGTATAACTTCAAGGTTCTGTTTCCAAGTAATTTAAAGGTGTCTCGACCACTGCACGATCCATAATGAAGTTTGTGACTACCTGGCCCATCATGGCCTTTAAAGGCACATATCTAAGGGAATATTCATTTAATGCAAGTGTTCATTTTCCAATTCGACTATGTAAAATTGGCTTAGACAACATGTATTTAATAACATTGAAGTGGGAAGAAACAAAAACATCAAATGACCTTACATAATGTGTTAACTTCATACAAGAAAAGTACAATCACAGGCACATCTTTTCAATCGAGATATTATTTACTGTGAAAATTGGCAAACAATCGTTGGTCTTCTAAAATTTTGGTTTACTTGCAGGATCAACTAGTGAATCCTAAGGACATAGTGTCACACCCTAATTTTTAACCTGAAGATCCTACCTCTTTGTGCATCTTCTTGCATAGCATCTTCTTGCATAGCATCTTCAGGATATAGGTTTTTGTGTGCGTGTTTATTGTGACTAACCTGTTTGTGCAGGTGCAGTAATTTCAAGTGTAGACCCTTACGGGCAAGCATTTCAGGGTCTGGCTGTTGGATTTTGATTCAAAAGATCCTAAGGTTTTCTACTGGTCATTTTCCTCAAGATTTCTCAGAGGTTTTTCCAAGGAGGATTAGGGTTTTCTGTCCATTTGGTCTTGAGCATGGTCATTTGAGAATCAGTTGGAGTTTCGTGATGAGTTGTATTACAAGTTGAATCTGATTTTTCTTATTGATAGTTTGTGATCCATGCGCTTGGAAGTGGTAAAGTTGGAGAGAAAATTTTGAATAAGAGATTCAAGGTGCGCCGATTAATTTTAAGACTTATTCTCTTTACAATATTTATCTTTGATTTCATCCTAAGGTACATACCGAGTTCAAACATAAGGCTCGTGCTTCAATATCAAATCCAAAATCTAATCATGGTGGAATTCATAAGATTCAGGAAAATTTCATTCCTACCGAGCTCAAATTTAAGTCATCATAAAAAAACCCACGTTCTTTATCAAAGTTCACATTGATTATTCTTTACAATAAGCTCAAAATTGATAATTCATGGCCAAGCTGGAGTTAGATTCTAAAATTCAAAGTGCTCAAATATTCATTCCAAGTGAAGTATAGGATTCCAATTCAAGAGAACAAAGTTGTGGCAAACTATTTGATGTAATTTAAAGTGGCAGTATTATTTAATTCTAATGATGAAGTAGTCCTAAGTGGGATTCACAAAACCCATTTTTGTTAGTCCTCACAAACTAATTCAATCCCACCCGTCAATTCATCATCAATTTATTCCAAAAATAGTACAAAACTCAATTCATTACAAGTCTTCATGAGGTTTATTAACAAATTGTTATTATGCACAACATGGACTTTATAGTCACCAAGCAAGCTGCTGTGCATTTACGATTACACCAAATTTGTCGATTTAAGTTTAAGGCGGGATCGGTGTGGTTGCAAGCATACAAATGATGAAGGTCAAACAAAAAAGTGATGCTGGCAGAGTTAGAGTTTACAATCTTCGAGATTTCAATCTTCGAGATTATTTACGTCCAGCTCTTCATTCAAAGGGTCGACAGATTTCAATCTTCGATATTATTTACGTCCAGCTCTTCGAAATCCTTGTCAGCTTCGGTGACTATAATTTTGGTTTGAGCTTGTTAGCAATTTTTTTTCCTGCACAAAGTTTTGAGTCAGAATTCAAAGTAATCACACATGCTTTTGGCAAGAAGAGAGGATAACTAGCGGTACCGAAACATGTCTCAAACACAAATTAAGTAAAAAAGAAAGTTTTTAATTCCTGCAAACATGTCGAGGCAAAAGTAGAACCTCATTCATCATGATTAAATAAGTCCCAAGCATGTTTCATTCAAAGATTGATCTCTTTCCAAAAACGGGTACATGGCATTAGTACTTTCCAAAGCAATTTGCAAGCATGACAAGATAAAAACGGAAAGCCCATCAAACACACAATCAACATAAAACCCTCAATCCTCAAGACCAATTCAAATTCATGCCAAAATAGGTTCCGAACACAATCAATTCGTTCATTAATCATGTTCCATGTTCCAGACAGGATAAAAAATAATTCCAAAAATAAGTGGAGCAGAGAGAGAGGTATAGCGGCACGGGGGATGAAGTTGTTGCAGGTTTTACTTTACTTTCCATGTTCAAATGATGTTGGGACGGGTCAAGAGGGGAGAATCGACCCATTTTGTCTGTGTTTTTTTGATGGGTCTCTCTTCTTCTTCTTCTTTTTTTTATAAGCCCACGAGCTTGTTTTTTTTTCTTTCGTTCAAAAGGGTATTTTAATTTTCATTTTATTTGTTTGTTTATTCTAATTTAGTGTTACTCCAGTGAGAATTTGATGTTTAAATTATTAGTTGGTAATTATTTTGTAAGTTTGAATTAACTAAAATCCCTACAATATTAATTAATGAATTAATTCCCTAGTTAATTTATAGTTAAATTGTAATCGGTTTTGTTTTAACTTGTAATTATTTATTGGTCAAATTTCTTGTGAGATTATGTCATATGCCGATCCTGATGCTCTCTTAGGTTCATGATTCAACTTTATCTCTGATAATCTGATTTAGATTAGCTCTTATCACATGACAACATTAGGCTAAAAGTTCCCCTTTCAATCTCGATTTCTTGATTGATCTTTTGCTTGATATTAAATCTTGTTTACCTACGTTCATTGGACATTTACTTTATGGTTCTCAATCTTTGTTTACATGTTCCATGTTCAAGGGAAGAATATGTGTGTGACTTTATAAGTCATGCGCACTACATTGTCATTTGCATCATTTCCCCCTACTTGATCCCTTACTTTTTTAAGGTTGATCAGCTTAGGATACACCCTCATATTTTCAGGATAGATTCCCATAGATTTTCAAATTAGACAACTTATCAATTAAATCCCTCACTTCCCCCACAAGAGAATTCGACATGATTCATCTATGTAGTCGAGATATAATTCTCCTACCCCATAACATAGTTGAGAAAGATGTAGAATCTTTTCTGCTTAAGAGAGGTATGTGGCATACTTGTCGATTATAGATCTGAGTTGGAGCCCTTCTCCCAAAGCGATGCAAGAACCGTCTTCCGCATGTTTGTGGTGGTTAAGTCGAGTATTCTTCTTAAGATGACAACTTGTATTTTCTCCTAAATCAATCAATAACTTTTCCCCTTGGGACCTTGACCATAGTCAAAAGTTCCTTACCCTTTGAGGGGAACTACGAATCCTCTAATTCCATTCTCGTCAGGATACGTAGGTACATGATCCGATTTCTTGGCGAGCATACTTAGAAACAAACCCTTAGGTCACCCTTAGTAAATAACAATAACACAATAAAACAAGAGGTTCCTGTAGAGTACTACAGATGCTTAGGATGCTAACACCTTCCATAGGTATAACCAACCCTAGAACCTTAGATTCTCTAACTTTGCATTGCATACTCACGAGTTATTCGATATTTTTCCCTTTCCTTGGACAAATTAAAAACTGGTGGTGAATAATGATTTACGATTCAAGTTAATCAATAGCTTGATATCCAATTCTCACCGCGACACATAGCTATTGCATTAATGTATTTCTGAAAAATTGAAGAACACTTTGACAACATTCATTAGTGTAAAAAGATTGTTTTGACTGTTTATTGAAAAGGTTAAAATTTTAAAAAGTTTATAAAGGAAATGCAGTGAAGAAAATAACTCCAAAGTAAAAGAAATGCAGTAAAGAGTAATTGATAAAAGAAAGTAAATTCTTATTGAATAAAATGAATGGTGCTTCAAACGTACATTTCTCAACAGTAACTTTTTTCTCACGTTAACTTGGATACTTTGAGTAAAATTTGAGTATAGTACAACAATTGAACACACGAAAATCCTAATACTAAGTTCCCTATTTATAATACGTCGAAATAACTATCTCCAATGAGCATTTCTCCAAAAGTTGACACGTTTCGCTCTGCATGCCCTCATTCGTCATAGTTATCTATGCATCTCTATAGATATCTATCCGTATTTTGAAATTTAAACTTCTGTCGAAGAAAGGCTCCAAATCATCCCTTCGTCGAAGTGACATTCTACACTTAGAAAATATTTCTAAGTTTCGTCCAAGCATGTCTCCTTATGAGAACCACTTCGACAAAACTTCACATTAACTTCTGTCGAAGTCCACCAAATTTAAGAAACTTTAGTTTTTACTTAGTTTCTCAAATGGGAACGTGGCGTCGAAATTCCCAGTCATCAAATTTCCCCCCAAAAATGTCATTTTCGACTAAATGGAGAAAAGGGCATTTTTTGAAGTTTTTCATATTCGACGCCAGAAAACCTTTGAATTGCTATGATGTTATTGTCATCATGACAACTTTCCCCAAACTTCTCTTCAAACCCATGCGTGAAATCTTTTTAATCATCACACGTCTAGTCCCTAGGAGATTATGGATCAGACTGTTAAATGCTACTGTCTTATCACACAACCCTCACATGACACGCGTCCCAAGATTCTTCTCACCATTAATGTTGCACAGTGATCATGTATAGTAACCGTTCCAATTCATCCATCTATAAAATAGTGAAAAAAGCATTATTTTTTTTCTTTTCACTCTCTAAACTCTTCAAGCGTATTTCTTCAAACTTCATCTCTTTCAAATCTTTTTCTCTGCAAACTTACTACAACAATGGTTTCCATTTCAAAAATCTCCAAGTAAATATAAAGACTAAAAAAATCCAAAGAACTCGCTCCAATTAACAAAATTTTGGGTCCAAACGTGATTGGAAATCAACAGTACATCCCTAAACCTCAAAGTGAAGATGAGAAACGCATGATTTATCAATTACATGTATTAATTCCCATTCTTGTCTCTGATAAGACCCATGATATGTTAGGTCCTTTACCTGATCTCACTATTGACCCTGTTAAGGTTAAGGAATTTTCCCCTGCTTACCACCATTACAAACCCATAGCCAATGGTTTAAAACCTAGGACTGATGAGGAGATCAAAATTGATGAGAAAGCACAGGTAAATGGTCAAAGTTCTCTTTCGACTATAGCTTCTAGGGATCCAATCAATTTAGCATTTATGAGCACTAGTTTTAGGGTTTTTTGGTCATATCCTTTATCTAAAGACCCTTCTGATTACTTAGCCTGGCTAGAACAAATAGAAAAAGCGAAGTCCGAAGTTTGGAAAAATATGGGCATCTTCAACCTAATTCAGTTGTCGAAGGTGGGGGCAGGTTACTGTCCATCTATGTTTATTGCTTCATTATAACATGTGGCATAATGAGGCGAAGTGCACCGAGTTGTTAGCCAAGTATTCTGATCTCACAGAGTTCAATCATGTGGCCTTCAAACCATATTTTCTCTACACCAGAGAGTTCGATGATTGGTGGAGAGAATATTACACTGTAGAATTATTTGACGTAACTGCTTTTAATCTCCACCTAACTCGAGCTTTTTCCCTTGTGCAAGAAAAAGTGAAGAAAGGTAATTCAACTCACGTCAAAGAAATCCAAGCATTCCATAAATACTTTGAAACTGCCTACATGTCAGGTGATCTTATTCGGACATTAGCGAAGCAGCAGTGACTTTAAAAGAAAAATTTATAAAGAAATTAGAGGACTTAAAAGTTCCATCGTACATTCGACCTGATCAACATTACAAGTTAGATTTTAATCTCTATCCTCCAAAACTCCCTCGATTGCCATCTGCTGAGTTTGGTGTGGCTTTTACCCTTCCATTTCCAGATTGGTTCGTTTGTGGGGATTTTATGAGAATTCTTCGCCAAGAATCCCAAAAGCGTGCTAAGCGAGTGGTTTCGACTAAGTACACTCTGGACAATTTCAAAGGCCACCTTCATATTGGCATAGAACACTTACGCGTGGAGTCTCCAATATATGAAGGTATGGAATAGGAGGTTCTTCGACACCAATTATTTCTATTTATTTTCTTTATTTAGGTTTTGTATTTAGCTCATACTGATTGCATTACTTTTCTTTGTAGCTGTAAAAATTCTAGCTAAGACACCTACTCCCGTTGAAAAGGAAGTCGTCGAAGAAGAAGAAGAAGAAAACACCAAGAAAACCACCACCAAGGTAAAACTTTATGCTCGTTACTTTTCTCTTTGCATATTGTCTTCTTAGTCTAACATCTGAAATGTAATACTTTTGCAGGGAAGTCATATACCACCTCCGACACCAAGAAAGAGAAAGCAAAAAGAACCCGAGGTTCATTTCATTGAATCTGATGAAGGGGATCTTTTTTCTGATCGCTCTAAACAAACCACGAAAAAGAAGAAGCAAACAAAAATTAATGATGCTGGTTTTCGACCTCAGCCAAAAATAGTCAAAGCGTCTGCGAAGAAACCTTCTGCTCTTAAGGTGGTAAAAACTGACGTTACTCATGATAGTAAGAAACCAACTTATACAAAGAATCTAAATCATGTAGAGAGTGGTAAATATAGTCATGGGACTGAGAATCCTAAGGTATAAAGGTTTCTTCTTTATTTTTGAACTTTAGAATTATCTTCGACTAAAATGCTTCTAATATTTTTCTTGATTTCTTCTTCTCAGGATGTCAAAGATGATAAAGGGCATCCCCTTATGAAACAAATTATTCTCACCACTAGAAGTGATCCTACTTATCATCCAACAAGACCTTCTAAAACTTCTCCCAAGAATTCCACCAAAGAATCAGCTGACGAAGTGAGCCAATGGCTGATGATCAAAAGAAATCACTGCTCAAGGCCACCACTAAGCTTTCACACACCAACGAACCTGATCATGAGAAAAGCCTAACAAGGGAAAATGCTCCAGTTGATGTCACAGGAGACAGGGAAATGCCATCCGCAGAACAAATTATCAAAGACAAGTCTGAAGATGGCTCCCCAATCAATCAATAAGGCGGCGATGACGAAAAGGATGAGGAAGAAGAGAAGGAGTAAGAGGACCACTCTATGTTCAATTATGGTGCAGAAATTATTGTGGAGGATGAAAATGATGAAGAAGAAAAAAACTAAAATGAAGAAGAAAAAGAACATCAAGATGATCAATAAAAAATAAACCCAAATCCTGATGTTTCGACTGGCACAAACTCCACCAACCTTTCACATGAAGACATATGATTAGCTCTAGATATGCATGGACAGACAATAGCACCAACACTTCGACTATGTCGGGTGACCAGTCTGCCAACAAGCCTGAAGATGACTTGCTCTCTCAAATTAAAGAAAAGGCCTTTGATGTTGACTTATTCCATATTCTAAAAAATGACACTTCTGTGTGTTTTGGGATCAATAAACTCTTAAAACAAGTTAATGTCTTGGAATCTTCCCCAAAATTTGCAGATGCTATAATAGAGTTAGGTTCACTAATTGACCTTGATGTTGCTGATTTCAATCACCTCAAAGATTTATCAAATAAGATATAGAAAAAATCATAAACCCAACTGGTTGAATTAGATGCAACCATCGAGTCTACTGCCAAAGCTACATAATTGTAAAAGGGTTATGAACAAAATAAGAAGGAGATTGAAACCTGTGACAAAAATGTCGAAGAGTGGGAATAACAGATCAAAGAGTTGCAAAGCAATATTTCTCAGGCCAAGAGACGCAAAGTCGAACTTCAGAAGTTTGAACATGATAAAGTGACCAAAGAACTTAAAGTTGGTGTGAACCATATCGAGAGAGCTCAGAAGCGTGGGAAGGAGATTGAAGAGCTTTTGAACAGCAAAACTGTCTGTGAGCAACGCTTGACACTTCAAAGGTCAACTATCAAAATATGAAAGACTCTATTCCTTTTTAATTTATTTGTAACCAATGAACTTGTTCCTTTGTTGTATTAATGTTGAACCCATGTGTGGAGTTTTATGCAATGATTAAGCCATTTTAGCAATTTTATTTATTCCTATTTTAGCTTTAACCACTTTTGTGTGAATTATTCCTTATTTATCTTTATTTCTTGAAGTATAGGCTTATGTTTATTTAAATATTTATCATTTACCTTCAAGATTCTTCTATCTTCATTTAACTCTTCGATTTCATACGCGCCATTGGAAAAAACTTTAATAATTTGAAAAGGACCTTCCCACTTAGGAGACCATTTGGCCAAAGTTCTGTCTTTCTGATCCATGGGCAAAATCACTTCCCAAACTAAATTTCCAGTAGAAAATATCTTAACTTTCACCTTTTTATTATATGACTTTTCCACTCTCTTCTTTTGCCTTTTTAATAATTCTAAGGCACTCAGTCTTTCTTCATCCAAGTCAACTAGTTCGTCCATCATCATATTCCAATAGGAATTAGATGGGATCTCATGTTGTATCTAAATTCTGGTTGACTGTAGATAGATTTCGACTGGTAACATAGCATCATGACCATATGCTAGTTGAAAAGGTGTAGTATTTGTAGCATCCTTAAGGGAGGTTCGACAAGCCCACAAGACTTGGTCCAATGTCTTATGTCAATTTCTTGGCTTCTTCCCCACACGCTTCTTAATTAGCCCAATCACCATTTTATTTGCTGCTTCGACTTGACCGTTAGCCTGAGCATAATAAGGTGTGGATGTTAAAAGTTTGACCCTCATTTCTTTAGAAAACTCTTGCATTTTCCAACCAGTAAAAATGTATCCTCGATCTGTTGTAATAGTTTCTAGGATTCCAAACTTATAAATAATGTGCTTCTGGATGAATTCAATCACTGCATCCTGATCCACATTTACTAGTGGTATAGCCTCAATCTATTTAGTGAAATAATATATTCCAACTAAAATTTATTTCTGACTCTTAGATGATGTTGGTCGAATTTCACCAACTAAATCCAAAGCCCAACCTCTGAAGGGCCAAGGCTTAACTATGGAATGTAGCTCACTTGCAGGAACATGTTGAATGCCTGCATGTATTTTGCATTCTTGACATCCTTTGGCGAATTCAATACAATATTTAAGCATTGTAGGCCAATACATTCCTTCTTGAAATAGTAACCACTTCATCTTATGGCCTACTCGATGTGCTCCACATGCCCCACTATGGACATTTGAAAGATCTAAATATGCCTCAGATTCGCTAAGGCATTTGAGTGAGACACCTTTAGACGTCTTTTTGAATAATTTGTTCCCCATCAGAACATAGACTAAGGCACGATATTTGACTTTTCGTTCGACGGAAGCTATTGGATTCTAAAAGTAATATATTATTGGCTTCCTCCAATCTTTGTCTTCCAGACTATCTATAACCAATATTTCGAAGCTTTCTTCATCAGCACATCCTAACTTCATTATTTCCAAATCTGTTGGGAATAATTTAGTTGATACAATTCTTCCCCTGACTTCGATTGCATCTTGTAATTTTTTCTTCGAAATTTTGTACCCTGAAGCAATTTGGGCCAAATCAATGGCCTCTTGATTCTCAAGTCGAGGCATGTGTCAAATGCTTACCATTTCAAATCTCCCTAACAACCTATTGGCTATCACAAAATACATGATAAGATTTTCCTTGACACATTTATATTCCTTTGTAATTTACTTTATTACTAACTCTGAGTCTCCCATTATTTTGACTCGAGTTGCCCTCAATTCCAACAATATTTTAAGTCTAGCAATTAGAGCTTCATATTCAGCTTCGTTGTTTGAACAAAGGCCTTCGACCTTATACTTGAATTTTTTTGGAATTTTTTTAAGAGAGTTAGTCAATACTCCTACTCTCGTTCCCTCCTTTTGACTAGAACCATTGAAGTACCACCTGTTCTTTAACAGCCTCTAAAGGCATATAAGTTAAAGAATATTCTGTTAAGGCTAATGCCCATTTATCAATTTGACCGTGAAAAATAGGTTTAGAAAACATATATTTAATAACGTCAAAATGAGAAGAAACAAAAACTTCAACTGGTTTTATATAATGCTTCAATTTTGTACAAGAAAAGTATAGACAAAGGCACAATTTTTCGACTATACTATATCTAGTCTCTGCATCATTCAAGGTTATATTAAGGTAATAAATGGCTCTTTCGATGACATTCTCATCTTCTTGTGCTAACATGCTCCCTAAGGTCTTGTTTGACGCAGTTATGTACAATCCTGTACTCCTATTTCTATAAGGAGGTGCCAGAATCTGAGGGTGAACAAGGTATTCTTTAATCTTGTCGAGCGCTTCTTGAAGTGCTTGCCCCCATTCAAAACCTTCTTGCTTTAGTCGAAGTAGACGTGAGAAGGCTTGAGTCTTGCTACTTAGATTGGAAATGAATATCCTTAGGAAATAGATCTTCCCTAACAAAGACTGCAACTCCTTCTTTGTCGAAGGCACTTTCGCCTCCATGATGGCCTTGGTCTTATTTTGATTAATCTTTATTCCTTTTTTATGGACCATGAAGCCTACAAAATCCTCCTCCTACACACAAAAAACACATTTGAGAGGATTCATCTTGAGACCATGCTTCCTCATTCTTTCAAATGATTGTTGAAGATGGTTTATATGACTTCTTCCTGAAGTTGACTTGACTACAATATTATCAATATAAATTTGCATGAAAGTCTCAATAAAGTCATGAAGTATCAAATTTGTTGCTCTTTGATAAGTTGCCCCAACATTCTTTAGGCCAAAGCGTAATACTACCCATTCAAAAGTGCCTAAGGCTCCAGGGCATCGAAAGGCTATTTTCAACACATCCTTTTTAGCAATAAAATATGATTATATTCAGAATATTCGTCGAGTATACTAGATACTTATGGCCTGAAGCAGAGTCGACTAGTATTTTTGCCACAGGCATTGAATACTCATCTTTTGGGGCTACAACATTTAAATCTCTAAAATCTATACAAACCTTTAAAGTTCCATTTTTCTTAATATCTGGAACCACATTAGCAGTCCATTCAACATACCTGGTCGTACAAATGAATTTGCATCTCAGAAGTCTTTTGACCTCCTCTTTAATTTTTGAGAGAACCTCAGGTGCAAAGCGCCTTGGAGTCTACTTGATGGGCTTCTTCCCAGGCTTTATCAGCAACCTCAGTTCAACTAGCTCTCTACTCAAACTAGGCATTTCGTCGTAATCCCATGCGAAGCAGTCCCTGAACTTCTTCAGCAGTTGAATTACTTCGACTCTGAGTTTTGAGTCAATGTTGGCGCTAATGTAGGTTGGCCTTTTTATTATCCCTTCTCCCATATCGATTTCCTCCAAAGGATCTTGTGCCAACATTTTGATATTAGTTGCTAGCGTATCCTTCTTAAAATCCAAAGGCCCGTCATCATAGATGGCATCTAGCCTTTGGATTTGCACTTTGACTCGATCTTTGTCGGGTGGCTCCGGGTCGAAATCCTTCCCTGGACCTTCGAAGTGTTTTTATTCAACTTTGCTACGATAACCATGTATTTTATATCGTCCTCTAAGGCCGCTTTTAATCTATTTTCAGTTATATAAGTGGAAAGCTTTCTCAGTGCTTGTGATTCAGTCATAGTCATTGAATTTACTACCCCCAACCTGTAGGTTGGATTCCATCTATTGCAAAGAAGAAGTCTTTTTCGCCTATCACCTCCTTGTTCCACTGAAATCCGTGTGTCAGATGCAGGTACAACAAACAGAAGGCGTTGTCTGCAGGTGTAAAATCGAAGCCTCCTGGGTTACATGGCGTTATATGGGCTAAATTTTTATCAAAGTGTTTCCCACTTAATTGGTTAACCTCGGCCATGTAATAGCTTTGGTATGCCTCAATATTTTCGACAATTCCATCACTTCTCCAAATGGATATCCTTTGGTGAAGTGACGAAGGTACTGCACCTATTCCATGTATCCACTCCCTTCCAAGGAGTAAATTGTAATTCGCCTTAGATGCAATCACCATAAACATTGTTGGCCTAGTAATTGTGCCAACGGTCAAGTCTACCTGAATGACTCCCATGGTTATTCCTACCTTCCCTTTGTAATTCGAAAGGACCATATTATTAGGCTTCGTGGTGGAGTCACTCTTGCTAATCCTTTTTAACATATAGTGCTGAAATTCTGGTATCAGATATGAGATGTCGAAAGAGATGTCACGACACTAATATCTGAATATTTACCAATATATTAATAAGATAAAAAGCAATTAACAATAGTAAAGAGACACAAGCAATTGTTAACCCAGTTTGGTGCAAACACACCTACGCCTGGGGGCTACTGTCATACCCTAAATTTGTCCTACCTTTATATAGTTTCTAGTGCCACTATATTTCGAATGAATAAAATGGCACAATTGGCAAGATGCCATGTGTAAGGAGTTGTGAGTGTGAGAGGTTGAGAGTTTGAATCTCACCTTCTTCACTTTTTGTTTTTTCTTTTATTTTTATTCTAACTTTTCTATTTTCATAAAAAAATAACAAAAATAGTATTTTTTATTATTTAATTATTATTATCGTATTTTATTTAAATTATTTTTTAAAAATATTATTTTTTCACTTTTGTCCATATTATTCATAAAAATATCCAAAAAATCATAAAATAAAACATATTGAAAAACATTTTGTTCTTTTTATAATATTTTTAATTTTAGGAATCAATAGGATTATTAGTTTTTATTTTAAGTTTATTTTAATTATTTTAAATTGTTTAAATTTTATTTAGTTTTAACTAATTATTTAATTTGGACTTTAAAATGGGTTGTAGGGACATTATTGACAATTTAGAGTTAACCCTAATTTGATCCCTATATATACATATGCTACCTTGTTGAAAAGGAGGAAGACAAAAAAAAAACTTAGGAGATCGCCGTTTACTGTTTACTTTTCCTCTTCTATTACTGAGTAAGTCACATAGATTACACCACCAGTCTAATAGTTTCATGGTAGTTATTTCATCATTATGCATTGAAATCCATGTTTTTACTAACAACATACGTTAGTATATTATAATGTTTATAATATAATGTGATAAAAGTATATTATAAGGTTTATATTATAACATGATAAAAAAGTGTACATTATTTTGCTTTATTATGAAACTTCAATCCATGTTTTGTTTTATATATATATATATATATATATATATATATATATATATATATATATATATATATATATATATATATATATATATATATATAGTTTTATTTCATTTTGTATTTTATTATATTAGTTGGATTGAATCGTGTCGATATGCTGATGCATATTTGTGTGCACGATGCGTGACATTTATGTTTAGTTCGATCCGGTTGCGATGATCGCATTTTTGCGTTAGTAATACTGTTGATTTTATTTAATGATTATTTTATTAAAATTTTTAAAATTTCTTTTCCTTTGTGTTTCTTTTTTATAAATTCATATCCGCACGATTTGGGTTCGGTTGCGATAATCGCATTTTTGTGTTAGCAATATTGTTGATTTCATTTTATTATTTTTTTATTAGCACTTTTAAAATTCCTTTTCCTTTGCGTTTCTTTTTTATAAATTCATATCTGCACAATTTGGATCCGATTGCGATGATAGCATTTTTGCGTTAGCAATATTGTTGATTTTATTTTATTATTTTTTATTAGCACTTTTAAAGTTTCTTTCGTTTCACTTTTTCCCTTTGTTATATTTAGATCTGCATAATTTAGATCCCTATTTAGATCTGCATAATTTCGATTTTACACGCGTCAGACGGTTTAGCATGGTGGCAATCCACTTTTTGCACTCACCGATCCGCATCTCGATTTGCAATTTGTGATTTTTTTTTATTATCTTTATGTTCTTGATTTAACTTGTGATGACCGATTACTCGGTAGCATTTATTTTAATTTTGATTGGATCTGATTGAAGTTTTTTTTGTATCTTTTCATGTCTTTTGTGATCTAATTTGCACCCTTCACATTATCATTTGTATCAATTATTTCTCACCATCGATTCATAATCATATTAAACCATTTTCTAAAATATCAAACTAATTCTTGATTTAATCAAGCCATTTTTATACCTTGTAAGTCGATCATTCATGATCGCCATCGACCGTAATCGTTAAAGTATTTCATTGCACGATAATATTAGCGTAGTCTCCCCCTTGATTTTAATCTTTAGTATCATAGAATTAGGTTAGTTTTTCTCATTAAACAAAAATTTCTTTTCTTAAAAAATCCAAAAAAATACTTTAACCTATATCTAATTTCTCTTTCAAAAAACTCTAAAAAACATCTCACACATCTCAAATCATTTTGCCACTTGACTTTTCAGTTTAAAACTTTTCAAAAAGGATATGCTCATAGCATTGTCCATAAAAAACACATAACAAACAAAAATATTTTCAACAAGAACTATAGAGTTCTAATTCCCTCTGGGATACGTAAGCACTGGGTTGAAAACTCTGACGAACTCAATAATAAAAAATCTTTATTTTCCCCTCAAGTAATAAATCACTTCTTTCCCTTAGCAAGCAATAAGATATCGAACAATACACATGCCTAGATAACTTAGACGGTTCCCATCGAGTACGATGGATGTAAGAAGTTCTAACACCTTCTCCTTACATAACCGACTTCCGAACCCAACATGGTTGCGATGACTATACCCTATCCTTTTCCCTGTGGGTTTTCTCGATATTTTCCCTTTCCCTTCTCGGGAACAAATAAAGTTCGGTGGCGACTCTTATAAGTCCATCCGTGATCGTGCAAACCCTAGTTTTGCGCATCACGAAGATCGTATTTTTTGAGGTATGACAGCTACCAATCCAGGAAGGAAATACACTAAATAGAATTAGTTTGAAGATTCACAACAAACTCTCTCTAGTTTACAATCTTCGCATGTAATCTCTACCATTGCAATTTCTATCTAAGACACTCTTAGATATGAGACACTTCTCACTCCCCCTCAATCACAATAGTGATACAAACAGATTAGTATAACGTAGAAGACACTCTTCAAGGACACTACTTGATCTTGCTTAAAAGCTTCAATCAAGAACAATGCACTCTTGCTTAAAAGCTTAGAGTAGAAAAGTTACAACTTAAAGACTCAGTCCAATTCACACATCAAGGTGATGAGTGAATGACTCACAATTAACAGAAACACAAGAAGATAGAAACATTATTCCTTAAGCAATACACACTCACAACCCTAGCTTCTCTAATCTTCAAAAGGATTGTAAAGTCTTTATATAGTAACACTTTGAATGGGCTTGGGCTTTAGCAAAAACTACCTCTGATTTGATAAAATCAGATCAGATGATTCTTCAAATCTTTTCATGATTAACATCATAGAAATAGAACTACATCAGATTTGATAAAATCAAATCAAATCAATCTTCAAATCTTCTCAAGATTTTCTGCATGAAAATAGAAAAAAGATTCCACAATTTATGCATCAGAAACTCTTTTGTATAATGAAGATATCCATGTTGATTTGTACCACCAAAATCTCTAAAAACGCGACAGACAAACCATAACATTCTCACTTAATGTTCTATTCACAAATGTCAGGATATTATACTTGACATCATGAACTTAACCCTGCAACATTAAGAATAACCACCTGTAGAATGTTAGGATCATATGTCAAGACATCTTATAGGACATCTTGTGATAACACCAAGTTTTACCAAAATTTCTGCCAATCATAGAACTAACAAACTCCCCCTTTGGCAAATTTTAGCTAAAATATCCAATTTATCACAAGAGCTCCTAGAACATATCAGAGAGCACAACGGCAGAAAAACAAATATTGCTCCCTCCCCCTCAAACCAAAGTGGAAGAAAAAAAAACAAAACTCCCCCTCAACATCATAATCAACAATAGTTAAAACCAAAGCTCCTCATATCTCACTGGCAACAACAACTCCTCATACTCTTTTTACCCATAAATAAAGGAATCATACTAAGGGAAACACAATAACATAGAACAATTATACAAAACCAAAAGAGTTAAGTATGCAATAAGAGCCCGAATAATACAAGTCAAAAGCACATTAAGTGCAAGAAGAACAAATTCAGAACAACAAACAAAACAACGATAATTCAAAGAACACCATAGCCAAGCACCATCAATTCTCTTCCTCGGACCTAGAATTATCATCTTCATCATCAGTTGTAGACCCATAAACATGATCACATATCTTCTCCCTAGAGACAGAAACCTCCTCATCTTCCTCTTCCTGAGCATCAACAGCCTCCACATTATTTTCTTCATTCTATTCCAGACTTCTTATCAGAGCTTCCAACTTTAGTTTCCTTGCAGTAGTCACACTAATAACTTCTCCCAATTCCCTGCAGGTCTCCTTTAATTCTGAGATAACCCTAGTCTTTGTAGTGGATGTCTTCTTAGAAAATGTCAAGACAATGTCTGGGACATGTCTTCCTGCAAACAACTTATAGTGGAGTGACAGTACAGAGTCCCTTTTGCAGGCCACATCATTGCTTGAGAGAATCCCAAGATACTGGCTCAAAATAATCCTACAAATTAGAGAAAGGAAAGCAATGGGTAGCTTGGCAGCATTAGTGGTGGCATGCTTCACAATTTGATCAAAGATATAACTTCCATAGTCAAACTTAACCTTGGTACCAACAGCAAAAATAAACCTTCATAAACCAACAACAATGGTGGAATTGTGATTGGTAGGCACCCAGTTGGTTGCACTAATCCTATGCAGAATAGCATACTTCACACTCAGTTGACCAGCAGATAATTTACCTTTTGAGGGTCATGCAGTAACTTGATTAGCAGTTATCACCTTGCAAACTTGATTGTCAGTTACCTCCGATTCACTAGCCTCTCCTCATCCCTACCTAGAAACCTGTTAATCAAATCAGCAGAAAACTCAACACATCTGTAGATGCTTTTGATTGGCTGCATTTTATGGAAAAACATTAATCTATGTATGAATGTCATAACTGATGTTATGACATACATGAAGAGTGTTCTGCAGGGAGAGCTAAGAGTAAGTACAGTTGAATGTCATAACTGGACGTTATGACATCAAGTGTATGACATCAGGGAGTGCAAGGTTAGTTTTTCTGTTATTAGCTCAGGTTATACTTCAGGAAATAATCCAGGAAGCCTAGTTATCTTAGGCGACATAACAGGCATTACTAAGGATAACATAGAAGACTCCTGACCTAATGATAAAGGCGCAACTTCATGAAGAGAGGTTTATCTTGGGTAAACCTAGTTTCTCCATCAAGGCCCAAAGCAAGTCTGCTGCTATAAATAGCAGAAGGATCACTCCAAATAGCAGAGAGCTTGAAGTCAGAGCTTCAAAAGAGAGATTGGAGAGTGTGTCTTGTGAGTGAAGAGGTTTTCTCTTCACGTGTGTTCAGGAATCTTAGGATTCCTTGTGTGCCAAGAAATTGTATGTTGTATAATTGCTTTAGTTATTGTGTATGAACTGGGGTGTTCATTGTGTCACTCAAAGTTGTTAAGTAAGAGTGCGTGTGTCTCTTGATCAAAGTTGTGAAGCAAGATCAAGGTGTATTTGAAGTGTGTCTTCATATTTCCACTGTAATTGTGAATTGGTTTATATCACTGAGGTGATTGAGGGGGAGTGAGTGGGAAACTCTGGTCTAGTGGTTTCTAGGCTGAAGTGTCATTGGGTAGGTCTTAAGTGAAGAGTTCAAATAGGTTGTTTGACTCTGAATTAATTATACTAATAGTGAGTTCCTCCCTGGCTTGGTAGCCCCCAAATGTAGGTGTGGTTGACACTGAACTGGGTGAACAATTACTTGTGTTATTTACTGCTTTCCACTTACGGCTTATTATTAAGTCTAGTAGTCTGTGTTACAGTGGATGTCATGACATCCGTGATAACATCCACTATGTGATTGCTATAATTTCAATTGGCATCAGAGCCGGCACCCTGCCTGTTATTTTCTGGGTGAGATCTATGGAAAACAAATTCTGGTACTATGGATAAGGATATAGGATTCACAAATAGACCACCAATTCTGGATGGCTCTAATTATGACTACTAGAAACCTAGGATGATAGCCTTCTTAAAGTCTTTAGACATCAAGGCATGGAGAACTGCAAACTCGGGATGGGAACATCAAGTTTAGACTGACAAGGATGGATTATCTGTGTTAATACTTGAGGAAGAATGGACCAAAGAACAAGAGGCCTTGGCTCTTGGGAATTCTAAGGCTTTGAATGCCTTATTTAATGGCATAAACAAGAACATTTTCAGATTAGTACATTATTGTGAACTGGCTAAAGAGGTGTGGGATACTCTCAAAACAACTCATGAGGGAACCTCGAAAGTCAAGATTACAAATGCTGACCACCAAGTTTGAAAATCTGAGAATGAAGGAGGATGAGACTATTCATGACTTCTACATGAACATTCTTGAGATTGCCAATACCTCAGGTGCTTTAGGAGAAAAGATGTCTGAAGAAAAGCTTGTGAGGAAGATTCTAAGATCTTTGCCTAAGAGGTTTGCCATGAAAGTCAATGTCATTGAATAAGCTCAAGATATATGCAATATGAAGGTGGATGAACTCATTAGTTCTCTCCAAACCTTTGAGATGGGAATGAGTGATCAAGTTGTGGAGAAAAAGAACAAAAGCATAACTCTTGCTTCAAACACTGCAGATGACTCAGAGGAAGACAATGAGGAGAATTTGTCAGAAGTAATTGCCTTGCTTAGAAGACAATTTAATAAACTGATCAAAAGAATAGACCATAAGTCTAAGCCTTATGTCAAGAATAGCTCCTCTGACATCAGCAGAAGGGGTAACTCTGAAGAGAAACCTTACCAGGGCAGAGGGGTCCAATGCCATGAATTTGAAGGGTATGGACATATTAGAACTGAATGTCCCACCTATCTAAAGAAACAGAAGAAAGGTCTAAATGTCACCTGGTCTGATGGAGACTCAGAGAGTGGATTAGAAGAAGAGTCTGCCAAACATGTCAATGTTCTGACCAATGTTTGCCTATCTGATGATGACTCAAGTGAAGATGAGCTAACTGTTGAGGAACTTGCAGCTTCATATAAGAAGCTTTGCCTCAGAAGTGGAGAATTATATCAGGAAGGAGGGCAACAGAAGAAACTCATAAGGGAGTTAGAGGCTGAGAAGATGGAGCATCTTGCAACAATAGAGTCTCTCAAAAGTGAAGTCAGCTTGTTGAAATCCAATTTGGAGCAAATGTAAAAATCCATAATGATGCTGAACCCTGGGACTGACACCCTAGAAAAAATTCTACATAGTGGTCAGACAGCAGGTAACATGTCTGGTCTGGGATTTGTTGGTGAACAGTGTTGTGGTGGAAATAGGATATCAAACTATTAATTAGTTTGAATCACAATTCTTAATTCACAACCGCTCTTTGATTTATCCGAAGGAAAAGGTCAAAAGAGAGAAAACATATTTTTGTATCGTAAACACAATGCGGGGAGAGACCTATGTAAGGGGTTGGTTAAGCTTAAGGAAGGTACTAGCACCCTAAACTTCTGTAGTACTCTACAGGAACCTTTTGTTTATCGTATGCCTTTTATTTTTATTTATTATTTGCTTTAATATATATTGAGCTAAGGGATAGAGTGACCTAAAAGACCTAAGGGTTAGTCCTAAGTTTACTCGGCAAGATTCGCATCTTGTGCCTACGTATCCTGGATAGGGAATGGAATCAGAGTAATCGTAGTTCCCCTCGAAAGGGAGGTTAGAAACGTCTTGACTATGGTCAAGGTTTCAATGGGGAATAAACGTATCTTAAGGACACGCTTACGTGGAGTCTTTGAAACTCCTATTTCTATGTTGAATTTGTTAATTGAAAATTTAGGGTTGAAATTAGGGATTCCACTGCAGGAAACCCTAAACAGAGTACGGCGACTCTTTGACCTAATGCTAGGGTAAAGGGCATTTTCGTCCACGGCGGGACACCTAGGCTAATTAGGGTTTTGAAATGGTTGAAACTAGGGTTATTGACTCGGCGGTCAAACTGTTAATCCTAACTCCTTCGGAGGGGAAAATAACGGTAACAACATGCAAACAGATAAAATATCGTACGGTAGAATTAACATACGGAAAATAAAGAAA
Source organism: Lathyrus sativus (assembly GCA_963859935.3). Classification (NCBI taxonomy): domain Eukaryota; kingdom Viridiplantae; phylum Streptophyta; class Magnoliopsida; order Fabales; family Fabaceae; genus Lathyrus; species Lathyrus sativus. Next base: position 614,360,977 of record OZ012739.1, on the reverse strand, counting down.
GCGATAAAAATATAAGTGCAATGCGACGATAGCCTCGCGTAAATTACAAATTCCCAAAAAGTGCGAAAAATAAAAATAATCGCGACCATGGCCTCGCGTAAATTACATCCATGGAACAAAATAAATTGAACAAATAATTTAAGTATAATCTGAGAAGAGAAACAGAGAACATTATTGAAAAGTTAGACATAAATTCATGGCAAATAATAAAATAGTGAAAAAGAAAAATTACGAATTTGGACGTTTACTTAACATTATTATCATTATATATTTTTTAGAAAAAAAAATTTAATTTAAAGATAAAATCAATTTCATTTTGAGAATGTTTTGGGTTAGTTTTGAAAAAGATCTAGTTTTAATTTTGAAAATGTTTTTTATTTATTTTAATTTAACAAAAAAGGTTTTTATTTAAGAAATGTTTTAATTTTCTGTTTTAAAAAAGTAATTTAATTTTAACTTCTAAAAAATGTTTTAATTTTAAATTTAACAAAATGTTTAAATTTTAATTAAATAAATAAAATGTTTTGACTTTAAATTAGGAAAATTTTTAATTAAAAAAAATCCTAACTCAATTTTGAAAAACGTCTTAATTAATAAAAAAATTTTGAAAACATGTTTCAAGTTAGGTTTAAAATAAATCTTAATTAAAAAAGATGCTAATTTTTAAGTTAAGAATGCTTTACTATTTTCTTATCAAATTCACTAAAGAGACAATAATTAAAACTCAACCTTGGAATTAAATTTACTTAACAATGATTTTTATTTTTTGGTTTTAAAGTATCAGAACCTTATCCTTGTAAATTTATTATAGAAAAATAATAATAATTAAATACTAGGTTATGCTAAACGTTAATGTTAAACCATAATGTCAATAAAGTGGTAAATGAATAAACAAATAAACCAAGCTAAAAAACAAAACGATAATAACGAGGAAGGCCTTTCAGTACTGTTACTCATTTGCATTAAGGTTTATTGGTGAACCTTTATCTTCTCCCTCTCCACATACCGGCGGCGCCGGCTTCCATTGATGATTTGGGAAGCTTGCTTTCCATCCCCATTCCAGTTTGCATGCGTCATTTTTCTTCATTTTCGTCCCTGCAATAATAAAAACACACGAGAACCAAATGGATTGCTCACCTCTGTGGGTTTCGAAGCGATCCTTGGGGGGCTTTGATGGTGTTTGTATTTTGGCGATGATGACTTCGCGGAAGTCTGAGCCTCGGTAGTGCTTCGTTTCCGGTGAGCTCGTTCTGTTTGATTTGTTGTTAAGGCTTCCGTGCGGTTGATTTTTGTGGCTATCTTACTGTTGAAACGACTGGTGATGTAGAGAACTGAGGTCAGCTTCGGAGTAACGTCGACGGTGGTAGTGACGTTCGGAAGAACCCACGGCCGCCGCGGTGTTGGTTCGTTAACAGAGATGCCTCGATTTTGGTTTTCCGCTTCTTTGCGATCGGCGTTGCTGATATTTCTGTCTTCTTCTTCTTCGGACGATGATGAAGTTCGGAGCTTCTGAGTCCGACTTCTTGTTGCGCCGTGGTTTGTTGTTTTTTTTCTCCCCGTGATGATGATGATGATAAACCGGTGAGGTTTATCTGAATCCGGGCTCTTGCGCCGTTTTTCCTTCTTGGTGAGTTCATTTATGATTCTTCTGAGGTATTTTGATTATGGTGTTGTGGTCCTACTGATATTGATGACGGCGCCGTTCTATGTGGTTTTGTTCTATTTTTTGTGGCCGTCTTTCTCTTGTTCACCTTGTATCTCTTTTATATCTTCGTTTTAGGTTTCATTTGTGGGCTTTTTGACTTGCGATTTAATCTCCGAAAAATCATACTTGATTCATTCCCAGAAGCTGTTGTGTTGGATCTCGGTGATTCTGGGCTTACGTTATTATCTCGGATGGATTTGACTTTTTCTGATATGATCATGTTTAACTTCTAACGTTGGATTTTCTTTTTCAGATATTGATTTGGATCCGTGACTTTTTGGTTGGATACCCACGGATAATGGATTCAATTTCATTTCTGATTTTCCAAGTGTGGCTTTTGGATTTGATTTGGATATCCGAAATACTTACCGGATGGAATGGACATTCACTTCCGGATTGGATTCGTGTTGGATATTCTGTTTATTTACTTGATAGAACAGATTTGGATATATTTTGGATATCCGTTATCGACCTGTTTGGCTCTATAATCCATTTTTCGGCAAAAATCACTTTTCGGCATAAAACTTCTTTTCCTCTCTTTCTCGGCTGTCCCGACTGAAGATAAGAACAGATACTATCTATCGGTACCGAGGTCGGGAGTTGGAAATGGGAGTAGGTTTCGGCATTAGTCATGCCCTCCCGACACCCGTTGATGAGATTTTTCTGAGGGTGTCAAAAATAAATTCTAACATTTTCCTTTGCTCTGTTCTTGATTTTTCTGTGTGCAGGTACGAAGGAAATTGGACGATTAGAAAATCGAGTGCGAAAAGCAATACTCGGAATGGCTTTTTAGGATATTAGGAATTTTTAGAATAAATATAAATGTAATGTAAATTCCTTTTTGTAAATTGTAACTAAAGAAATAACTATGAATAAAATATTCACATTATTTTTCTATTCAAAATACTTTGTCTTATTTCTCTTCCCACAATTTAATCACGCCGAACAACTCTCGTAATTAAAAATGTTCGATTAAATTCCACCAGTTAAATGCCTCCGAACAAATTCAACCAACCGCATATTAATCAATTAAATTTGAACCACCAGACTAACTTCACCAAACAAACTTGTATGAATAACTTCCGAGAAAAAAATCAATCACATTAACCTCGTCGTTCCAACTTGTGTCGCTCCACTTAAAATGTGATATAATCTTCCATTCTCAAATCAATTTAAATTGCGTCCGATGGTATAATCGACGATAGTCATGAACGGAGTAAAATAGAACAGAAGCGGAGAAATCCGATTAGCGGTGAAAACAGAAAACTAAACTCCACTGTTAAAAATTCAAATAGCGCCTCTGATAAGATATCGAACCATAAACCAACTCGGCCCATAAACCTCGATCCAACATAAATCAAAAACCCTAATTTGAATCAGACTTTTTCCCGTTTCTTTTTCTTTTGAAGCTTTTTACTAGCAGAAAGCAGAGGAAGCAGAAAAACGTGCGCTTGTGAAATAACTCATGGAATAAATGCTTGTACCGAGTTAAGTGAACCAGAGTTGACGTCTCAACATAATTTCAACATAATCAAACCCACATGATAACGCAACAACCCTAAAAGCTACTGACAACCGAAACTCGGCCCCTGAATAAATTACCGTATCTCGAAAACTCTGATGCCAAAATTCACGGTAAATTTCTGTTTATCCTCAAAATAAAGAACTCGAAGATGGAGGTTTTAATTATTCCAAAGAGGCCTGGCGACAACTCATCTTCAAAAATCGTCAGTAAATAATGCACAAATTACCCTTTTGCCCTTTTCACAGCTAAAGCGCACCTGATGCAATTCCTGCAAAATAAATGGACTACGTAACCTGTTGATAGTTAGCGGTATGCAAAAAATGAAATGCTATGCGACATGAATCGACTAATCTGAGGGTAAAATTTGGGGTATTACAAACAGAAACCCATCTTGGGGTCCAAGAAGCCAAAGATTGAAAATCAGAGGTCAAACCTTATGTCACGACCAATGTCACAACATCAGAGGAACAAAAGTAGAAACCTGACCAAGAATAAATTTCAACGGTATACGTGCTACTACTGTGGAAGACTTGGACACATTAAACCCTTGTGCTTCAGGATGCATGGATTTCCTAGTCACCTTTATCAAGGCAAATCCAAACAGGGTATTCATGCCAAGAAACAACATCAAATTAGACCAAAAAGGGATGCTCATGTCAAGAAACATCAATGGGTTGCCAATGAGGTTGCTCTAGTAGCTCATACATCTCTTAGGATACCAACCCAAGAATACTGGTATTTTGACAGTGGTTGTTCTAGACACATGACTGGAATGGAGAATCTTTTGATGAACCTCAAACCTCATACATCAAGCCATGTAACCTTTGGTGATGGAGCTAGAGGAGAAATCAAAGGTGTTGAAAAACTAGATTGTCCTGGTGTTCCAAGACTGAATGATGTCATGTTGGTTAAAGGGATGACTGTTAATCTTATCAGTATCAGTCAGCTATGTGACCAAGGTCTCAGTGTCAAATTTACTAAGGGTAAATGTGTTGTCACCAATGAAGAATATGAGGAAGTCATGAGGGGGCACAGAGCTAAGAATAACTGCTATCTATGGGAGTCTAAAAGTAATCAACTATGGTTGGAAAAAGATAGACATCTTCAGAGTAAAGAAAGGATCATATCCAAGACTACAGTAAGAGGAACTTCGAGAGTAATCCCAAAGGAAAGAAGAGACTGGGGTAAATATCAGTATGGCAGACAAGCCAAGATAGCATATCCACAGAAGAGACATCATAAAATCTGGACCTGTTATATTGGAATTTGATGGAGTCCATGAAAAATGGACAGCTTAAGGAAAGCAATGTCACTCTGGATGTCATGACTTTGTTCTGTGACATCAAGAGTAACATCAATATGAACTTAGTTCAATCTAAAAGAATCATGCACAGTGATAACAGGCATCAACTTGGAAAGATACGTGTGAAGCTTGGAAACTCTGATCTACATAGTAGTGACAGGGCTACAAAAGGTCTAAAGGATACTCAATTTGAGAATTCACAAAGCAAGGTGAGGACCTCCATTAATCATGAATTATAGTAATTAATGGTAATAGAGAATTGCATTTTGAAAATTAATCATTTGCTGATTGGACAAAATAGTAAGTTCCCCCCTCTTTTGCAATATTATCGTTTTAGCACCTACACACAACACTCTTACTTCAATTGGTGCCCATATAAACTATTCATCTTCCATTCATCTTCCAACAAGCACAGAAAACCCTTTCTCTCACGATCAAAGTCACCAAAAATGTCTCAACATCCACAAGCTATCCCTTCTAAGAAGATGCCTGCCAGCTCTGACACAGATTTTGCTGCTAACCCTAACGAGGTTCTTGTGGTAGCTCCTCTACGCATGCTAACTCCAGAAGGAATGTTGGTGAAGAAACCACAATCTTCACATGCAAGAAGACCCAAAGAACTAGTCACAAGTTAGGTCTCTCACCCTACAACCTCCACTCTTAATGATGATATCAATGGGGAAGAAGTTAGGCAAATACACAACATCATTGCCAATTTGGTAATCAGGGTTCTGAGTGAGCCTCATGATGTGCCAATAAAATCTATTCCCTTTAGCACTAAGGACTCTGCTCCTCATCTGGATGAACAAGCGGATGTCATTCATGATGTTGAAACATTGGACACCACTACTCAAAAGGAAACTGAGAAGGGTCAAGCCTCTGAACATCAGGATGATCACATGCAAAGTGATAAAGGCAAGGCTGATGAGGTTCAGAAGGACAATGCTGATATGGTAAACCTTGATGAGTATTCAGACAATGATCTGATTGCCACTATCAACCCTAGCATAACCAAAAGGCTCATGACTAGGAAAGGAAAGAAGGATGGTGTGCAGGACTCTCCTACAAAGAAGGCTGGGACCAAGAGGACTCTGGTTGGCCCTACCAAAGTTTGGAGCAAGGTTGTTCCAAAGAAGAGGAAAGCCCAAACTAGCTCTGAATCAGACTCTGAGTCTGATGTTGCCTGTGATGTCACTGACATCCAACCAAAGAAGAAACCCATAACTAGCAAATTGGATGCTAGTGTTCCTGAAGTGCCCATTGACAACATATCATTCCATTATCCATCAAGTGTGAGCAGATGGAAGTATGTGCATCAAAAGAGGTTGGCTTTGGAGAGAGAGCTGGCTCAAAATGAACTTAAGTGCAAAGAGATCATGGCTCTTGTTCATGATGCGGGCTTGATAAAAATTGTCACTCAATTTCCACCATGCTATGAGCTTCTTGTCAAAGAATTCATAGTTAACCTGTCAGAAGAATGTGCTGATAGGAAATCAAGTGAGTTTGGTAAGGTGTTTGTGAGAGGGAAATGCATCAAGTTCTCAGTAACCATCATCAACAGATACTTAGGGAGAGCAAATGAAGCTCAAAATGAATTGACTGCCTCTGACAACCAAGTGTGTCAAGAATTAACTGCAAACCAGGTCAAGAGCTGGCCATCCAAAGGGAAGCTGGTTGCAAGCAAATTAAGTGTGAAATATGCTATGCTACACAAGATTGGTGCTGCAAATTGGGTTCCTACCAATCATAAGACAACTGTTGCAACCATTCTGGGGAGATTCATGTATGCTGTAGGGACAAAATCTATATTCAATTATGGGACCTACATTCATGATCAAACCATGAAACATGCTGGTAGCTATAGTGTCAAAGGCCCTATTACATTCCCCTCACTTCTCAGTAGGATCATTGTTGATCAGCATCCCAACATTCTCAAGGAGAGTGATACAGCTTGCAAGAGAGAAAACCATTTATCCTTCCATTACAAGTTATTTCAGGGAACTCATTTTCCTGACATTGTTATAACATCAATTGAGACATCCAAGGGAAAGTCAAAATCAAGAAAAGCTAAAGTGATTGCCATGCTAAAAGAAACTTGTAAGAAGCTGGATGCTAGGAAGAAAAATCTTGAAGCATTGATCAGAACTCTTGAGCAAAATGAAGATTCTGAGTTCACTGATGAGGATAAGCAAAATGATGGGTCAGAAGAGGATGATGGCCATGTAGCAGATTCAGAAAAAGTTGTTGTCAGCTCTGAGGAAAACTCTGGTAAAGAAGAAGACAATGATGATAATGGCTCCACTGATGCTGAGGAGGCTAGTGATGAAGAATCTGAGGAGGTCAGTTCTAGTTCTGCCTCTGAGGAGGAAGAATGATATGTGCTGATATACTGTTGTGGGGCTCAGGCTGCTGGTTGCTGAGCTAATGACATGTGCTGCTGGTTTGAATGTTTCTTTGTTTTGTTTTGACTTTTGTAACAACATGAATTTGTGATGCTCTTCATGAGAAGTTTTTGTAATGACCCCAAACATGTGTAATGTTACTCATTATGATCCATACTATTTTATTAGTTTGATCTTAGTTTGTGGCTAAAAAGGGAGAGAGAGTGTTAGATAACAGCAGGTTAGAAAAGTGTATCTTTCACAGGTGGAAGACTTGGCTGAGTTACTACTACAAGTGTGGTGCAGGTGTTGCTGCTAATGTGCATGTGTGATAACAGTTGATGCTATTAGTGATGTATGAATTCCTAATGTGTAGGAATGTATGTTAGAAATGTGTGTGTTCCTTGATGGAACCTAGTAGTAGTGTAGCTGCTAGTAGTGTGTGTATCTGCAGGGTGTTTACAGAATGTATGTGGTTGTGCATCGTTTCAGGGGGAGTAGCATAGTGTGTTATGCTTCACAGGTGATTGTGTACTTCAGGATGTCATCCTAAATGTCATGACATCCATGATCCAGAGCAGGCTGGATGAATCTGTGTGACTGCAGGTTGTCTGCATGTTGTGTACAGCTGATATGGCTTACATCAGGTTGATCCTGAGAAGCTGATAGCTAACTGTGTGAATGTACTTTGATAGTGTGTTTTAGCTAGCTTTCCTGCATGATAGGTTAGACTTCTGCTGCTTGTAATCTCTGATACTGTAACAGAGTGTTAGCAAAAAATTTGCTAAAGGGGGAGTTTGTAGATGCTTTTGATTGGCTGCATTTTATGGAAAAACATTAATGTATGTATGAATGTCGTAACTGATGTTATGAAATACATGAAGAGTGTTCTGTAGGGAGAGCTAAGAGTAAGTGAAGCTGAATGTCATGACTAGATGTTATGACATCAAGCGTATGACATCAGGGCGTGCAGGGTTAGTTTTTTCGTTATTAGCTCAGGATATACTTCAGGAAACAATCCAGGAAGCCTAGTTATCTTAGGCGACATAACATGCATTGCTGAGGATAACATAGAAGACTTCTGACCTAATGATAAGGGCGCAGCTTCATGAAGAGAGGTTTATCTTGGGTAAACCTAGTTTCTCCATCAAGGCCCAAAGCAAGTCTACTGCTATAAATAGCAGAAAGATCACTCCAAATAGCAGAAAGCTTGAAGGCAGAGCTTCAAAAGAGAGATTGGAGAGTGTGTCTTATGAGTGAAGAGGTTTGCTCTTCATGTGTGCTCAGGAATCTTAGGATTCCTTGTGTGCCAAGAAATTGTATGTTGTATAATTGCTTTAGTTATTATGTATGAACTGGGGTGTTCATTGTGTCACTCAAAGCTGTTAAGCAAGAGTGCGTGTGTCTCTTGATCAAAGTTGTGAAGCAAGATCAAGGTGTGTTTGAAGTGTGTCTTCGTATTTCCACTGTAATTGTGAATTGGTTTATATCACTGAGGTGATTGAGGGGGAGTGAGTGGGAAACTCTGGTCTAGTGGTTTATAGGCTAAAGTGTCTTTGGGTAGGTCTTAAGTGAAGAGTGCAAACGGGTTGTTTGACTCTGAATTAATTCTACTAATAGTGAATTTCCTCCCTGGCTTGGTAGCCCCCAGATGTAGGTGTGGTTGACACTGAACTGAGTGAATAATTACTTGTGTTATTTACTGCTTTCCATTTACAGCTTATTATTAAGTCCAGTAGTCTGTGTTATAGTGGATGTCATAACATCTGCGATAACATCCACTTTGTGATTGCCAGAATTTCAACATCTTTCTCTCACAAACACCTTCATAAATTCCTTGCTCTTCCTGTCAGTAATGTCTTCATAAATGTTCATAATGAACTCTTTAACTAGCATATCGTAGCATTTTGAAAAACCAACCACAATCTTTATCAGCCCACCATCAAAGATTAATTTCATGACTTCTTTGATCTCAAGAGCATCCTTGCCTAATTCTATTTCCAAAACAACTCTTCTCTGGTACACAAATTTCCATTTTGCCACATTGTCAATGGAGTGGAAAGACACATTGTCTAAAGGAGCAGCAGGTACATTATCTGTTGCTCTCTTGGTAGCAGATATTTTTACAGGAGTGATGTCTTAGACATCACCCTTAACATCTTCATCAGATTCAGTTTCTGACCTAGCCTTTCTTTTCTTAGAGACAGGAGTGACTTTGCTCCAAGCTTTAGGGGGTCCAACAACAATTTCCTTCTTATTACTCTTAGAGGGAGATTGGTCAATCATAGATTTACCTTTCCTAGTCTTCAACCTTTTGGCAATTTCGGGAGCCACATTCTTAATTAATTCATCATCAGATGGAACATTATAAAGGTTCACCATATCATCAGAAACATTAACCTTCTTCTTACTTTGATCTGAATTATTAGTTTTGTTTTCCACACCAGAGGTACCAGTATCCTCATTAGCATCACCTTCCACCCTTCCTTCTTTGAGCACAAAGTTAGCTAACTTGTACAGATTATTAGTGCCAAGGTTCTTCTCAGAATGAGAGCCATCAACATCTTTTTCTTTACCTTGGCTAGCATTAGTAGTGGGAATAGCATCCATACAAGATAGTGGGGTAGAAATCCCAGGGACATTATGACCTCCATACAGAACCTTAGTAACTAACTTCCTAATAGCTTTATCAACATATTCACTACCCTATTTGTTCCTATTTTTAGTTGAATCAAGAGGAGTATCAGAAGATTTACCTATAAGGGCCCGTTTGGAGCTACTTGCATGTGTGGTTGTGGATTTTATCACTTCAACATCGTTACATGGAACCATGGCTAGAAGAGCTATATCAAGCACGTCATCAAATGAGATGCTTACAGGTTGAGCCTTTGTCTTAGCATCAGACCTAGCGGATTTGGACGAGGTAGAAACTTGTTTTGGAGACATCTTGAGTTTTTTGTGAGTGAGAGAATGGGGTTTAGGCAGAGGTTCAGTGAAGGCATGGGAGATGAACGGGCAGTTGGAGTGAAAAGTATGGTTAGGGTAGCGTGTGAAAGTGACTTTTAATAATAAGTGATGTTGAGACATCTTTATTTTTGGAAAATACCAAACCTCTTTAATGATATTTCCACTAAAAAATAATTGCTACAAATCCTCATAAGTGCAAATCCCTAATTTCCCTCTTAAAATTTCAAATTGAATAGCATCCAATGCCTTAGCGAAGATATCAGCTAGTTGCTTTTATGTAGTAACATGTTCTAAAGTAATGATTTTATCTTCAACAAGCTCCCTTATAAAATGATGACGAATATCAATATGCTTGGTTCTGCTATGTTGAATAGGATTTTTGGAGATGTTGGTAGCACTTAAGTTGTCACAATATAATGTCATGACATCTTGTGTGACATTATATTCAGTCAGCATTTGTTTCATCCAAACCAGTTCCCAGCAGCTATATACTCAGCTTCTGCAGTAGATAGAGAGACACAATTCTGCTTCTTGCTGAACCATGATATGAGATTGTTCCCCAAAATGAAGCAACCTCTTGATGTGTTTTTGCTATCATCAACACTTCCAGCCCAGTCAGCATCACAATAACCAGACAACACATAGCCAGATACATGAGTGTATAGCATTCCATACTCACTTGTTCCATTAAAATACTTTAGAATCCTCTTTAATTGATTGATATGACTCACTTTGGGTTCAACTTGATATCTATCACATACACCTACAACAAAGGCAATGTCAGGCCTGCTTGCTGTAAGATATAACAAGCTATCTATCATACTTCTATAGAGACTTTGATCCATATTAACACCCTTTTTATCTTTAGACAACTTAAGATAGGTAGGTGCATGTGTTCTCTTGTGACTGGCATTCTCCATCTCAAACTTCTTAACTATATTCTTGGCATATTTACTTTGGGATAAGAATATAGAGTATTCCATCTGTTTGACTTGCAACCCAAGAAAATAGGTTAATTCACCAACAAGGCTCATTTCAAATTTCGACTACATTTGTTGGACAAAATGTTGAACCATCTTATCAGACATCCCACTAAACACAATATCATCAACATATATTTGAGCAGTCACGAGTTTCCTCTTTCTTCCTTGATAAACAATGTCTTATCTATGCCATCTTTTCTGTATCCATTATCAATAAGATATTATGTCAGTCTCTCATACCAAGCTCTAGGAGCTTGCTTCAATCTATACAGAGTTTTCTTCAAATTATAAACATGATTGGGAAAAGTTGGATCAGTGAATCCCTTAGGTTGTTCCATATAAACTTTCTCATTTAGGCATCCATTTGAGAAGGCACTCTTAACATCCATCTGAAGCAGCTTAATTTTCAGAATGCATGAAACTCCCAAAAGCAATCTGATGGATTCAAGGCGAGCTACAGGAGCAAAAGTTTCATCAAAGTTAACCCCTTCAATCTGAGTGCATCCCTGTGCAACTTGTTTGGCTTTGTTCCTGGTGACCACTCATTTTTCATCAGACTTATTCTTGTAAACCTATTTTGTTATAATCACATTTATTCCTTCAGGCCTTGGAACAAAATCCCATACTTCATTTCTCTTGAATTTCCCTAGCTCTTCTTGCATGGAATTTATCTAGAATTCATCAGTTAATGCTTCTTTGATATTTTTTGGCTCAATTTTAGACACAAAACAAGAGCTTGTAATAACTTCTCTAGATCTAGTAGTAACCCCTCATTTGGATCACATATGATAAGATCCATAGAATGGTCTTTTTAAATTCTGGTAGAGGGTCCTTTGTTAACTAGTTCAGGTTTAGGTTCTGTAGTAGCAGGATTGGGATCAGTGCCTTTGTTTGCAGACTCTGCTGAGATATCAAAGGATGTTCCAACATCTTCTAGGACATCAATCTCTTTATGCACATTATCAACAACAACATTGATGGATTCCATCATAGTTTTAGTTCTGGAGTTGAATACTCTATAGGCTCTGCTGTTAGTAGAATAACCCAAAAATATTCCTTCATCACTTTTTGGATCCATCTTTCTTCTTTAGTCACGATCTGCCAATATGTAGCATTTGCTTCTAAACACATGGAAGTATTTGACAGTAGGCTTTCTTTCCTTCCATATCTCATACAAGGTGGTCATGGTTCTTGTTCTTAGGGTCACTCTATTATGAATATAGTAGGCAATATTCATAGCTTCAGCCCAGAAGTGGTAAGGTAGCTTCTTTGCATGGATAATAGCTCTAACAAATTATTGGATAGTTCTATTCTTTCTTTCCATAACTCCATTTTGCTGTGGAGTAATGGGAGAAGAGAGTTCATGGCTAATCCCTTAAGATGAGCAAAATTCAGAAAATTTTTAATTTTCAAATTCCTTCCCGTGATCACTTCTGATTCTAACAACATTTCTCTCCTTTTCTCTTTGAATTCTTTGTTAGAGATCTTGGAACACATCAAACACTTCAGATTTTTCTCTTATAAAATTCACCCAAGTATATCTGGAAAAATCATCCACCACCACATAGGCATACTTCTTTCCACCGAGACTCTTCACTTGCATAGGTCCATTAAGTCCATGTGAAGGAGTTCCAACACTTTTGAAGTAGTGAGATGTTTGATCTTCTGGTGTGACATCCTAGTTTGCTTTCCAATTTGGCATTCACTACAAACTTTTCCTTCTTCAATCTTTAGCTTAGGAATTCCTCTGACAGCTTCCATAAAGATGATCTTCTTCATTTCTTTTAGATGCAAATGACCAAGTTTCTGGTGCCATAGTTTCACTTCATCTTCTTTGGCTAGAGCACATTTAGAATCTTGAGTAACCCATATATAGTAGTTGTCCTTAGATCTGACTCCCTTCATGATCACTTCACTCTTCTCATTTGTAACCAAGCATTCAAATTTAGTGAAGTTGACCTTGAGTCCTTGATCACACAATTGAATGATGCTAATTAAGTTGGTTGTTAATCCTCTAACCAACAACATATTGTCAAGGTTTGGAACTCCTGAGTAGTTCAATTTTCCAACCCCTTGATTTCACCCTTGGCTCCATCACCAAAAGTCACATAGCTAGTAGAATGGAATTTGATGTCTACTAAGAGATTTGTAATTCCTGTCATGTGTCTGGAGCACCCACTGTCAAAATACCAATCTTTCTTAGCTGAGACTTTGAGGGACATATGAGCTATCAAACTGGTAGCAGCAGCTTTAGGAACCCATTGCTTCCTATTAGAAGGAATGTTGTGATTTGGTCTAGATTGAGGAATAGGTTTAGGATATCCATGCAGCCTGAAGCATAAAGGCTTTATGTGACCAAAGCGTCCACAGTAATGACATCTCCATCTTTGAAATCTTCCTCTTGGGTAGTTGGGTTGTCCTCTTCCATGATGTTGAGACATCTGATGTGACATATTTCGCTTAGGCCCAGAAGGATTGTGGTGTGAAGAGGGATTATAGTTTGAAGATGGTTTCTTTTCTCCATCAAACCCTATCCCAGACATGTCTCCTTCCTTTTTTCCAGCTTGAAGGATTTCATCAAAAGTGTTAGTACCACTGTTCAACATTCTAACAGACTTGGACATTTAATCAAGTTGGAAATTCAGCAGTGTAACTTCATCATTCAATTCAGAGATAGTTTTAAGATGTTCTTCCTTTTCAGCCTTCAACCTGGTTATAAGTTTCTTCTGTTTTTCTCCTTGATGACACACTTCTTCACTTCTAAGACACAAATCTTTGTAGGAAGCTGCAAGTTCTTCAAAGGTTAATTCATCATCACTAGAGTCTTCATCAGAGTTGTATCTCCCAATCAAAGCAGTCACATATTTAGCAGATTCTTCTTCAATATCACTTTCAGAATCCTCATCAGTCTAAGAAACAACTAGGCTCTTCTTTTGTTTCTTGAGATAAGTAGGGCATTCAGCTCTAATGTGACCAAACCCTTCATATGAAAATCATGTATACTTTTATCATCTTTCATCCTTAGGTTTTCAAATTTTGTAGTTAGCAATTGAAGTCTTGACATCTTTACATTAGAAGTACCTTCGTGAGTAGTTTTGAGTATCTCCTAAGCATTTTTAGCAACTTCACAATTGTTCACCAATCTAAATATATTTCTATCAATTCCATTGAACAAGGAATTCAAGTCTTTAGAATTTCCAAGAGCCAATTTATCCTCCTCCTTAGTCCATTCTTCCCCAGGCTTTAGGTCAGATGTAGTTTTTCTATCTTTCCCAACAGTCACAGGGTGTTCCCATCCTTTTATGACAACTTTCCAAGCCTTACTATCTAATGATTTCAAGAAGGACATCGTGCGAGGTTTCTAATAATCATAATTATTCTCATCCAAAATAGGTGGTCTGTTTACAAATCCTCCTTCTTTGTCCATAGTACTAGAAAGCATTGTCCCTAGATCTCACCCAGAACCAGAGCAGGATGCCTACTTTGATACCAATTGAAATTCTGGTATCAAATATAAGATGTCGAAAGAGATGTCACGACACTAATATCAGAACAGTTACCAATATATGAACAAGATAAAAAAACGGTTAACAATAGCAAAAAGACACAAGCAATTGTTAACCCAGTTCGGTGCAAACACACCTATGTCTGGGGGCTACCAAGCCAGGAAGGAAATTCACTAAATCAAATTAGTTTGCAGATTCATAGCAAACTCTCTCTAGTTTACAATCTTCGTACCTAATCTCTACCCTTGCAATTTCTATCTAAGACACTCTTAAATATGAGACACTTCTCACTCTCCCTCAATCACAACAATGATACAAACAGATTAGTAAAACATAGAAGACACTCTTCAAGGACAATACTTGGTCTTGCTTAAAAGTTTCAATCAAGAATAATGCACTCTTACTTAAAAGCTTAGAGTGGAAAACTTACAAGTTAAAGATTCAATCCAATTCACACATCAAGGTGATGAGTTAATGACTCACAATTAATAGAAACACAACAAGATAGAAACCTTATTCCTTAAAGAAATACACACTCACAACCCTAACTTCTCTAATCTTCAAAAGGATTGTTAAGTCTTTATATAGTAACACTTTGAACGGGCTTGGGCTTTAGCAAAAACTACCTCTGGTTTGATAAAATTAGATCAGGTAATTCTTCAAATCTTTTCATAATTAACATCATAGAAATAGAACCAAATCAGATTTGATCAAATCAAATCAAATTAATCTTCAAATCTTCTCAAGATTTTCTGCATGAAAATAGAACAAAAGATTCCACAATTTATGCATCAGAGACTCTTTTATATAACAAAGCTTTCCATGCTGATTTGTACCACCAAAATTTATTATCACAAGAGCTCAAAAAGTTGTACAAAAACGCAATAGACAAACCATAACATTCTCACTTAATATTCTGTTCACAAATGTCAGGATATCATACTTGACATCATGAACTAAACCCTACAACATTAAGAATAACCACCTGCAGAATGTTAGGATCATATGTCAAGACATCCTATAGGACATCTTGTGATAACACCAAGTTTTACTAAAATTGCTGCCAATCATAGAACTAATAAGTGCGACATTAGGTTCACTGCCACTCCTCCATCCACTAGTATCTTATTGATACCAATGTTTTCTACCTTTCCTCTAATGAATAGAGGCATCAGGTGGTATTTCATTGCATCATATGACCTTTCGAAGAACACATTATGCTCCTCGACACATCCATTATTTAAAATGTAATAACATATTGGCCTTTGACTGGACACTTCTTGTTCGACCTTATCCTTTGGGTCTTCTAGTTCTGTCACCCTATCATACTACCTGGGTAGCACCGATACGACATTACAGACAATGTCTAGTGACAGTTCTGATCCCGAATCAAAATCGTCAGTCATTATCTCATCATCCGCAGGCATCTGCTCGACTTCTCCTTTACATCTTCTTGCTGGTCTACGAACAAATTTTGTTCGACAACTTTCTTCTTGATAAGTTTTTTGTCTTTGTTGTTGTCCTTTTTGGTTCGTACATTGCTACTTGACTCATTATTCTCTTTTCCCGTAAATTCCCTCTCATCCTTGTGCCTCCTTTGTTGACGTTTCCATTGAGATCTCGTTATTGGATTCTTCCCTTTGTAAAATTTTAAACGCCAAGCTGATTGCTTGGAAGCTTGGAACTCCCGCCAGTATGCTATCAGAGATCCTCTTTCAACTTCAAAATTTTCCACTTTTTCTGGCCATTCTCTCTTATCTCAACTGGCTTTACCCACTCTCCCTTGGGGGCATCAGAAGTGGGTTTGAATGTTTATGGCATATTGCCATGTACTCTAGTCCATGTTGATCGTTTCCTATTGGTGCTCTTTTTTTATCGAAAGCGCCATGGTTGTTCGAGTTTCTCCAATTGTTCATATCTCTTGCCTGTTGAACCCCTTGGATGTTCTCCGTAGCTTTTTGATTAAAGACAACACTACATCTGGGACACAACATCATTTGGGAATTCTTTCGCTGGCACCTATAAAAAAACTCAACCAAATTCTCTTCTTGTTTTGGATATGCCACTTTGGTATATTCTTCTTATTTGAGAGCATATTCATCCACTTCCATCATAGACTCTTGGGTTATCTCGACCATGTTAACCCCAAGGTTGGTCCCTGTAGAGATATCTAATTCTTGAAGTTTCTTGCTAAGGCCTTCAATAGATTTAGTTTCTTTGTTGATTTGTATGAAACCATCAGTAGTCTCATACATTGCCATTACTTGGTTGGAACCCTTAGTAGTTCCATCGTCGAAGTCGTCAGCAACTTCCTTCATGAAACCCTCAGTGGTTTCAATTTTAAAGTCATCAGTGACTTTTTTAGCGAACCCCTTAGTAGCTTCTTCGTCGAAGTCTTCAGTGACTTCGTGGTTAAAATTTCCAATAACCTGAATGAAACTCTCAGTGGTTTCTTGATTAGAGTCTTCAACAACTCTTATAGTGAAGCCATCAGTAGCCTCAACCATTATAGCATCACTGGCGAAATCACCAGCAACTTCGACCAGGTTTACCATAGATGATTCTAAATAGTGCGTATCAGCAACATGTAGAGGATCAAAATCTACCTTCATTTGGTTCTTTGACCTATCAGCAAATTTGAGTCTTCCTTCCTTGATGGCATTTTGAACGAGATCCCTGAAAAGAAAAAATTGAGATGTTTTATGGCCAAGAAAATTATGATACTTACAAAACCTTTCTTTTTCCTCTGCTCTGAAGAAAGGATTTTAGCGTCACAAGGCACTACTATCTGGCCATCTTTGACTAATAAATCAAAGATTTCGTCACACTTGGTGACGTCGAAGGTACGTGTCTTTTTAGGGAATCTATCGTTCTTCTTTGAGTCGACTGGATTCTTTCCATTCAACAGTGTTAAAACTTTACATGCATAAGGTGGGCCTTGCTTTAATTCAGCAAGGTCAACTTCACTTTCATCGAAATAAGAATCGACACTAGTTTCCTGTTCATCTTCATTAAATTCGATGTAGGCTACCCTCTCCTTTCTATTCTTGTTTGCCCTAGCTTTTTCAGCCTTAAATCGTTCAACTTGTTGAACTCTATCAGCTAACTGGGCCATATCTCTCAGGTACTGGGTATCCAACTTCTTCCTAATTGAGTAGTCGAGGCCACCATGGGCCATTTCGACCAACTCATGTTCAGGCACTTGAGTAAAGCACCCTGCCTTAAGCAGTTGAAACCTATTGAGGTAATCGTTTATTGGCTCAGAGAACTTCCTCTTAATGCTAGCCAACTCTTTCAGGCTTATCTTCGAATGTCCCATATAGAATTGCTCATGGAACAATCTCTCCAATTGAGTCCAATTGTGGATCGAGTTCGCTGGTAGTGTTGTAAACCAAGTAAAAGCCTTTTTGGTGAGTGAACTTGGGAAATACTTCACTCTTAGGTTTTCATTATTGGCAATTTCTCTAGCCTCTATCAAGTATCTTGCCACATGTTCGACTGTGGACTCACTAGTATCCCCAAAAAAATTAGTGAACTTGGGGACTTTCCATCTAGGGGGTAAATTTGACTGCAAGATATACTCAGATGATGGTGACGTATAATTTGGCCTATGAAGGCTAACATTTACCCCATTTCTAGCCATAATCCTTTCGACCATGGCTGTTAGGTTATTATCCGACGCTACGTCTTTGCGTCAAACTTGATTGATTACTTCAACAATGTTCTGGTTTCTGATTACCATTACTACCTTTGGTTCCCTCTGGATTGGCTGTTCAATTCTAAGAGGTTCGACCGAAGGTGGTTCGACTACTGCCCCCTGGTTTAAAATGTTCGCCTGGGGTATATTTGGTTTAACTTGGTTAATTATAAGGTCTTCTTCTAAGACCACCTCAGTATTCTGTACCATCCATTCCCTCTGAGGCTGTCGAGGGGGTTGTGGAACACCAAAGAAATCAGTAATACGCGTCATTTGTGCTGCCAATTGTTAGTTGTTTGGGTAATATTCTGGATTTAGGGGATGAATATAACTCCCATTTGTTGGGAAGGTATCTGGACCATCTCATGATTACTTTCATCCATCTGTTGCCTTATCACTGCTGCAGAATTGTTAGTGATATTTGGCATCTGGGTAGGAAATTTTGCCTCTAAGGGTTGGCTAATTTGAACCATATTATTGACACCTGAATTAGATCCTTGCAATGGAGAAGTTACATTCACCACTGGTTCTGATTATATTGATGACGCATTATGTAAACTTGTCATCACTAATGTTGGCATGCCATAAGGTTGTTCGTGTCCTATTAGAGGCATTGGGAATCCAGACACATAAAGCCTAAATGAATTATTTCCAACTAGAGGGAGGGTCACTGGTGAACCCTATGTTCCCACATAGGATAAAATGGGACCACTATGGGCAATCGACTGCACAGGCGTCGAACTTGCCGTAGAAGGTACGACTTCAGACACTGACGCTGGAACTGTATGGCCCCCTGCCGAAGAAGAATGAGGTGGTTCTTCATTATTCTGGTTATTTTGTGGATTTGGATTCACCATTCTCTTTACGTATCTTCTCCTTGGTCTCTCTTCACTATTCATGGTTATTCTACCACTTCTAAGTCTCATGCAACGAAGTATGGAGAGATAGAAAATGAAGAACTTAAAAGTAAAACTTTTCCAGAAAAAGTAAAAAGAATACTTTCAAACACAATAACATTGTCCCACCAGGTGTGCCAATTTGTTTACCGTGAAAATTGGTAAACAACCGTTGGTCTTCCAAAATTTTGGTTTACTTGCAGGATCAACCAGTGAATCCTAAGAATAAAGCTATTACATTAATGTATTTTTGGAAAGTTGATGAACACTTCGACAATATTCATTAGTGTAAAAAGATTATTTTGATTGTTTGTTGAAAAGATTAAACTTTACAAAAGTTTATAAAGGAAATGCAGTAAAGAAAATAACTCCAAAGTAAAAGAAATGCAGTAAAGAGCAATTGATAAAAGAAAGTAAATTCTTATTGAATAAAATGAATGGTGTTTCAGACGTACATTTCTCAACAGTAACTTTTTTCTCAAGTTAACTTGGATACTTTGAGTAAATTTTGAGTATAGTACAACAATTGAACACATCGAAATCCTAATACTAAGACCCTTATTTATAACACATCGAAATAAATGTCTCCAATGAGTATTTCTCCAAAAGTTGACACGTTTCGCTCTACATGCCCTTGTTTTGTCATAGTTCTCCACATGTCTCTCTTGAGAAATGGATAACGACAAAAGACAGTTAGTTATCTATCCATATTTTGAAATTTAAACTTTTGTCGAAGGAAGGCTCCAAATCATCCCTTCGTTGAAGTGATTTTCTACACTTAGAAAATATTTCTAAGTTTCGTCCAAGCATGTCTCCTTATGAGAACCACTTTGGCAGAACTTCACATTAACTTCTGTCGAAGTCCACCAACTTTAAGAAACTTTAACTTTCACTTAGTTTCTCAAATGGGAACATGGCGTCGAAATTCCCAACTAACAGATATACATAATTTATGCATCATTAAGAGCTCGACTAAGGTAATATATGGCTCTTTCGACGCAACTATCATCCTCTTGGGCTAATAGGCTCCCTATGGTCAAGTCTGAGGTCGAAATGTACAACCTCATATATCTATTCCTAACCGAAGGCGTCAATATAGAAGGATTCTCTAAGTATGCCTTAATCTCGTCAAACACCTTCTGAAGCTCAGTTTGCCACACAAACTCTTCTTTTTTTTAGGTAGAGCAATGGTGAAAATGTTCGCACTTTGCCACTCATTTTTATATGAACCTTCTTAAAAAGTTGATCTTCCCTAAGAGAGATTGCAAGTCCTTCCTCGTCGATGGAGACTTCGTTTTTTTGATGGCTTTTGTTTTATTTTGATATATCTCGATCCTCTTTTTGTGGACCAAAAAGCCAAGAAAATCTCATGCCTGCACACAGAAAGCACATTTAATAAGGTTCATCTTCAAACCATATTTTCTCATTCTTCTGAATGAACGTCTAAGGTGATCAAGATGATTATTCCTCGACATAGGTTTAATAACTATATCATCAATGTAAATTTGCATAAAGGTTTTAATATATTCATGGTATGTAGAGTTCATCACTCTTTGATAAGTTGCTCCAACATTTTTTAAGCCAAATGGCATCACTACCCACTCGTAGGTGCCTAAAGCTCCTGGGCATCGAAATTCCGTCTTTGGTACATCCTCATCTGCAATGAAAATTTTTTCATATCCAGAATAACCATCTAACATACTAAGGTACTCAAAACCCGCCGCTAAATCGACCAATATCTCGGTGACAGGCATTGAATATTCATCCTTTGGGGTTGTAGCATTTAGATCCCTAAAATCTATGCAAACCCTTCAATGTCCCATTTTTCTTTATAACTGA
The DNA here is from genome assembly GCA_963859935.3 of Lathyrus sativus. Classification (NCBI taxonomy): domain Eukaryota; kingdom Viridiplantae; phylum Streptophyta; class Magnoliopsida; order Fabales; family Fabaceae; genus Lathyrus; species Lathyrus sativus. Next base: position 614,340,175 of record OZ012739.1, on the reverse strand, counting down.
AACGGTGTTGGCAAGCCATTCGATGTATCTTGCAGATCTTATGAACCTGCTTTGTAGGAGTCTCTCGATCTCCCCTTTTATTTTAGACATTATTTTTTGAGCAAATTGCCTTGGCGTCTACTTGATTGGCTTCTTGCCTACCTTTATTGGTAGCTTTAGCTCCACAAATTCTCTACTTAAACCTGGAATTTTGTTATAATCCCAAGAAAAACAATCTTTAAATTCTTTAAGCAATTCTATTACTTATAACCTTAGTTTCGAATCAATGTTGGGCTTATATAAGTCGTCCTTTTGATCGATCCATCATCCAGATCTATTTCCTCCAGCGGATTTTGAGGCTGCATCTTGGTAGTAGAAGCCGGTGGATCCTTCTCAAACCCTAAAGGCTCATCGTTATAGACGCAATCTATCCTCTGGTCTTTTCGAATGTCTTCTTATAAACCAATCTTATGCGGCTCTCTGACGGACTGAGGTTCAACGCTGATTCAATTACCCACATCAAACACTTCGATTTCATTAGCTTCAATAGCCATGTGTGGTACTCTGGCTTCCAAATCCATTTGGAGTCTGTTATCGGCCACGTAGGTCGTGATTTGATCTAATGGATCAAACTCAGTCATTATCACTGAATTCGTCTCTCTAGCCTGTTGGCCCGATTGCATATACGTCATAAACTTCTCCCCCATGACTTCTCGCCTCCAGGTAAACCCGTGGATTGGATGAAGGTTCAGAGAGAAAAATGGCTTTTCTATAAGCACGTATCCAGTTTCTTCTGGTATACATGACGCCATGTTCACCAAGTTTTTATCGAGTTTTCTCTTGTCCACATGGCTAACTTTAGCCATGCGGTAGCATTGTTCTGCTTCGATGTTTTTAACTATTCCATATTTGCGCCATATTGTTATTCTTTGGTGTAGGGACGAAGGAACTGCCCCTATTCCATGTATCTGCTCTCTTCCTAGCAAAAAGTTGTAACTAACTCTTACAACTATCACCATGAAAACTGTAGATTGAGTGATGAATCCTAATGTTACTTCGACCTGAATAAACCTAATTGTTTGGCTAGTCTTTCCTTCATAATTAGAAAGGATCATATTATGAGGCTTGAGGTCAGTATCATACTTCCATATCTTAGCTAGTAAGAAATAAGGCATTAAGTTTACTGCTGCCCCACCATCCACTAATATTTTATTCACGGTGGTACCTTCAACCTTAGCCCTTATAAAAAAGGGCTTTAGGTGATTTTTCATCCCTCTATGGAGTCTCTCAAATAATGTGTTATACTCTTCGATAAACCCATTATTTGATTACAAAATAACAAACTGGCTTGTGCTTGACCAACTCTTCTTCCTCATAGTCTTCCTCCTCAGCAACTTCCATCACACGATTGTACTCATAAGGGAGTATGGAAACCATGTTGCAGAATACGTCGAAGTCACCTTCCGACCCAAAGTCAAAGATATCTATTAGTAACTCATCCTCTTTAGCCTACTCATACTTTTCAACATTTTCATAAATAAAATACTATCAACAAAATTAATAATTAAATTTACTGAATCAAAAGTTTCAAAAGTTTTAATTTATGAGTCGGTTGACCGATCAAATTTAGAGGGAGACAGTACAAAAAAGGGTCATAAATGGATAGTTATACTAGTATTTAGTAGACTTCACAACCATGTATTAGTAACTGATATTACTCATCACATTGGTGTGGATATGTTGCCCAACGTGCTATTTGGAGTATATTTTTAACATTATTGATTACCCAATGAATGCTATGTATCCATTACATGGAAGAACAATAAGAGGTGTGATTGAAATATTATCTACACATTTAAATTGTTAGAAGCAGCTACACCAACAAAGACAGTGACCTAACAAGTCCAGATAATCCTGAGATTGTGCCCAAATGACATGAGCAGGTGTGAATGCATTTAGGTTCTTCCAATAAGTGAAATGAAACAAAACATATGTTTAGCAATTCACATATTAATTCTAGACAAGAATCCGTTAGTATTGCTAGGAGGGGGTATATAAAAGATTTTTATTGAGAGTAATAATAGAATATGGTCCAAAAAAGAGGGCCCAACCCAATAAGAAAAGTTAAAAATAGAAGATGAGAAATTTGAGTGAATAGGAAAAAGACAATAAGAAAGAAAAGAAATGTGTGTTATTGAAAATTCAGCAAGTTGGTCACCGCTGACTTTTGATGTTTCTCGGTAAGAACCATTAAAATAAAAATAAAAAATCTCCTCTCCATCCTAAAATTAACAACTAATTAATTATTATAATCATTTCCTCCTAAAATAAATTTATGGAGATCTATCAGAGCCACCAGAGAAGAAACCTATTTTCCTTTTTTTCCTTTCTTCTAGTAAGCAACCGCCCCCTATGGATTTTATTTTTCTAAATACTTAGATTTCTTTTTAATTTTTTAAAATGAATAGTAGTTAATTAATAATAAGTTTGAATTACTATTTTCATAATAAAAAACATGTTTTAAATTTTTTGTAGAGGTAAGGTTCAGTTAGTAAGAAGTCGGTGCACTCACTTTGTTAATGACATGATGATCTTTTTGATAAATGATTTGTAAATATTTTAATAAACACTCACTAAACCTTAAAACCTAACTCTGATTCTAATAAGTTTTCGAAGCCCAATTCACCTTATCTAAGATTTTCTAATAAAAACTTTTTATGTTAAAAGCATAAAATTAAAAGAGGGTCTCTTAATGCACCCTTAATGTTTCGTAGCCACCGTGCAAAATTATTTAAATGTCTTTAGTTTTCGGAGATGCATCTCCGGACGCAGCAAATTCTTAATAAACGTTGGAATATTCTAAAGATGCATCTCCGTAACAATTTAAAACATTCAATACATGTCACTCAGAAGTTATTATACATTTGAATTGGACCGAAGATGCATATCCGTGAATATTCTGGAGATACATCTCTGTAATGCATCAGAACTTGGTCTTTCATGTTATATTTTGTTTATCTATGTTCACACGAAAATTTAAACTATACCATAAAATAAAAAAAATAAAAGATCTACGTAAATAATTCTAGATGGTCCAAAAATATCGTACATAAATAAAATACCAATAAACGTAGAAAATGGCATACAATCTAGATCAATACAGTAGCAAGACCGTCAAAATAAAATACAGACTATAATATTACTACTATATACTAAGACACTAATGTGTGTGTCTCACTACCTCTCTTCTACCTCCTCTGCCTCGTTTACCTCCTCGACCATCAATCTCCACTGTCATCTGGCGATGTCTCTGGTACAATAATGCCCCTCGTGCCTCCATCATGATGGCATCTAGGATCTGCCTCACATATATCTATTAGGGAAGATACCTGTCAATGTCTACCTACACAATCTCCACTATGCAACGACACATAGGAAGACATCCTCAACATGATCTAACTGTACATGCTCCTCCTATATTATCTCTTGATGAGCTGGTATTGGTGGATCTCCTAGATCAACATGTACCATGTACAGATGTGAGGCCTTGAAAAACCATCTAATGTACCCTTCGGTGTAGCTCCAATCACTCTCAACTATGGTAGCTTGTGTCTCATCCAGTATTAGATGACTCTCATAATTATCAGACATGTAATCTATATGTCTATGTGTCAAGGCATAAGGAGTAGAGACAACATGATGTCTGAGAATAGTCTGAGTGTAGCCGAACTACAACATGACGCACTCGGGAAGATAAAAGCAGTGAGACACGATCCGTAAGCCAACCATCCAAAGTATAACAATATCTCGTCAAATGATCGCGTCTCATGGTAATTAACATAGTTGTTGAAATGCATGTCTTCAACAACCAAACATTCAAGATAGACTATGTAAAGCTCGACCGCCTGGTTCCCTCTGAGTGGGATAAAAGTAGTAGCATGTGATATATCTTCAGTGTAAGTTAGTACACTTGCCCATCCGAAGTGCCAACCACAAAAATCGCAGTGCCAACCAAATAAAGCAGGTATGCTCTCAATGCATGCGGTCTGTGGAGCGCCACCTGCTAATCATCATCAGCCTGTTGTGCACTCAGGAACTCAGCCTCATATATATTCTCCAGGTATTCAAATCTAGGATAAACACCCTTGATCTTATCCAACTCCTCCATCGCCTACCTTGGATCAACCCTTAGATACTCTTCAATCATCTCGACTGCCTCGTTTTTTTGTCATCCTCCTATGATCTAGGAATCTCCCCCTGATCGGAAGATGTATTAAACACGAGATATTGTCGAGTGTAATAAACATCCCACCATGCGGGAGTTGAAACGATGACATCTCTGAGTGTCATGCACAAGTCCTTCAGGTTAGATAAGGACAAAATTGACTGAAACCAATCCTCATTTGGTTGAGGCAAGACAATAATCTTTCTCTTGTGGTTAAGAAACTTATGTGGATCACGCTCCTGAAAAAATCAATGTCAGAAAATTGTCAATTAAAATTAAAGTAAAAAATAATGAATTCAACTAATGCTACCTCTCCACCCTAGATATGTCTAACAGTATGGTCGGGATACAGAGGCAATAATGACAAGCAACACACAAGCAAGAAAATAAAAAAATACTATAGAAAATTTCGAAGATGCATCTCTGGAATCTGAAAAACTAAAACGTTAAAAAATTTCGGAGATACAGCCAATGGTGTTAATGTACCCCATGCAATCTCAAAAAAACTTGTTTTGATCATCATTTTCAGTCAACAAACATCTAATACAATATGTCTAAACTATCTTAAATGTTATTTCTACTCATTTTAATTTTAATAATTGATTTATACTAATTGTAAGTGCTCTTGATTGGCTGCATTTTGTGGCAAAATATAAGTACATATATGAATGTCATGGTTGATGTTATTACATTCATAATATGGACTGTGCAGGGTAAGTTAACTAAGATAACTATAAGTTAAGCTGGATGTCATACTCAATGTTATGACATAGGTCGTATGACATCAAGCGGAAGTTTGTTTTTCTGGTAGCTATAACTCAGGAAACAACTCAGAAGCTCATGTTGGAATGTAGGAGACATTTTAGACGCCCTAGGGGAACTAACATGTACCTGATTAAAGAGGCAAACATGCAGAATACATAAGTGAGGTTTTATGATGGATAAAACCTAATGTATACGCCCAGGCCCAAGAACTGATCTGCTTCTACAAATACCAGGAGAGGCAATCCTAGAAGGCAGATGTTTAAGATAGAGAAGCAGAGAAATCACCATAATGGTTTAGAAGTGAAGAGGTTGTTCTTCACGTTTGTGTCTTAGGAATACGTGTAACCCAAGCAACTGTTGAGTGCATTGGTTAGGTAGTTTCTAGACTGTGTTACACTCGAAGTTGTTAAGCAAGAGTGTGTGTTCCTTGATCAAAGCTTTGAAGCAAAGATCAAGGTGTGTGTGTAGGTGAAGTGTCTCTTCAATATACTATTTAAATTATAACTATTTGTTATCACTGGTAAGTGATTGTAGGGAGTGAGTGGGTATACTCAGGTCTAGAGTGTCTCTAAGTTAAATTGTCATTGGGTAGTGATTAAGTGAGGAGTGTAAACTGGAGGTTTGGCTCTGAATTGATACTGCTGATAGTGAAATTTCTCCCTGGCTTGGTAGCCCCCAAATGTAAGTGTGTTGCACTGAACTGGGTCAATAACTAACTGTGTTATTTACTGCTTTGTTATTACTGCATTCTAGTAGATCTGTAGTGAATGTCACAGTGGATGTTATAACCTCTGTTAGAACATCCATCGTGGGCTGGCCAGAATTTTCAATTGGCATCAGAGCAGGCACCCTACCTGTTTATTACTGGGTGAGATCTAGGGAAACAAAATTCTGGTACTATGGATAAAGATATTGAATTCACCAATAGACCTCCAATTCTGGATGGTTCAAATTATGACTATTGGAAGCCTAAGATGATTGCCTTCCTAAGGTCCTTAGACAACAAGGCTTGGAGAGATGCAAACTCTGGCTGGGAACATCCTGTGAAGACTGACAAGGATGGAGTGTCTGTGCAAATTCCTGAAGAGGAATGGACCAAAGAGCAAGAGGCATTGGCTCTTGGAAACTCTAAAGCATTGAATGCACTCTTCAATGGTATAGACAAAAACATCTTCAGACTGGTCCACCACTGTGAACTAGCAAAGGATGTTTGGGACACTCTCAGAACTACTCATGAAGGAACTTCCAAGGTTAAAATGTCAAGACTTCAAATGCTGACCACAAAATTTGAAAGTCTAAGAATGAAGGAAGATGAGACCATTCATGACTTCTACATGAATGTTCTTGAACTAGCCAACACCTCAAGAGCTTTGGGAGAAAAAATGGCTGAAGAAAAGCTTGTAAGGAAGATACTAAGGTCACTACCTAAAATATTTGCAATGAAGGTAACAACCATTGAAGAAGCTCAAGACATATGCCTAATGAAAGTGGATGAACTCATTGGATCTCTTCAAACTTTTGAGATGGGGATGTGTGATCAGGTTGTGGAGAAAAAGAGCAAGAGTATAACTCTTGTCTCAAACACTGCTGAGACTTCAGAGCATGAAAGGGAGGAAGATCTATCAGAGGCAATAGCCATGCTTAGAAAACAGTTCAACAAACTGGCCAAAAGGATAGATACTAAGTCTAAGCCCTATTTCAAAATGATGTCTGCTGACAAAGAAAAAACTGAAGATAAAGCCAACCAAAGTAGAGGAGTACAGTGCCATGAGTGTGAGGGATATGGACATGTTAGGAAGGAATGTCGCACATACCTCAAAAAGAAGGGAAAAGGTCTAACAGTCACTTGGTCTGATGAAGATTCTGACAGTGGATCAGAAGGGGAATCATCCAAACATGTAACTGTTCTCAACAGTGTGTGTGTGTGTCTGATGGAGACTCAAGTGAAGAGGAGCTAACTTATGATGAACTAGCTGAATCATATAAGAAGTTATCCATCCAAAGCACAAAACTGTACCAGCAAGGAGAGCATCTGAAAAAGCTCATCAAAGAGCTAGAAGCTGAAAAGAGAGAGCATCTAGATACTATAAACTCACTCCAAGGAGAGGTAAAGGAGTTGAAAGGAGAAAAGGAGCAAATGACAAAATCCATAAGGATGCTCAACTCTGGATCTGACATGCTAGAGGAGATTCTTCAGAGTGGTCAAGCTGCAGGAAATAGGTCTGGTCTAGGATTTGTTGAAAAACAAAATCCTGTCTTGAAACTCAAGAGGTTGCAGCCTGACATCCAAAAGTTACAAAGGATGTCACAGCCAAAGTTACAACATCCTCCTCACAGAAATTGGAATCAAGTCAAGAGACAATTCCAAAGGCATAGATGCTACCACTGTGGAAAGGTTGGACACATTCGTGCTGTGTGCTTTTGGTTGCATGGATTTCCAAGGCAAAGAAGTGATAATCAGGGTAAGCAGGGAAAAAGACAGCATCATGGACAAAGGTATCATCATGCCCACCAGAGCTGGAGACAACATCAAGCAAAATCCAGAAAGAAGGAAGTGCCTAAGATGCAAGAACAATGGGTTGTCAAGACTGTAGCTCTAACAGCCAACATTTCCCTAAGAATGCCAACCAATGAGGATTGGTATTTTAACGGTGGCTGCTCCAGGCATATGACTGGAGTTGAGGATCTGTTGATCAAACTCAAGCCTCATTCATCCAGTCATGTAACCTTTGGGGATGGAGCTAGAGGAGAAATCACAGGTGCTGGACAACTTGACAGTCCTAAAGCTCCAGAACTGAGAGATGTCTTGTTAGTTAAAGGACTAACTGTCAATCTAATAAGCATAAGTCAACTATGTGATCAAGGTTTAAAAGTACACTTCTCCAAAGAGAAGTGTATGGTGACCAATGAAGAGGGTAAGGAAGAAATGAGGGGATCTAGATCCAAAAACAACTGTTACATATGGGAGCCCAGAAGTAACATAAATGGACTGGTAAATGAAGAAAAGGATCACTTCAGCCAAAAGAAAAGAACCAGGTCCAAATCATCAACAAAAGGAGTCTCAAAATATGCTTCAGAAAGAAGGGCTGGGTGTAAGAAAAGTCAGGTAGGAAGGCTAGACAAGAAGGGATACCCTAAGATTAGCCTTCAGGTAAAGCTAGACATGTTGTATTGAAACCTAATGGAGTCCATGGAGGATAATCTCCAAAAGAGAAGCAATGTCACTCCTGATGTTATGACCCTGTTCTGTAACATCAAAGGATTCATCCAAGAGAGGTCTGCTGATCTCAAGAGGGGAATGCTCAGTGGTAGAGGGTGTAGATGGACAATGACGTGTGGAAACTACGGGGAGTATGCACTGAATAATGTTGACAGGGGTTCAAAAAGTATAAAGGAAGTTCAAGGCAAGATTGAGCAATGGAGATTGAGTTCCTATAATAAAGAGTTATAGAAATTAAGGGAAATGGGGAATTACATTTTGATACTAAGTCATTTAATGATAAGTCAAAACGGTACGTTCCTTCCTAGTGGGCAATCTTACCTAACTATCACGTACATAACACACTCTCTTTATTCTTGGTGCCTTCACAAACGCTCCAACTTCCATACCATCTCAAACAAGAAAAAAAGGGTTCCCTCATCATCTTCAACGACAACGACTATGGCACAACCAACCTCCAGAATGAACATCAGTCCAGATAAAGCAAACCCTAATGAGGCTCTAGAGATTGCTCCACTACGGATGATGACTCCTGAAGGAGTGATGGTAAAGAAACCTAACAGGAAGCATGCAAAACAAGCAAAAACCCTTGGCTCAAGGCAAGATACTCCCACGACTACTTCTGGTGACCTAAATACTGAAGAAGCAAGACGAACGCACCTTGAAATTGCTGCAATGGTTGCCAGTACCCTCAACATTCCCATTAAGGGGACTGAACCTAAGCAAGGTGATCAAAGTAATGTCCCACACAATGTCAAAGCATTGGAAAACAATCCCCCAGAAGAGAAGAATAAGGATGAAGGGTCTGATAAAAGGGATGATGATTTGCATGAAGCCAAAGATGCGGAGGTAGGCAACTTAGACGAGTACTCAGATAATGAACTTATAGCAATGATCAATCCAAACATTGCCAAAAGATTGATGAAGAGGAAAGGGAAAAAGATAGTTAACCAAAGCTCACCTAAGAACAGGGATGCTGAAAAGACTACTGAGCAAGGAGATACCACCAAGAAGATTGGAACAAAAAGCACTCAGGTTGGACCCTCCAAAGGGTGGAGCAAGGTGACCATCAAGAAGAGAAAGATTGAATCGAGACCAGAACAAGAAACAAATTCAGATGTTGAGATGGATGTCACAGACCTCCCAGCAAAGAGGAAACCTGCTTCAAGCAAGCTGGCTGAAAGTGTCCCTGAAGTACCCCTCGACAACATCTCCTTCCACTATCCCTCTGGTGTCATCAGGTGGAAGTATGTATACCAAAAGAGGCTGGCCCTAGAGAGAGAGCTTGCTCAAAATGCTCTGGATAACCAGGAGATTGTGAACCTTATATGTGAAGCTGGCTTGATGGAAACTGTTACTCAGTTCTCCCAATGCTATGAAATTATGGTCAAAGAATTCATAGTTAACTTATCTGATAAATGTGCTGATAGAAAATCGTCTGAGTTTGGGAAACTTTTTGTTAGGGGAAATGGTGTTGTCTTCACTCCCACCATCATCAACAAATTCCTTGAGAGAACAAATGAGGTTGTGCCTGAGTTAACCATCTCTGACAACAGAATATGTCAAGTGATAACTGGAAATCAAGTCAGGAAATGACCATCAAAAGGGAAGCTTGCTGCCAGTAAGCTGAGCATGGAATATGCCTTGCTTCACAAGATTAGTGCTGCAAATTGGGTGCCAACCAATCATAAATCATCAGTAGCCACCATCCCGAGGAGGGTCATCTATGCTGTGGGAACTAGGACCAAAATGGATTATGGCACATACATCTTTGACCAAACAATGAAACATGCTAGCAGTTATAGCATCAAAGGGCCTATAGCATTCCCTTCCGTCATCTGTGGAATAATGTTAGCACAGTTTCCAAACATCCTCAAGACTAGTGATGTAGCAAGCAAAAGAGAAACTCCCTTAGCCTTTCATCACAAACTGTTTCAAGGAACCCATGTTTCAGACATTGCCATGACATCCACTGAGACATCAAAAAGGGGTTCCAAAGCCAAAAAGGCTGAAGTGATAACCATCATTAAAGAAACATGCAAGGAACTAGATGCAAGAAAGCAAACACTTGAAAAACTGCTGCAATCCCTTGAGCTAGATGAGGATACTGACAGCTCAGAGGATGCAACAAGGGAAGAAGGTGCCACAAAGGACGACGATGGTACTAGGGAAGTGGAAAGTCAGGAAGTAGACTCGGAAAATGCTGCTGAGGAAGACACTGATGCTGGGGAAGAAGGCTCTGGAGAGACTGAGGAAGACAAGTCCATCTCAGTTGCAGAAGAAGATTAATGCCTTATCGCTCAAGCCACTGCTGGCTGAGGTGATGCAGGAAGCTGGATTGCTGATGTGTTGGTGTGATTTGTTTTGTTAGTTTGGTGTGAGAACTGTTAAGACAATTTGTTTTGTTATGCTCTATCTGAGCAGTTTTTTTTGTACCCCCAAACACATGTATTGGAACAATTTATGATCTATGCTAGATGTTAGTTGGATCTAAATTTGTGGCTAAATAGGGGGAGAGAGTGTTAGATAAATAACAGCAGGTACAACAAATATAGATGGAAAAATTGGTGGATAACCAATATGAGTACCACAGGTTATATGGTAGTATATGAGTACCACAGGTTATGTGGTAGTAATAAATGCAGGTGGAAGAACAAGAGAGTGCTTATGCACATAATGATTGTGTTGTGATTGAGCATATGCAGTGCTTGTGAGATTAGTGTGCATGTGATGAGATTTGTGTGTGATAACTGCTGTTTGGGCTGTTATAGATATGATATGTATGTCGTGTATGTTAGAACTAGGACTGACATGCTGTAGGTACTAACATGGGTGATCCTAACAAGATGCTTAGGAATTCTGTGCAAAGAACAAAATGCATCCTTGCAGGGGGAATAGCACAAATGTGTGTCATCAGAAGGTCATGCTGAATGTTATAACATCCAGTTTAGACTGGATATTGCCCAGCTGTTAAGTGCATCAGTTGAGGGGGAGTAACTCTGTTACTCAAACAAGCCAAGAGTGGCATTTGTAGTAGAAGTCTACAGAGTGTTAACAAAGTGAGTGCTAACAGGGCTGAAAGCCAACTGTGAGGATTCTGAAGCAAGTGACTTACCTGCATGACAGGACCATTGTTAAGTCTTCTGCTGTGTAGGAAATCTCTGATGTAAGTACAGAGTGTTTTAGCCAAAAATTTGCCAAAGGGGGAGTTTGTAAATGCTCTTGATTGGCTGCATTTTGTGGCAAAATATAAGTACATATATGAATGCCATGGTTGATGTTATTACATTCATAATATGGACTGTGTAGGGTAAGTTAACTAAGCTAACTATAAGTTAAGCTGAATGTCATACTCAATGTTATGATATAGGTCGTATGACATCAAGCGGAAGTTTGTTTTTCTGGTAGCTATAACTCAGGAAACAACTCAGAAGCTCATGTTGGAATGCAGGAGACATTTTAGACGCTCTAGGGGAACTAACATGTACCTGATTAAAGAGGCAAACGTGTAGAATACATAAGTGAGGTTTTATGATGGATAAAACCTAATGTATGCGCCCAGGCCCAAGAACTGATCTGCTGCTACAAATACCAGGAAAGGCAATCCTAGAAGGCAGCTGTTTAAGATAGAGAAGCAGAGAAATCACCATAGTGGTTTAGAAGTGAAGATGTTGTTCTTCACGTTTGTGTCTTAAGAATACGTGTAACCCAAGCAATTGTTGAGTGCATTGGTTAGGTAGTTTCTAGACTGTGTTACACTCGAAGCTGTTAAGTAAGAGTGTGTGTTCCTTGATCAAAGCTTTGGAGCAAAGATCAAGGTGTGTGTGTGTAGGTGAAGTGTCTCTTCAATCTAATGTTTAAATTGTAACTGTTTGTTATCACTGGTATGTGATTGTAGGGAGTGAGTTGGTATACTCAGGTCTAGAGTGTCTCTAGGTTAAATTGTCATTGGATAGTGATTAAGTGAGGAGTGCAAACTGGAGGTTTGACTCTAAATTGATACTGCTGATAGTGAAATTTCTCCCTGCCTTGATAGCCCCCAGATGTAAGTGTGTTGCACTGAACTGGGTCAACAACTAACTGTGTTATTTACTGCTTTGTTATTACTGCATTCTAGTAGATTTGTAGTGAATGTCACAGTGGATGTTATAACCTCTGTTAGAACATCCATCGTGGGCTGGCCAGAATTTTCACTAATTTACACGAAAACTCAAAATTTTATCGAAAATTTAAAAAAACTTACAAGAAATTGATGTTTCAGTTGTTGTTTTCGATATTAGAGATGTGATTGAAGTTCAATTAAACCTTGATGATTGAGTTTTGAGTTGGTGCAGAGAAAAATTGAGAGAATTTGAATAATAATTTTGAGAAAAATGAAAAATAAAAAAGAAGAAGGATATAACACAATTTAATCTCTAAAATATTTCAAAAATATATCTTTGATAAATATCTTAACTTTAACCAACATTTTGATGCGTTAAAAAATATATTTTTAAAAATCTAATATATTTTTGTGTAATACATTTAGAAATTAAAGTAGCATTAGAGATGCATTTAGAAATTAATTTGTGTTTATAGCAAAGGACCGGTTATAATGATAACAAAAAAATCGCGAGACACCCATGCCTTTGTTTACTAGTTTAATCTATAACTATATATAAAGGGGATATAACTTTTTGGTGTGACCTATTTTTGTTCCACAATTACCCTTCATTAATGCTTAACTTCATATTTTTATTCCATATTTATCCTTTATCTTAATGCTTAATTTCTCACATGATTTATTTAATAATAATACTAAATAATAACTGTAAAAAATAACTTCCCACTGTTTCCAATAGTCCTTCCTATTATTAAGGTTCATACTAACTCCTCTATGCAAAGTGAGTCTCTCTCCAAGCCATTTACAAACTATTTCTCTCAATTTGTCAAACTATTTGCAAATTAATTGTATCCCTCTCTCTCTTTCTTTGTCAAACCATGCATACCTCCATTATTGGAGCGTAAAGAATTCAATCTTCACTAGTACCTTTGTTTGAAATACAATGGAATGAATGTATAAAGTAGTGTAAATCAAGACTCTCAACAAACTCATTCTGATATTATTTTTGTCAGGTATTTTTTTAAATATAATTGAATGAATTTATTAAAAATTGATCACATCTTCTCCTATTTACATTTCTATTGGTTTACATTCTTTTATGGACATCGTTTCTGGGTATTAATGGAAACTAACAGTTACACTTGCGTGCATTTTTTGTTTTGTTTTTAATTGATACATGGAAGTTTTTTTTATACTTGATAATTACTGTAACTATGAAATAGTTGCTAAGAAATTGTCGTAACAATTGGAATATTGCATAACTTTTGACGTGCACTTCCAGTATAAATTGAAAATTATATGATACAGGGATGTTTTGTAGATTATACTAAGAAATTGTTTGGAAGTTTTCAATGGGTATTTGATATATTTGGTGATATATTTGGTGTAGTTATTGACGAAATATGACACTACACGTAATTATTACTCCATTACATTGGAAGTCTCTATTAAAATATAAAATTCATAAACTGCCATAAAATGTTTCCGACACAATATTCATAACCACATGTATTATTCATTGTAGTATCAGACTCTCATCATCATACCCATAAAAGTTTGAAGTAGTATTATATGCTTTGTGGTTTGTGTCAATTATCATGATTTTAGGTATACCTATATATCAGGACTACCGTAATAGAAAGCAGATGGAAGTACTTGGGTATACTAAATTAGGTAATTTATAAAATATACTAATATTTAAACTTGAAGTATATAGTTCACTATATTTGCTCTTGGAAAAATATTCCCTAATTATTTATAAATAAATAGCCTTAATTATATATCTCAGAAATTATATATCATATGCTTTGTGATTTAACCTTAAGTATAATTCTCATTTAGCCTTAATTTGGTATTAGTATAATTTTTATAAGTTTAGTGTAATTGGTTATTACTGTTTTTCAACCTCATTAGTCTAATAATTTTAATTTTAAATAAATTACATGCGATTTTTTTCCGGATATACATGAGGCAAAAGAGTAGAACGTCACAACGCCCATAACTGTTAGGCATAGCATCCCAATTCCCCATCCTAATCCTCTGAACGCGTATGGAAGACAGAAGATAAAAAAATATCAGTTGTATCATATATAAAATTCAATAACATGGCTTTTGTTTAAGACATGCATGGAAGTTGTTAGGAATGGAAGCTATAATAAAATTATAAATTTTATTATGCATGTTTATCAAAAGAATCATTTATGAATTTTTTGTCGAATTCTGTAACACTATCTCTCTTATGTCCTATTTTTTATAAGTCTTCTTAACTTCTAGACCTTATTCACTTCTTTTATTCAAAAGTTAAAATCAAGGCATACAATTAAACAATTTGTCACTCACATGTTATTTCCTATTTTACATATTTGAAAGGACTCTAGGTAAGGAAACATAAACCACAAATCAAGACATGGTAATCGAATTTAAAAATACAATTGCAATTATGAAAGAAAGTATAAAGTTACAATAACATATAAAGAGAGAGGGAGAAGAATCAAAGATGCGTTAAAAATAAGAGAGGAGTAATTTTGCAAAAAGGATAGAGATGTTATTGGGACACATGCAAATGTAGATTTACAAAAAAAAAATATTTTTGTAAAATGGAGAAGAGAGGTTATAGATATCAATTCAAATATGATTATAGAATTAAAAATTATAAATCAATTATTTATAAATGAAAGTTAAAAGCAATAAATGAATGAAAATAATACATTTCAAAATTTATATCTCCTATATATATATATATATATATATATATATATATATATATATATATATATATATATATATATATATATATATATATATATATATATATATATATATATATATATATATATATATATATATATATATATATATATATATATATATATATATATATATATATATATATATATATATATATATATATATATATATATATATATATATATATATATATATATATATATATATATATATATTTTTTTTTTTTGTTGCAAAAATCATACAAAAATATGTTAGTAAATTGGTTCCCTATGTGTGATAACTGATCTTGATATTTTTCTAGAAAATTAAGTCTTTCCTAGAATATGGAATGATATCTTTATAGAAGTCTATATATACACACTAAAAAAATTGTTTAATTAAATAAGTAATATTATTATTTTGTCATCTCCAAAGGATAATGTTTATGTGTATATTAACTTATATGATATACTGATGTGTTTGAATACATTGAACAAAATTTTATATGAATGTTTTAATTCATCTTTGAAATTGTTACAATCAACTTCATTTTTTTGGATAACTTCATTCTTGCTAGCTCTTTGAACATAATAAAGATAGGAGTATAAAAAAAAGTAAGATAGATAATACAAACTAATTTTGATGGTGAGTATAATAGAATATTGATGGTGATACACAACTCCTATTAGCGATGGTTGGTAATTGTCATCTAGTGGAATACAGGCTATCGTAAACTCATTTACACTGCTCAAGAATATATTTTAAACTCCCGTATAGATAATATCCTTTTAGAAATATTTAATATAGATGCACTAACATTATTAGTTAACTAAAATACAAAATAATTTGGAGTAACATAGAAATATTACTATGAACCTACAAGGAGCAATTGGAACACAGTGAAATCTATTAAACTCCCTTTACTATAACACTATTTTTTCTCATTGTTTTTTTAATTAATACTAGCGTTCAGACGGGCACGGAGTGCCCGTCTGTCCGCTTTTTTTAATGCGCACAGCATAGAAAAATAAACGTGTATATATTTTGTATGAAGTATTTATCATACTCATGATTAATTAAAAATAATATTTTTAAATACCCTCAAGCAGTCTTAAAATCAGGATGATAAATGTATATATACTAAAAATACTTTAGTGAATTAAGTATATATTAATGTTACTATTATTTTAAACATACCGAATTAAACTCTCTTTACTATAACACTATTTTTTCTCATTATTTTTTTAATTAATATATCTTTTATCTATAACTTAAATTAACTCAGTTTTTCATATAACTTTTTTTTGTAGTAGCAGTTTTTCATATAATTAAGTTACACTAATTTTATTTCTTACCCCATTTTATATTTTAATGTTTAGTTAATATGCAATCTTTTCATCTATTTGTCCAACATAATTTATGTTTCTTTTTATTAATTGCCTATTTTTTCTTCGTCTTTTTTATATTTTAGTTTTGATTTATATTTTTAACATATGTTTTACAAATAATACTTTTTGGTGTAAACTTCTTTTTTACAAAAACAAATATATTTATTTTAAATCCCGTCCATATTTACCAATATTTTTCAACATAATTAGTGAAATTATGTTGTTTATAAATTGCATATGTGTTTGGCAGTTACATTAAGAAAATGGAAAATAATACCCGTCAGATATCAAGTCAACAACAAATGGCAAGAAGGGCCGAAAATGAAAGGAAGATGAGACAAAATATGAACCTCGAACAAAGAGAAAATTATTTATCGATACGACGTGACAATTATAGGCGGCGAAAAGAGTAAGATAAACAAGCTCAAACATCTTGCACTATGAACAGTCGGAGGAGAGTTCTATTTCAAAATTTTACAAATATGAGATCTCCAATATCACACTTTCAAGGAACTCATGACAATGAAGTCGACCCAAGTAGAATTACACATGATGTTGCACTTGGTTGGTGATGATCAATATAAACATTATAATCGTACTTTGTATAATATTATTTATTTGTCATCCCTCATTTTATGTATTTAAACCCGCAGATCATAATTTCACATCACCTAACCAACGTATCAACAATAGTCACTCTGCTAAGATATTGTTTTACATATGCGAGCAGTAATTTCAACATATATATATATATATATATATATATATATATATATATATATATATATATATATATATATATATATATATATATATATATATATATATATATATATATATATATATATATATATATATATATATATATATATATATATATATATATATATATATATATATATATATATATATATATATATATATTAATTATTATTTTTGTATTAGGCGATATGAATATTGATGAAGCTTTGGAGGATGCAGTAATATGAGATGTTAACATGGAAGTCATAAATGATGGTGCATCATGTCGTCCTCAAGGTATGTTCATAAAAAATTTTGTGCCAAATAATGTAGCTTATACTCTTTCTTATTGAATTTCATAGTTATGGTGGTCTTGGGTTGGTGCTACAAGATGTTGTGGAGGCTTAATTTGGTATGTTTAAAATAATAGTAGCATTAATATATAGTTAATTCACTAAAGTATTTTTAGTATATATACATTTATCATCCTAATTTTAAGACTGTTCGATAATATCTAAAAACAAATGTATTAATTAATCTTAAGTATGATAAAAACTTCATACAAAATATACACGCGTTTATTTTTGTATATTGTGCGCATTAAAAAATTTGGACAGACGGCCACGGAATCTAGTCAATTAATAAATTCAATCTATATACTCTGGGCGTTTTCCAAACAAAATTGACGTCAACTGCCAAGTGGCTTCACATTACACTACCAGACGTGGCAGTTTCCTCTGCTTTTAGCTTCTTACACTACCCACCGCTATACAATCGAATCCAAACAATGGCTTCTCTGTTGCGGCTAAGCATTTTTTCAAACATTTGGTGTACATCGTTTTCTCATGTTTCCCCTTCCTTCACTATACTTCACTGAACTCCTTCGCTCCCCACTTCAATGAGGAGGAATGCCTTCGCCGCTCTCTACCGTCACACCGGCTCCATCTCTATCTCCGCAAGTAATCTTTCACCTAACTTTTTCAGCGATCTCATCGCTTTCAAATACTTTGCTTATTTCATTTGATCATTGCACCCTAGAAAGTTTCTACCGTTTCAAACGCAATTACGCAACTTCCTTTGGATGTTTACAATTTGAATTTACTTGTTGAAATGATAGGATTGAATGTTTATTAGGTCAATAGTGATTTATCGTAGTTCGTGCCATATAGCATTGGTTATATTCAAAATTGAGTTTTCTATTTTGGTTATAGCTTGTTGCTGATGTTGTTGTGGTCTCATTTTGAGAGTGTGAATGGTTTTTGGTTCTAGAATTACGACATGAGAGTGTAGCTGAGATTATATTAGGTAAAAGCGTGCCGCTTGAATATCTGAGAAGATTGGGTTCCTGTTCCCCTTCTTGGCTGTTGCATCAAAATTCGTGAGTGAATTTACTTCCATATACACTTGATTTGATTAATATAAACTAATTTTGTTCAGGTTATGTTTTGTGATCTTCAATTTTATGTTTCTGGTGGATTATGGCACAGATATTCTACTGGTTTCACCAGCGTTCACGGTGAAACACCATCTCCTGATTATGCAAGGAGGAGGAGGGAGTCACTGGAAGATAAATTTGGGCTTGCTCTTGGAACTTACAGCTCTAAAAGTTTCAATGCTATATACCGGTTTGGTCCTTTTTTGGCTTTGTACAGGGCTGCAATTATTTCATTTCATGTGTTCAGGCTTACTATGTGGCAGTTGTTCCTTCAAGACATACAAAAACGAGCAGTTAAGGTAATTGATTATCTGATGCCAATGCTTTCCATAAGCCTATGCACATGCAATTAGCAAGCAAACACACATTGTTATGCATTTGATCGAGAAATAGGCATGAGTAAAAAAAGGCAGCGTAGCTTCTGACTCGGTACTATGGTAGGGTCTAGGAAAGAGTTTGATCCATCCAAGGTATATTATTGATAGCCTTATTTCGTACACTATTTACTAGAGGCTGACTCCACAGCTCCATATTTGCAGTAACTAAATAATTGAAAACCTTAATGTAAATGAAAAAATAATCAGTAAATTGCCTTGATTAAAGAACTTAAACCGGTTACGCTACCTAAAGAAACCTATCAAAGCAACCTCTTTTATTGGAGATGGAAACTGTTAGGGGGGGAAAGGGGAAACAAACTAAACGGAAATGGAATTGTTAATAGCAAATTGAGTGTGTGAATCAACTCAACCTATTATGCAAATTTTATTCGTGCTTATGAATTAATGAATTGATAATGGTGTCTATCATGGACACTAATTTGTCTTCTGTTTCAGTACATAGATGTGATAATGTTATTTTTAGCTCACTGTCTGAAAGCAACATGTATCGCTTAAGTAAAATTTCATGCAAGCAAAGTTCATGATATCGGCATTATAGAATCAAATCATAAATCCATACTTACCAATTATGCTTTGTTGGAAGCGGCTTTCCTTGATCTTGTTCTCAATCTTGAGGATAAAAGTGTTCTTTTTCGCAGTGATGTTGATTATAGTTTCTGTTTCACTGAGATAAAATATATGCACCAAATTGATTTATGTTTTCATGTCCTTCTCTGTCGACATTCAAGAATTTGTCCGCGTGCTTATTTTGTCCCACTGTTTTAATTTGGTCACTTATGTTTGATAATTTATCAGTTTAACACTGTGTATTTATAAACTGCTTGGAATTTTATTCCTTTAATACCTGGTGAATCTAATTGAAAATCGAGTATTCATCCTGTTATGACTGTTTGTTCACATGATCATAAGGTTCTTTTTAACTTACGTTTTTTGTTGCTTAGGTTAATTAAGCTCGGTTTTGTTTGGGTATACTGCGCAGCTTGTTGCCCAAGATACTTTCTCTAAGTTTCTGTTAAAACTCAGTTGCTAGTTAGTAGTTAAATTGTTGTCACAATTAGTTATTGCAAAATACCACCTTCACTCGTATTTGGACCTCTATAAGAATAGAGACTGAATTTTATTCTCATTACATTCAGAAATATAGTCAAGATTGGACTCAAATTTTCTCTGAAAGTTCTTTGTACATTTTCTTACACTTTCTTACCTTGTTATTTCTCAATGACTCCAAATTATAATATGGTTTTATTAGCTGATAATGAGAGGCATGACTTCTTGAAATCCATTCTCTTTCCTTGATATCACCATGTGTCTGCTTTATATTGGTAAAATGTTGGCAAGTAAGACTATTGTGTCTTGTAATGTGCCCTTAAGTGTCAATCATGTATTTAAGCAGTACAGTCTACAAGATTTACCAAACCACATATATTTCTTCCACTGACAATTTTTCCTGCAATAAAGTGCATATTTATTTTTTTAATACTTATTAGTGAAAAAACTGACAGGAATGAACAGTGATGTCAATACAATTTTTTGCAGTTTCGTGAAACTCTAATACGCTTGGGTCCTTTCTACATTAAGGCAAGTTTCTTTCACAGGTTATTTCATGTTGGTTTCTGGTTTCATCATGTCTTTTTCTTTCATTCCCTGCCTTACTCTTTTTATACTACAATGTTCTTGCTGTAGTTTGGCTTATGCACTTTTCATTAGCATTATTTTCTCTTTATCATACAAACTTGTTATAACTCTAAAGTAAGTTTTTGTCCGGTTCCTAATGTAAAATAATTTGACCATTTCAAAGGCTTTCCATAATGTTACATTTTTATCTGTTTTATTTCAAAATAAATCACCTGCTTTTATCTATTTTTGCCTTTACTCATAGAAATCAATAATCATGTTTCCAGTTCTTAAGCTCTAACAATAGTTACCCCCTTTTATTTATATTACTCTCCGAGGTTTTTGTTTTGTTTTTTTCTTTCTTTTTTCTGAAAACACTTAAATATGGGTGTCTCATATCATCATTACAAAGTTATATATACCGAATGAAACAAGTATACTTGTTATATTAAATTTATCAATACGGTTATTTTGTTTGACTAGTCTGCACATGAATACAGCTCGGGCAGGCGTTGAGCACTAGACCTGACATATTACCAACAGTATACTGTCAAGAACTTGCTAAGTTACAGGTACACTGGCTTCTTCCATTTTACTTCAGTGAAATCAATCAAGCATTGTAGATGCATATATTGACTTTTTCCGTTTTTCTGTTTTTGTTATCTTGTATTGATGAAAACTTAAATTTTTATTCGTGCTAGGATCAAATACCTCCATTTCCAACTAATGTTGCAATTAGATCTATTGAAACCCAGTTTGGTGCTCCTATTGATAAAATTTTTAGTGACATTAGCCCAGCACCTATTGCAGCAGCATCATTAGGGCAGGTTTATAAAGGTTTGTTACCAGCAAAAATGATAGAATTTTACTCTATTTCCATATTTGTTCGGCTTCTTGTTCTTAAATTTGGAACTTCAGAGTAATATGGACATGTTTGAGGAAGATTGAAGTGTTTAATTTTGTTGCTTCAAGTATTGCAGCTCACCTGCATTCAGGAGAACTTGTAGCTGTTAAAGTTCAGAGGCCTGGCATGTCACTTTCGTTGACCCTTGATGCTTTGCTATTCCATATGATTGGGGACCAATTTAAACGGTTTGCAAAGGCTCGCAAAGATCTTCTAGTAGCAGTTAATGAAATGGTGAGTTCCTTTACCTTAGAGCACACAAATCTAGTGTCTGCTTTGTACATGACCTATTTTTAACCTAATATTGATAAACAATATGTTAGGAGTGCTGATAATGTGCAGAGCGCTAAGCCTTTGTTAGTTTATCATATGAGAAACAAAAATTAGTTATCTCTGTACTATAGTCAGTTTGTAAGTCTGTTATCCTTCCTGTTGTTTGTTAGGATAGTTAGTTAGTTAGTTCCTGACATAAGTTGTTTAGGAAATATGCCTATTTATATTAAATATCCTTTTCTTGAGAGGGGGATTTTATTATCTGATTGTTTTAGTTGTTCGACTGGAAAGTTCAGTGAGAGGGGAGTATATTCTTGTGTACCTTTCTTTTAATTCAATAAAACTATAGGGACCAATGATTCCCTTTTAGTATTGTATTCTTTCAAAAGAGCCTAACATAATACTGGAAACCCATTTCTAACAGTATGGTTTTATTTTCAAATGTGTCTGAGCATGATCATTACACCAGCCGACTACTATGGAGACAGTTATATTTCAGTTTACATTGCAATTACTTTTTATACTATTCATTGTAAAATAATGCAACAGGTCAGGCACATGTTTGATGAAATTGATTATGTCCTAGAGGGGAAAAATGCTGAGCGATTTGCTTCTCTCTACTGTGCGTCTTCAAGTAAGCTCAACATCTGTGGCAAAAACTCCATTTGCTGTTTTCTTTGATTGTACCTTTGGCATGTCCCTAGTTCAAGTGTTCAACCATATGTTGTAATCCCAAATTCAAAATGATCATTGCTTAACCAGATCTTACTTGAAGCATTTTTCCTTGATCTTTTAAAATATCAGCTTTGAAGCAATTTACATATGAAAATCCTAGTTTGCTGGTATTCAGAACTGATGATTGTCCTCAAATATGAGAGGGCAGTGTGCATTTGTAATGTGCCATACATTTTTGTCTCTTTACTTACATGATGCATAGTTCCTTAGAATGCAATTTGGATTACTGTTTCTTTTGGTTATATACTGATGAACAGGGGCACAAATATGCAGGCGGAGGTAGTATAAAAAACAATAGAACAAAGTCAATCAAAGCTCCCAAAATATACTGGGACTATACATGCACCACTATACTGACTATGGAGTGGTTAGATGGAATTAAGCTTACAGATGAAACAGGCTTGAGTAAAGCTTCTTTGAACAGAAGGGAACTCATTGACCAGGTATGAGCCACACAAGTTTTCTTGGACACATGCTAACAACAATTTACATGCATGATATATCTCTTTCATGCCTTTGCTCGTCTGACTGTGTGTGTATTTATTTAAATTAGTATGCTTACACATATTTATGAATAGTATTAAATGCACACATGCATTTTCTTATGGCCATAATTAATTGCTTATTTACTAAACTCCACGTACTATCAATTGACGTCCTTGTATCTTTCTCATGACTTTGTAGGGATTATACTGCTCTCTGAGGCAAATGCTTGAGGAAGGTTACTTTCATGCTGATCCTCATCCGGGAAACCTTGTTGCGACAAATGATGGATCACTTGCATATTTTGACTTTGGAATGATGGGGGATATTCCTAGGCATTATCGTATTGGACTTATTCAAATGGTGAGAAATGTTTGAACATTACTCATTTTAATGGGTGTAACTTAAATTAGTTAGTGCAACATATTTTCCACCACATTTGATGGCAATTTCTTAATGAAAAAAAATGCTTGAAAAGGCCAATGTGCATTAAGGATGATAGACATGCCAACATTTGACACACAAATTGTTTTTTTCTCCTCGTATGAGGCATCATACTCATTTCTATGGGTTTAACATTTGATGTGGGTGATGTATGTCAACTTAGGAATGGTCTTCCTATTTGTGATCCATGCATGTGTTGTGTTTTGACTACTTTACTTTTCTTTATCATTTTCAAATAACTTTTTTATGATCTCTCTGAGGGTATCTGTGTCTGTCTTCCAAGAAAGTGTATTGCATATTTACAGGAAATTTCTTTTGTGATGCCAATGATATTCGGAAATATAAGAAATTGACGGTAACCCCACAATAAAGTAAACATTACTTAAAACATAACAATGGATAAATAGTAGTATTTTATTGTTAATAGAACAATGATAGTAGTAGAAGATTTCTCTAACTAATCCCTGAGAAAAGCTCCGACACAACACGATGAGGTATCCTACTTTGGCCCTAAAAGAATGTTATTCCCATCATACCTTCCGACTCCAAATAATTCCCTTTATATGTAAATAAAGATAACTTCTATTATTTAGCTCTAATGGGCCTTTTATTATTTCACTCTAATGGGCCACACTAATAATCTAATTAACCCTACTTAGCCACTCTACTAATTACTTAAACACCTTATCGTATTGGGTCCTAACAAAAATCCGTTCATTCATTGGATTCAGATATCTGTAAGCTTATTCACTTGGATGAAATGTACCTGAACTCATTGTCTGTATATTTATTATTTCAGTTTGGAATCTCTCTGTATTGTGATATAACACCTTGCTGAGATACCCAATTTCCCCTAATTGTCCGTGTCTAGTACTAAGTTTCTCTCTCTTTCAGATTGTGCACTTTGTTAATCGCGACTCTCTGAGCTTGGCAAATGACTTCCTTTCTTTGGGATTTATTCCTGAAGGGGTTGATATACATTTAGTTTCTGATGCACTGCAAGCATCCTTTTCTGACAGGAGTCATCGGACTAGTGAATCTCAAGATTTCCAGGTTTGTTTGTATGTTATTTGCATCTAAGATCAATTGTTTGTTTCTCAAGATATCCCGGTTTGTTTGTATTTTTTGTCTGCACCTAAGGATCAATTATTTGCTGAGTAATAGCTGTAGCTGGTATTATATTTTAGTCATCAGCCGTAATATTACAAAGCAGAGAGTTCAGAGTATTTTCTCATATGTCAATTTAGAGGCTTGGTAGGAACAACATTGGGAAGAACTGTCTGTGCACAAATTATGCTTCTCTATTGTGATTATTAATAGAGATAGGAATGGCTGAATTTTTAAGGATAACTCTTTGATGCAAACCCTGCTTTGGGTTAAGTAATAAGTAGTCTTTCAATTCTGTGACACGACAACTACCATTAGTAATTTATTTTTATACTTTTTATAGTCCAACTTCTTGGGACTTTCCGGAGTAATAGTCCAACTTCTTGGGACTTTCCGGGAAGAACTAAGAGGAGAAATCACACGTGAGTGAGTGAGTGAGTGAGTGAGTGAGTGAGTGAGTGAGAGAGAGAGAGAGAGAGAGAGAGAGAGAGAGAGAGAGAGAGAGAGAGAGAGAGAGAGAGAGAGAGAGAGAGAGAGAGATACCGCATTCTCGCCAAAAACCATAAGGCATAAGGTGAATGGGTCTTTTCATTTATATGGTGCTCAACATCTACTCTTCCATTCAATGTGGGACTTCTAACTCAAACTTGATACATCACAACATTCTCTCTCTCAAGTGTGAGACTCTCCACATCCTTGATGCAACACTAAAAACTACTCCCGCTCCCCTATCAAATCAAACCGGGATCTGATGCCACTATTGGGACTTTAAAGGGAGACATCCCTTCTTTACCCAAAACCTTAAGGCATTGAGTTTATGGATCCTCTCACTTATATGTTGCACAACCTCCGCTTTTTCTAAGCAACATGGGACTTCAAACTCACACTTGATACTCATAACTTACCTACTGTGACATCTATATAACAGTGCTCTAAAATCTGCCCCACTTTATTATCGCTCCATGCTGGGCTTGAAAGCCTCAAAATTGTTTCCTAAATTAATAAAATTTCATTGATCCATTCCTCACAATATCTTTAACAACCAGCAGTTTGTTTTCATATTTATCGAAAGCACAATTTCAGAATATCATGCCACTTTGTATTTAAAATTCAATCTTTCTTTGGATTTCAGGGAATCATGAACCAACTATATGCTATCATGTATGAATTTAACTTCTCCCTCCCACCAGACTATGCTCTGGTTATAAGAGCACTGGGATCACTAGAAGGGACAGCTAAAGCTCTGGATCCTGATTTTAAAGTCATTGAGAGTGCATATCCTTTTGTTATTGGGAGACTTATAGCAGACCCAAGTCCTGATATGAGAAGAATTTTGAGGGAACTTGTCATTCGTAACAATGGATCGATAAGGTGGAATCGGCTAGAGCGCCTGGTATGATATATCTAGGCTTTTCTACTCTGCCATCAAAGTAATTGTTACTTGGAATGTTGACTCCAAAGTTTTTTGAAAGCTCACCAATTTAAAACTGAAATTCACAGTTAAAGTATAACTACTTGTGTTGTATGTATCATAATAAGTTACCCAAATAGAAGGAAATTCTCTTTGACACACTCATACACAGCAAGCACATAAATTATGATCACTAAGATGTATCATGGTTTCTTTTAACCCGGCTTGCTTATTAGAATTGTACAATCACTAACCCTCTCTAGTATTTGCATTGTAAATGCAAATCCCATTTGTTTCTGCACTAAAATTTGAATATTCTTCTGGATAGAATTATTATACAACTTTGGACTATATATAGCATGATTGCCATTCTTGTTTTAGGTAGCAGCAATATCTGAACAAGCCTCAGAGCTAACTGGAGACCCTAATCCTGAAAAGTTCTCAAGTCCTTCAGTTTGGAAATTATTTGACATGCATGCTGTTGTTGATTCGACTGAAGATCTTTTGTTATTCATATTATCAGAGAAGGGTCACAGAGTACGTCTTTTCCTTCTCCGGGATATAGTAGAAGCAGCTGATGTGTTTCTACAAGATGAAGTGATTGACTGTGCATTAAATGGGAAGCCTGAAGACCAGAGGTTATTTCTCTTTGAGGTATTGTCTTTTGTTAAAAGAAATCTGTGTGTATCCAGGGCAATGGAAAGTTTATTATGGCTCCCGTGTCATGTAGATAAGTTCTTGATGGCAATGTGGGGTGAAGTACATGAGTCTTAGTATTAGAGGGACACAGTGGGATAGCCAATGATGGGGTGGTAGTAAAGGACACTGTTCCTTCAGTGTTGTTTAAACCCGGAACCCATATCCCATACTGACAATGGTGAAGGGCAAGGTTTTTTGGTTGGGTTGAGTCTGTTATGTCTGGTAGAATGAGAGAAAGGAGGGAGGGGAAGGTGACCAATGTAACTACTTAATAATTTTTCTCCATCAAAAAGAGCCTATATATATTTAAGTTTTTTCTTTTCTGAACATTTCAGGAGCGAACTATCCTCGCCAGGATTGGAAAAGGCTTTCAATACATTCGTGATGTGGTGAAGTTGGCGCCAGGGGAATGGACAGTAATGCTTATTCGAATGGCAGTAAAGCCCGAGGTTCACAAATTTGCTTTAGACATTTTTTCAGCTTTAGCTTTGCGTTCTAGTCATAGATTGCAGGTAGCTTATTGGCTCTATATATCGATAATTCTACACAAATTATCAGATTAAGTTAGAAGTACAGCTGTTTGACATTTGTGAACTAGAAATTAGTAAATGTTTCCACATCTCTTGATATTCTTTGCATGAAGATTCTAAGTTTGTTGCCACACATTCTACGGTAGTATATTTTTTTGACAATTCGTAAATAAAATATTTTGATAATTATTGTCCTTCGGCAACTTCTAAATTCTATGGATGGACAGTCTTATTCTTCTAGACAGTGGAGAAATAAAAAAAGGAAATTTAGTTAAACGCCAAACCACTATTTAGTTTTTATGGTAAATAGTTATTATAGAAAAAACATGCATTTTCTGAAAGTTTTATGAAGACGAGCAAGGTTATTGAATTCGAGTATTAATACATAAAAATGTATGGATTTGCATTTTTAAGTGCCAAAAATAAATAATTTTTCTTATAGATTCGAGATGAATTTTCGAAATGTCAAACACAAGTAAATAGGGTGAGTGATTGAATTGTGTAAAACATAACTGTACATGTAGTCATATGATCACAAGCAACACAAGTTAGTACATAATACTTAATCTTTGATGTGGATTTATGTACACTTTTTCACTAAGCTTTCCATGTAAGATGAAGTTCCCATTCTCTTGCTACCGCAATTTTTAGTGAACGTCTAATTGTAGTCATTTTTGCTACATATACAAATGTTTCATTGAAGTCTAAGTTTTTTAGTTGTGTGAATCCTTTCGCAATTAATCTACTTTTGTATTTCTCAATCTCTCTTGTAGCTTTGTACTTAGTTTCATATATATCCGTCTCCTTGAAGATAAGTGAGTTAATTCCCAAGTTTTATTATTTTCCAAAGCTTTAAGTTTTTATATCATCGCCTCCGCTATACTTGACTATTTTACTCCTTGTGAATGTGATTTTTGCTCTTCATCAATAGTGATGGCTGCAAAGTATGCTTGATGTTTTAGAAAAATTAATCATAACTTAAAAAAAAATTGAAATAGAATAAGCCATACTTGAAGAATAATTGGTCTTTGATGAAGGGCATTCAAGTTTATATCATAACAGCAACGATCCTTCAAACGAAAAGAAAACCGTCTATTTCTAGGAGATAATTGTAACTCCCCCTTAATACTGTCTCCTTTTTTGTTGTCCAAGTTTCCTTCTCCCATTTTCTCTTCTTCAATTATGTTAGGTTCACAGTTTGATGGATCCTCTTTTGTTTCATAAATTGCTTATCTCTTCATCATTGTAATTTGAAGGAATTTCATTGTTGTGGACAACATTAGGTTCTTCTTAAAGATTAAGAGTATATATTATCTCTTAGGTTCTTCTTAAAGATTAAGAGTATATACTATCTCTTTCTCTTTTGAATGATCTTTAGTTTCTCCTTGATCAAGTATTCTTCTTATACTTGATTTTAATATGTATAAAACTTGTATGATTTTTAATACTATTGGTTGTATCATATTGTCTTAAGATATATGTAAATATATGCTCATAAAACACAACATTCCTTGTTGTCGTAAAAACGTGTCTTAAATATATACTCTCCATGCTTTTTGGCCTTGAGGATAACACATTTTATATTTGCGCATTATATGTAATACTCTCTATTTTAAAATGTTTGTCGTTTAAGGTTTTTATACACACAGATTAAGAAATACAATAATTTTGTCAAAAGATATTGCACTTTTACTAAATTAGTTTTACTAATGTGTTGGAAATAGTGTACAGAGTAATACTTTTTCTTTAAAATGACAGTGATTTTGAAACGAATGGAGTATATGTTTAGATTTGCATATATATAAGGAACCGTGCATCGTTCCAGAGGTAGGTTGTGCCTCTAAGAAAGGACCAACTAAAAATAAGGAGCCATAAGAGACGAGGGAAGATAGACCGACCCATCACACACTCAACATTATCATCATACTCGAAAAATGCTTTCAATCTTCCTGGAATAGGATTTTCTTATGGTGTGTGTACTTTGGTGTGTGTATTTGTGAAGCAAGCTTATGGGACTATCGTGCTACAATTGATTTTTTTGGGAATAGTTAACTTTGAGTATCTTTTCTTTGCTTAAGTTTTGGGATTTCTAATTTTGGTTAAGACATAGTAGTCATGTTGGTACACATCATGAACAAAAGGTTTGGAAGCCATTTACACAATGTTGACTTTTGATCAACAAAGTCAATCATGGAAGATTGACTTTTTATTGATCAATTTCTTATGAGGCTTTTACATGTTAGTTATGGATAGTTTATTTGTTCTCTTGATTAAGGTATTTCAATTCAAATTCAAAGGAGCTAAAATTCAAAAGTTCAAATTATATAAATGGAGGGAAATGTCATTTACTTAAGGAACAAGTTATGTACAAGGTCAAAATTCATATTCAATATTGCAAGAACACATTAAAAAAGGTATAAAAAAATGCTGATTACGCGAAAAAAATCTTAAATTTGACCTAAGGTTACTTTTGGTCAAATAGTTGACCAAAATCAAATTGAACTCTAAGATTAATTTTTTCTTCAGCCTCATGATCTTCCATTTGTGCTCCAAATCTTCATCATTTTCATGTTCAAATTCCACATGCCAAGCTTCATGACCAAAGTCCATTCAAACATGCCATGACCAAGGCTTTATTCTTTCACCATGCCAAACTTGCAATAGCCCTACAGCAATTAAGTAAGATCAGCATCATGCTATACACCAATACACAGGCATGCAAACATTGAACCACATAAACACAAGGCTATGCATGAAATACTCTCAAGAGCCAAACATACATGATAGTTTGGACAATTCACACAACACTACCAACAAAATGTCTCCTAATTACCATACCATACAACCCATACATATTAACAACTCAAGGCACATGTACATCAATCTCAATTGTCATACAACTATACCAACACTATCAACCTACACATTCATCCAAGTATAGTATGCCATGATACATTTTAGCCTATATGCTATACATACTTGCCAACCAACCAACCAAGTAATGACAGTTCCATACACACACATACATATAGTCCACACCACAAGACTTATCATGCATACAATAAAAATCCAAGGCCTAGCAGCATACATACCATCATATCAATTCATTACACATACAATAAAAACATAGCAGCATACATTAGTAGCTCATAAATCCAAAATAATCAATGTTATGCAAGTGTGTATTTCAACATACGATGCATGCATGAAACCACCCTGCTCTAACAAGTTCCCATAACCTAATTCATCATAAGCCATCACCTATCCATTAAACAATCTTGCACCCAAGTTAATATACCAGCCATTTTGCAAAAAAAGAAAAAACAATTCCTAAGACTTCTAACTGCCAGCCCCAATCCAACTTGCAATGTAAACGTAAGACTATATTGCCCTAACCTCAACTGTTAGGCTAACTGACCAAGTCAGTTAGCAGCTATCCAAAACAACTACCCTAAGCCAGTCGCAAGCCACAAACCCTGCCCCAACTGACCAAAGCAGTTACAGCCCCCCCAACTGTCAAGCAAGTTGGCTAGCCATATAACATTGCAACAAACCAACTTATTAACCAACCGTTAACTAACTCCTTAACGAATTGCTAACTAACTGTTAGCAAATAAATCCTAACTACCATTCACTTTGCCCAATACATTAACTGTCATTAACCTAACAATTAACAACCTACTAGCCTTAACGCATACCACTAACTTACATTCTATGTCAATTACAAGTTAACTCACAACTAAGCCAGTATGACTGTCAACAAACCTCTAACTGTCATAGTTCATTAACCATTTCTAAAGTGTCATTTACCACCGAAACTAGCATCAAACTAACTTGCAACTAATCCTTAACCAATCCACCAATTATCCTAATTGTCAAGCCATTAATAAATTTGTATCTAGCTTAATATTAGCTACTAAGATCAACTTCCAAATTAACTAAACAAGCCACTAACATTACCCTAACAATTCTAACCATGCCATTAACCTAAAGCTCTAATTAATTCCCTTTTACTAAGTGTGTGAGCTACTTTCTATTGTCATTTTCAGTAACTTGTTTAACATGATTAGTTAGTTGATTAACAACTAATTACTAACGGTTACTAATTCAAACTAACTAATTCTAACTAAGTTAACTAACCGTTAAGCAAACTTCTAACTGCTGAATTAACTGAACTAACTTGATAATTCCACTCACACTAGCTCTGTCAACACTAACCCTGTTTATTAGAATAGAATATTCTACTGTTTTGTCTTATTCTCTTATTGTGCGCTATCTGTTTGTTAGGGCACAGCTGTAAGTTTGTTAGTGAGCTGTGTCATCTGTGATAACAAACTATCCCAGCTATATATAGCTACTGATTGTATTCTATTTTGCTAAGAATGAAATACAAATCAGATTCTTCTCTCTCTTTCGATTATCTTAACATGGTATCTTGAGCCTTTTTCTTTCCTGTGCTCCCATGGCTTCTCCTTTCAATTCTGAGGGTGTTTTTCCCTCTTCTCACATCAACTTTCTCACCTCATTTCTGTCAAGCTTGATGAAAGAAACTTCAAGCAATGGAAACAACAGATTGAGGGTGTGATTCGCGGCCACAAACTGCAACGGTTTGTTACGACGCCGCTTGTTCCTCCGCGCTTCCTTGTCGGCGCAGATCCGATCACCGGTGGTGCGAATCCCTTGTATCTTGACTGGGAACAGCAAGATGCGCTTATCTGTACTTGGCTCCTCTCCACTATCTCTGACTCCATTCTTCCGAAACTGGTCGATTGCACGTACTCATGGCAAGTGTGGTCTGAAGTTCAACGTTACTTCAACACCTTGCTTACTACCAAGGCGCGTCAACTTCGATCGGAGCTCCGAAATCTCACCAAAGGTTCGCGCACGATAACAGAATTCATGATTCGTGTTCGTGACATCAGCGAATCTCTGGTATCTATTGGCGACCCTGTTCTTCAGCGGAATCTCATTGAAATCGTTCTCGATGCTCTTCCAGAAGAGTATGATCCTATTGTTGTTGCGATGAACAACAAAGAGGATCTCAGTACGATTGAAGAGCTTTAATCGAGTCTCCTTGCTCATGAATCGTGTTTGGAGAAGAATCGTAAAGCTGTTGTCACTGAACCTGTTTCAGTGAATCTTGCTCAAGCACCATCATCTTCTCAATCTTTCTCTACTGATGCTTCTGGTGTAGATATTGCCTCAACCTTTTCGGTTGGTACTAGCCATGTTAACACCTCTGCTGACAATCATGGTTATGGCTTTCGTGGTGGTAGGTCTGGTCGTGGTGGTGGAAGATTTGGACGTGGAGGTGGCAGATCTGGTAAAGTTTCTTGTCAAATCTGCCATAAACTTGGTCATGATGCATCAATATGTTATCATAGGTACTCATCTTCAGGTGCTCCATCCTACCCTTCACCAAGAACTCCCTTCAATCCTTTCATGATGATGCCACGCTCACCATATCCTCCTTCTGCTTTTGGTTATGCTCCTGCTCCAAGGCCTACACCACCAAGGCAACCTCAACCTCAAGCTTTCTTAGCAGGTTCTGATCCTAGCTTCAACAACCAATGGTGGTATCCAGATTCAGGTGCTTTGCATCATGCCACGCATGAGATTTCAAATTTGTCTGATGCTTCTTCACTGCCTGGAACTGAACAAGTGTTCATGGGGAATGGTCAAGGTTTGTTTATTGATTTTGTAGGTTCCATGAGTTTTCCTTCCTCTAATCCCTCTATTTCATCATTAATCTTGCATAATCTTCTTCTTGTTCCTCATATAACTACGAATCTCATCAGTGTTAGCAAATTTGCTTAGGATAATCGTGTCTATTTTGAATTCCATCCTCAATTTTGTGTTGTAAAATCACAGGATACTTCTGAAATTCTTCTTCATGGCACTGTTGGAGCTGATGGACTCTACAAATTTGCCAAGCCCATTGTCTCTCTATCCAAGTCTATTAGTTCTAGTTCTAAGTATCCTAGTTCTAATTTCTGTTCTAGATTTAGTTATCCTTGTAATCCTGTTGCTACTAGCAACCATCTTTCCTATTGTAATGATGATTTTCACAATAATAAAACTGCATCTAACTCTACTTTCAATTCTCCTGCTGTTTATTTAACTTCTGCTCCTAATTCCTACTCTAATTCTGTCATGTCTAACTCTGCCACTATATCAAATAGCAAGTATGCTCTATGACATACTAGACTTGGTCACCCTCACCATCATGCACTTCTTGAGGTTCTCAAACTCTGTCGAATTTCTATCCCTCAAAAGCCTCCCATTGACCTATGTTCTGCTTGCTATTTAGGCAAGTCTCACACACTGCCATCAACACTGTCTACTACTATTTTCACTTGTCCCTTTGAACTCGTTGTGTGTGATCTTTGGGGCCCTGCACCCATGGTCTCCTCAGTAGGTTACTCTTATTTCATAACCTGTGTTGATGCTTTCTCAAGATTTGTTTGGGTTTTCCCTTTAAAACTAAAGTCTGACACCCTCACTCAATTTATACACTTCAAGTTTATGGTTGAACTTCAGTTCAACTGTAAAATTAAAGGCATCCAAAGTGATGGAGGTGGTGAGTTCAAACCTCTTACTAAGTTTCTTGATCCCTTAGGAATTACTCATAGGTTCTCCTGCCCTTACACTCACCATTAAAATGGCATAGTGGAAAGGAAACATCGCCATATAGTTGAAACAGGCCTTGCTCTTCTTGCTCATTCTAAACTTCCTTTCAAGTATTGGGATCATTCCTTTATCACTGCAGCCTACCTTATCAATAGGTTACCTAGTGCTTCCCTTCAAAATAAATATCCTTACTCCATTTTAATGCATAAACCTCCTGACTATTCCTCACTTAGGGCTTTTGGCTGTGCCAGTTTCCCCTTCCTTAGACCCTATACCTCCACAAATTTTCATTTAGATCTCAGGAGTGTATCTTTCTAGAATATTCCTCTGTTCACAAAGGCTACAAATGCCTTTCAGCTGATGGACACACAAACACACACACACACGCACACACACACACACACACACACACACACGCACACACACGCACACGCACGCACACGCACGCACACACACGCACACACACACACACACACGCACGCGCACGCACGCACGCACCCCCCCACACACACATATAAATGTCCTATTCCATGAAACTAGCTTTCCCTACCCTGAGCTCTTTCCTAGCTCCTCCACTCCTGTGACTTCCACTACTTCTGCCTCTTGGTTTCCTTCTGCCTCTCCACCTATTCCTACATTTCATATCCCCCAACTGCAGCATGTTTCCCCCTGTCTCTTCTCAGCCATCACCTTCTAATGCAGGCTCTCCCTCTTCTCCCCCGCATCATTCACCCTCTTCTCCTTCTGACTTTTCTGATCTGGCTGAGGCCAACACTATATCTCCTTCCTCTTTATCTCCTGTCCCTTCTTCTTCTTCTTCTTCTTCTTCTTCTTCTTCTTCTTCTTCTTCTTCTTCTTCTTCTTCTTCTTCTTCTTCTTCTAATTCTGCTCCTATTCCTCCTATTCACCCTCTCAATGTTCATCCCATGCAAACTCGTGCCAAAAATGGTATTGTTCAGCCTAGAGTCAATCCTACTTTGCTTTTAACTCACATGAGACCTACCTCAATCAAACAGGCCTTGACCACTCCTCACTGGTTTCAGGATATGCAAGATGAATATCAGGCCTTTTTGAAAAATCAGGCTTGGTCTTTGGTGCCTCCACCTGCATCCAAGAAACCCATAGGCTGCAAATGGGTTTTTCGTGTGAAAGAGAACCCTGATGGTACCATTCTTAAATACAAGGCAAGGCTGGTTGCCAAAGGTTTTCACCAACAGGCTAGGAGTGATTTCTCAGAAACCTTCTCCCCTGTAGTAAAACCTGTCACCATAAGACTTGTGTTAACCCTTGCTGTCATAAATAACTGGCAGATACAACAAATTGATGTCAATAATGCCTTCCTTAATGGGCTACTTGAAGAGGAGGTTTATATGATACAACCTCCTGGGTTTGAGGCTACTGATAAGTCTTTGGTTTGCAAGCTGAACAAAGATTTATATGGTCTAAAGCAGGCTCCAAAAGCCTAGTTTGACAGACTTAAGGGTTCTCTTCTGACTCATGGACTGCAGCCTAGAAAATGTGATCCCAATTTGTTTTATCTTCACACCAGCAGCCTCATTATCATGGTCCTAATCTATGTTGATGATATCATCATCACAGGAAATTCCATTGCCTCTTATTAAGAGTCTTAACTCTAATTTTGCCCTCAAAGATCTTGGTAAGTTGGATTATTTCCTAGGCATTGAAGTCTCACACCTGCCTAATGGTTCTATCATCTTATCTCAATCTAAGTATGTGAGTGACCTGCTTACTAGAGTGAATATGGCCACAACTAATCCTATGCCTACCCCTATGGTTTCTAGCAGTAAATTGTCTAAATTTGGTTCAGATACTGTTGCAGATCCCACCCTGTTTAGATCTGTTGTTGGAGCATTGCAGTATGCAACATTGACCAGGCCTGAACTCTCTTTTGCTATTAACAAGGTGTGCCAATTCTTATCCAATCCTTTGGAGGATCACTAGAAAGCTGTCAAATGAATACTGAGATATCTCAGTGGGACACTTCACTATGGTCTTCTCATTCAACCTGCCCCTAAACAGCAGCCTCTTTCTCTCTTGGGTTTTTGTGATGCAGTCTGGGCTGCAGATCCTGATGACAGGAGATCAACCTCAGGTGCTTGTGTTTTTTTGGGCCTAATTTGATCTCTTGGTGGTCCAAGAAGTAGCAACTTGTGGCTAGATCAAGTGCTGAAGCAGAGTACAGGAGCATGGCTCAGCCTGCCTCTGAGATGTTATGGGTCCAATCTCTGCTCACTGAATTACACTGCACCTTTCAAATTCCCCAGATTCTATGTGATAACCTAAGCACAATTACTTTAGCTCACAACCCTGTGCTTCATAACAGAACCAAACACATGGAATTAGACATTTTCTTCCTCAGAGAAAAAGTCATCAGCAAGAGTTTAATTGTGGTTCATGTTCCTGCTCAAGACCAATGGGAAGATGCACTAACCAAACCTCTCTCTGCTGTCAAATTCCTGCCTCTAAAAGACAAGCTCAAAGTTTTCAGTAAAAGGGAGCTACTGAAGACACCCTCTAATTCTAAGGGGGACTATTAGAATATAATATTCTATTGTTTTGTCTTATTCTATTGTTTGTCTTATTCTCTTATTGTGTGCTATCTGTTTGTTATGGCACAACTGTAAGTTTGTTAGCGTGTCGTGCCATCTGTGATAACAAACTATCCTAGCTATATATAGCTACTGATTGTATTCTATTTTTCTAAGAATGAAATACAAATCAGATTCTTCTCTCTCTTTCTATTATCTTAACACTGTTACTAAATGATTTTTTTTTGCAGTTCAACAAACTCTAACAACCTAGAACATCCAAACTAACAATGCCCTAATAGTTGCTACTCTTTGCCCTAAGCTACTCGAGTTTGTTACACAACTTTCCCTCCAATCATTCTTCAAACTATCCTATTTAAGCAGATCTCCCTCTTTAATCATCATCAACAATTCCGTCATCAATTCACCCACTCTTCCAAATTCTGTGATACTCCCTCAATTCACTCTCCCATCACCAGTAAAGATCCTTTGAAATACTCCTCAGAGCTTCACATTGAAGCTCTGAAACAGTAAAACTAAGCTTGATTTCTCTCAATCTCTCAATTCCTATTCAAGCTAAAACAACCACAAATATCCTACAAGAAAAAGGAATTGCAAAGAGTTGAGGTTCAACATCGTTACCTAATTGTGTCTCTGGATTTCTTTGCTTCATTCTCCATCTCCAAACGCTTCAACAAACAACAGGGCACTTCTCCGCCCTGTAGTAGGCCATGCTTGAATCTCCTTTGTTTGTACTCTTCTTGTTACCGTAATGCA
Source organism: Lathyrus sativus (assembly GCA_963859935.3). Taxonomy (NCBI): domain Eukaryota; kingdom Viridiplantae; phylum Streptophyta; class Magnoliopsida; order Fabales; family Fabaceae; genus Lathyrus; species Lathyrus sativus. Next base: position 614,303,039 of record OZ012739.1, on the reverse strand, counting down.
GCGTAGGTGATGGGGAATTAAAGCCCTAATGACTCTAGCTAAGATAACAACTCTAGCGTTTAATTTCAGTTTCAGGTTTTAGGGTTTTGGCTTCGAAACTTTGAATCAAGGTGATGTTTAGGTGAAATGAGTTGGTAAAGTAGAAAGAGGATGAAAAATGGAAGTCAGAGGTGGTGGTCTCAAGGGGTTCTCGGCTCCGTCACCGCCGAAGCGATTTCTGGCAGCGGTGAGTTGAGAGAAGGAGAAGAGGGGGGCAACTTAGGGTCTGTTTGGTTCAAATGAGAGGGAGGGGGAGGGGAGGGGAGGGATTTTATTGAAGGGAAGGGGAGGGGAGGTGAGTGATTTTTTTAATCAGATAAGTGTTTGGTTCAAAAGAAAGGAAGGGAGGGGAAAGGAGAGATTTTAATTAAAAATGTGTTTGGTTCAGAAGGGGAGGGGAGGGGTTTTATTAATAATTTACATTTTTATCCTTATGATTTTATATAAGTCATATGATATTAAAATATGAAAAATTCATGTGTATTTTTGTTGGTAATAAAATTTCTAATATTGAGTGATTAAAAAAGTATTTATTTGTCACATAAAATTAAAAATTGAGTACAATTGATTCGACTTATAACTTTCCAACATAAATTAAACTATATACCAATAACATCGTTTAAATTGTTATGAATCATATAACAAAACAAATATATAAAATAAATTATTATTAAATATTAATTGGTTCAAAATATTTAATAAAATGAATAAACAAAAATAAATAAAATGAATGGTTTACAATTTGATATAAAAGAAAATATGATAGAATACATAACAAAATTAAAAGAAAAAAACGAATATAACTAAACATAATTTTTTTTAATAAAAAAAAGACAATGATTATGATTTATATTAAGTATAGAAATTATAAAATAATTTGAAGGTGGAGAACAATTATAATAAGTTGATGGAAACAATCGAGAAAAAGTAATAACACAAAAGAAAACGAACAATTTTGAAATACTGAAATTAAACTGAGGATATTTTAGTAAATATAATAATTTTTAAATATCAAAACTCATATTCCCTCCCCTCCCCTCCAAATCCCCCCAATTCGGAGGGAACCAAAAAGTGTATTTTGGAGGGATTTTGTTCCCCTCCCCTCCTAAGATTTGAACCAAACATATTTAATTAAAAATTTCCCCTCCCCTCCCCTCCATCTACCCCGAACCAAACACACCCTCAGTGAATAAGGGATTCCAATCCCTTTGCCCATTCTGAAGTCGTCTCAATTGGGCCTCAGCTTGTCCAACTCATTTGTTTTACTTCACTAAACCCCAATATATTGCTAATCTACCCCATTCTGAATCAACTCAAACAAAAAGCAAACTTGGGCTTCACCAAGCCATGGACCTGTACCCCAAACATTGATTTCACACACCTCTTCACTAATCACACCCCTGGTAGATTAATTTAGTTCTTAATTATTGCCACCTTTTTCTTTTAACAATTTTTTTTAACACAAAGAAAAATAGACATTTCAGTAAGCATAGTTAATTAGGTTAGGAAATTCTAATTGGGTTTAATTTTGATTAGATTTAGTTTTTAATTCCAAATTAATGGTAGATTAAAATTAATTGAAATTAGGGTTGCTTTATCATTAAATTCAATATTTATTTCCTTTGATTCTTTTTCTTCATAATGCCACGTGCTTGATGTGTATAACTTAAACCTTAGCTTGATTCCCTTGTTAATTTGATTAGTTGATCAAACATATTTTGATCAACTAATTAAATTAATGGCTTAGGATTTTTTGTATGACTTTAAAAGACAAAGTTTGCATGCTCCCTTAGAGTTTATATTCAATTAAGTGATCACAAGTCCCTTGATCACTTGATTAGACTTAGATCTTTAGAATTTCACCTACACTTATCCATTAAGTCAATCCTAATTCCATTCTCATTCAAAGCTCTATAAATAGGTGAACATCAAGACATGACCATAGTAAGCTTCATCCCATTCTTTCAAACACATATTATCTCACCCCTTTGAAACAAAAATTCTCCTTTGTTTTTTAAACCATAAAACACTTGATAATTATGATGCGAATTGTGTGCCACAAGTCTTAAGAAGCGGAGAAGGAATAAGAGAGAGTATTCCTATCATTATTATGAACATCTTTAGATACGGGGTGCATGACCCAGTTGTTCAAAGTATTCACCTCCACTCATAGACTTTAGTACAATTTAAATCAAAAAAACTTTCAACATTCCTCCTCAAATAAAAAATCCACAACAACCAACATAAAAAAATACCATTCTCTTTGGACCAACACAACACCCCTTGGTTTTGACACCCGTACTCTCTTTAGGTTAATCATCATCTCTTAGTTAAAATACCTACCTTTGGGTTAATCACCATCTCTTGGTTAAAATACCTATCTATTGAGGTTAATCACCATCTCTTGGTTAAAACACCTCTCTTTGGGTTAATCATCATCCCTTGGTTAAAATACCCATCTCTCGCATGTTTTCCTTGTTAATCCCCTAGTTTAGGCAAACCCCCTTTGTAGGCCTTGATCAGGTTCAGACAAAACCCTACAATGATGCATTGGTTAATCACCGCCTCTTGGTTAAAATACCATATTCTTGGTTTAGACACCTCATGCATGACTAATCACCATTTTTGGTTAACATATCTCTCATGCATGGTTAATCACTATCTCCTGGTTAAAATATCTCATTCTTGGTTCAGACACCATTGTATGGGTTCACACAATACACTCTTGGTCCAAACAACACTTTCACCAAAACACCTTCACCATATTCACGAACCTTTTTTAATTCATCAATCAAACATCAACTTCTTTTCATAAAAGAATTATTATAATTCGTTCCTTAACAGTCATACTAAAAGCTTAAAGCATCCGAACTAGGACCAAATCATCTAACGTCAAAACACTTATAGGATACAATTATAACATTGTTCCATAAAATCAACCAAAAAATACTTATTTTCTACTCCATGAACTACGAAGCTCTGATTTTCTCATTGCACTATGAGAATACGTAGGCACAGGATTTTGAAATCTTGGCAATCATATTAATTAAAAACTTATTTTTCCCTATAATTAAAACCAATCACAAGTAACCTTTAGATAATAACACCCATTAGCGCAAAGAATAATCAAAACGGTTCCCGTTGAGTACAACGGATGTGAGGGATGCTAATACATTCCCCTTGCATAATCAAATTTCTTATCCATTTTCTCTTCCTTTTGGGTTTTATTGATATTTTACTTTTCTCTTAGAATAAATAAAATTCAATAGCGACTCTGTTGTATTTTCGAGCGTGAGATGCGTTAGGGTATTTTTCGTTTCACGATCATTACCACTAGAGGATTTGTCGATGGAGAAGGATCTAACTTATCTCGTAGAAGATATGCATACCAAGTGATGCATCTACTGGGCTTGCCTCCAAAGCTATACTCAATTATGTCACGGTGAGAATCGGAGACCATAACTATTAGTTAGCTAGGCTTTACAGATCTTAAGATATCACCACCGGTATTTAGTTTATCCAAGGGAAGGGGAAAAGAAAGAATAACACATAAACATGCAATGCAAAAATAATTCAATAAAGAGATATAAGGTGGTTGGTTATACTAAGGAAAGATATTAACACCCTAAGTATCTATAGTATCCTATATGAATCTCTTGTTGTATTCGTGTTATTGAAGTTGTTTGCTAATTGGGATTGATTGAGGAGATGAGAAGATAAGTGTTTTTTTTATTGTTTTTATGTTTGGTAAGACACAAATTCTTGTGCCTACGTACTAATAAAAGATCAAAACCTCGTAGTTCGGGGTAAAAATTGAAAAGGGTTTGTTATGGTGGATTTTAATGGCGAAGAGAAAAGTTCTCATCTTAAGGAGAATACTCAACTTAACCACCACAAACATATGGAAGAGGGATATTTACTTCACATTGAGATAAGGGCTCCAACTTGGATGTATAATCAATAAGTATGACACATACCTCTCTTAAGTGGAAAAGAATCAATCATCTTTCTCACGATGTCATGGGGTAGGAGAATTATATCTCAACTAGGGATGACTAATGTCTAATCTTATTTGGAAAAGGTTTTAAATTAAAAATTCAAAGTGGCAAAAGGTTTGAATTGAAGTTTGTGGCTTTTAGTTTTTATGAAATAGTTTGAATATGCTTAAGATGTTTTGAAGCAATTGTTTAAGAAAAGGTTTTGAAAAGTTAATGACCTAAGGTCAAGGTTTTTATTGAAAAATTTTGAGTTTAAGAGGGGAAATCTTAATTTAAGTTGTATACAATTGAAAATAATCCTAAGGGAAACTTTCTAAGGGATAACAAGTTAAGGATAACAACATGTGAAATATGTTCAAGAAGATGTAAAGATGCATATGCAAATGACAATGATGTCAACAATGAGTCCCTCCCTTGGATTAGGCAACATGATTAAACAAGTATACAAAAGGAATTAAGCATGAAGCTCATGGTACAAGCAAGGTTAACATGGTTCAACAAACATATACGAGGTTTATAAACAACACATTTGGTCATGCTATTCAACATTCATATGAATAAGAAACACGAGCACATTATTTACAAGGCATGTTTCAACAAAACAAGTTAAGGACCAAGACATAATTTAAATTAAAGCAAGGTCATCATGAATTAACTAAGGCAAACATGGTACACCAATTCACAATATGTATATACAAGAACAAGCATTAAGTTAAGGATGAAGGTTATGACATGGTCTTATTACATCTTTAGGTCAGGAAACAAATTTAAGCAACATGGATACCTTTAAAACCAAACATGAACAATCATCAATCATTCAAAGCATTCAAACCAAGTAAAGATGACATTAAGGGCAAACATGTTATCATGATCAACATCAACTTTGAACAAGGATTGACAATCAAGAATCATCAAGAATTTAATCAAACCAAACCCTAAACAAAAATATGAATATTTACATGTTTAATAACTTGAAAATGATTTAACAATTAATGAAGGAGAAAACATATGAACATGGAATTTGATAAACAAGAATGGAAGACAATGTTTTTTTTAGGTATTTTAAAACGGGAGAAATAAAATAAAAAGGAAGATAAAATATATTTTTGTAATTTTTTAACATTGATTTTAAAATAAATAACATAAGTAATAAAATAATTAACAATTAATATTAGTGAAAAAATAAAATAAATGAGTGGAATAACTTATTTTTGGTGTTAAAAGAAAAATGTAAAAGGTTTTAAAATGATTAAAATAAAATAAAATAAAATAATTAAATAAAATAAAAGAAAAAGAAAAGAAGAGGAAAAGAAAAGGAAAGAAAAGAAAAGGGTGATAAAAAGAAAGGAATGAAGTCAACAAGGTTTGAACCCGTGTCCTTCTCAATGTGGAAGAACCTGCGTGCCACTGGGACAGGTCAGTTGTCATGTTAACAAATGTGTGCTATGAAAAAATATATGAAGCATTCAAGTGAAAAAGAACAAAAATAAAAACACCAAAAAGGTCTGGGGGGAGGGGGATTCAAACCCTCGACCTCTCGCTTCCCACAAACACACAAACCAACTTTAACCACTGGGGCGCAATACCAATTCATTTAATAATATGCAACCAAATAATTATATATTAAACAAGATATTTAAATCAGAACTTCGCGCCATATGATCTTCTTCTTCCTCACGCATATCATCTTCCACGTTCAAATTTCTTCAGATTCTAACTTCTCCATTTCTCGACCACAAAGAAAAGTGTAAAAACCAAAGTTGCTCAGAATTTGACAAGGAATCTAATGATATTAATAGATTTAATTTATTTTAATTCTATTTCAAATAATTAGTCACACAACAACGTGAACCCTAAAACTTAAAATCAACATGAAATCATAAACATCACTGATCAAGGAAAATCAACATAGGGGTTTTGATTACTACATCATGGCAAGCAACTTAGCAACTTAAATGGATGAAAATGATGCACAAATCATATATTTTTAAAGGTGATCAACTTACCAATTGGAGTAGGTCTAATGCCCATTCAAATGATCTCCCAACTGCTAAATGATGATGTAGTTAGCTCTACTGAACCTCTAGGAAGCTATTGCAATGCTTAGTTTGCTATGAAACTCCTCAAATCCTCTAACTCAGATCCTCTTGCAAGTGACAAAAATGAAAATGTAATCTCTGTGCTAGGGATGTTACATATGGATTGTGATGATTAGAATAGTTTGTATGATGTTTGCATAAGGTGTTTGAGGTGGTAGGATGATTAGAAATGGCATGAGTTGAGATTTCTTGAGTTTAGGCTCTTTGATCAACAATGGTGACCAAAGAAAGTTTACTTTTTGATTAGAGAATTTTATGGTGTTTTGGAGGGCTTAGACAACTTCTATGGATGATTTGTGGTGTGTTTGGATGATTGGTTTGGTTGTTTTATGAATGAGGTGAGTTTTGGAAGGTTTAGTGATTTTGATGCAAATGATGAACACTTGAAGTTCAAGTAATGCTTGCTGAGATTGAGGGGGTTTGGAGCTCAAAATGTTGTCTTTAAACTGATGAAATGAGGGTTTATTTATAGTTGAATGAGCTAATAACATGGCAATGGACCAAAGCATTGTTTAGTGGATCAAGATCAAAACCAAAAAGTTGGTTTTCAAGTACAAAAACACTTTTCACTTTAGTAGCTTCTAAAGTTGACATTGATCTCACAAGTTTCCAATGGCTTTATAGCTTGTACAAATTGATCTTGGCTCATATCATGCATTCCTTGAATCATGGAAAGTGGTTGGAAGTAAAATATGCTTTTTGTCCAATGTCCAAAGGTATTTCAAGTTGGCATGTTGGATGGTACTTTTCTATGGTGTAACAAGATCAAATAGGGAAAGATTTGGTACCATTAAAAATATTTTATGTCAAGGTATAAGTTTCAAGTTGGCCACTTGCTTAGAAAGTGCTTGGAAAATGGACAAAACTGATTCGCTGTCGTGCACGGATCAAAAACGAGTAATTTTTTGAAAATATAGTAACAGTAACGACAACTCGAGTATCCTTCTCACAAGGATTCTTGTAATATTTCAACCAACTAAAGAAAAGGTTTATGAGGGTGGAGGGTTTGAGTTTTGATTAAAAGAAAAATTGTGCATATAAGTGATTATAAAAATAAGCTAAAACGGCTAATCCCACTGATTTGGATTTTGACTTATCATCGGCTATTATAACAGAAACCCCTAAGAGGATTTAATCCTATTCAGTTATGATATCAATTAGACAAGCGCTTATCAAAATCAAATGAATTATGTTCCTGTTTACCGAATTAAGCAAACGGTTAAGAATATGACGAGTTAACGAATTAAGAAAACGATAACACACAATTAAATTTAGGAACATGCATACAATCAAATTTAATCAATTCTATCCTATAAAAAACAATTGAATTAAGCAAAAAATTACAATCAAATTAAGCAAATGAATTCATAGAAAAGGATTGAAAGAAATCAAATTTAAATTGGTATTATAATGACCTCAAAGCGATGGAGCCGTACCCAACAAGATTTTCCCGTGGAAATTAATTCTTCATTACAATTGTAAAAAGCAAAGTAAAATCGTGAAAAAAATGTTATGAACAGTAGCACGCCTGCTACTAGGTATAAGGAAGCATCACAAAATCTGGTTCTAACCCAACTGGGTCGAAAAACATAAAAAACCCAGCACAAAACTAAATATTTCTAACGGCAGATTCCGGGTCATGACTTCAATGAATTATTTGAGTCTTCTACACTATGAATCAACTTCTTCCTTAAACATGAAATTTGTAGTTCTATGTCTTATCTTTCCAATTCCTATTAGAACGCGCATATCTGATTCTCGTAACTCCAGTTATGATCCAATCAGTGGACAAATATCAAATAGCCACTAACGCTGAAAATAAGCTGCGAAAATAAATTAAAGGCAAACAAAGAATTAATTCTAAAAACATAATAAAACAGTAAAATAAACAAAACAAACTAAGAAAATGCCTAAGTAAAAACATTGGAGAATGTGTATTAAGATGCACTGATCAAATTTGTTAGTTCCATGATTCTATGGGTCTATGATTGACTAAATTTTGGTAAAACATGATTCTGCACTGATGTCATAGCCAATGTCATGACATCGCTGTACCTGATATGACAGAACTGTTGTCATATGTTTTAATCAGGATGTCATTACCAATGTCACGACATCACTGTCTGGTACAACAGGAGCTGCTATTTTATATCTCTTGACAGAGGTATTTTGGTTTGATGAGATCCTGTTGGATATACATCATCAGTGTGTGTAGGTCAGAGTGATTCATTAGGAACAAAGTGAAGATTTAATTGGTGTTCATAAAAAGGATCTTTGAGACTTTTTAGGAAACTATAAAACATTTGTTTCTACTGTTATGAAGAAGATTCTGCTGAAGTGCACTACAAGGCAAGTTTAGTTAGCTGGCACAAAGAGAATTGAATGTCATACTGAATGTCATGACATCAGGTAGCTGACATGCATAACAGGCATGTTGGTTTTCTGTTATAATGCATGAGTAAGCTCAGGCTATATTTCAGGAGACTTATTAGGGTTCCCTAGTTATCTCAGGCAAGATTCTAGGCAGTGCTGAGCGTATCATGAAATGCCTATGACCTATTTGAAAGCATGTTGAATTGTGGAAATTAGTTTTACTTTGTTAAACCTAATGTTTGTTACTTGTGACCAGCCCAAGCCCAGTCTGCATTGCTATAAAAGGAGGCGCAGAAGCAAGGGAAAATCAAGCACTCACAACAAGAAAAACTTGAGTGTAGAATTAAGGTTTAGGGCTTTGAGAGTCCATTGTGTGTGACCTTGTAAGTCACCCTTTGTATCTTTAGATGCATCGTGGTAGACATGTTTAGGTTGTTATTAGTACAATGCTAATTGTTCACTCAAAACTTTTAAGCAAGAGTGTATTTGTGAGTGAAGAGTCTTGTTCTTCACGTGTATTTGTGTGTCTTAGGAATACTTGTATATTAAGCAATTATCTGTTGTATGATTGCATTGGTCTAGAGTTCTTAAGTTGTCTGTTCACTCAAAGCTTGTAAGCAAGAGTGTATTATTCTTGATTGAAGCTGTTAAGAAAAATCAAGTATTGTGTGACTTTGAAGAGTGTCTTCTAAAGTCTGTCTTTTGTAATGAATTGATTATCACTGCGGTGATTGAGGGGGAGTGAGCAGGGTCTCTTGTCTAGTGGATTCTAGGCAGAAATTGCATTAGGTAGAGATTAAGTGAGGAGTTGTCAACGGGGGAGTTTAGCTTTGAATTGATTATGCTAATAGTGGATTTCCTTCCTGGCTTGGTAGTCCCCAGATGTAGGTGAGGTTGCACCGAACTGGGTAAACAATTCATTGTGTTATTTATCTTTCAGCATTTATAATTCTGCACAATTTAAATGGTTAGATAAATAGTCTGTCTGTCTGCTGATGTTACAACCGACGTCATGACATTGGTACAATTTAAAGAAATTTAAATTGGTCATGGTCTGTCCTCGTCCTTGTTTCAGCAGAGATCAATGTTCTTTGCTTCTCTTAGGACATATGAGATCTGCATACCAGAATTCAAAATTTCCCCACACTTGAACTTTTGCACTCCGAGCAAAATAGTATCAAGACTCATGAAAAACAATACCATTCAGATACTCATTCTAGACTACAAACTCTTCTTCGGTGAAGATTGCGTCGATAGGTACTAATTTTTCACACTAAGGGTATCTTAAGAATACAAATCTGCAATTGTGCAATCATAAACCTCCCTCCTATACAAACCAATTCAAATGATGTTATTATGCCTAATCCTAACTTACTCATCTTCCTTTTTGCTCTCTTTCATTCTAATGCAATTACATTAAGCCCGTTATCTATCACACACATGGTAAATAAGCCTGTTAGTGACTATTGTTGCACCCCAAAATTTGCCCAACCTTTTTCTTTAACTGGTTTATGTTTCATTGCATTAGCATAACATTGTCCTAGCATTATCATAGAATTGAATCATTCATCTAACAGGGGATCAAGTGTGGTTTATATCAAGAAGAACCTATCTAGAGGTCTTATTCAAGCTTGAGAAGTCATCAAGGTCATCAGAAAGTGGTTTGAGGTCTTGTGAAGTTTAGATGCCTATATGTGGATTTTCTCCTAACTTGAGGATCAAATGAAGACCATCAGTGAGATGTGAAGCATGGATTGTGAATAGAATATGTGTATAGAGCTCATGGATTGCATAGAGGGCCATGTTGGAGCTTAATCAAGTCATTGATTCAAGTGCAAGAGCCACAGTTGAGGTGCAAGCAATTAGGGTTTCATCTGGGTCAATCCTAGGTCAACTGTGCAATTGAAGAAGTCCAAAGCCTAATTTTAGTTCATGGAATTATATGTTGAGACATTTGTGGTATTGTGCCAAGATCAAATCAAGAAGAATCAAGAGTGTGGGAAGTTGCTAAGTTAGGGTTTCAGTGTAAAATCCCCTATTTAGTGCCTAACTTCAAGACCACATAAGTCAAGATACAAGTTTCAAATGGATCTTTGGCCAACATAGAACTTGTAGAGCATCTCAATACCTTTAATTTGAGTACTAAAAGTCCTCAAGTGGATTTATAGAACTCAAGTTATGGTTCAGACAAGTTACAGGTCACCAGATGAATGTGAAATTTATCTGTGAAAGTCACTTGACTTCCAAGCAATTTTTGACCTAGAAGGAGGTTTCATCTGAACTTTTGGCCAACAGGAAAGTTGTTCCTCATGATCTTATCTTTCTAAATTGTACTAGAAGTCTTCCATATGATTTGTAGAACTCAAGTTATGAGGTTTACAAGTCAGGGGTATTTTGGGAAAGTGAGATTATAGGTCATTTTCAATCATTGGTCAAAATATCCAACTTGCACTTGTCAAATGGATTTTTGTTCAACATGAAAGTTGTTCAAAATGGGGTTTTTAGGCTAGCCAAGTGGTCATGTGGGATTGGTTTGGCTTGTAGCAAAAATTCACTTAAAATGGCCTAAAAAAGGGAATTTTTCAAATGGATTAAGGAGGGAAAATTGACTTTTTGAGTTAGAGGACCAAAACATGTCATGTGGGTACATTTTTTGAATGGAAATCACATTCTAAGAACATTGGCATTGGCATAATTTTGAGCATAGGCCAAGTTTTGGGAGTTGTCATTTAGATTACTTCACCATGAAGTTACATAATCAAAAATAGCCATTGGATCAAATACAAGGATCAAATCCCAGCCATTCACACTCCACATGCTGTTATTAGTTGAATTGAATCATTTTGGAGCCAAAAACATTGCCATTTTTGTATACACTCAAGAGCAAAAGTGGTGAAATTTTGAAAATTCATTTTGGACCTAGAGGCAAGGATTGGGCTTTCTCTTGATCAATATCCATTGTATATAACATTTCTAACCTTCATAAATCATCAGTTTTGGAAATTGGAGCAAAATTGATCAAGAACAAGCTTAGAAAAGTGAAGAAAACTCAAAAAGTGAATTCTAAGATCTAGATCGTTTCAAGCCAAATTGTGAATTGAGAAAGCTTTATTGAAGATCATTGAACGATTCTGGAGAGTTTTGCGAAGCTTCATCAAGGATTAAAGGCTCAGTGGAAGTTCTCCATTAGGTACTTGAATTTTAACATATCTCTCTTAATACTTGATGATTCTTTGCCATTTTTGTTTCTTTGCACTCCTTGAAGCATGTAGATCATTTCTGGATGATAATTGTTGGTGTCAAACTTTATTGGCTTCATTTTTATCTCATATTGCATTATTAATAATTTTGGATGAGATATTTGGAATCCTTGCGAAAAATCCTTCGATTTCGGTCCAAAAAACGTGCAAAACGGATAAGAATCGAAGAAGTTATGGTGCTTGGAAGTTACCGGAAAAAAGCTTCGACCGACCGTCCATGGTGCTGCGCGCGCGGGGGGGGGGGGGGGGGGAATTCAAATCGGAGAAGAAGAACAGCCTCCGTCCGGTCAAGCCAGAAGGAAGAAGACTTAGTCTTCCAATCCAAGCGCTCACATTGCGCCATGCAGGGAAGGCCAAAACGGTGTCGTTTTGGGGCGTGGGAGGACCTAGCAAGCAGCGGTTCGAATCCTCCTGAGTGCATTTCCACTAATTCACATTATTTCCTTTGTTTCATTATTTCTTTTCTTTTCTTTTATTTTTCTGTTTTACTGGTTGTTTGAATTAATTACATAAAAAATAGTAAAACTAATCAAAAAATTATGAAATTGTTTTCTATAGTTCTTGATTGTCTTAAGAAAATTTAGGCGTTGATTTTACATTTTTAGGATTTAATTTGAATTAGTTACGCTTTTTCTTTTATGCTAACGTCCATTGTTTTGCATATTTGATCATCTGCCTTGTTGAATTTTGTTCTTCCAATTGGTGTTAAATCTGGCTTTGCTTTTTTAGTATGTTTTAGGGTAAATATTCATGTTCCTTTAGGATTTTTATTAGAATTTTAGAACAACTTTAGGTTCTGTTTTAGGTGATGAGATTAGAGCCTTCCCAAACTTGTGGATCATCTTGATACCTTTCAATCCAAAATTTATTTAGGTGACTTAGGAGTTGAATTAGGATTTAATATTTTAACCCTAGGCTGTTTAAACATGGATGTTCCCCTAGAAATTTAATTAGAATTTTACAACTTTGTTTCATATTTTTCATGTATTTTGCAAGTTACTTGTGTTTTTGTTGTTCTCTCTTGAGTGCCTTTGCTTGTTTGGCTTGGTTGGTGACTTTGGAGCTGGTTTTGCTTGGATTACTTTTTGGGAGGTCTTCTAGACTTGGTGTAGCTGCTGTGGCTTGAAGATTGAAGCTTGGAGTTGAAGTTTCCTTTTCTTTTAGGGGTTGTTTTAGGAGCTTAGGAAATTAGGGTTTTAGAAAGAGCCATTAGAGCTAGTTTTGATTTCTTCATCAAACATAGAATGCATTGTGTGCTTCTATTCCATCCAATGATGTAAAGTCCTCCCAGGGAAAATCCATCTCTCCTTTGGAGGGATGTGTGGTATGCCCATAGTTGAGTAGAACTTTGAGGATACCTTTCCATTTCAATGTTGGTACTTGATGATTTCCTTTGGTTTTCATTAAGTTTTCAACATTTCAACCTTGATCTTGGTGATTGTTCCTCTGCATGGAGTGTGCTTGCTAGAGCTTGAAGATGAAGTTTGATAGAGCTTGAAGATAGAAGCTAGCTTGAAGATGAAATCTTGCTGTCAACTTTGCTGTCTTTTCAACTGTGTTGTTTAGAGCTTGCTGTTGCTGTCTGCTGTAGGAGTTTGTTGCTGCTGCTTGGGCTGCCTCCTCTGTATCTTTTGTTTTTCCTCTGTATTGTCTTTTTGCTTGTGTTGATTACCCTTAGGTTTGAGGTGGATCTTGTCTCCTCTTGCCTGTTGTTTTCTTCCTTGCCTCACTGGTACTGTTGCATAGCATGCATGTTTACTGTTTATTGTTTGCTGCTTGCTTTCTTTTGCTGTTTCCTCTAGGATCTCTGATTTCCTCCATGCAAGAGGGATTTATGACAGACATTAGGTTTTAACCCATGCATGATAATTGGAAGCAGATTCCCCTTTCGACCATAGTTTTAGGGTGTCTCTCTTTTCTCCTCTCAAAACAAATTCAAAAAACACAGTAATAAGGTTAATTGAAGTCGTGCGTTACGAGCCTTAAGCTATCTGGGAAAAGGTTGGTGGAGGGTCTCTCTCCAGTAATCTGGATGTTAGTGTGGTACCCTTTGGGTGACATACGAAACGTTCACTCCTGGATCATAGTCTCTAGTGCGACTGAGATTGCAAACATCCTAAAAACAGTTCTTTCGTAAAAGACTCAAACAAACATTCAAACTCTGTTTTCGTCCTCTTGGACCTTTAATCAGGAAAACCCTTTTCAGAAGGAGATAAAACTGTCAGACAAACTTGTGTCTTCGTAGCCCGAACTAGGTTTGCTCTGATCTTTCATGCCGTATGAAAGTACGTAGGCACAAGATGCGATATCTTGGCGGGCAACCTTCCCCCTTAACCCGTAGATATGCGAACTACGTTGACTCTGATTTCTCGTTCCAGACGGGAATACGTAGGCATAAAGTGCGATACTTTGCCGAGTCATTTTCTTTTCTTTTTAACCCAGACCTATAGAATAGATAGAATAACATACCCCTAGATAGAGAACAAGCGTGGATCCCGTCGAGTACGACAGACGTGAGGGGTGCTAATACCTTCCCCTTGCGTAACCGACTCCCGAATCCAGGATTTGGTTGCGATGACCATTCCTTTCCCTCTTTGCGTTAGGTTTACTCTGAGCGTTTCCTTTCCCTCCTTTGGGATAAATAATGCACGGTGGCGACTCTTCTGTCATAGCCGACGCCGATTTTCGCAGTAGCGACAACTATGATTCATATTTTGACAATAATTCAAAATTAACCACTTTAGCAAAAAAAATTTTTTTTTTAAGGTTTCACAGTCGTTAGCCTAAGTGACCGGGTGAGGGTCACCTAACTTAAAAGGTAGATTCCTATTCAGATTTTTTATTAAACACGAGATTAATTCACTTATTTGCATCAGCTTAATTACTTAGTGTGTGATTTCTAGATGGTGTTGACTGCTAGATAAACTACTTAAGAGCTATTAAAGGATGAGAACTCAAGGCTATGTCATAACAAGTATTTAAACCTGTAACACCCCAAATTTATTGAAATATTTATTTAAATATAAATATTCGTATTTTTGGTGATTTTCGGTGGATGGTGCGAAATATTGAGAATTATGGATTTTAGGTTATTTATTTAAATAATAGTATATAATATGAATATATTGGTATTATTATTAATTTAAATAAATATAAGTTAACTAAGGACAAATTGGACAATTAACGAGGAGTTAGTGAGGGTAATATTGGAAAAGTCCAATTTATAGGCCCAAAGTTAGGTTTAACAAA
Organism: Lathyrus sativus; assembly: GCA_963859935.3. NCBI lineage: Eukaryota > Viridiplantae > Streptophyta > Magnoliopsida > Fabales > Fabaceae > Lathyrus > Lathyrus sativus. The sequence continues at coordinate 614,288,021 of OZ012739.1, read as the reverse complement.
AAGGAATTTTGAGGGAATTAAGATTCATTCTTGTTAGACCGTAAAAAGGGAAGAAATAGAGGTCAGAGCTCTGAGGAAGAAGATTGAGGCAAAAGCTTCGCAAGGTTTTTAAGAATCAAAGACAAATGCTTAGAGTTGACAATTAAGGTATGGGGATTATTACCTTCATTGTTTTCAATATGTGATTCAATGTATTTAAAAGCTGATTTAAGGGTTTAAAGGGTTTGAGGCTGATTTGAGAGTAAAGGAAATTAGGCCTTCGTGGCCAAAAGCCATTGTTGAAATTTTAACCGTATAGAGATTTGAACTGATGGCCTGATAGGTTTGAGGCTGAATTGAGATAAAGGAAATTAGGCCTTCATGGTCAAAATCTATTATTGAGGTTTTAACCATATAGAGATTTGAACTGATGGTCCGATAGGTTTGAGGTTGATTTGAGAATAAAGGAAATTAGGCCTTCGTGGCTAAAATCTGTTGTTGAAATTGTTTAACCCTGTAGGATAAATGATTTGTGATAACTCTAATGATTATGGGGTATTTGTAAGAAATCATGAGAATTAGAGGCGTAAATATTATACGGGATTGAACCTATATCCCTTAATTTTAAAGGTTTTAGGCATAATCTTAAAATAATGATTAGATGGTTTAATTGTGTTAAAATTGTAAATTTACTTGAGATAATTACAGTGTTGAATGGGTTTTAATTTTCTGAGAGTTTGGATTTTTACGGAATCAAAATTGGAGGTCCGGAAGGGCTCCAACGGTGAAAAACGCAGAGAATTCTGCATGCTGTCCATCACGACTGTTCATGTTTTCGGTCGAAATCGTTTTGGACGTAACTTTTGATTCGTAAGTCTGTTTTGGTCCCCGTTTGAAGCTTTGGAAAGCTAATGAACAGGGCTATAACATAGTATAGTTAAGGGAATTGGTTTCCCAATAATTTCATATCTAATTATGTTTGAGAAGTCAATTGTGTATATGTTATATTAATGAATTATGTTCTGGTTCAATGATGTCTTGATGTTTTGATATTGCGATTTTACTGATGAATTACCATGAGGGTAACTGTGATTTCTATGTGATTAAATGAATATATAATGAATTACTATGAGTATAGTTGTGATTTCTATGTGATTAATACATGACTGTATAATGAATTCCCATGAGTAATTGTGATGATTTATGATGTTGATTCCATGAGTTTTTGATGATTATATGATGACATGATTATTATGATGACTTTGATTAATGATGATGCACCTAATGATTTTATTATGAGGATGATATTGACATGTGCATCATGCATTCATATGCATCTGGACTTCGGTTCAGGACCTTGATTTCTTTGGCTTCAGTCCCATTGTGCGGATGTGAGGTATTTTGATGTGCTCTAATTCTTGTATAGAATCGATCCTATTGATGGGGGGATCTATGGATGGTTGATGGCCCAGTGTCCATCGAGCTGTGATGATTGGTACCACATGCATGAGTCTTGTTGCATTTGCATTTATGTGACAATTGGTGTAACTTATAATGTTGTGGCCTTTAATGTTCCTTGATGATTATGATGTTGAATATGAAAATGATGTCATTTTGTATATTGATTCTTATATTGATTATTATGAATCGTTTTGCTCACTCTGCCTGTTTGAATGTTGCCTCCACGTGGGTAACATGCAGATGACCAGGTTTAACTGTGGATGCCATCGAAGATTTTTGAAGTTTTTGGGTCGTTGGCCATTGTGGTTGACTTAGAGGGTCTTGCTCTAATAGTGTAACATCGGGTTGGGGTCTTTGAGTCAAAGTATGTTATTGATTTTTTGTTATGTTGATTTCCTTGCGGTAAAAGGAAAATTTTGGATTTTTGCCTTTTTGAGTTTCGTTGCCATTTGAGTAATTTTGAGAAAACCCGTTGCTTATGGAGCATTGACCTTGATTTGAATTTATTAAGAAACGTACGCCTTTTGAGGTGATTTTTATGGCGTTTAAAATTTTACTCTGATAAATTCTATTATTTTTCCATAATATTTGTGGGGTAGAAAAGGGTGTTACATTAGTGGTATTAGAGTAGATCGGTCCGTCCGGCCAAGTTGTCTAATGTTAATTGTTCCCTAGTATGCGACATGTGTGTGAAAACACTATCGATACACATTTATTTTCTAACCTTTGTCTGCATAAGTGGGAATGAAACAAGTGGGGGAGAAGCTTTTGCTTCTCTAGGATGCTTCAAGTGTAGAATGGTGGCTCAGTGTGTCGATGAACGCTCTTATAGTTTGGTAAAGATGGTTTATGCCCCATCATGATTTTCGGCTGTCTATTGAAAAATTGAGGAGCTGATCACCCTTAATCTCTTGTTGATAGTAGACGGAGTCATGTTGGATGGGATAGACATGTCTCACAAGCTTAGAAGGCGTGTGCAGTGAATTGTTTTGAGTTAAGCTAAGTGCTTACAGATTGTTTTGGTGAGTCGGTGCAGGATGATGCTGAAACGTTTATTTTGATGGAAACTTTAAGTATTAATAAAGTGGGAAAGTTGGTGGCGTGCCAATTATTTGTGATTGTCCAGAAGTTTTTCCTAATGAGATAAGTGATTTACCTCCGAAATATAAGTGGAGTTTGCGATTGACTTAGTTCCGGGAACTAGTCCGATATCGATGGCTCCACATCGTATGTCTGCATTGGGATTGAAAGAGTTGAAGAGTCAACTTGAATATTAGCTTGAGAAGAGATTTATTCATTCGAGTGTGTCACCGTGGGGTGCACCAGTTTTGTTGATTAAGAAGAAAGAAGGTCATGTGAGGCTTTGTGTGGATTATAGATAATTGAACAAGTTGTCTAATGTTGTTTGTTCCCTTGTATGCGACATGTGTGTGAAAACACTATCGGTACACGTTTTTTCTAACCTTTGTCTGCAGAAGTGGGAGTGAATCAAGTGGGGGAGAAGCTTGTGCTTCTCCAGGATGCTGCAAGTGTGGAGTGGTGGCTCAGTGTGTCGACGAACGCTCTTATAGTTTGGAGAAGATGGTTTATACCCCATCATGATTTTCGGCTGTCTATTGACAACTTAAGGGACTGATCACCCTTAATGTCTTGTTGATAGTGGACAGAGTCATGTTGGATGGGATAGACATATCTTGCAAGCTTAGATGATGGTGCAGTGAATTGTTTTGGGTTAAGCTAAGTGCTTAGAATTGTTTGATGAGTCGGTGCAGGATGGTGCAAAGACGTTTATTTTGATGGGAACTTTGAGTGGTAATGAAAGTGGGAAAGTTGGTAGGTTGCCAATTAATTTTGATTGTCCGGAGGTTTTTCCTAATGAGATAAGTGATTTACCGTCAGAACGTGAGGTGGAGTTTACGATCGACTTAGTTCCTGGAACTAGTTTGGTAGCAATGGCTCCATATCGTGTGTCTGCATTGGGATTGAAAGAGTTAAAAAGTCAACTTGAAGGATTGCTTAAGAAGAGATTCTTTCGTGCGAGTGTGTCACCGTGGGGTGCACCGGTTTGTTGATTAAGGAGAAAAAAGATTCTGTGAGGCTTTGGGTGGATTATAGACAAGTGAACAAGGTGACTATCAAGATAAGTGTTCACTTCTAAGGACTGATGATTTGATGGATCAGTTGGTTGTTGCAAGTGTGTTCAGTAACATAGATTTGAGATCTGGGTATCATCAGATTCGTGTGAAGCCTGATGATATTCCGAAGACAACTTTTAAAACAAGGTATGGACATTATGAGTATTTCGTGATGCCATTTGGTGTGACTAATGCACCATGTGTATTTATGGAGTACACAAATAAGATTTTCCATCCTTATTTGGACAAGTTTGTGGTTGTGTTCATTGATAATATTTTTATATATTCGAAGAGTAAAGAGGACCATGCTGAGCATCTGAAAAATTGTGTTATCAACATTGAAAGAGACACAGTTGTATGCAAAATTGTCAAAGTATGAGTTTTGGTTGAAGGAAGTGAGTTTTCTTGGTCATGTGATCTCGAGTACAGTTATTGCGGTTGATATGTCGAAGGTTGAAGTTGTATCGCAATGGGAAGCTCCAAAACCTGTTTTTGAGATTAGAAGTATTCTTGGGTTGGCAAATTATTATCGAAAATTCATTGAAGGATTTTTCCAAGTTATCTTTGCCATTGACGCAGTGGACTAGGAAGGTTCAAGCTTTTGTTTTGGATGCAAATTGTGAAGAAAGTTTCAAGAGCTTTTGAGGAGGCTGACAACAGCTCATGTTTTGATTTTGCCGAATCCGGCAGAACAATTGTTGTATATTGTGATGCTTCATTGATGGGATTGGGAGGTGTGTTAATGCAACATCAACAAGTTTTAGCTTATGCTTCAAGACAACTTAAAGTGCATAAGAGGAATTATCTGACGCATAATTTAGAGTTGGTTATTGTTGTGTTTGTGTCGAAGCTTTGGAGGCATTGTTTGTTTGGTTCGAGATTTGAGGTGTTTAGTGATCATAAGAGTTTGAAGTATTTCTATGATAATAAAGAATTGAATGCGAGGCAGAAGAGATGATTGAGACTTCTGGAGGATTATGGTTTTGGTTTGAATTACCATTCAGGTAAAGCAAACGTGGTAGCTGATGCATTGATTTGGAAATCTTTGCATATACTGATGATGATGGTAAAAGAGTTAGAACTGACTGAGCAATTTCGTGATATGAGTTTGGTTTGTGAAGAGTCTTCATATGGAGTTAAACTTGGTATGTTGAAGCTTACTAGTTGTATTCTTGATGAGATTCGAGGAGGTCAGAAATCTGATTTGAGTTGGTAGATCGGTTGAATTTGATGGATCAAAGTCGAAGAGCAGATTTTTGGATTAATGAAAATGGTATCATGAGATGTCATGATAGAGTTTGTGTTCCAGATATTGTTGAGTTGAAAAAGAGTATTCTTGAGGAAGGACATCGAAGTATATTGAGTATCCATACCGGTGCTACAAAGAGGTACCGGGTTTGAAGAAATTGTTTTGGTGGCCAGGGATGAAGAAAGAAGTGGCTGAGTTTGTGTATGCTGGTTAGACTTTCCAGAAGTCGAAGATTGAACATCAAAGATCGTAGGTTCTGATGTAACCATTGAATATTCCAGAGTGGAAATGGGATAGCATTTCTATGGATTTTATGACAGATCTACCGAAGATGTTGAAGGGATATGATTTAATTTGGGTGATTGTCGATAGATTGACCAAATCAGCTCATTTTATACCGATAAGGATCAATTATTTGCTGCAGAAGCTGACCAAATTGTATATTGATGAGATTGTGAAAATGCATGGTATTCCTTCAAGTATTATGTTTGATAGAGATCCTAGATTCACATTGAGGTTCTGGGAGAGTTTGGAGACAACTTTGGGTACTAAGCTGAGGTTGAGTTCTGCCTATCATCCGCAGACGGATGGACAGACAGAGAGAACTATCCAGTCGTTAGAGGATTTGTTGAAAGCTTATGTATTGAATCAAGGTGGATCATGAGATAGTCATGTACCGTTGATTGAGTTTACCTACAACAACAGTTATCATTCTAGTATCAGAATGGCACCATATGAGGCATTGTATGGTAGGAGATGTAGGACTCTTTTATGTTGGTATGAATCAGGCGAGAGTGTTGTACTCGGACCTGAGATTCTCCAAGAGACGACTGAAAAGATCAAGATGATCCAAGAAAAGATGAAAGCGTCACAGAGTCGTCAGAAGAGTTACCATGATAAGAGAAGGAAAGTAATTGAGTTCCATGAAGGAGATCACGTGTTTTTGAGAGTTACGCTGGTAACTGGTGTTGGCCGAGCTTTGAAGTCTAGAAAGCTTACACCACATTTTGTTGGTCCGTATCAGAATGGCGCAACGGAAGCGCCGGAGAAGTAGCATGTCAGACTGTTTTACCGCTGTCGCTTGCGAATTTACATGATGTGTCTCAGTTGAGGAAGTACATTCCAGATCCGTAACATGTGATTCAGATGGATGGTGTACAAGAGAGAGATAATTTCACTATTGAGGCATTGCCAATACGGATTGATAAACGAGAAGTGAAGCAACTGCAAGGTAAAGAGATTTCCTTGGTAAAGGTAATTTTGGGAGGACCAGTTAGAGAAAGTTGGACTTGGGAGCGTGAGGATCAGATGAGGGAGTCGTATCCGACTCTGTTTCCTTGAGGTAATTTTCGAGGGAGAAAATTCTTTTAAGTGGGGGATAGTTGTAACACTCCAAATTTATTGAAATATTTATTTAATTTATTTAAATATAGTATTTTTGGTGATTTTCGGTGGTTGGTGTGAAATATTGAGAATTATGGATTTTAGGTTATTTATTTAAATAATAGTATATAATATGAATATATTGGTATTATTATTAATTTAAATAAATATAAGTTAGCTAAGGACTGTCGCTACTGCGAAAATCGGCGCCGGATGAACAGAAGAGTCGCCACCGTGCGTTATTTATCCCACGGGAGGGAAAGGAAACGCTCAGAGTAAACCTCGCACAACACGGGAAAGGTATGGTCGTCGCAACCAAAACCTGGATTCGGGAGTCGGTTACGCAAGGGGAAGGTATTAGCACCCCTCACGTCCGTCGTACTCGACGGGATCCACGCTTGTTTTCGGGTATGGATTGTTATTCTATCTAAACTAAGGTCAGGGGTTAAAAAGAAAAGAGAATGAAAATAAAATGACTCGGCAAAGTATCGCACTTTATGCCTACGTATTCTCGACTGGAACGAGAAATCAGAGTCAACGTAGTTCGCCTACCTACGGGAAAGGAGGGGAAGGTTGCTCGCTAGGATGTCGCATCCTATGCCTACGTACTTTCATACAGCATGAAAGATCAGAGCAAACGTAGTTCGGGCCACGTACGACACAAGTCTGTCTTGATTGCTTTTATCTCCTTCTGAAAAAGGTTTTTCTGATTAGCAGTCCAAGCGGACAAAAATGACGTCTTGATGAGTTCACCTTCTTTTACGGAAGAAGTGTCTTTTATTGTGTTTGAAATATTTATTGTGTTTTTCTGGTTGTTTTGAGAAAGAAGAGACAGAACTCTAACCTATGGTTGCAAAGGGAATCAAACTAACCTAATGTTATCATGCATGGGTTAAGACCTAATGTCTATCATGCTCCTCTCTTGCACAGAGAGAAACAGAGATCCTAAGGGAATAGACAACAACAGAAACAATATCAGATATATACAGTAAAGCGGTAAAATGCATGGATGCAACAGTACAAGCGAGGCAAGGGAGTCCCACTCAACCTCGAACCTAGAAAACAATAGGCGAAAGTGAACAGGCTTCACTTTCAACCCAACAGGGTAAACAGCACACAATACAGTCCAGAAAACCAATCAATACATCAGCAATGAAATACAACAGCAAAAGAAACAGCATCAGCAGCTCTGAATCAACATCTGGCTTCAAGTAATCCCCAATCATTTATGGGCTTCAACAAAGCATCAATCTCCATCTTCATGGCCTTCAGGCAAGGGCTTTGATCATCAGTCTCCTATAAGCAATGGCTTTTCTTCAAGTCTCCAATCTTCAGGGATGAACATCAGTCAACAAGAGGAGATGAATGTTAAACAGTAAACTGCCTACCAAAGGTGGCTCATCAGCTGTTAACATTATGCAGACAGGTTTCTCTCAAAAGTTCTATCTTTCAAATACATTCACTGATCCTTCCAAAGGAAGGAGGTGGATATTTGAAAGAGACTTTGAATCATAGAGAAAGGATGGATGCAGACAAGGCATTCCATGTTTGAGAAGCAAGCTTTCTAATCTAGAGCTCTGCCTAGCTCCTAAACCCTAGTCTCCTCAGCAGCTGCTAGCAAGAACCTCCTCCTCAACTCTGGCAGTGGATCTTCAGTCTCTGGATCTCCAATGGTCTTCATCTCCCCAAATCTTCAGCTCTCCCAAGTCCCCAGACAATCCCAATACCCACACAAGCAAGCAATAATCCCCAGAGGGCACACCACACCAGTCAATCAGATACAACAGCATATTAATAGCAGTAGGGGAATCCTGGCTTTTTCTAAGGGATCTAATAACTACCCATAGCCCATATAATCCCATAACTAAACTAGTCAAACCCTAAGCCCTAAGGGAAAAGAATCAAATCTCCTAAGTCATCCCCTAAAAACCCTAATTTGTCCATGTTATTCACACCTACATTAAGCACCTAAAATTAATTTCTAAAAATGGGAACTAAATTGAATCTACAAGTTCAATGTCTAACCTAAATAACCTAAAAAGAATGGGCAAAAAAATATTGAAGCATTTAATAGAACAAAAAAAAATCAAAATCATGCATGAAATGAAGTTATGTAAAATGTCATTTATTTAGAAAATATGGGAAAAATATCAAATAAAAAATAAAATGCAATTTTTATTTTTTATAATTTTCTAGACATCTAAAAGAAGAATATGCAAAAAGAATGAATTAAAAATGATGATTTTTCTATTTATTATGAATTTTTAAAAATGAATGAAAAATATAAAGAAAATAAAAATAAAATACAAAGAAATAACCAGGGGGGTGAAAATAGCAAACAATCCATGTTCAGCGCGTTGGGCTTATTAAGTTGGGGGGTGCGAATAGCTCTCTGAGCCCAATCCCCCCAATTAGTGAAACGGTGCGTTTTGGATTTTAAATTTTCCCACCAGATTGAAGTTTTAATCGTGGCCGTTGGATACTTTCCCCAGGTCAAAAGTCCAACCTCCATCGCACGGCCCCCAACCCTTCTTCAACCTCCAGCATTTAGGGTTTCAGAAACCCTCCATGCACGATTCCATCTTCAAGCATTCGTTTCTCCCTCATCTCCTCATGAAAATCAAAACTACAAACACCAAACTTGCTTCATTTTCCACGTAGAATGCAACCACATCATCAGTTTTTGTTAAACCTCACCCAATCACTAAACACGATAGCTTCCCTTCCATGGCTGCCTCAATTCTGACCTTCACTAAACCCTAATCTCTTGCTAACAGAACATTAGTCAAGCATCACTGGTCATGCTACACTAATCCAAATGAGCCACCACTCACTAATCTCCTAGTTATGGATCAAAACAGTTTTATGGCTCCTGCAAGAATCTTCACCAATTCACACTAAAAGCTTCAGGATTACTCCTCTAACCACCTAGGTCACTATTATCCTAACAAACCTATGTCATGCTAACTACATCAAGCCAATTTGAATGGAGAACATACCTGGTATAATTTGGAAAACAGAATGGTGAATCCTTCACCTCGAGCTCAGCAATGGCTTAAACCTGATCAATGTGCTTGGATCTTGATACTGTATGCATCTACTCTTGCCCAAACACTCTGAATTCTTGTAATGGATTCTTCTTGCACTTTTGAGCATGGACTTACAACACACGAATTTGGAACTATTTCCACTGGATCTTGCTTGAAACTGGTTATATGATGATTGTAGAGAATGATGGGATCAAGAATTTTGCAAAATGATCAAGATTTGAGGGAGTTTGAGTAGTTATGCAAGAATGAGAAGATGGATGAAAATGGAGATTTTGGACAAATGGGAGCACCAACCCTTGCATGAATCAGCTTGCATGAATATATAGGTGATGTAGGAACCTCCTAGAACATTGGAGAAATTTCCCTTACACTTTTCCCTTTCAATTTGGATTATGTTACTTTCAATTCAAGCAACCATGGATAACTCACAAATTATGACCTAAGCTCAAAATTCCACTTTAGCCAATGTTTTTAAAATGCCTTTTCCATTCAAAATGACCTATAATTTTGCATCATTTGGCCAAGATATGAAAAATATCATTTTTTAAGCCATTTTTCTTCATTAAATTCACCAATTTTGAAACCTTGTGCTATGGACATTTCCAATCTCTCATGGTCACTTTTATAGACTCAAAATGTCATTTGGAGCAAGTTTGATGTTGTAAGTTTTTTCATTTGAGGCCTCCTTGTATGAGTTTTGGACATAGGTTAAAATGACCTGTAATTCACAAATGACCAAAATACTCTTTGCTTGCCAAGACCATAAGTTGAGTTCCACACATCATATGAAGGCATACTATACCATTCTAGAAAGCTAAGACAATGAGGAACAAATCTTATGTTGACCAGAAATTCATTTGAAATCTCCTTGAGGGTTAAAAATAGCTTGGAAGTCAAGTCACTTTCACAGACAAAATTTCAGATACCTCAGATGACTTGTAACTTGCAAGGACCATAACTTGAGTTCTATAAATCTCCTTAATGTCTTCCACCACTCAAATTAAAGGTCTTGAGATCCTATACAAGTTTCATGTTGGCCAAGGATCCATTTGAAGCTTTCATTTTGACTTATCTTGCTTGGAAATTTGACCTAAACTAGGGGATTTTACATAGAAACCCTAATTTAGAGACTCCTCTTCTCCTTGATTTCTCTTGAATTCTTCTTAGCACAACAACATATCCTTATTCTCCATGTCAAATGATGAACCCCACATCTCTCCAATAGCCCTTAATGCCTTTAAATCAATCAATTGACCTAGGGTTGACCTAGGGTTGACCCAGATGAAACCCTAGTTGACTGTCTTCACTTGCCACTCTTGTGATCACATCAACAACTTGTTTTCTCCCCCAAATGACTTTCTAAGTCCTCCAAGATGTCTAGATACTCCCCACGCTCTCCATTCACAACTCATAATTCCCTTGTTGACCCTCATGTACCCTCAGATAGGAGATATACTCAAAGTTTGATCCACTGACCTTTCTGCTTTCAAATTCTTTTCTGATGACTTGAATGAGATGGAATTAGGATAATAACCTCTTGATAGGCCTCTAGGGATGAGAATAATGATTGGTCCCCTGTTGAATGACTTGTTATGCTTATGCTATGCAGATGAGTAACCTATGTACATGACTCTATATGCAAATGCTAATGACATTGAAACATAAACCAAGTGAATAAGGTTGGGCAAATTTTAGGGTGCAACAGCTGCCCCTATTCAAGCGACTTGGACCCGATTGGGTGAAGAGCCCGGAGCCTTCAGACATTCGTGGTACGAGACGGTTGAATACTAGTGAAACCAGAAATTTGCCACCCGCAGAAATAAACTGCGCCACTGCTTGGGGAACGACATTCATCAGCTGAATTTAACTGTTACGACAACCCACTGATCTCGTAGCGACCGTGCTGGGGATTCTTCTCATCATCCTGAAAAAGATTGAATCATCGGAAACTTCGTCCTTTGCTTGTCCACGTCAGGACTCTATCTGCTGTCAACTCGGAAAAAACTTCAACAACTTTGCTGGGGACGGCTCGTCTGCCTTCTCGTCAGAGATAAATCATCCTCGTTAGGAATAAACTCTTCCACGTTAGGAATAACCTTTCCACGTTAGGAATAACACCGTCTACGTTAGGACTCACTTTTCCACGTAAGGAATAACCGTTTTTTCCCCGTCAGGAGTAACTTTTCTCTGCTTTGTCAAACTCTTCCACGTAAGGAATACGTCTTCTCTTGCTTTGTCCACGTCAGGACTCTTTCTTTTCATCTTTCCACGTCAGGAAGCAATCTTCTTTCCACATAAGGAGAACTATACCACTCTGTCCACGTAAGGCCCCCAATACCACTCGACATGTCCGCGTCAGGACTCCAATCTTTCCGCGTAAGGAATACAACTTTGGTTCTGAACCTGTCCACGTTAGGACTCACCTTTCCACGTAAGGAGTACATCATTCTTCCACGTCTGGAATCAACTTTTCTTGAATCTGTCCACGTAAGGACCCCAATCTCTCCACGTAAGGAAACCAACTCTTTTCGATTTGTCCGCGTCATGACTACATTTTTCCACGTAAGGAATGCCATCTTAATCTGTCCACGTAAGGGCTCCGCTCTTTCCACGTAAGGAATCCTCCTCCTTCTGAATCCGTCCACGTCAGGACTAAATTTTCCACGTAAGGAATCTATCTTCTTCTTCCACGTTAGGACTAACTTCTTTGATCTGTCCGCGTCAGGACTAAACTCTTCCACGTCAGGAATAATCTCTTTTGATTTGTCCACGTCAGGACCCCAATCTTTCCACGTAAGGAATCAACTTCTTTTCCATGTAAGGAATACTTCTTTTTGATTCGTCCACGTAAGGACCCATGTCTCGTCTTGATTTGTCCACGTCAGGACTCATGCATCTTCGACCCGCTGGGGAAATAGGACTTGTCCACGTCAGGACTCACATCTCCTCTGTTGAGAAAATAAAACTTGTCCGCGCCAGGACTCGCACCTTCGTCTGATCTGTCCACGTCAGGACCCACGCTTCACCAACACGAAGAAAGATAACTGCTGAGAGTAAATGGTCCACGTCAGGACACCAACACAAAGAGTAATCAGTTTTGTCAACGTTATGACTCCACATTCCACCAATTCCGAGAACCCGATTCTGTCCACTTTAGGACTACCACATCTCATCAACCCGGGGCATAAATTTGTCCATATTAGGACACCCACTTCTGAAGAAATCCCGTCACTATAGGAATAAATTGTCCACGTCAGGACTTAGTTCTCCATTGATCCCAACCCACAAACTTCTTTAGCACTGACATGGCAGCGACTTTGAGGCGGACTCTACTGGGGATATCTGGAAACCAAACTACCGGATGCCTGTTCTGATGACCGGAGGCAACTTCTGAAATTCTGATTCATGAAACCCCTTGATGACAAATAACTCTGCTTGGGAATAAAGAGAAACTTATCCTGGTAACTCTGTGGGGAATACGGCCGAAACCGACATTATCAGTGGATGTCCCATGCCGAGATCTTGAATATTTGGTAGTTCATTTAAACAAAAGCTCTCTCCACCTGCTGGGATACAGGCACTGCTTCAGCAAAATAAATGCTGAAGATAATGCCAACTCCGCTGGGGATAGCCAGATGCGACAGAATTATTCCAGCAAAATAAATGCTGGAAAGGTGAAGTCGACTCAGCTGGGAAATTAGGAATTCAAACCAAACACCCTGTTGAGGTAACCCCCTGCTGGGGAATATAACTTTGCTGAGGAATAGCAGGTGTGCCAAGTATGATTGGACTTCTCTGCTGGAGAATGAACTGATATTACACGGTATCCCTGACAAAATAAATGACAGGACCCACCACCAACTCTGCCGGGGAGAGTCTTGATCTTCGAGTTCCACTGGGAGGAAAGAACATTTGCTGAAAGGGGAGAACTCCGCTGGGGGTGGGACTATTCTCTCGGGGGAAATCCACTGACTCCGCTGGGGGAGAGTGAATGACCCTGCGGGGAAAGATGAACCTGTCTGAATACAGCCTTACGATCTTGGAATCGTCAATCCTTTTTGCCCAAGCTACGACTAGCTGGAGAGTTCGATCCTTCTTCAGGAAGAACCTGCATGACCTGCGTGAAGGCTGAGTCTTTCGTTATTGCAATCTTTCGATCATCTTCCTCGTACGGTTATGAAACCTGGAACAACACAAACAAGACAAGACAAGCCTATGCAGCCAAATCAATTCAGGTTAGTGACGTTATTTTCAGTTAATTCAAAGCTTTAGCAACTGTTGGCAAGGGCCAGCGACGTTATACTCATGCTAGTTTCATCAAACTTAGGCGTTAATCATGCACAAAACAGTAAAGAACAGTGTCAAGTACTGAATAACGTATTTTATTGATTGGGCCCCTGAATGGGCGGAGTTTTGTACACGGGATGTAACTCCTGAAATGAGGAAGCTACACAAAGCAAATATACAAGTATACAAGTATGCACAAGAAGCATAAATATTGACAACTTAAATTTGTACACATGTCGGCAACGGGATGCAGATGAACACCACGAACTGATCCTCCCATGACTCGCCTGACTCTAATGCTTTCCCGGTATCCCCACTTCTGAATAGATTGTATCAGATAACTGACTCCTCAAATGTATTCTCCCGCATTGATGCTCATTGCAATTATCAAATTCGGACCGCAGTCATTTGCTTTTCAAATCCCTAACTTTTGCGTGAACCGCCCTTTACGGGTTTTCAGTTCACCGGGATACCCTTTTTTGTCGAAGCCGCCCAGTGTAGGTTTTCGACTTCGCGGGTGTACATTTTTTCAATTTTATCCCTAATTTTTGCCCGAACCTTTCATTCTGTTTTTGGTTCGCCAGGATGCCCCATTTTTGCCTGGACTCTCTTTTTCTGTCCAGCGGGTCAATTTTAAGCAAAGTATTTTTTAACTGCGTCCGAATTCACAAGCGACGTGAAGTCTTCTCCGTCCATGGTGGACAACAACAACGCTCCTCCCGAAAATACTTTCCTGACAACGTATGGCCCTTCGTAGTTGGGGGTCCACTTGCCCCTGTGATCTGCTTGCGGCGGGAGAATCCTTTTCAGCACAAGGTCGCCCGTCTGAAAGCTTCGCGGATGTATCTTCTTGTCGTACGCTTTCTTCATTCGGCTCTGGTACAAACGACCGTATGCTAGAGAAGCTAGCCTCTTCTCATCCATCAAACTCAGTTGATTCAACCTGTCTTTCACCCATTCTGCCTCGTCCAGCTGAACATCTCGCAATACCCTCAGAGAAGGGATCTCAACTTCTAATGGTAGCACCGCTTCCATTCCGTATACTAACGAGAACGGGGTTGCCCCGGTTGATGTGCGTACCGTTGTACGATAATCGTGCAAAGCAAAAGGTAGCATCTCGTGCCAATCCTTATAGGTCACCACCATCTTCTGAACGATCTTCTTTATATTCTTATTGGCCGCTTCAACAGCGCCATTCATCTTGGGTCAGTAAGGGGAGGAGTTGTGATGCTCGATCTTAAAATTCTGACAGAGCTCCTTCATCATTTTGTTATTCAGGTTTGAACCGTTGTCCGTGATTATCCGCTCGGGAATCCCATATCGGCAAATGATATCTCTCTTGATAAATCTGGCCACCACCTGCTTAGTTACATTTGCGTAAGACGCCGCTTCCACCCACTTGGTGAAATAATCGATCGCTACTAGGATGAATCGATGCCCGTTAGAAGCCGTCGGCTCGATCTTTCCAATCATATCGATTCCCCACATCGAGAATGGCCATGGCGATGACATTACATTCAGAGGACTTGGAGGCACATGGATCTTGTCAGCGTAGATTTGGCACTTGTGACACTTCCTCGCAAACTTGAAACAATCAGTTTCCATGGTCAGCCAAAAGTAACCTGCCCTCAGCAGCTTTCTCGTCATAGCATGCCCACCAGCATGCGTACCAAAGGTACCTTCGTGTATTTCTTCCATGAGCAGCTTTGCCTCTTTCTCGTCTACACAACGCAACAGTACCAAATCGTGGTTTCTTCTGTATAATACGCCATCCGGGTTCAAATAGAAATTGCCTGCTAACCTCCTGAGAGTCTTCTGATCTTGACTGGATGCCCCAGCCGGATACTCTTTATTCTTCAGGAAATTAAGGATGTCGAAATACCAGGGTTTGCCATCAGATGCTTCATCAATAGCAAATACATAAGCTGGCCTGTCAAGCCGAAAGATAATAATTTGGGGAGCCTCGTTCCAGAAGTTGACCTTGTACATGGAAGACAAAGTGGCAAGGGCGTCAGCCATTTGATTTTCTGCCCGCGGTACATGATGCAATTCAACCTTGTCGAAGAAAGGCAACAATCTCCTTGCATAATTCATGTAGTGTATCAAGTTGGGCTGACGTGTCTCCCATTCCCCTTTTATTTGATTCACCACCAGAGCTGAGTCTCCGTATACGTCTAAATTCTTGATTCGCAAATCAATGGCTTCTTCAAGCCCCATTATACAAGCTTCGTATTCGGCCTCATTGTTGGTGACGGCAAAGGTCAATCGGGCAGTAAACGGGATATGCGACCCGTGTGGCGTGGTGATGATTGCCCCTATTCCGCTACCGTAAGCATTCACAGCTCCGTCAAATATCATCTTCCATTTGGAACCCAACTCTGGTCCTTCGTCTGGCAACGACTCTTCACAATCTTTCATCTTTAGGTACATGATATCCTCGTCAGGAAAATCAAACCTCATCGATTGATACTCTTCAATAGGCTGCTCCGCCAGATACTCAGACAGCACACTCCCCTTTATAGCCTTCTGCGAGACGTATTGGATGTCATATTCAGTCAAGACCATCTGCCAACGGGCGATTCTGCCTGACAACGCCTGCTTTTCAAATACATATTTGATAGGATCCATCTTCGAGATGAGCATGGTTGTATGATTCAGCATGTACTGCCTCAAACGCTTGGCGGCCCAGGCTAGCGCGCAACAAGTTTTCTCCAGCATTGAATACCGAGATTCACAATCTGTAAATTTCTTACTCAGGTAATAGATTGCATGCTCTTTTCTCCCCGTCTCGTCATGTTGACCAAGAACACAACCCATGCTTCCCTCAAGAACCGTCAAATACATTATCAAGGGTCTACCTGCCACTGGGGGTATCAAAATAGGAGGCTCCTGCAAATACTGCTTTATTTTATCGAACGCCTTTTGACAATTTTTGTTCCACGTTACAGCTTGATCTTTCTTCAACAGCTTGAATAATGGTTCACACGTGGCCGTTAGGTGAGATATGAACCGAGCGATGTAGTTCAACCTCCCTAAAAACCCGCGCACCTCTTTCTCTGTTTTAGGCGTCGGCATTTCTTGAATTGCTTTTATCTTTGCAGGATCTACCTCGATTCCTTTTTCGCTTACGATAAACCCCAGCAGTTTGCCCGATCTCACCCCGAAGGTGCATTTGTTAGGGTTCAGCCTCAGCCTGAACTTCCTAAGCCTTTTAAATAACTTCAGCAGATTCACCAGATGCTCTTCCTCCGTCTGGGATTTGGCAATCATATCGTCAACATAAACTTCGATCTCTTTATGCATCATGTCATGGAAAAGAGTCGTCATCGCACGCTGATATGTTGCCCCAGCATTTTTCAAACCAAAGGGCATCACTTTGTAGCAAAATGTTCCCCAAGGCGTTATGAAAGTGGTTTTCTCCATATCCTCTGGCGCCATTTTAATCTGATTATAGCCTGAAAAGCCATCCATGAAGGAGAATACGGAGTATTGAGCAGTATTATCAACTAACACGTCACTGTGAGGAAGTGAAAAATCGTCTTTTGGGCTTGCTTTATTCAAATCTCTATAGTCCACGCACATTCGAACCTTGCCATCTTTCTTTGGCACTGGTACGATGTTAGCAACCCATGAGGGATATTTCGTCACAGCCAGGAAACCAGCGTCCCACTGTTTTTGGACTTCCTCTTTGATCTTCACTGCCATATCCGGTCGAGTTCTGCGAAGCTTTTGCTTGACTGGCGAGCAATCTTCTTTCAGTGGCAGGCGATGCACAACCATGTCTGTATCGAGCCCCGGCATATCTTCATATGACCAAGCGAAGACATCATTATACTCTCGGAGCATTTCAACCAGTCTTCGCTTGATATCGCCCTGCAGTGCGGCTCCGATACGAATATTCTGCTCAACCCCTTCCGACCCCAAGTTGATAATTTCGATGACCTCATCGTGAGGCAGAATGGCTCTTTCCTCTTGCTTCACTAACCAAGACAGTTCTTCAGGAACATCGCTATCTTCGACAACCTCTTCTTCGGCCTGAAATACCGGGTGCTCAAAGTCGGGACGAGTCATAGGTGGTTCAAGGATGTCATCTGAAAATGTTATCCTGCAAAAGGAACGGTTAAGTGCTTCAAAATGCGTATAAAGCAAACAACCATGTTGCCATTTTATTGAAAAAATATAAAACAAGAAAGACAGGGATTACAGTATTTGCACATGAAAAAACGCCATTTATTTGATGATTACCACGCAATGTTCATAACAACACAGCCCTAAGCAAATCCTGATGCCCCGGGCAAGACATCAGATTATTCAACAATTAATAAAGCAAAGCATTACTGTTTAAAAGTCACAGGAACAAGCTCCTGAATAGACCAGTTGCATAGTCCTTGTCCTGGCGTGCTTGGCTGAATCCAGGCATCCATATCACAGTCGCTGTCTCCTTCATCAGACTCCGAAGCAGCATTGACAGTTTCGTGGCACACTCCACTGGCAGAGATGGTGATTGGCCTTCTGAAACGGGGTCCCCCCACGGAAGGAGTTGAGGACGACGGTTGGTATCCCAGCCCGAACCGGTCCATCTTCACAGGAATGTCCAGCACTTTGCCCCAGCCCTTTGCTTCTCCTGCTTCTACCAGAGCTTGAGCTTCTTTATACGATGAGACGGTTATTTCTGGCACTTTGCTCGGCCCGGGACCTTTGTCCTTGATGCGCAGCCCTTCAAATGCCTGGCAGGGTGTTTCGTGGATTTCTCCGTCGACCTCCACATATTTAAATGACGACAGATGGCTGACCAGGATGTCCTCCTCTCCGCACACGGTGACTATGCTGTCTCCGACCATATATTTTAACTTCTGATGCAGGGTGGACGTGACTGCCCCCGCCCCATGAATCCAGGGTCTTCCAAGCAAGCAGCTGTACGCAGGCTGTATATCCATGATATAAAACTCAGTTGCAAACACTTCCGGCCCCACCTGTAGCGGCAATGTAATCGATCCAAAGACTGTTCTCCGTGTGCCGTCAAACGCTCTGACTACCAAATCACTGGGCGTACACAAGATTCCTCTAACATCCAGCTTCATCATCGCCTTCTTGGGCAGCACATTCAAAGACGATCCGGTGTCAACCAATACGTACGACATTACTGATCCTCTACACTCGACAGATACGTGCAGCGCCATATTATGATCTCTTCCTTTCGGAGTCAAGTCGAAATCGGTAAAGCCCAAGCTGTGGCCTGCATTCACATGTGCCAACACTCCTTCCAACTGATTCACGGAGACGTCTTGGGGTACAAAAGAAGTATCCAGGACTTTCAGCAACGCATTTCTGTGGGCTTCCGAACACAACAGCAATGACAGAATAGATATCTTGGACGGTGTCTGCTGCAGATGCTCCACAATCTTATAATCACTTTTTCGAATCAAGCGCATGAACTCTTCTACATCCTTCGATGCTGCTTCTTTTTCACTCGCTTGCACCGGAACATTCTCAACCGCTTTCCCTTTTCCTTTCGCTAGTCTTTCAGCCTCCACTTCAGGAGATATAAAGATCCTGCCACTCCTTGTCATGCCTCCTGAACCAACAACATTATCCACAGTCTCCGCTGGCTGCTTTTTAACATCAATTTTTATCCCGTCACAATACACCTCCAACCCATATGACCATGGGATTGCTTTCGTGTTCTCGTACGGAATCGGCCCGGCCTTAGTTATGGTGATCGGTGGTCGCTGAGCTGGTGCTGCAATAGTGATCGTCTTCCGAGGAATCGTTACCGTGGCCACATCACTCTGATTATCTGCTACTGCCCCTGCAGGCTCTTCAGTTGCCGCTCGGTCAAACTGCAATATGCCCTCATCAATTAAAGCCTGAATGCCTTTCTTCAAATCATCACACCCCCCAGCTAGGGTCCAACAGTCTAAGCAATACTCGTTACATCCTGGGTAAACACCTCCTTGTAACAGTCGGCTCTTTATCTCGCTCAGCGGCGTCTTTAAATCTTCAACATTCATAATCAGATTCAACCCTTCCTCAGTTAGAATGGCGTTAGCCCCATGATTAGGCATGGGTTTCTGCACTATATTCGGACCTGCCGTTCCGAAATTGATAGTCTTATTGTCCAAAAGATCCTGCACAACATGCTTAAAAGCATGGCAACCTTCTATATCGTGACCCGGAGCCCCAGAATGAAACTCGCAGTGCCTGCTTGCATCGTAACCAAACGGGGGAGCTCCCGTTATCGGTGCCAGAGTTCTTTTCTCTACCAGATTCAATCCCAACAATGTCTGCAACAAATCTGCATAGGTTGAGGGAGGCTTCTCAAACACTCTTCTCGGTTTACTACCCTGGAATCTTCGCTGAGCCTGCTGTGCCCCCTGCTGAGGCTGCTGCTGCTGTTGCATCGGCTGTTGCTGAACCGGTTGTTGTTGCTGGAGTGGTTGTTGCTGGTACGGGATAGTAACACTCGCCACCTACTGCGGCTGACGATATTGACCTCGTCCCCTGCCTCGGCCTCGGCCTCGGCCTCCAAATACTGCGCTTGCCTCGCCCTGACGGCGCCCACCAAAAGCCTTCCTATTACTGCCAGATGCAGTTGATTCCTCGACTTGGAACTTTCCTTGCTTAATATTACGTTCAATCTTTTCTCCCATCAGAATCAGGTCTGAAAAACTGGCCAGAGACGTGTGAAACAACATGTCATGAAACAAGCCTGTGAATGTGCCGACGAACATGTCATTCATTTCTTTATCTTCCACCGGAGGACGGACCCTGGCAGCCATATCGCGCCACCTTTGCGCGTACTCTTTAAAGCTCTCCCCCTTCTTCTGCGACAGTCCCGCCAACTGGACCCGATTGGGTGCCAAGTCGCTGTTATACTTGTAGTGAGCTACAAATGCCTCTGCTAGTTGCTTCCATGTCTTGATATCAGTTGGCTCCAACCCCATGTACCATTCTAGGGAAGGCCCCGACAGACTATCTTGAAAGAAATGCATTAGCATTCTTTCATCAGTTGAGTATGCAGACATCTTTCTGTAATAAGCTCGTACATGCACTTTTGGACATGTGTCCCCTTTGTACTTGTCAAACGCAGGAGCTTTGAATTTGATTGGCACCCTCAAGCCAGGTACCAAGCCCATTGTTGCCATGTCCAAACCCACAGCACTTTGGTTCAGGACTCCCCTCATCTGCTCTTCCAGCATTCTGATCTTCTGGGAGTCATCCATCGGCCCTTCGAAACCTCCGCCGGAGAAAGCGTCCTTCTGCTGATCTTCTTGCCACATACCATTTCCAGCCCCATACCCATCATATCCATTATTACGTCCAGCTCTGACCTGATTCATCCCCGGACCTCGGCCTCTGTTGCCGTACCCTTGAACACCTCCCGCAGGACCAAAAGCCATAAATCCAGCGCCGTTTCCATTTCCAAAACCTCCGTAGCCCTGATTGGCCACACCATAACCATCTTGCCCAAAGCCTTGAGCATTAAAGCCATACTTCCCCGCATTATCGAATCCCTGATCGTTGAATCCGAATCCGGCGTTGACAAAGCCGTTGCCTCCCATATTATCACCCATGTTGATATCACCAAGCCCAACGTTATGGACAGCAGTCTCATTTCCAACTCCGACGTTACCATTCACAGCAGCGGTAGCGTTGTTGACGTTAGCAGCAGGTATATTGACTACAGGTGGAGCCACTGGCGTGGGAGTGCCGTCTCCATGAACAGTATCGACCCGTACAGAATGATGATCTTCGTTACCATGACCAGCGTTCCGGGCCAACAGAGGCTGGACCATGGCCTGCAAATTCTCCTGCCCTTTCGCAATAGCTTCCATGGTCTGCATGAAGAGAGCGAGCTTCTCGCGCACATCTTGCATCTCGTTCTGCATTTGATCCATGATTCTTCGACAGTTGGTGTGGGTAGAATAGCGGTGCGGGTGCTGATCTACAATCCTGAAAAGTACCTGTTACAGAGTAGGACATAAGACACTTATTCAAAGATTACCTGTAATGCAATATGAATATGAATGCAATGCAATGTGTTTGTGCATTAGGGAGATTCATTCCCCCAGTTCTAGTGTGAAGGTGCCAGTGCAGTGACAGTGTTGACAACAGGAATATCGGAGCTGAATCATAGAAAGCCTCATATATTGCTGAGAAAACCCGAATACAATGTCGCTGAAAGTACGATAAGAAGGCATGACCTCAACCAACAATCCTGGTGATGGTCAGCACTTATGCAAATAAAGCATACAAGTTACTACATGAAATGATCAAATCCTCCCAAAAGTCTGGTACTCTTCTATCAACTTCTTGGTCTCTGGATGGCTTGGTCGATCAAGCAGCCCTTCAACAAGTTGGTTTCTCTTCTTAAGAACACGGCGCACGTCTTCAGCAGTTTCTTCCCATGTTGCTTCTCCGAAGCAATCTTCTAGCTTTCGCTTCTGAGACACCGCTTCATCTCTGGATTTGATTGCCTTGTTCAGTGCATGCTGGACACTATACCGGGTCATCACTTCTTCCTCACACTTCTTGATGCTAGACTTCAACTTCTCTTCGAGGTCGGAGATTTGCTGCTTCAGCTTATCTTCTCTCCTCTTATTGTTGGTGAGAGTAGCATTCCAAGTCTTATTGCAAGAGGAGATTTCTCGGTGTGCTGCGTCAAGCGCCTTCTTTTTGGCTTCCAGCATGTCATGGGAGCTTCTGAACTCTTGCCCCAGACGTTCACGCTTTTTCTTTTCCTCAGCCAACTCAGCCCCTAACCTGTTTAACAGCTCGATTTGTTGTTGGAAAGCATATACGGCCTTGTTTTTCTCACCGCGTACTTGAGCTAGATCTTGCTCTAACCCTTCGTTGATCTTCATCAAGGCTTCCTTTTCCTTCACAACTTGCTCGTAGGCCTCCCTAGAAACAGTAGTTGGCTCTTCTGCCGGGACGGGAACAGTGACAGGTGCAGCGGGAAATGGCATTAATAACCGACTTGCTCTTTCCTGGATCCAAACCCTGTAAGGTTCATAAGCCTGGCAATCGTTCTTACCTAACAGTGGCTTCCCTTTGCGATTAATGCGTGTCCAGGCATGTTGCAACTTGGCTAATAACTCCCCCTTCACGTCACCTGTGAAGTACAGAGATTCCTGTACTTCCTCCTCCTGAGGTGGATTCTTCAGTGCATATCCGAACTGACGAATGAATAGAGAAGGGTTGTAATTGATACACCCTTTTCTTCCTATCAGCGGCACATTAGGGTACCCAGAACAGCTGAAGATGAGCTCAGATCCCAACAGGTCTCGATCAAACCACACAACGTCTTCGGAATATAGCCTCACCAGGCGCTCTGACCAACTGGCTGAGGTTGCACTGTCTACAAATGGTCCCTTCATGGGGAGATGACCTTTGAACCACATATTTAATAGAGGAACACAACAGTAAACAACTTTTCCCCTTCGGTTTTCGTTCTTGTAGTGCAATGAATGATAGAAGTCTCCGATCAATGTTGGCACTGGGTTGCCTGCAGCAAACAGATAGAAAGCATCCAAATCCACAAAGTTGGGCAAGTTAGGAAACAGCACAATTCCATAAATGCATAAAGCCAAAATAGCATTGAAAACCACCCAACAGCCGTTCTTGGCGTACTCTTGAGCCTTGCCAACCAGAAAATCTAGAGAGAAACCGGGAACTCCAAGCCAAGAAGTCACTAACAACTCAGCAGCGTTCATATGCAAGGCTTTGGCTAAGTCCTCCAACTTGGGTTCAGCAGCAGAGTGAATAAAGGGAACCTTGTTCTGCACGGGAAGCTCAGTAAACTCCACATATTCCTCAATGGTAGGCCCTAGAATGAAGTCAGCAAAAGTAAAGCATCTCAATGCGGGGTCATAGAACTGCATCAAGGTGTATAGCCCGTTCATCTCATCAGCAGTAGGTTTTCAGACTAATCTCAGTAATCTCCCATGACTCATTCTGAAGCTTCTCCTAACCTCCTCACCGGCAAGAGATATCAGACCAAGTAAAGAAGTAATATCAGGTGAAGGCAGCTTATACGCAACTGTTTTCCTCAAACTAGCCATAGTCAATACTCAGAAGTCTGGTCACTAGAACTGGGGAATATGCAAATGCACCTGCAGCACAGACACACGTTAGTGAAATGCAAGTGGTAATGGATATGCAGACAATGCAATGCAGGTAACATGCAACAGGGACCAAAGCTGTAGCTGAATAGCCTGAACCCAATCAAGAAAGGTCTCAGATAGACCATCCAGAAGTCATCAAACCCTGGTCTCAGATAGACCTAAAACAAAGCTCCAATACTGGTCTCTGACAGACCTCAAACCATAACTCTCACTGGTCTCTGGCAGACCTCAAATCACATCTCCAATTGGTCTCTGACAGACCTCAGAACACTCCAACTGGTCTCTGACAGACCTCAGAACACATCTCCAAATGGTCTCTGACAGACCTCCTAACTTTCCATAAATACCCAGGATCTCTGATCAAGAAATAACCGGTAGTCTGAAGGTCTAGTTACCTGCATAACCCCCAAACCCTCTCACAGGTGGATGTCCTAGTAACTGACAAAGGTATGGCATCCTATGCGGTCGTCGGCGTCACAGACTTTCAGGGTTGATGATACGATTCCCAGAAGGAGTGGCATCATCAAATCCTGAAGAGGCCTCACTTAGCCAACTTCCAAATGATCGGTTCCCGGAGTCGACAATTCAGCTGACCAACAACCCCTTCGACCCAAAGGGTAGAAAAAGAAGCCAACCAGAAGAACCTCGTCCGAGTGTAGATTTCATGAGACACTAATGCAAGCAAAGCCGTCACGCGCCCACTACTTTCTACTCTAATTCTAAGTGCACTCAAGCCCAGGTCCGGCTTATCTCTCAATATCAGAACACCCGTCACACCCCAATACAGCAATAATAAACAATATATAAAGCTGAAAATAAAGGTCAGAAATATAAATCCATACAAAATCCTCGACGGGAAAACAAGCGTTAGGATTGACTCTCTTAAGGGACGTTGGATCCCAAATGCATAAGAACTATCGCAGTCCTTAGCAGCCAGGGGACGTTGGGTCCCCAGCAGAGTCGCCAGCTGTCGCTACTGCGAAAATCGGCGCCGGCTGAACAGAAGAGTCGCCACCGTGCGTTATTTATCCCACGGGAGGGAAAGGAAACGCTCAAAGTAAACCTCGCACAACACGGGAAAGGTATGGTCGTCGCAACCAAAACCTGGATTCGGGAGTCGGTTACGCAAGGGGAAGGTATTAGCACCCCTCACGTCCGTCGTACTCGACGGGATCCACCCTTGTTTTCGGGTATGGATTGTTATTCTATCTAAACTAAGGTCAGGGGTTAAAAAGAAAAGAGAATGAAAATAAAATGACTCGGCAAAGTATCGCACTTTATGCCTACGTATTCTCGACTGGAACGAGAAATCAGAGTCAACGTAGTTCGCCTACCTACGGGAAAGGAGGGGAAGGTTGCTCGCTAGGATGTCGCATCCTATGCCTACGTACTTTCATACAGCATGAAAGATCAGAGCAAACGTAGTTCGGGCCACGTACGACACAAGTCTGTCTTGATTGCTTTTATCTCCTTCTGAAAAAGGTTTTTCTGATTAGCAGTCCAAGCGGACAAAAATGACGTCTTGATGAGTTCACCTTCTTTTACGGAAGAAGTGTCTTTTATTTTGTTTGAAATATTTATTGTGTTTTTCTGGTTGTTTTGAGAAAGAAGAGACAGAACTCTAACCTATGGTTGCAAAGGGAATCAAACTAACCTAATGTTATCATGCATGGGTTAAGACCTAATGTCTATCATGCTCCTCTCTTGCACAGAGAGAAACAGAGATCCTAAGGGAATAGACAGCAACAGAAACAATATCAGATATATACAGTAAAGCGGTAAAATGCATGGATGCAACAGTACAAGCGAGGCAAGGGAGTCCCACTCAACCTCGAACCTAGAAAACAATAGGCGAAATTGAACAGGCTTCACTTTCAACCCAACAGGGTAAACAGCACACAATACAGTCCAGAAAACCAATCAATACATCAGCAATGAAATACAACAGCAAAAGAAACAGCATCAGCAGCTCTGAATCAACATCTGGCTTCAAGTAATCCCCAATCATTTATGGGCTTCAACAAAGCATCAATCTCCATCTTCATGGCCTTCAGGCAAGGGCTTTGATCATCAGTCTCCTATAAGCAATGGCTTTTCTTCAAGTCTCCAATCTTCAGGGATGAACATCAGTCAACAAGAAGAGATGAATGTTAAACAGTAAACTGCCTACCAAAGGTGGCTCATCAGCTGTTAACATTATGCAGACAGGTTTCTCTCAAAAGTTCTATCTTTCAAATACATTCACTGATCCTTCCAAAGGAAGGAGGTGGATATTTGAAAGAGACTTTGAATCATAGAGAAAGGATGGATGCAGACAAGGCATTCCATGTTTGAGAAGCAAGCTTTCTAATCTAGAGCTCTGCCTAGCTCCTAAACCCTAGTCTCCTCATCAGCTGCTAGCAAGAACCTCCTCCTCAACTCTGGCAGTGGATCTTCAGTCTCTGGATCTCCAATGGTCTTCATCTCCCCAAATCTTCAGCTCTCCCAAGTCCCCAGACAATCCCAATACCCACACAAGCAAGCAATAATCCCCAGAGGGCACACCACACCAGTCAATCAGATACAACAGCATATTAATAGCAGTAGGGGAATCCTGGCTTTTTCTAAGGGATCTAATAACTACCCATAGCCCATATAGTCCCATAACTAAACTAGTCAAACCCTAAGCCCTAAGGGAAAAGAATCAAATCTCCTAAGTCATCCCCTAAAAACCCTAATTTGTCCATGTTATTCACACCTACATTAAGCACCTAAAATTAATTTCTAAAAATGGGAACTAAATTGAATCTACAAGTTCAATGTCTAACCTAAACAACCTAAAAAGAATGGGCAAAAAAATATTGAAGCATTTAATAGAACAAAAAAAATCAAAATCATGCATGAAATGAAGTTATGTAAAATGTCATTTATTTAGAAAATATGGGAAAAATATCAAATAAAAAATAAAATGCAATTTTTATTTTTTATAATTTTCTAGACATCTAAAAGAAGAATATGCAAAAAGAATGAATTAAAAATGATGATTTTTCTATTTATTATGAATTTTTAAAAATGAATGAAAAATATAAAGAAAATAAAAATAAAATACAAAGAAATAACCAGGGGGGGTGAAAATAGCAAACAATCCATGTTCAGCGCGTTGGGCTTATTAAGTTGGGGGGTGCGAATAGCTCTCTGAGCCCAATCCCCCCAATTAGTGAAACGGTGCGTTTTGGATTTTAAATTTTCCCACCAGATTGAAGTTTTAATCGTGGCCGTTGGATACTTTCCCCAGGTCAAAAGTCCAACCTCCATCGCACGGCCCCCAACCCTTCTTCAACCTCCAGCATTTAGGGTTTCAGAAACCCTCCATGCACGATTCCATCTTCAAGCATTCGGTTCTCCCTCATCTCCTCATGAAAATCAAAACTACAAACACCAAACTTGCTTCATTTTCCACGTAGAATGCAACCACATCATCAGTTTTTGTTAAACCTCACCCAATCACTAAACACGATAGCTTCCCTTCCATGGCTGCCTCAATTCTGACCTTCACTAAACCCTAATCTCTTGCTAACAGAACATTAGTCAAGCATCACTGATCATGCTACACTAATCCAAATGAGCCACCACTCACTAATCTCCTAGTTATGGATCAAAACAGTTTTATGGCTCCTGCAAGAATCTTCACCAATTCACACTAAAAGCTTCAGGATTACTCCTCTAACCACCTAGGTCACTATTATCCTAACAAACCTATGTCATGCTAACTACATCAAGCCAATTTGAATGGAGAACATACCTGGTATAATTTGGAAAACAGAATGGTGAATCCTTCACCTCGAGCTCAGCAATGGCTTAAACCTGATCAATGTGCTTGGATCTTGATACTGTATGCATCTACTCTTGCCCAAACACTCTGAATTCTTGTAATGGATTCTTCTTGAACTTTTGAGCATGGACTTACAACACACGAATTTGGAACTATTTCCACTGGATCTTGCTTGAAACTGGTTATATGATGATTGTAGAGAATGATGGGATCAAGAATTTTGCAAAATGATCAAGATTTGAGGGAGTTTGAGTAGTTATGCAAGAATGAGAAGATGGATGAAAATGGAGATTTTGGACAAATGGGAGCACCAACCCTTGCATGAATCAGCTTGCATGAATATATAGGTGATGTAGGAACCTCCTAGAACATTGGAGAAATTTCCCTTACACTTTTCCCTTTCAATTTGGATTATGTTACTTTCAATTCAAGCAACCATGGATAACTCACAAATTATGACCTAAGCTCAAAATTCCACTTTAGCCAATGTTTTTAAAATGCCTTTTCCATTCAAAATGACCTATAATTTTGCATCATTTGGCCAAGATATGAAAAATATCATTTTTTAAGCCATTTTTCTTCATTAAATTCACCAATTTTGAAACCTTGTGCTATGGACATTTCCAATCTCTCATGGTCACTTTTCTAGACTCAAAATGTCATTTGGAGCAAGTTTGATGTTGTAAGTTTTTTCATTTGAGGCCTCCTTGTATGAGTTTTGGACATAGGTTAAAATGACCTGTAATTCACAAATGACCAAAATACTCTTTGCTTGCCAAGACCATAAGTTGAGTTCCACACATCATATGAAGGCATACTATACCATTCTAGAAAGCTAAGACAATGAGGAACAAATCTTATGTTGACCAGAAATTCATTTGAAATCTCCTTGAGGGTTAAAAATAGCTTGGAAGTCAAGTCACTTTCACAGACAAAATTTCAGATACCTCAGATGACTTGTAACTTGCAAGGACCATAACTTGAGTTCTATAAATCTCCTTAATGTCTTCCACCACTCAAATTAAAGGTCTTGAGATCCTATACAAGTTTCATGTTGGCCAAGGATCCATTTGAAGCTTGCATTTTGACTTATCTTGCTTGGAAATTTGACCTAAACTAGGGGATTTTACATAGAAACCCTAATTTAGAGACTCCTCTTCTCCTTGATTTCTCTTGAATTCTTCTTAGCACAACAACATATCCTTATTCTCCATGTCAAATGATGAACCCCACATCTCTCCAATAGCCCTTAATGCCTTTAAATAAATCAATTGACCTAGGGTTGACCTAGGGTTGACCCAGATGAAACCCTAGTTGACTGTCTTCACTTGCCACTCTTGTGATCACATCAACAACTTGTTTTCTCCCCAAAATGACTTTCTAAGTCCTCCAAGATGTCTAGATACTCCCCACGCTCTCCATTCACAACTCATAATTCCCTTGTTGACCCTCATGTACCCTCAGATAGGAGATAGACTCAAAGTTTGATCCACTGACCTTTCTGCTTTCAAATTCTTTTCTGATGACTTGAATGAGATGGAATTAGGATAATAACCTCTTGATAGGCCTCTAGGGATGAGAATAATGATTGGTCCCCTGTTGAATGACTTGTTATGCTTATGCTATGCAGATGAGTAACCTATGTACATGACTCTATATGCAAATGCTAATGACATTGAAACATAAACCAAGTGAATAAGGTTGGGCAAATTTTAGGGTGCAACAAGGACAAATTGGACAATTAAGGAGGAGTTAGTGAGGGTAATATTGGAAAAGCCCAATTTATAGGCCCAAAGTTAGGTTTAACAAAAAGGAATTTTAAGGGAATTAGGATTCGTTCTTGTTAGACCGTGAAAAGGGAAGAAATAGAGGCCAGAGCTCTGAGGAAGAGGATTGAGGCAAAAGCTTCGCGAGGTTTCCAAGAATTAAGGAGAAATGCTTAGAGTCGGCAATTAAGGAATGAGGAGTATTACCTTCATTGTCTTGTTGCATTTTCATTTATGTGACAATTGGTGTAACACATGCATGAGTCTTGTTGCATTTTCATTTATGTGACAATTGGTGTAACTTATAATGTTGTGGCCTTTGATGTTCCTTGATGATTATGATTTTGAATATGAAAATGATGTCATTTTATATATTGATTCTTATATTGATTATTATGAATCGTTTTTCTCATCCTGCCTGTTTGAATGTTGCCTCCACCACTATGCCAAAAAAGACCTTTAGCAGCGCTTTTTTTGGCCTTTAGCAGCGCTTTAAAGCGCTGCCAAAAGTGGCGCTGCTAAAGGTAAAGGCAGCGCTTTTTTTCAATGAAAAAGCGCTGCTAAAAGCTCCCTTCAGCAACACCTTTAGCAGCGCTTTTGTAACCGCTGCATAATTCCCCCAACCATCCCCCCCTTTAGCAGCGCTTTCAAAAAGCGTTGTCTTAGACCCCCCCTTTAGCAGCACTTTTGCAAAAGCGCTGCCATAGCCCACCCTTTAGCAGCACTTTTTACAAGCGCTGCCTTAGACCCCCCCCCCCCCCCCTTCCAAACCAATAGCAGCGCTTTTGTAGCGTAATATTTGTGACCTTTAGCAGCGCTTTTATGTAAAAGCGCTGTCTAATATCCTAGATTTAAAAATTTTTTTTTATAAAATATTCACCCTGTTTTGTATATTTTACCAACAACCTGCTTATATTACACAAACCTGCTTATAATTCAGGCCTTTATTTCAGCACTTTGGCCTTATAAATAAAATTCAAACTTTGGCCTTAAATATACAATTCAAACTTTGGCCTTATATGTACAATTCAAAACTTTGGATACATTGTAACTCATGACTTTGTTCATAAACATTTTAATATACACATAAACCTGTTTAAATATGTTACAACAAAATTCGATCCTCAGAATTACAACAACACAAATACATTCAATTCACATATAATTACAAGTCTTCCAATCCGATAACTCTATACAATTCTCAACCCAAGAATAAATTGACACCATTCCTCTTTAATTTCTTCCAATTTTGCTTTCGTGTAAGTAGCACACTTGAATTCATCATAATACTACATAATATAACAGATCGAATAAGATTTAAGTTTAAAACTAATTACTCAGATGAAGTATCGGATAATTATCAAAATGAATCATATAACTTATATAATGAATTGATCCATACCAGGACTGGAATCTCAAGTTGACTAGAAAGAATAATTTCCCTCATAAAGCGCAATACAAAATATCCACAGTCAATACCATTGCGCTGCCGAGGACACTGTAAATGGAAAAAACAAACGAACATTTATCCGGATATATAGTTTAAATAGTTTTATCAAGTAGAAACATGCGAGAATATACCTCTACTCTGATCCAGTTGATGTTGTTAGCCTTACTTTTTGGCACCGTTGCATCTCTTTGTGCTCTGAATATTTGTATAACTCTAACATAATATAAACGCATATTTAGAACAATGTCACATAATAAATAAAGATATATAATTAAAGACAACAGTATATGTCATCACTTACGTATCAACAAAGTTCCTTAGATTTTCACATTTTGTTGTATCGCCATCCAATGAATCTATATAATACACTATTTCTTTCGTCGGATTAATTGCGATCAACAACCAATGTCCACTATAAAATAAGACAACAGTTTAGACGGAAATGTTATATATATAGAAAGGGAAAAATCGAACAATTATAATAAATGAATTTAGAATAAAATCTAACCCATGGCCAGTGTTATATGGCAACAAGAACAACTTCTCCGTAGTCGCGCGCATAAATCTCTGCACTGTGTACTCTTTGACTGTATCTGGTGACTGGTCTATTATACGTGAGTTGACACAGCTAGCAGATAAGAATGCGAATATTGAAGTCAATTCATTCGGGACCAATAACTTGTCATACAAGAACCTAAAAAAACATAATCAACATTAGAATATTAAGTTAAACGAGCAAATTTTAAAATGTTCAATTATTTAATTAAAATGGATCGAAGTACCTGATGTATGAATGCATAACACCGACGCCCAGTTCAGAATGGTTGAAAACCTGATCAAAATACTCCTTAGCAATTGTTTCGGGATATTCAAAACCGAAAATACCTGCCTCCATATGTATTTGACGGACGCCACCCTCAGGCACATCTGATGTTCCGACATATGTTTCAAGGCACATCCTAAATCGAGGAACAATTGCTTTTCTGGGAACCTTGGAAGTTTCATGCATCTTACTCTTGCTGACTTGTTGCGACTGCTGATCATGAACCTAAAAGTCATATATAAGTTCAGTAATTAATATTGTATAACAAGATAGTCATGTAACTGTAGTAGTACCTGTTTCTTTGATGCAGCTGAATCGGTATCCCGCACAATAATTCTATCATCTTTTGATTTGGATTTTGTAGGAGTCTAAGATCATCATGTAAATAAGAAAATGTAGATGTAAGAATAACTTTCATGTATGAATCATAAAACATTTGAGTATTAAAAGGTTCAACCTACCTCATCATCTATGCAAATCAGATTTGCCGGCCATGCCACATACGATCCTACTGCGTCTCCCACCACTGTTGCGCCTGAAATATCATCTGGTATAGGCAACAACGCACTCCCCTCTAATGCAATATCAATAGATACTTTCAAAAATCCAGAAGGGAGCGGTTTGTGGTGAAGTAAGTCTCCCAGAAAGTTATGCACCTTTCCCTTGCCAACCATTCGATGAGTAGGTGACGATAAATATAGCCGACAAAGTGAAATGCCCTAAACAAATAATGATCAGTTAATGTGTCAATTAAGTAAAGTGTGCTAAATTAATTTCAATGTAATATATACAATTACCTCTGGAAGCTTCTGTGGACAACCGATACTATCTTTGTCACTAGTAGCTCTACCCTCTAGAGCGCGTCTTTCCGCCATGTATCTCTCCTTATCCTTCTGTAATTCACGGATTTGCGCTTTCAATTCCTCCAAAGTCTCCATCACTTCTTTATTGGTTGGATTTTTTTCTTTGGCTGCTTATACAGTTTGGATGGAGTGACACCAAATCCCTTACCCCTCACACGCCCAGAATACTCAGGAATATTCAGCACCCGGCTCAGTAAGCTCCTGCAATCATTGTCCTCGGCGGGAGTTATGGTCTGGGACAGAGTCTCCTGAAATATAGATAAAAACATATATAAATATATTACACACTTTTGATCAGTTACTGACAAAGATAACGTTGTACTTACACATTGTTCAAAGACTTGTTGAACTTCTTCCTGAACGACTCCATCTCGTCCCACACGGGCAGCCTTCCATACAACATGGTCCGGAAGAGATGTCGCATCACTCTTCTCCTCTTCCAACTACGCATTAAGACAGATAATAAAGCATTGTATCCTATTATATATACTTACTATTTTTTGTAAATATATTATATTAAAGCATTTATATGTACTTACTATTTTTTGTTCTAATCGTGCATATCCCAACCGGCCCTTTCTGTATGGATATGCGGGATTTGATGCCCGTTGACGATTTACGCCACTAACAACCTGAAAAAAAAAGTTTATCAGAACTCCTGTACATGGAAGAAGTATATACTATTGGAAGTATATACCCGTTGACGATTTGATGCCCTTTCTGTACTTACTTCAATTTCTTTTGATCTTCGCTTTGCAACAAACGTCTCCCATTCTTCCTCCGAAATCAAATCCGCGTACTTCATCGGACGCTATGAGTCAACAAAGTTTCCTTCAGAATCTTTTAGAAACTTGTTTGTTAAAAACGCTCTAAATCCCCTCAAGCGTTTTCCGGCCAATTGAATACAATATTTTCTCCTACGATCTTCAATATTGAAAGATCTCTGCAAACAAATACACATACATATAATATGTTAGTATATTTAATTTAAAGACGTAAATGTCAACAATAATTAAACAATTCCAATATTATACCTGAATCTCGGTCCAAATCTTATCTTTAGCCGGTTGTAATGAAACAATTCTCCAATTATCGCAAGTAATCGGAACTTGCGAACGTACAAGTGCTCCGATGTAACTTGTTAGCAACGCACCGTTAGGCTCAACTAACTGGTCTCTTTCATTCCAATGGACATCATACTTTACTCCTTTATCTCTCGCACGAATGATTTTTTTTATAATTGTTATGCCTCTTTTAATATCGCCTTCCACGTCTTTTGTTGTTTGTTTTCCATCATGTGATGTTTCCTCGTTGCTGGCCATAATATATATACCTGTAATTCAGAAAAACCAAAGTATCAAATGAATGACATGCAAATATGTAAATAAAAAATATATACATAAGAAATGTGTAAATAAGAAAAACATGGTATAAATAAGAAATAACAAAAACATGGTATAAATAAGACATGTGTAAATAAGAAAAACATGTTACAAGTACCTTTAACATCTCTTTCTTTTTTTCGTTGTAACGGGGTTTACTTGTCTTTTAACAACACGGACAGATGGATTGATCCAAATTCCCTCGTTATGATCATTTCTAATATATGATTCGTCTGCTCTAATATTCTCATCTGGATCATCTATAATATAAGATTCATTCTCAACATAAACATCCCCCTTTTTTCCAATGTTATCATCGATTACTTTGTTGGAAAAAAGAACTATAGACCATTTCGTACTTGTCGGATCAGTGACATAGAACACTTGTTTAGCTTGCGTGGCTAGAATAAAAGGCTCATCTTTGTACCCCACCTTATTAAGATCCACTTTCAAAAAACCTGATTTATCCATTTGTATGCCACTATTATTTTCAACCCACTTGCATCCAAAGATAGGAATCTGAAACTTCTCATAATCAAACACCCAAATGCGCTCGATAACCCCATAATACGAGGAAATGTGCATTGCTTCGGCAAGCACAGTGACACCACTATTTTACATTGTACTTTTATCATCTTGTTCCTTGGTATAAAATGTGTATCCATTAATTGCGTATGCGCTATAAGAAAACACATGCAAACTTGGACCATATGCTAAACATCTCAACCTTTCTGTTATTGAAGCGGGATCAGAATAAAACTTTGAAAAAATATGCTCCTTGAACCATGTTATAAAACTTCAATTGTGCTCACGTACTATCCAATTTTCATTTCTATTCAGATTTAAACCTCGGAGAACGTCCTTGTGCATTTCAACATACGGCTCAACCTCAATGTCATTGTGCAGAACATACAAATGCACTTGCTCCCGTTCATCCCTTGAAACTGTCACAACTTTATTTCCAATTAACTGTTTACCATCTATTTTTTCAACAACATGATATTTTGGGAGGCCAATGGATTGAACGTTGGACAAATATTCAGTACAAAACTCGATAGCTTCTTCAACAATGTATCGTTCAACAATACATCCCTCTGGTCGACTTCGGTTTTTCACATACCCTTTCA
This sequence comes from Lathyrus sativus, assembly GCA_963859935.3. Lineage (NCBI taxonomy): Eukaryota > Viridiplantae > Streptophyta > Magnoliopsida > Fabales > Fabaceae > Lathyrus > Lathyrus sativus. Next base: position 614,253,128 of record OZ012739.1, on the reverse strand, counting down.
ATATTTTCATATAACGTTCAACAGGGTACATCCATCTCATATAGGCAGGTCCACACAGTTGTGTCTCTTTCACAAGATGAACAACTAGATGTACCATTATGTCAAAAAATGATGGAGGAAAATACATTTCAAGCTCGCACAAAGTAATAACTATTTCTCTTTGCAATGTTGGTAAGATCGCAGGATCTATCACCTTACTACAGATTGACCTAAAGAAAAAACACAATTTAGTTATTGCGCCTCTCACTTTTTCTGGCAAAATAGAACATATACCTATTGGTAGAAAGTGTTCCATTATAACATGGCAGTCATGTGTCTTTAAACTTTTTAACTTGAGGTCTTTCATAGAAACAAGTCTTCTAATATCTGAAGAGTATCCTTCTGGAACTTTAACTTCACTCAGAAACTTACACAGTATCTTTTTCTCCTTTCTAGATAGAGTATAAGCAGCAGGTGGTAGATATGTGCGGTTTCCTTTCTTCAAGGGTCCTAATTCATTCCTTATTCCCATTGCTACCACGTCCTTTCTTGCTTTAAGGCCATCCTTAGACTTTCCTTGTATATTGAGTAACGTACCAATAACACTTTCAAATACATTTTTTTTCAATATGCATAACATCAAGAAAATGTCTTACATACAAGGACTTCCAATACGACAACTAAAACAAAATTGACCTCTTCTTCCACCCACGCGTGACAAGCGTATGAGCAAAAGGCTTGCCAAACTTAGTACTCACATCTTTCACCTTTTCAAAAATTTGTTCGCCGGTCAATGTAGGTGGAGCTTTACGTTGTTCTGAATCTCCATTGAATGCTTTTCTCCACCCACGGTAGTGATGACTAGAATTTAAGAATCTACGATGACCAAGAAAGACATTCTTCTGACCAAATTCCAACCGCGTCCAATCTGTGTTTTCTTCACACATAGGACACGCACATTGACCTTTAATGCTATACCCCGATAGATTTCCGTATGCTGGGAAATCATTAATTGTGCCAAACACCATCGCCCTCAAATTGAAACTTTCTTTCCTATATCCATCATAAACCTCCACACCGTTCTCCCACAAACTCTTTAAGTCTTCGATTAGAGGTGTCAGGTATACGTCTATGTCATTCCCTGGTTGTTTAGGGCCAGAAATTAACATAGATAACATCATGTACTTACGCTTCATACATAGCCATGGAGGTAGGTTATAAATCATAATAACTACAGGCCAGGTGGAATGTGAGATGCTCTGCAGACCATGCAGATTCATTCCATCAGTCGATAATGCCAAGCGAAGGTTTCTAGCTTCTTCTCCAAAATCAGGATAATCATTATCAATTTTCATCCACTGTGGTGAATCTTCCGGATGTCGATACTTCCCATCTACAATTCTATCATCTGCATGCCAAGTCAGGTGTTTTGCATCTGTTTCACTACGAAACATGCGTCTGAATCTCGAAATTATAGGAAAATACCATAATACTTTTGCTGGTGACAAATTTTTCTTATACCGAGATACACCACATTTAGGACACTCGTTTAATGATGCATATTCATTTCGAAACAAAATGCAATCATTTGGACAAGCATGTATCTTATCATAGCTCATGCCAATAGAGCATAACATTTTTTTAGCTTCATAGGTTCGATTGGGAAGAACATTATCCTCCGGAAGCATCTCTTGAAGTAGGGCTAACAACTCTGTGAAACTTTTATCCGACCATCCATTACCCGCCTTTAAATTGTACAACTTTAATACCGTGGACAATCTTGTGAAAGTAGTGCAACCTTTATACAACGGTTTCTCTGCATCGCTTACCAACCTCTCAAACATCTTGGGACAATCTTGAAGATCTTCTTCAAGTGCTTCTGCAATCTCTTCGACTCGATCACAATCATATGTATCTCTGCCATTGTCCTTTGAAGTACATGTCGTATTATTCTGGGGTTCAACATTCTCGTTACTTATCTCACCATGTAATGTCCAACATGTGTAACTTCGATCAATTCCATGTCTCATTAAATGAGATTCCAACTGAACGGCGTCAATTCGACGCCCATAACAGCAACCTAAGCAAGGACATGTGATCCTACTGGGGTCTTTGGCGTGTCCAACAACAAACTTAACGAATTTCGATACCCCATTCTCGTACTCTTTAGACAATCGATTGGAAGACATCCATTTTTTATCCATACTAATTGAGTAGTCTAAACTAAACTAAGAAAGTTAAACAAATGCGGAGAATACCTGTAAAGAAATCACTAACTTCTAAGAAAGCTACACAGTAGGATGCTTCGAAACGATCACAACCTTGCTCTTCACAGGTAACCCCTATAACAGACAAAATTAATAATATCATCAGCATTAAATAATTTTTCAACTAACAGTAAATATATGAAATTAACAAATATATGAAATTAACATCAACAACGAAATTAACAAATATATGAAATTATTCGAGTAAGTTAATTTTTCAACTAACAGTAAATCAACAATATTTAATCCTTTTGGTGTAAAAGAATGCACGACAAATACGATCTTATTTTTGAAAAGCTCTTGATTTCTTTCTAAAAAATTATACTAAAATATAAATCATTTTATAATACCAATAAATCATATTATTATTTTTTCTATTTTATCTATTTTCTCATATTAACTAATAAATCTCATATACATCTCATATTAACTAATTATTTATATCTTCTCATAACTCGTCAAAAGGGTTACAATATTTGTCTTTAACGCAATAGAGTCCTCAAGGCAAACTCTAAACAACTCTATAATAATTTCCACAACTCAAAATGACTCTAAAGTATTTCAAACTATTCTAAAGTACTCTAAAATGCTCAAAAAACAACTATTTCATATAATACTTATCAAATGTGGCTATGTTCTATAATGCTCAAAATGACTCTAAACTATTCTATTACTTGATGTGATACTCAAAATTAATAAGGTGGCTATGTTCTATAATACTCAAAATGACTCTAAACTATTCTAAAGTACTCTAAAATGACTCTAAACTACTCTAAACTAAACTATTCTATAATACTCATATAAAACTATTCTAAACTATTCTAAACTATTTTATAATGCTCAAAATGACTCTATAATAATTATCTCCCTAGATTTGATTAATTTGAATAAGGTGGTTATGTTCTATTACTTGATTTGGTGTAGTCTCCATGCATGCATTATTGGCAACTATGACATGGAAAATAAATAAACTTCAAGATTAACAAAAACAAATTCATTGTGGCATTTCAACAAACACCTTGTATACAAAACTCAAACCAATATCAAAAGAGTAATGCTCATCAATAGTATCAACAAAAACAAGTCAATAACTCATAAAGAAGTAACACTAACATCTTCTAATCCAGAAAAATGCAATACTATTTTTTTAATCCAGAAAAATGCCGTAACAATGGTGGAAATACCGTAACAGTGGAGGCGAAATGTGCTACTTTGTGTGTCGGACGGAGGTGGGCGTCGGTCGGACGGAGGAGTGAAACAGACGGAGGAGGAGAAATGCAAATAGGGTTCTGGTTCGCTGGAGGAGAAAGAAAAACTGAAGAAAGTATACGCGCGATTCTGGTTCTGTTTTAGTTCTTTAAAAAATTCTGTAATATATTTTAACTTAATTCTGTGTTAATTTTAATACCTACAGCAGCGCTTAAAAAGCGCTTTCTTTGAAAACCATATAGCAGCGCTTTTTGAAGGAAAACGCTTTCTTTGGCACACCCTACAACAACGCTTTAGAAAAGCGCTTTCTTAGGTCCGACCTACAGCAGCGCTTTATTAAAGCACTGTCTTAGCCCATACATTTAGCAGCGCTTTATTTAAAGCGCTTTCTTAGTGTAGCCTTTTTAGCAGCGCTTTTTAAAAAGCGTTGTCTTAGGTATGCTGTTTTTTTTTTTTTTTTATTACCATTAAGCAGCGTTTTTTATTATCATTTAGCAGCGCTTCTAAAAAGCGCTGTCTTAGCTATGCTGTTTTTTTTATTACTCTTTAGCAGCACTGTTCCTAAAAGCGCTATCTTTGTGTGCGCTACTAAAAGTCAATTCTGTTGTAGTGCACGTGGGTAACATGCAGATGACCAGGTTTAGCTGTGGATGCCATCGAAGATTTTTGAAGTTTTTGGGTCGTTGGCCATTGTGGTCGACTTAGAAGGTCTTGCTCTAATAGTGTAACATCGGATTAGGTTCTTTGAGTCAAACTATTTTATTGAGTTTTTGTTATGTTGATTTCCTTGCGGTAAAAGGAAAAATTTGGATTTTTACCTTTTTGAGTTCCGCTGCCATTTGAGCACCTTTGAGTAATTTTCAGAAAACCTATTGCTTACAGAACATTGACCTTGATTTGACTTTATTAAAAATGTACGCCCTTTGAGGTGATTTTTATGGTGTTTAAAATTTTACTCTGATAAATTCTATTATTTTTCCATAATATTTGTGGGGTAGAAAAAGGTGTTACAAAACCGGTTTCCATATTCGGGAGGCTTAAGGTGTTAAAACGATACCGATCTTATAAAATTTTCCCAAGTCTCCACAATCTAACCTCAAATTAATCTATAGCCTAAAAATTTCAAAAGATGTATAGTGTTTCTAAGTAATTTTTTAAATTTTTTTTCACTTAAAGAAAACAGAACAAAACAAAGAAAACATAAAGAAAACAAAACAAAGAAATGGTTCCCTCCCCATACTTAAAACACAAATTGTCCTCAATGAAATAAAAAAATATAAAATAGGAGTGAGAGAAAGGAAAGAACACACCCGAGTAGTCAAGGTGGATAGGTGATCACATAAGCAGCCTTTCTCAAAGAGAGATTTTCTACAGACTCCTCTTCTAAAGTGGGGATATCATAAAGTAACTTTGGGTAGCATCCATTGACCTTGAAATATTTCTTAGTGCCTTTTACTTTTATTCCAGGATTAAAGAAGAATCTTCGATAGGTAAAAGTGTCGAATGGGCACGTGAAAGTGGTCTCCGGACCTTAAGGACATTAAACTCACATTAGGGTTAGGGACATTAGGATTAACTACTATTAGGGAAGGTAGTTTGTTTGATCCTTGAGCTTGTTATATGACATTCATTGAAGTGGCAAGCTGTCCAATTTGTGTATGTAAGGTCTGAATACTAGAATTCTCCGTTGTTGAAATTGGAGATCATTTACAACCATTTGCTTGAAAAGGTCCTCTAGTGAAGGTCCAAAAGGTGCAGAGGTGGTTACTTGTGGATGGCTATGCTGGTGGTAATGTTAACATTAATGGTTGTTTCACTAAATAAGTAAGCTCATCAAGTCTGGTTTCTAGAGCTTTGTTGTAAGAAGAAACCTGAATCTCATTCACACCTTTTGTTTGGACAGAATTGTTTCTAGTTGTAAATTGTTGGGAGTTGAGTGACATATTCTCAATCAAGGCTTTGGCAACAGATAAGGTCTTATCAACAAATGCTCCACCACTAGCAGCATCTAAAATGTTTCTATCCATTGGTAGCAATCCCTCATAGAAATACTGGATAAGTAACTGTTCAGTAATCTGGTGTTGGGGATATCTGGACACTAACTGTTTGAATTTTTCCCAGTATACGGGCAATGATTCCATGTCAATCTGTCTAATATCACATATATCTTTTCTGATTGAGGAAACTCTTAAGGCAGGAAAGTATCTTTGTAGGAAGACTTTCTTCAAATCATTCCAGGTTGTGACAAAATTAGGCTCAAGATAGTAAAACCAATCTTTGGCAGCTTCCTGTAGTGAAAACGGGAAGGCTCTCAGCTTGATGTGATCTTCTGTGATTCCTTCAGGTCTCAAAGTTGTAGAGCACACAATATGGAATTCCTTCAGATGCCTATACAGGTCCTCACCTGTAAGACCATAAAACCTTGGCAACAAGTGTATTAAACCAGGTTTCAATTCAAAAGGTACAATAACAACATGATATTTAATACATAAATCATTATAATTCACATCAGGGGCAGCAAGTGTAACACCCTTTTCTACCCCACGATTTTTAAGGCAAAATTACACGAATTTTAGAGTAAATAAATAAATCTCAATAAAAAGCCACCGAAAGGGCGTACGTTTCTCAATGTCATCAAAATAGGTCAATACTCCGCAACTACGGGTTTTCCCCAAAATATATCAAACAACATAAAACAGCGGAACTCAAAGCATAAAGTCAAGGTTTCCTCAAAAGAGAAAAATAAGTAAAATAACCCACTGGTATATAGTTTAACTCAAAGAACCCAACCTGATGTTACATATCACAGCAAGACCCTCTAAGTTAACCATAAAGGCTAACGACTCTAAAACTTCAAAAATAAATCCTCGACGGCATCCACAGCTAAACTTGGTCATCTGCACGTTACCCATGTGGAGGTAACATTCAAATAGGCAGGGTGAGTAAAACAATTCATAATAATCAATGTATAACAATTAATGCATAAACGACATCATAATTATAGTCAACACATTCATATTCCTCAAATATGCCTCAAAGGCCACAACGTCATAATTTATACAAAAAGGCTCATAAATGCAAATGCAACAAGACTCAATGCATGTGGTACCAATCATCACAGCGCGATGGACACTGGCCATCAACCCTCCATAGATCCCCATCAATAGGATCGATTCTACTTGAGAACCGGAGCACATCAAAATACTTCACATCCGCACAGTGGGATTGAAGCCAAAGTAATTGAGGTCCTGAACCGAAGTCCGGATGCACATGAATATATGATGCACACGTCACAAATCATCCTTATAATAACATCATAGGTGCATCATCATTCATCATATTCATCATCATCAAACGTCATAGCTCATCATCATACATCATGTCATCGTAGCTCATCATGATACTCAATCTCACACATCATGTCATCATATAATTCATCATAATAATCATCATACGTCATGTCATCATATAATTCATCATAATAATCATCATACATCATGTCATCATATAATTCACGTGCAAATCACATAGGGATCACAGTCTTACTCGTATTAACCCATCATATTATCACATATTAATTCATAATATTATCCTATAGTATCTCATATTAATTCGTTAAGTATACTCGCGGTAATCCTCCCAATATCATCTATTAATCCCATAAACTTCCCAGTCCTACCCATGTTAACTCATCACAGGAATCACAGAATCAAATGCCACGGCATCGCTGCACACGATCAACATTCGCAAAATTCTGCTACGTTCGCTGGCATGTTCGCTAGGCGAGTCTGAGGCGAGTCTCTTCGCTAGGCGAAGCTTTCTTCGCTAGGCGAGCCTAGGAAAACATGGTTCGTTAGGCGAAGCTTTCTTCGCTAGGCGAACAATGCGATGACAGCAAAAACTGCTACGCACCAGAACTGATTTTCACTCAAATACTCATACGATTCACTTACCCAATGCCCCTAAAACATCCCTAAATCATCCTTAAGGTCCTACGGTGACAAAGGCAAAAACCTACGGTTTATTAGGCCAATCTCGGAACATATTCAGCCCTAAATTACAATTTTCCCACAATTACCCTGCAGACATCATAATTTCTCATATCACATATTCCTATCCCTTATGGTCAGACATATAACCATCCAAGGTTTTGGCCACAAAGTCCTAAGGTTTCCTAATCCTCATATCAAATATTCAGTGATACTTACCATTAACCAAACCCTCAGGGTCTCACCATCAATTTCCCTATTTTCCCACAATCAACCCAAAATCCCTTAAATCTTAAATCAACCATAAACACATCGAAAGGCATACATAGAAAATCATGAAAAGCTATACTCCTCATACCTTAGCCGATACAAAGCTTTCACGATTGTCTCCAAAAATCTTATACCTCCAACCTTTCCTTAGAGCTCTGGCCACAAACTTTCACGATTAACAAAATGACTCCCAATTTCCCTTCAGAGCTCTATCTTGTCAAACCTAGTCTTGAGCCTCACAATTTAGGCTTTTCCCATAATATCCTTACTAACTCCTCTTAATGCCCAATCTACCCTTATTTCACTTATATTCATTTTAATCAATAATAATACTAATATTCTCATATAGCATACTATTAATTAAATAAATAATCCACAAATGCACAAATTCCCAATAATTCATAAAACCACCCAAAAACCACCAAAATAAGAATATTCTCAATTAAATAAATTAATTAAAATATTCCAATTAAAATTTGGGGTGTTACAGCAAAATCTCTAAGAGTTCTTTGTTCAGCCATGTTATCAAAAGGGAAAAAAATTAACAAAGAATTAGAAATCACAAAACTAATTCAGCAATGCAGCAACAATTTGGAATACCAACAATGTCCCTATTAAGAAAAAAAATGGAAAAACAAAAAAGAAAATAAAATAAAATCTAAAAATCATAAAAATATAACTAAAAATCAAATCAAATTAGAATAAATCTCTACAAAAAATTTCGGTTTTTTTTTTGAAAATATCAAAATAGAAAATAAATCAAATAAAATAGGAAAATAAGGAATTTGGCGATTTTCAGGGTCAAAATCTTTTAGAATTGTATTTTAAAGGAGCATTGTTCGTCGATTTTTTTTTCTGATTTTCTGGAAAAAAATCGGAGCAAATTGAAACAGTAGTTTCCAACTTACCTGATAGGTTGAAACACTTATCCCTATACTGCAACCCTGAAAATGAACAAGCAAAAACAAAAACAAAAAACAAAAAATAAAAAAATCTAACAAAACTATAAACTAAAATTTTTAAATTGGCTAACATCAACAAGAATCATCGGCAACGACGCCAATTTGACCGGCTGTCGTGCACGGATCAAAAACGAGTATTTTTTTTAAAAATATAGTAACAGTAACGACAACTCGAGTATCCTCTTCATAAGAATTCTTGTAATATTTCAACCAACTAAAGAAAAGGTTTATGTGGGGTTTGAGTTCTTATCAAAAGAAAAATTGTGCATATAAGTGATTATAAAAATAAGTTAAAACGGCTAATCCTACTGTTTCGGATTTTGACTTATCATCGACTATTATAACAACAATCCCTAAGTGGATTCAATCCTATTCGATTATGATATCAATTAAACAAGAGCTTATCAAAATCAAATGAATTATGTTCCTGTTTACCGAAATAAGCAAACGGTTAAGAATATGACGAGTTAACGAATTAAGCAAACGATAACACATAATTAAATTTAGAAACATGCATACAATCGAATCTAATAAATTATATCCTATAAACAACAATCGAATTAAGCAAACAATTGCAATCAAATTAAGCAAATGACTTCATAGAAAAGGATTGAAAGAAATCAAATTTAAATTGGTATTATAATGACCTCAAAGTGATGAAACCGGACACAACAGGATTTTTCCGTGGGAATTAGTTCTTCATTACAATTGTAAAAAGCAAAGTAAAATCATGAAAACAAGGTTATGAACAGTAGAAAACCTACTACTAGGTATAGGGAAGCATCACAAAATCCGGTTCTAACCCAACTGAGTCGAAAAACATAAAAAAACTCGGCCCAAAACTAAATATTTCTAATGACAGATTTCGGGTCCTGACTTCAACGAATTATTTGAGTCTTCTACCCTCTTAATCAGCTTCTTCCTCAAACATGAAAGTTGTAGTTCTCTGTCTTAACTTTCCAACACCTATTATAACGTGCAAATCCGATTCTCGTAACTCCAGTTATGATCTAATCAGTGGAAAAATATCAAATAAGCGCTAACGCTGAAAATAAGATGCGAAAATAAATTAAAGACAAACAAAGACTTAATTCTAAAAACATAATAAAACAGTAAAATAAACAAAACAAAATAAGGAAATTCCTAAGTAAAAACATAAGAGATTTTGCATTAAGATGCACCGATAAAAAAACATGTCTCAAATTCGTATAAAATCATTTGTGTAATTCTGCCTTTGACTAAATAGCTTCACCATGGTCACTTTGTGAATTCATAACTTCATGCTCAAGCAAGATCTACTCATGAACTTGGTATCATTGGAAAGATGAGATCAAATACTACAACTTTAATGTTGACCACTTGGAAATAATCAATTTGGATCATGGAGAAAAATGTCCATCAAAATTGGACTTTTCACTAATTTACACTTGAAAATTTTTTTCTAAGTGTTAGACATTTTCACACCTTAAAAAACCTCAACTTTGAAACAATCATAACTTTAAATTTTTAAATGTTTTTGAGTCCATTATTTCGCCAATTTTAAGTATGTAATACCATGTTTAAAATGAGTCCTTAATTGTTTTCATTAGGTGCTTGAGGAAGAAGTTATGGTCTTGGAAAGTAGGGCATTTGTTCACAAAGTTTTCTAACTTAGAAAATTTTGAAAATCCTAATTTCACCAACTTTGAATCCCTTCTTGATTTTCTTGATTAATAATGGTCAAATGCAATCATCCATCATATTTTTATGATCCTTGACTTGTGAAGTCCATGTTTCACCAAAAATCTCAAAATTCAAACTTTGACTTTGATGAACAATTGACTTTTTCCAAATGAACTTGATTTTCTTCAATTGCCAATGGATCAAGATTCTTGAATCAATCCAAACATATGGATAGGCTAAGATGATGTGATTGAGGTCCTTGGAACATGTCTTGAGGTGTTGGATCATGCCTTGCTCAAGAAGTCAAACCCAAACTAAAATAGATTTAAACCCTAATTTGGGTGCATTAGATGACTTAGGGCTTGATGAAATGGTGTTGATGGAATCTTGCACTTGATTGTTGATGACAAGGAACTATTGATCCTATTGAAGAGTTGAGGATCATACAAAACCCTTGATTGGTCAACTTTTGAGCTCGTAGGTGCCAAAACTCTAGCTTATAATCAAAGTAAACCAAAACACATACTCTTGTAATATCAATGGGTTAGCAATGCATAAAGCACACACATGAGATGATTGATATCATATTAAAATGATGAAAATGAGGTAGAATCTTAGGGTTAAAAATTAAGGTGTGACAAACTCATAAATCCAAAATCACCTTCTAACGCAGAGATGCATTGGGAATTTTGCCTCATGAAGAAGACCACTTGGTCATAAGCATATAACTATTTAGATTGAGAAGTTAAACACATCCTAGTGGATCCTGGAATCTCAATCGACTTCCTTTATTGGGACGCTTTTGATAGATTACAATTGGATTCATATGACCTTGAACTATTCAAATACTCCCTCTTGGGAATTTTGGGCGAGCAGGTTCTGGTCAAGGGCCACATCCCTTAAGGTCATGGTCGGGCTATACAAAAATGCCAAGACAATAATGTCGCACCTTGGAAAAAGAGAGAACACGACCTCGTAAGAAAAGCTCACGAATTGGACTGACAGAAGAGTCGCCACCGAACTTTATTTATTTCCAAAAGAGGGAAATGAAAAATATCGATAAAACCCACAAAAGAAAAATGGATAGGACAAGGTCGTCATAACCATTGTCGGGATTCGGAAGTCAGTTATATGTTCGAACTTCAGTAAAGTGGCAAGAAGAAATAATTTAGATTTGGAAGGATTCCCTCCGGGCTTTATATCGTCTCCACATAGATCAGTGCGAGGGAAAGAACATCGTCCAACGATCTCTACATTTCTAAGCTTATTGTGAAATTTAGTTGAAAGATCAACGGTACCATAAATAAAGGCAGAAAATATAAAGATGGAAAAATATAAAGTAAAGACTTAAAATATAAACGGAACCTTGTTGGGATTGAATCTCACCAATTGATAACACATGCATTCTTCTAACCAATTAAACACAAATCAGTCATTTGTCTGATATCCTCACATATCACCCACAACAGAGGTTATGTCTAACGCAACATCGAGAGAACAACCTATTATCTCATTGGTGATGTCTCACGCAACTCAACAACACAAAGCATTAAGAAATGATACTCAAGAAAATGTTAAGCCTAAATCTATGTCTAGAGATTAGAACCTAACAAATAATCATCCTTCTTTTGGATAATCCTTGTTAAAGATTCAGTTTGAACCTTCATCCATATATATAGCCTTTGCAGAAACTAGCCGTTGAAGAGGTAACTTGATCAAGAGTATTTTCTTTTGCTCCAGAGTACAAGAGACATTAAATATAGATACACCAGAAGATCTTGATCCAATGTGTAACATGTTTAACCTTTGAGTCTTCAAGAGATCCTGTACTATTAGAGTCGTTGATAGTAGACATCTGTAAAGAATTATAGCCTTTCTTGAGCCTTGCAATCTGTAGACTTTAGCTGACAAGCTGATTTGACAATACAACTTGCTTTCTACAATATGAACAACTTCAACTTTATCACCAACTCTGAATGGTATCAGAAGCCAATTTGCATTCACTAAGTGTAGAGACAATTATGTTGCTTCTTTCGATGCTGATACCTTCAGCTTCAGAGTCTACACCAGACATCACTTAGCAAGTGTTCTTCAGATTCTGTCACCAGAAGCTAGCAATTCAGCAACTCCAAAGTGTGCTAATGTAAAACAGATTTCTGACTATAATATTTACAAGTATTAGAACCTGCGCACATGTAACACACATCAAATAAACCATTGTTCTTTCAATACTTTGTTATCAGCAACACCCAAGAAAAATATGTCATAAATAAATCTTGTTCTAACATCTAAATCCTGTTATTGATATTTGAGTAGTAGTAAAAACTCCTCAATTTGAATCACTGACGTCTGTAAGGACGAGGGTTGAATTTTATTTGAAAAAGGGCCCTTTTGCATGTTTCTTTTTGATGTAGCGCAATATCATAATTGCTGCCAGCATGTGGATGTTGGTTGGTTTTGTCAAGTATTAGCTTAACCTACAAATAGAAATTGTAATGTCAAGTCTTGAACGTGTGAGATATAACAGTTTAGCTATTAAACTTTTGAACTTTGTTGGACATGGCAGAGTGAGTTCATTCTTTGTGTCGAGTTTTTTCTCGGGATACATGGGAGTGGAGGTCGATTTAGGTGTAACCACCACTATAAAATAGACTTTTCATAACACTATATTACAACGACCTTCCTATTAACCGTGGTAATAACTCTTTTTTGGATGCTTTTTTTGGTATTTAGTAAAAGAAATTTCACTACATTCATAGTTAACAACCATAGTAAAATGTACCTGGAGTGAACATGTTCGAATTTTAACACCAACAGTTTTCCATTTATCATGACATAATAGGCTTGACATTGTATATCACCATGGTTCTTTTACTCAATCGTGGTGTAAGGTCAAATTATTTTATCAGGGTTCATATTATCAACCCTGGTGAAAGGTGTTACATATTTATATATAAGCGAAATTATCTATTGCTTCAGTACATGACAACCATCTCTCTCAAAATATAACTCAAACATTTCTTTACCCCTCTCACTCAAAACAAAACCTTAACATCTATATCACTCATCTCTCTCATATGAAAACCTTAAACTTATGCAGCGAACTCATCTTCTTCGAAGGGTGACCTTTGTTGCATCAAATCTTAGCAAATGACTATCTTACAGGTTCACCTTCATAATGGTTTATGTTTCAAAATCTATTTATGTATTATTGTTTACATTTTAATAGCTTGTTTCAAAATCTATTTATGCATTATTCTTCGAAGGGTGACCTTTGTTGCATCAAATCTTAGCAAATGATTATCTTACAGGTTCACCTTCATAATGGTTTATGTTTCAAAATCTATTTATGTATTATTGTTTACGTTTCAATAGCTTGTTTCATAATATTTGAACTTTCTGCTTGTTTTGACTTGTAGGCAGGGATGGTGAATAAAAAAAATTAATGAGTATGAAGCTAAAGTAAGCGCTGCAAACTTGTGTGAAAGATCCGGAATGACATACATTCAAAATTAATACAAACTTGAAGCCCTCACTTCAGCTTCATCCTTCTTTTATTATGGATGCCATTATGGGATAAGTACGTTTCTAAAACATTCTATGAGTTGATATGTTGTTTTTGTTGTTATTAATAAAAGTTGTATGTTGTATGTAGTTTATGCTAAGTGTTGATGATTTTATTGTTTTTAATAATAGTTGTTCGCCGTATCTTGTATGTTGTTTAAAGTTTGTTGTTGATGAATATTGTTGTTAATCTTTGTTTAAATATGAGTTTATTATATCTTATGTGGTTTGAGTGTTTTTTTAACCCGTTACCGAATATATAACTTTTCAGATTACATTAGAAAATTATAATATTATAGATAAAGTTATATTAGAAAACAAGTTACACGTTCAATTCTAGACAATAACTCTTCAGCTCGTTATCTGCATTTCCCTCTTTAACCGTTAGAACTTGGTTTAATGTTTCTAGTTTTTCAACCACTCCTTTCTCCAACTCTAATTTTGCTTGCAAAGTAAATAATATTTTGCAAAATGAACTAGAGGTGAAGAAATGGGAGATTGAAGAACTATGAGCATTAAACCAAGTTCTAACTGTTAAAAAGAAAAACTACATATAAGGAGTTGGAGAATTCTTGCTTAGCATTGAACGTGTAAGTTGTTCTTCTAATATAAATTAATTTGTCATATTATGATGTTATAGATTAGATTGAAAAGTAATATGTTTAGTGAGCATTGGAGAAATAAGCATTCCACATAATTTATAATAAACTCAGTGTATAAATCACAACGGTTGTTTAAAACAACCGTTGTTAAATGTTATGTATTAAAGAATATCACACGGTTGTTTCAAGTAACTGTTGTGATGGGTAGCATGCTACATAGCTTATAATTACGACCGCACCACAGTGATGGAAAACATCATACATACAACCACCCCTTAGCTTATAACGGTCATACATACAACCACCCCTTAACTTACAACGGTTGGTCAGACGTGGTGATATCCCTTTTCGAACCGTTGTGATATAATTTTTACGTAGTAGTAAACAAGTCAATGTTGTATTTTCTTTGGCATAAAGTGATACCCATGAAGATCTAGGAATCTTTAAACCTAGAAAGTGTTTGAAATGACCTTGGTCTTTGATTCTAAACCTTGTGTCTAACATAAACTTGATATGAAAAATCTCGGTGATATTGTTTCTTGCATGAATAGATCATCAACATAAATAAAAATAATAGCGAAAGTATCACAATGTTTGATGAATAGGAAATAATAAGATTTTGATTGTGTAAATTCTAAAGTAAATAAAATGGAAGTTAATTTTTGCTTTTACAAAAACTTGTCCATGAACCTCCTTATACAAGAAAACAAAGTTTTTAAGTTATTTTTTTTAATTAAATAGAGAATAAGGCTAAGAGCGGTTAGTCTCAAAATCAAACAGAGAATTTCTACAAAATCATCTTTAATCAAGACGGAATTTTGAGTTGGTTATCCTATGAACCAAACCAGAGTTTTACAATTGCTAATCACAAAGTGAATTAAAATTTTTATCGGATTAATCTCAAATCTACTAAGCTTTTACACCAATATAAACTCAGAAGCCAAGAGAAATTTTAACCAAATTAAACCAATCGATAAAACTTTTAGCTGAACTCATCTCAAAAACCGTGTACATGTAATGATTTTCATTGATTAATTGAGAAGTTTAAATTATTCATACTAATATGACCTTTGAGTTAAAGGACAAGCTAGGTATTTTTTAATGTCCCACTAAAATTAGAGAAGATATGAATGCCAATAGTTTTAGATGTTTAATATATTGTAACACTTTATTATAAGTGTTAACCATCTCCTAAACATAACTAATCATCCAAATTGCTGTCCATTTTTTGTGTATCATTTTGTTTCAAAAGAATGCAACTTAATAATTCAATAATATGATAGAAACCGTATAATTATTGGATTGACTAGGTCCCACCGAATGCTTCGCCCTCATCTTCGTTGACGCGTACTCAACCATCAAACTATTTTTAACATTCCAACTTCACCAAAATACTCATTGATTTTTCATGCATATCACCAAAACTATATTATTAAATCAATAAATAGTCAATTCATTTTTTTCTTTATAAACGTTTCATTAATTAATTTATTCCTTACTAACCCGAGATTATTTAAAAACTAAAATAGCATATAAACTATATTTTAATATATCTAGAAGATTATGTTTGAATGAAATGTCTGAATTGTTGAACAAACAAACCATGGGTTGTCTTGAACTAAAATTAAACAGAATACCCTTTTCCTTTTCTTTCTCAATTCTCTCTCTTTCTCTCATTTTTTCTATCTTCTTTTTCTCAGGTACATTTTCTCTCTCTTTTTTTCTATCTTCTTTTTCTCAGGTACATTTTCTCTCTCTTTTTTTCTTCTGCAATTTTAACATTTATGCAAAATAGTTAAATAATTGCATTCAAAGTTAATTACAAGTTATTCATTTTGCAGGTTAAATTTTGAAATTGAGTTTATATTTCAAAAATTGACCCAATTCTAATGTTATGATAATTGGAATCATTGGCAGGAAAAAATAGTGCTTTTGTTTCATAATTTAGGTCAGAGAAAGAAAAATATTGTTGTTGTAGAATATGGGATATCTCAATTCAGTTTTGTCCTCTTCAAGTCAGGTTCTTTCTATGGATGATGCGCCTGTTAGCGGTGGGGGTCTCAGGTATTTTTCTTGTGTTTTAGAATTAACAAATTGTGTTGATTTGCATGTTCATGACTTGTTTTTTCTTTTGTTGTTGTGGTCTATGATGCATGGACATCAGAAACACGACACTGATAAGTTATCGCGCCGATAATAATTTTAAAAAGTGAATAAATCAAATATAATCATAAGTTTCGGTGTCGGTTTCAGACACTGACACAGACACCTTTTTCAGGGGTATTGGTGCTACATAGGTTGATGTTATTCTTTGTGAAAAATGGACTGTATTGTGACACAATTTGTTATGATGTGTATGTGTAGTCACAATGGAAAATTCAGCTATGGGTATGCTAGCTCGCCCGGAAAGAGATCTTCAATGGAGGATTTTTATGAGACAAGAATTGATGGTGTAAATGGTGAAATTGTTGGCCTTTTCGGAGTTTTTGATGGTATAGTTGCACATTTCTCTAGTTTCTGTTAGGAAATCATGCTATGGATTTTTATATCACAACGTGTTTATTAATCTGTTTCTTTTCTGGATTTTACATTGAAAAACTAACTGCAAGTTTCTTGTTCATTACTCTTTCAGGTCATGGTGGTATTCGTGCTGCGGAGTATGTTAAGAAAAACCTGTTTAGTAATTTGATCAGTCACCCAAAGTTTATTTCTGACACCAAATCAGCCATATGTATGTTATTGCCTACTGCTTATTGCAACATGATTCTTATGTTTTGTGATTTGCTAAATATATATAGTAATTCGTATTTTTGTACAGCTGATGCATATAATCATACCGATTCGGAATATCTGAAATCAGAAAACAATCATCACAAAGATGCAGGATCTACTGCATCTACTGCCATTCTTGTTGGTGATCGTTTGCTTGTTGCAAATGTTGGAGACTCCAGGGCTGTTATATGCAGGGGTGGTAATGGTAAGAGTACTAGCTTCATCTATTATTTTGTTGATTTCCTTCCCCTAAAAGTAATCCATAGGTTGAAGATGATACACTAAGACTAACCACTCATTAGATTTTTTTTGGCTAGACTCTGACCTAATTCTAATATTCCGAGCGAACCAAGGTTTTTTCTAATAATTTTCATGCGGTTTCTTCTATGTAAAAAAAAATCCTAACTACCAGTAGGTGTAAAAAATTAGTTAGATGCAGACCTATTTCTGTTAATGGCCTGCTATCATTTTATCGTACAATAATTAGTGCAATATAATCGCATCTAACCTTCCTATGTAGAATGATTACTCAATATGTTCCTTCCAATTGTGGTTTCCTGTAGCATTTGCTGTTTCTCGAGATCATAAGCCAGACCAAACTGATGAGAGGCAAAGGATTGAAGATGCAGGAGGCTTTGTTATGTGGGCTGGTAAGATGACACAATTAGATATTTTCATTTACTTGAAATATTTTTTCTTGTTTATCGCTATTGATAAGCATAATTTTTACAGGAACTTGGAGAGTTGGAGGTGTTCTTGCTGTTTCTCGTGCATTTGGCGATAGACTCTTGAAGCAGTATGTTGTTGCTGATCCTGAAATCCAGGTATGTGTCTACTATGGTTTGGTGACCTTAAATCTGATTAGTTTTGCTTCTATGTGTATATATGTTGCATGATTATGCTTTTGCAGGAAGAAAAAGTTGACAGTTCTCTCGAGTTTCTTATTCTGGCCAGTGATGGGCTATGGGACGTCGTCACAAACGAGGTTTACAACAATATTCATTTCCTTCCCTTTCACTTCTCTCTAATGACGGTTATGAATCTACATCCTAGCTACTTAAATTCTAATGAATTAACCCTGCTGACTAGAGTTGGACTGTCTTAAGTTTTAATAATGCCGTGCTAAAAAGTTTTACTTTTCCAACTTATCTAAATTTCTAAGTATTCTTTAGGAAGCGGTTGCTATGATTAAACCACTTGAGGATGCTGAGGAGGCAGCAAAGAGACTGATGCAAGAAGCATATCAGAGAGGTAGCGCTGACAATATCACTTGTGTTGTTGTTCGTTTCTTGATGAACCAAGGCTCTTCTTCTTCTCATACTAGCTCTGTAGTTAACCGTCCTTAGTTAGAGGGCTTGTGCATTGGTCAAGTGGTGGATATCCAAACATATGAAACTTAGGAAAAAAATCAGGTTATGTCGGGAATTAACAAATTCAAACTTGTATTGTTCTGTTAAATAGAGTTGTTCTCACTGTATCACTTACATAAGTTGTAGCTAGGAAAAAAAATTATGTGTGTGAGGAGATTAGCCAGACATAAAATTACTACTACTGCATGTAAACATGATTCTTTGTTGCCTATTTGATGTTTTTAAGGTTAGTTATTTTAGTCCCCCATGTAATGTATATGTAAATTATGGCTTGTATACGACTAATTATGAGAAACAAGTATTGATGTATTTGTTTACTTGCAAATTGCAATATTAAACAATAAACACAGTTTAAAAATCTTTACTTGCAAATTGCAATATTAGTATGGTTGGATGCATGTCAATAACTAACCAAAAAAGAAGTAAGCTAAGCTGATGAAACTTGAAACTCAATCCTATTAGCTGACACATAAACTCTAAACTCTAAGCACTAAATAAAGCATGAACACACAGACTTCAACAATTTAAACTTCAAACACAAGTGCTCAAGCTAAAAAATGTATTTAGTTATTGAATGCAAAGTTTAATGGTCTACATTCATATATAAATAACACAGTATGACAGTAACAATCTTACTATTTAGATAAGAGCGTGCATCACATTGTTTAAAGCATAAGTCCTATCAAACAAAATTATTGTATTGGTAACATGACATAAATCTAAAATTTTCAAATTGAATCTTCTTTAAATTTGAAGTTTTCAAGGAGTGATTGATCATTCTCTTTATGATAATGAATGGTAAAGTGTAATTCCATTTCAGTTAGCATTTCACTTAAGTTTTATTTGAGTTTAATTTGAATTGTATTTAGTTTGAATGTATGTATAAGTAAAAGTTGAGTTTTAAGTTGTAACAAGAATTTTGTAATCATTTTTCCGTTGAGAAGTTAGTTACATTTTTCTCTCTTCTCTCTCTTCCATCTTCATCATCTTCATCTTTTTCCTTCTTGTGCACCAACAATTGGTATTCAGAGCTTCGGTTCGGATCCACGGGAAAGACCAAGGGAAACATGAGTGAACGTGACGCATGTGTGATTGATTTTGTTTCTTGAATTCACGTTGAATTTACGATCGAAATCGTAACAAAATCACATTTTTTTGATTTTGAGAGATTGAGAAACACAAGTGTTCGGTGAGATTTGAGTGAATTCTTGCACAAGATTGAAGATGAACGGAAGAAACAGTAGCTTGAACACAAAGCTTTCAGTCTTTGATGGAAAGAATTGGAACCAATGGATGATTCAAATGTTTGTGTTGTTTGGCGCTTAAGATGATCTTGATCTCGTCAACAACGGTTAGACAACGATAGCAACACATGCAACCGAAGCACAAAGGAACACGTATAAAGAGACGAGGAAGAAGGATCAAAAAGTTATGTTCTACATCCATCAGTGTGTGGATGTGAATGTGTGTTTACCGTCGAAATTGGTAAATAAGCACTAGTCTTCTAAATTCTATATTTTTGGTTACTCGCAGGATCAACTAGATTGATCCTAGAACATGTTCTTTTGTTTTCTTTAAGTTTTATCACTTATGAACATTTCGACAATGTTCCTTTCGTAAAGTAATGTTAAAGTTTGTAAAGAAATGCAGAAATGTAAAAGCAATGTAAATAACTTCAAAGTAAGTTTACAACGAATATAAATAACAAAATCGTAAATGATTTGATATAAAAAATGTAAAAATGGTGATCACACCTACATTGCACTCAGGGACTCGCTTCTCAACAACCCGTATACTTTGAATAATATTTGAGTTTTGTACAAAATGGAACATCTGAATCCTAATCACTAAGATCCATATTTATAATAAATAAAAAATAACGGTAACAAACGATCTCTTCTCTAGAAGATGACATATTTTCGATTGCATGGACTTTGCTACTTAAAGTTTTCCACGTGTCTTTTCAAGAAACGAATAAGGCTAAAAAATGGTTATTAGTCTTTTTTCGAACTACGCTCGTCGAACGCAACTCCAAACGAACATCTTCGTCGAACTTAAGTTTGAACCCAAGAATATTTCTAAGTCTCAGACCAAAATCTCCCTCTATGTAAAGAGTCTTCTTCGACTATGCCTTCACAAGCTTTTCGTCAAATCAATATATCCTTTTTCATAATATCTTTTTTAGCTTCTACCGGCTTATTTCAAATACTCCTGAGCGTCAAAATTCCAGCTAACAATGTGTTTGAGTAAATCGCTGATTAAACAACGATAAAGGCTGCATGGGACACGTTGGTACGGTGCTACGAAAGTGATGCATCAGTGAAGAAGGTGAAACTTCAGTCTCTATGTAAGCAGTATGAGAATCTCAACATGAAAAACAATGAGAAGGTACCTGATTATATCTTCAGAGTGATTCTGATCACAAATGAGATGAAAAATCTTATGGAGAGACTCTCCCTGAACAAGTAATCAATGAAAAGGCACTTAGATCACTTACTCATAATTTTGATTACATTGTTGTAGTAATTGAACATTCTAAGGATTTGAGCACCATAAGAATTGAAGAGTTGCAGAGCAGTCTAGAGGCACAAGAGTTGCGTCTTATTGAGAGAACCTCTGAAAGAGAGGTAAAGCAGGCTTTAAAGGCATCTTCTAGTAAGAAGAATCAGAAGCAGTATTGGTCAGAGACCAAGAAGACACATGGTGGTGGTTATCAGAAGTCAGAAGTATCCAAATTTAATGAGAAGAAACATTAGAAGGGAAAGAAGAAGTTTGACAATAAGAAGGTTCAATGTTACTTTTGTAAGAAGTTTGGTCACTTTGTTGTTGACTGTTGAACAAGGAAAAGAAATCAGAAGAAGTAAACATAGCTAGAGGATATTTTGATGATGAACCTGTACTATTGATGGCTTTTGAATCTGATGGTGGATATTTGCTAGACTAGTGGTATATGGACACTGTCTGCTCAAATCACTTAAGTGGAAACAAACAATGGCTGATTAATGTTGACTCTAGAAAGAGGACAAAAATCAGACGTGTCATTGATAAGTATCTGAATGATGAAGGAATGTGAAATGTCAAGGTCAGAGTGAAGAATGATAAAACTGTTCTGATCAAGGATGTTTGATATCTTCTTGGCATGAAGAGCAGTCTGATAAGTTTAGGTTAGCTAATTGAGAAAGATTTCTCAGTTACTATGAAGGACAATCTTTTGAAGTTGTATGATTCTGATCAGAATCTAATTATGTTGTCTAAACAGAGAAGTAACAGAACATTCAAAGTGAATGTGGAAACAACTGAAACTAAATGTCTTAGTGTAGAAGATGATAGTGGGTTGTGGCATAAAAGATTGGGGTATTTGAATTTTAGAAGTTTAGGGAATTTGAGTTCTAAAAAGATGGTACATGGCATTTCTAAGATTGTGAAGCCTAAGAAGTCATGTGATATATGCATGAAAGGCAGATAACAAAGATTTCCATTTGCATCAGAAGTAGCCTCAAGAGAAACACATGCTTTGGGAGTAGTGCATTCTAATGTATGTGGACCATTTGAAGTATCCTCACTTGGAAGAAACAAATACTTTGTGTCTTTTGGGGATGAGTTCACAAGAATTAAATGGGTAGCAGTCATCAATTTTAAGCATGAGGTGTTGCTGAGTTTTAGAAGTTCAAGGTGAAGGCTGAAAAATAGAGTGGTCAGAAGTTGAAAATTCTCAGAATTGATGGTGGAGGTGAGTATAACTCTATAGAGTTCAGAAGGTTTTGTGAGGAGAATGGAATTGAGCATGAGGTTACTGCTCCATACACTCCTCATCATAATGGTCTTACTCAAAGAAGAAACAAAACTTTGGTTGATATGACCAGGAGCATGTTGAAGAAGAAGAAGCTCCCTCACACCTTGTGGGGAGAAGATGTTGCCACTGCAACATATGTGCTCAATAGGTGTCCAACCAATAAGCTGAAGGAAATTGTTTCTTTAGAGAAGTGGACTGGAGATAAGCAAAGCGTGAGCCATTTGAAGGTGTTTGGTTCTGTTTGTTACAAACATGTCCCAGATGCTAAGAGAAGGAAGTTGGATGACAAAAGTAGAGTTATGTTTCTTGTAAGGTACCACAGTATATGTGCTTATAAGCTATACTATCATGTCACTAAAAAATTTGAATTCAATAGAGAGCTTATTGTGAAAGAATCAGAAGCATGGGATTGAAACAAGTCTCAATCCAACCTTGGTACAATGGTAACACATGAGTTAACTTCTGAAGATAATTCAGACCCTGAAGGAGAATTTGACTCTGAAGGAGATTCTAAGTCTGAAGATTATTCAGATTCTGAAGGTGACTCTAATGATGAAGAAGAGTATGAAGCCGAATCTGACTCTAAAGGTGAATCTGATTCTAATCCAGATTCTGATGATGATCTAGACTCTAGTGGTAATCATGCCTCCGAAGGTGGACTAGATTTTAAAGGTAGTCCAGGATCTGATACTATTTAAGCATCTGAAGAAGATTGTGAACAAGTTCAGAGATCACAAAGAATCTGACAAATACCAAGAAGATTTGTAGATTTTGACATGTTACAAGATACTAAGATAGACTCTGAAGGGGAAGTCATTTAGTGTGCTAATTTGGTGGACTCTGAACCAATGAGTACTGAAGAAGATCTCAAGAAGAAAGTGTGGCTGAAAGTCATGAAAGAAGAACTTGAGGCTATAGACAGAAACAATACTTAGGAGTTAACTAAGCTTTTAAAGAACAAGAAAGCCATTAGTGTGAGAAAATTTTACAAGGTGAAACTAAAGCCAGATAGATCAATTTGCAAACACAGAGAAAGGTTAGTAGCTAGATGATTTCTACTGAAATATGGTTTAGACTATTTTGAAGTGTTTGTACATGTAGCTAGACATGAAACAATAAGAAAGGTGATTGATATAACTGCTAATAGGAGTTGGCCTCTGATGCATTTAGATGTGAAATTTGTATTCCTGAATGGTCTTTTACAAGAGAAAGTTTATGTGTCACAAACTCCTGGATTTATAAAATAGAATCAGAAAGGGATGATGTATAAGCTGCACAAAGCCTTGTATGGACTAAAACAACCTCCTAGAGCCTGGAATCTAAAAATTGATTCATTTTTCAAGCTTCAAGGAATTCAGAAAATGTGAGATGGAGTATGGTGTTTATGTTTAACATACATCTGATAGAAATATAATTTTGGTGTGTCTTTATGTTGATAACATATTGCTAATAGGGAGCTGTTCAGAAGAGATAGCTAAGTTTAAGAAGGTGTTGATGAATGAGTTTGAGATGATTGATTTGGGAAATATGACATGTTTTCTAGGGATGGAGGTTTTGTACTCTGATAAAGGTATAATCTTACATCAGTTGAAGTATGAACTTAAGCTTCTGAACAAATTTGAGCTAATGAATTGCAAGTCTGTAATCACACTTGCTTAAATAAATCATAAGTTGGATTATGATGTTAAGGGTGATTATGTAGATGCTACAAATTTAAAAAAGTTGGTAGGCTCATTGAGATATCTCTGTAATACCAAATATAATATTTTCTAAGCTGTTGGAATAGTAAGTAGGTTTATGAACAAACCAAAATGGTCACATTACCAAGTTGATGTAAGGATATTGAGGTGTATTAAGGGGACTCTGAGGTATGGAGTTTTATTCCCCTCCGATGTTGAAGTTGATTCAGAGTTGATATGATATTCCGACTCTGATTGGTATGGAGATAAAGTTGACAGAAGAAGTACTTCTGGATATTTTTTCAAATATATGGGAGGTCTTTCTTTGTGCTCCAATAACCAATCAGTTGTTGCATTGTCAACCTGTGAAGTTGAATACATTGCAGGTTTTTTGTCTGCTTGTCAAGTTGTGTGAATTATGAACTTGTTGCAAGATCTGAAGATCAAGGTGCAAGCTTGTGAAGTTGATGATTGACAACAAATCAGCTATAAGTCTTGCCAAGAATCATGTGCTGCATAGAAGAAGCAAGCACATTGGCACGAAGTTCCATTTTCTGAGAAACTAGGTTCATAATGAAGTGCTTGAAGTTATGCAGTGTAGCACTCAAAAGCAACTGGAAAATGTGTTGACCAAAGCAATTAAGACTGGACATTTTATCCAATTGAGTGATGAAGTTAGTGTTGTTGATTATAATTCTGAATATGAACTAAGGGATGATATTGAAGTGTAACCCAATTTAGTTAGCATTTCATTTAAGCTTCATTTGAGTTTAATTTGAATTTCATTGAATGTGTGTATAAGCAGAAGCTTAGTTTTAAGTTATAACAAGAATTTTGTAATCATTTTTTCTGTTGAGAAGTTAATTACGTTTTTCTCTCTTCCATCTTCATCATCTTCCTTCTTGTGCACCAACAAAGTAATGATTGATTATCCACTTGGTATTGATCCTACAAAAAGAAAAATATTGATAAAATAAATTAATATATTGTAAAAAAATTACTATCTTACCATTAAATTAATTTCTAATATCTTAACAAAAATACCTAGTGTACAACAAGAATACCTAGTGTACAACATGAATTTGATCTTTCACTCTCCACACTCTAATTTTCTCCATTATTCACCAATCTTAATATTTCAAGTTCCAACATTTGACATCAAGAATCTGGTTCTTATCCATAAATACCTAGTGTACAACATGAATTTGATCTCCAATGATAGAATCCCTACAAACCTACCCATCCTTGATACGAAGAATTATGAAAAATGGTGCAAGCAAATGAAAGTGTTGTTTGGCTACCCAGACGTTCTTGAAGTGGTCAAGAATAGGGTGAATCCTCTTGTCGAAGGTGCAACTGATGCACAAAGAGAAATGCATATGTAAGAGAAGAAGAAATATTTCAAGGCGTTGTTTTTTTTATCCATCAATGTGTAGATGGTGATAACATTGAGAAATAAGCGTGAGAAATCTTAGAGAAGACATATGCAAGGGATGACAAGATGAAGGTGGTGAGTTTACAAACTCACAAACGTCAACATGAATTAATTAAATATAAGAAAAGGAGACAATCAACAATTTCATAACGAGATTCACTCGGTTGGTGAATCAAGTGAAAGCATATGGAGAAACAGTCACAAAGCAGTATGTTGTCACGAAAATATTATGTTCTTTAACACCAAGATTTGACAACGTGGTTGTAGAGATTGAGGAATTGAAGGATCTTGTGACGATGAGCAAAGAGGAGCTGCAAACCTCTCTTCAGGCTCATGAGCGAAGGATGGAGGAGAGAAATAATGATAAAGCAAAGGCGGAGATCGCTTTGCAAGCTCACTTCAACAAAAGGACCAATCGATTGACACAAGAGACCAATTGATTGTCCCAGACTCTTAGACTTAATTTTTTTTCAAAATTATGAAGGAATCAATCGATTGGTATATGCTTTCTTCCGATTTTTTGTGTTATTTTGAGGAACCAATTGATTTCTCCATTAGATAAATTGATTGGTCTAAGCCAAATTTCCCCAGAAACACAAATTTTCACGTACATTCATTATTCTCTTCATTCCCTAACTCCCATTCATAATCCCAACCAATTATTCCAAAATTAAAAGACCTAAAACATGGAATTACCAGTGAATCAAAACTTATATGTTTCCGAGAAGTTTATTTCTCACTGATCATTTTGGCCCATTTAGTTTAATTTTTCGAGCATTTTTATGTCCGGCTATTACTCATTTTTAATCCTTTTATTTTTTATTTTTTAGCCAAAATAGTCAGTTGATTTAAATAGAATTATTTGGGTATTTTATTTAGCATATGTTTGTCTTAGTTTGTTTCAACTAACTATAAAAAGTTTATTTAAAAAACACGCAACTAAAGAAGAAAATAAAAAGAAATGATCAACAATTGGCACCAATAAGCCAATAAATATGTGACTTGCTCCCTATCTCAACAACTTTCTCTTTCCCTCCAATAGAAAGCCGACACGTCACGTGCTCATGAGAGGATAAGAATGAAAAACGGTTTCTTGTATATGCCAATATCCGAACGTGGTGCCATCTTTTTCCAAGGAGGGACCACTTGAACCAACCCACCAATCAATACTCTCTTTCTCTCTAAAATTGATAAATATTCCTCTCTCCCATCCAATATGAACACGTGAATTTCCTCATTCTTTTTCCATGGACCAATCAAATTCATTCTCACACAATATCTCTCTCCCTCGTTCACCTTTTCCCTCTCACGTTTTTAACTCACAAAAATTTCTCTTCATTTCTCTTTTTTAGTAATAGTTTTTTCTCTCTCTTAGAAAGACAACTTCTTCACCTTTCTTTTCACCATTGTGATAACCCTACTCCAACCACTCAAAACCTCCATATACAAACTCCTTCATTAACATCCATCACCATTTTATTCCACCATAAACAAACTTCTTCACTTTCTACCACACCCTACCTTCTCTTCCATCTTGTTCCTTTATTCATCCAACCTCTCACTACCAACAACTCACCATAACCACACTTCACATTAACCCCAATGACCTTTAACCTTCTTATTCCCTGCTCACCTGCCACGAAACACAAACTACCATATATTGCTCTCTCCTCACTTCCAACCTCTCACTACCAACAACTCACCATAACCACATTTCTCACAAACCTTCAAAACCAACTTCTTCCCTCTAGTGACCCTCCGTACTGTCATACCCTAAATTTGCCCTACCTCTTTTCAAATATTTTTACTTTTTTCGATTCTATTTTCAATTTTGCATTGCCTGCTTAGTTTCACGTCATTTAGACTCGTGCCCACTCACAATTGGGTGATTTTCTGAATCTCTGGTATTTTACCCAATGAGAGCGTGACACGTGGCCTAAAGTGGTTATTTTTGTAAGTATTAAATCTTTTTGTTTTAAGTTTCATAACTCTTTCTTGCTAATTCTTTATGCATATAGAAATTATATTTTTAGAAGTAGAGTTATTTAGAATAGAATTTTTGTAGGATTATTTAGAATTCTTATTAGAAATAGATTTTTAATTAGAATAGAAATGGTTTTTAATAGAATAGAATTAGAATTTCATTTTTATTAGAATTTAGAGTTTAGAATTATAATAGAATTTTATTAGTTTAGAATAGATTAAAAATAGATTTAGATTTTTATTTAGAAAATATGATTAGATTATTTAAATAAGTAATTAGCTTAGCAAATAGAATTAATTAGTTTTTTATTTAGAATATAGAATTAGTTTAGATAGATTAAAAAATTAGAGTTAGGAATTATTAGTTTAGTTAGGATTAAAATTAATTAATTAAATAGATTAGAAATTTTATTAGAGATAGAATTTAGAATTATTTAGAATTTTATTAGAAATAGAATTTAGAATTATTTAGAATTTTATTAGAAATAGATTTTTAATTAGAATAGAAATAGATATTTTAATAGAATTGAATTAGAATGTTGATAGATTTATAAATTAGAATTATAATATTAATTAAGAAATTATATTTAGGAAATTTATTAGTTAATTGTTAATAATAGTGATTATTTCTTGTTTTTTATATTTTAATTTGTTTTTATATAGTGTTAGTATTTAATTATTATGGTTAATATTTATTTATTAATTATTTAGGTTAATTAGTATTGTAATTATTAGTTTATGTTAATAGTTTATTTTATTAATTAGTTCATAGGGTTAACAGAAAATAAAAAAAAATTATAAGTGAATGGGTTAGAATTTTAGAGGAAAACGGGAGGCCCATGTTTGGGGGGTGTCATACCCCAAATTTTGACCCCTTAGATCTTCATCATCATTTTAGGATCATACTCATTTGATTATCTAACCTTAACCTGTTTCAAGCCTGTCTTTGTTAAGATACAGGAATCAGGGTTCCGCACAACCGAAATCGAGGTTTCAAGAGTTAATCAGTCGACGTTTTGGATTGGTTCTCCTTGAATTGAGTCTCCACATCATCAAATGTATTCCATTGGATCAAGTATGAATCCAATTTGAGGTTGTCACCCAGGAATCAAAAACAGTGAAGTTCAAGATACCCGATTAGGGTTTTCGAGCAAAAAAAGTCAACTGTGGTTTGACTTTTGGTCTAAAAGGTTACAATGGTGGGATCATGGTCCACAAAGTTCATATAACTTATTAAAGTCTATCCAAAGAGTTTCAAGGCTTCAAAAGACCCGGGGCATCAACCGTCGACTCGGTAGTCACCGATCGATCGTTCGGTTGACCGAAAAATCAACTCTTCACTCCTAAGGAATCTGACCTCAAGATGTGAATCAAAAATGTTCCAAATGACATATTGCATCTACCCATAAAATTTCATGACCGTTGGATCAAGGGTTGAGGAGTAATCGCAAAAGTCAGGAATTATGGTTTTGAAAGGGGAAAGACCATAACTCCTTAACCACACATCCAACTGAGTTGGTTCAAAGCTCATTGGGAAGCTCTTGCCAATTCCTACAAAAGTCCCACAGTGGTCCATGATCATAAAATGCATACATTTGGAGCTATGATCAAATTCATTACAAGAAGGGAAAATAACTTAGAAAATTTCACTTTTAGGCTTGTTTTTCAACAACTTTGAGAGGTCATTTGGCCAAGTTCCTTTGGGAATCTGAAACTCATGAAAGCATGAAAGTTGTAGAGATATATGAGGGTTTTCTAAAATATGGTAGAACTCCTCCATAGCACTCATTTCTCACTTACCTCATTTTTCAAAAATCTCAAGTTTCACCAAAATCTGTCTTGGGCAGTTAGCTGTCCAAACTCATTTCCACCCATTCCAAACCACCAAAAACCATCTGCACAATCCATAAATGTTGTGTAGAAGGTGTTCATACTATTAAACCACTCAAAAACACCATTTTCCCAAAAGTCAACTCTCAAACCAAGCAAGTTTGACCATATGCTCAAAATATTCCAAACCATTGACCAGAGTTGTTCTCCTCATTCTAGCCATCCACACACCCTTGATATATGATATATCAACTGTCCATGACATAAAACAACACAATCCTTATTTATTTTGAGTCTTGTCACAAGTTTCTTCAAGCACAAGGAAGCTGTTTTCATCAAAGTTCTGGTTGGACAACAGCCAAAGCATTTTCAAGGTATTCCATACTACAACAAGTTAGTGTGAAGGTCTACAACAGGTTGGTGGTTACCATCTTTTTCATTTTCTGTCATAAGCATTTCTTGGTATGATTGGTGTTTGAATGAAAAATGAAGTTCATATCAAAATCCGCCAGTTTGTTCTTGCCAACTGTTTTGAGTATGTAATTACTTTGGATTGCCATTGCTTTGATATGATTATGGTCTTGTGGTGTTTGAGTTATTTTCTGTCATGAGTTGTTGTTGGTTGTTATCACAAAGTCCATTGGTTTTATGTTGGTTCTGTTGCAAACAACTTGAGAAGTAATCAGAACAGCCTCACTAATTTTGGCCCTTGTTGACAATTTTGACTAGATTCCCATATGTGCTATTCATTGTTGTGTTTGAGTTCTTGAAACCAAATCTGATTTGGAACTGCAACTTTCTGTTATGCCTTCAATCTCAATTTTGCAACTAATATGCCATTCTCAAATCCAATGCTTTATTGTTGCATCTTCATGTGAAAATTGTGTATATGCTATGATTGAAGTATGTGACTGCTAGTTTTACACTCAACTGCAATGTTTCATACTATGATTTTTCTGCATCTCAATTGTTTGAAGAGGGAACTGTTGGTTGCTTTGGTATTACCATGCTTGTATTGCTACTAGTTGGTAACCTTGTTGAACTTGATAAAAACATAAAGAATCATCTATTAAGATCTGTTGTGATTCATGATACTTTCATTGCTATCAAATATTTGTAACCATCACAAAATGCACACTTTGAAATTTGAGGCTTACACATTTGTTTTGTCTTGGAACTTCTACTTGAGGCTTGGTCCATGTTTGTTAACATAAGAGTGGAATATCCAATATGTTTTGACATCATGCTGTTCATCTTGCATCTGTTCTGCCAGCATGAGAAGTATATGCTATGAGTTTGAAGTCTTTGTGAAGTTATGACTGTTTTTGTTTTGAAACTGTTTTCAAATTGACATGACATATACCAGGTTTTGCTTGAAGTCACATTAATCAAACCTTGCATCATGTTTTGATCCTTGAGTATGCATGAATCATGTTTCGTATGACAAGTATGTGAGCTACATCATTGAATTCCTACACTTTTTTCCAATACAAACCACAAGCATGCTTTCAAAATCACTAACAGTCCCACACCAGGTTTTTGTTTGAGGCATCTCTATATGGTTTTTGGCATCCTAATCCCATGAATATAATATTTGTGACTTGTACATGCCATCACTCATCATCATCTCTTTCTGTCATGAGCTGAAGCCTACATGTTGCATTTTCAAAGCATTTCTTGCAACTTACATGCCACTTTTTGTTTGAAATTGTTTCTGTCTGATCTAGGCACTTAAAATCATTAGATAGCATGTGTATAAGATGTTCACACTTTCATTTGAGCATATTTCCTCTTATGTTGAATTATGGCCATCATCATGCATTTTCAAGGCATTCTTTGCATTTGACATGTCATTTTTTAATTGGATTTGATTTGGTTGAAGTTTTGCATCAGAAATCATTGGATTATATGTTTATAAGTTGTGCACACCCTCACATGTTCATGTTTCTTGTTGTTCTGAGTTATGCCTTTCAACTTGCATTTTCCAAGCTTTACACTACCAACAGCATATCCAATTCTTGTTTTAAGATGTTTCTGTTTAATCTTTAGGCCTAGAACCAATAGATGACATGATTGTAATTTGTGTGTAGTTTTAGCATGATCAAGCCAACTTGCATTTTCAAAACAGTTTTACACTTTCAACTGTGTGTTTGCAACAACATGCCAAATCTTGTTTTCATATGTTTCTCATTGATCTTTGAAGCTAGTTAGCATGTTTAGGGTTGGTATGTGATGTTTGTGTGATCTGAAACTGACTTGTTCATACCATGTACCATGTTGCATTTAAACTCATTCTCCATTTTCAAGACAGTTTTACATCTTCCTTTATGCTTGCCATCAACATACTAGATTCTGTTTTGAAAGAAGTGTGGCTGAATTTTGAGCATAAAATCATCAGTTAGCATATATGTGATGTGTGTGTGTTGATTACATGACATGAATCTCCTCATTTTGGAACTATACCAGCTTGCATCATCAACTTGCTTTCAAAACATCTTTTGCATTACCACAGCTGCACACACCACACTAGTTTCTGTTTGAACAATGATTGAATGATCCATGAATCCTAGAGCCAGCTAGCTAACATGATTTGAAGCCTGTATGTGATAACTGTATAAACTAAACCTTCCATCTGCAGCCTGCATCATTTCATGCCATAATTGCAGCCATGAATCATTTTCTGTTCTGCTTGATTTGTGTTTGAGTTTTAAGTGTAGGATCATCTGTCAGCATATTTATAGCTTGTGTGTAATGATTGTTTGATCTAAATCCACTCAATTCATGCCATGATTTTCTTGATGCATCATCAATTCAACAGTTTTTTTTTCACAGCTGCACACAACACGCCTTTTTATGTTTGAAGCATTTTTGATTGGTTCATGAACATGAAATCATCTGTCAACATGATTGAAGCTTGTATGTAATGTGTATATAAACTGAACCTACTCATTTGGAACCATGACAACTTGCATCCCTTTATACCATAATTGCAATCAATGAGTCATTTTTTGTTCTGTTTGAATTGTGACTGATCCTTGAGTGTGGAAACTTCAGTTAGCATATTTGAAGATTGTGTGTGGTGTTTGCTTGGCCTGAACTTACTCAATTCATGTTATGATTTCCATTATGCATTTCATTTTCCATATTGCATTTTCCATCAAATCTCCCTGTGTGTGTTTGATTTTGGAAATCCAATGATACCATCACATTCCTTGTTTAATTCTGAGTAATTTAGGCTCTTGGTTTGTAAAAATTGATGCCCTTTTGAGGAGGTTTGATTTCAATCCGCCCCTCATGAATGTTGCCTTGCCCTGGCCCAAATTTTGTCATAAAGGAACCCTCATATGTTATTTGGGGTGGCTAAATACACGGATGTATCGCCACCCCAGTGGTTATAACATGCGCGCTAAGTATCTTGTTTCCCTACCAGTCATGTGTTCGATCCCTGAGTGGGACAACTTTTTCATGTTTTATTTTGTTTACCTGGTTTTATTACTTTCTCTTTCTTTTCCATTCAATGAACACATGCGCGCAGTGGTGGACTTGGTATTGTTTTAAGCTTGTAACGTGAGGGCCTGAGTTTAACTCTTGTCATGACACTTCTTTCATTTTTATCACTTGTTATTTTTATTTTCTTCATCAAAAATCAATATTTCATAACTTGCTCATTTTTTATTATTTTCAATCCATTCTTTTTGCAAAGTGTTCATAATATTGCCTAGTTTCATTTAATGAAAGAATATTTCAAATGTGTTCATGAGTGTAATGTCTTTGCCTACTCGAAAGATGGTTCATTTTTAGGGTCGTTACCTTGCATCTTATTGAAAATTCTCTTAAACCATGCTTGATTTTATCTTGTAAGATGTGTTTGTGATTGATTCCTTTGTGTTTGTTAACATGTTAAGGCTTTGTCCTCTTTTGGTTGTCACCATGAATTTATCTATTTTCCTCCTATTTTGACGTACTTGCTTGTTGTAACATGCTTGTACATGCTTGGTCGTAACCATGTTTCTTGTATTTCTCTTGCTTGATGTTTATGCTTTGTTAAGTTCTCCCCAAGTGATGGAACTCTTTAGTTCTCATCCAAGTTGTCTCCCCTTCTATACTTCCAAAGGAAAATCTTTCTGTTAACCCTCGAGTCATAGACAACTCATTTCTCCCTCGACTTTGTCAAGTTATTCTACCTACTTAGTTAAGTTAGAACCTGTCCTTTAGAATTTGCTTAAGTCTACAAAGCCACCCCTTGTTAGGAGTGCTCTTTCAACTAGAACTTAGGATAGAGTTTGTTGACTCTATGTAAGAATCATCGTCATGATTACTTACTTCCCCCTTCTTGAGTGTTCAACTTAGATCTAGAGAGTTTCCTTAAACTCTACACAAACAT
The DNA here is from genome assembly GCA_963859935.3 of Lathyrus sativus. Taxonomy (NCBI): domain Eukaryota; kingdom Viridiplantae; phylum Streptophyta; class Magnoliopsida; order Fabales; family Fabaceae; genus Lathyrus; species Lathyrus sativus. The sequence continues at coordinate 614,219,378 of OZ012739.1, read as the reverse complement.
TGTAATGTTTGTTCCCCTTAGAACCTTGATCGTAATCAAGTGTTCTTTAAACCTAGTGAGGTGAACTACGATTGCTCCGATTCTATCCTAGTTAGGATACGTAGGCAGAGGACACGATGTCTTTGCGAGCAAATTTAGGGTATATATCTTTAGGTCTTAACCTACACCAATCCCAATCCATAGCAAACACTTAGCAACTTAGCATACAAACAAACAAAAGGTTCCTGTAGAGTACTACAGATGTTTAGGATGTGAAATACCTACCTTATGCATAACTAACCCTCGACCCCCGAATCTCTTAGCGTTGTTGTTACATCGCGCAAAAGGTTCTCTCTCTTTAGACCTTTCCTTTGGATAAATTAAAGTTCGGTTGTGAATTCAATGAATTAAAGACTCAAGTTAATTCAATAGCTTGATATCACGATTCTCACTGTAACAGAAATGACGAATTCACTGGGGATTTATCCAAGCTTGAGGGTTTAGCCTATTTTGTTTGTTTACGTGCTATATTTGCCTTATATGTATATTTGTATATATTTTCTGGATTGTTGGATATTGGGACCTTTTTGAGTGGTGAGACGGTCCTATACCCGGACTTGAGTGCAATTGTGATAGGATGGTAGTATATTCAAGGAGGCTTATAGGGAGTTGATTCCCGACCAAGCTAACTTGAGAAACCACCGCTCAGTGTAGGCCCTCTTGAGAGTTTAGTATTGTTGATCGAGTATTCGTGAAAACAATGCTACTTTCGGTGAAGGAGCCCAATACACTATGGACTTTTAGATTACATTCTACCCCACTTTGGCCTTACTAGGACGTAGTGTGATGGCTATAAGGAAGTATTTTCGAAATAGTTGATACGCGATACTACACTTAGACGAGACTCCCTTGAGAATATTATCGATTGCCAAGTAATTTAGGAAGTTGATAATATCCGAAAGATAGGTTGATGACTCTGGGAACCATTTAGCACCCCGCTCTACAGGTTTGAAAATCCCTAGTACATACCTTTTGGGGATGGGTAGACCTTGGATCCACGCTCGTCCTTTTAACCTAGGCTTGTGTTTGTGCATATGTGTGATATTTGCATTTACCTGTGTTTTTTCATTCTTGCATTCATAAACATCATATTATAGAAGTTTCATGGAACTTAGATTCTTGTTTGTAAACATCATAGATCGCTATGGATAGTGAAAGAAAGAAAACATTGAAGTACACTTACAAAGGTTTTAAACTAGATGACCTAAGGAGGTTGGGTACCTTGGTGATAGATCCAGAGGGTTTCCAGAGTAGGTATGGGAAGCTGTTGTTGCTATTGAAGATAAAAATGGATAGTGGACTTCTTTCTATGCTTCTCCAGTTTTATGATTCGCTCTACCACTATTTCACTTTCTCCGATTATCAGCTAGTGCCCACACTAGAAGAATACTCTCAGTTGGTTGGTTTGCCCATTCTTGAAGATTCTCCTTTTCCGATCATGGAGAAGGACCCTGAGGAGAAAGATATTTCCAAAGCGACGCGTTTGGGATTGATTGATATTCAAAAGAACATGACTACAAAAGGAGGAGTTTTTGGGTTGAGTGCAGAATTCTTGGTTGAAAAGGCTCAGTACTATGTATTCGAGGCTATCCTTGCCTTGCTCATTTATGGCATCTTCCTGTTCCCCAACTTTGAGAACTTTGTAGACCTCAACGCCATTAAGATTTTCTTGAAGAAAAACCCTGTACCTACTCTGCTAGCAGACGCGTATCATTCTGTTCATCTCAGGAATTTCCACAAGGGAGGGATGATCACTTGCTGTGCTCCTTTACTGTACAAGTGGTTTATTTCACACTTACCCAAAGCTCACGCCTTTTAGGATCCGAAGAAAGGGTGGTGGTCACAGAAGATTATGGCTCTCACGCACTTTGATATTAATTGGTACGACCGTGAATATGATGGTATAATGATCATTGACAGCTGAGGAAATTTTGGTAATGTACCTCTTCTCGATGCCAATGGAGGAATCAGTTACAGCCCAATCCTTGCTCGTCGACAGTTGGTATATCCTTTGAGAGACAAGCCCAACAGTGTTCACGTGGAAAGTATTTTCTTTAAAGAAGAGGGTAATAATCAGGAGCAGAAAGAGAAGATTCTAAAAGCCTGGGGTTATTTGCACAAAAAAGGAAAGAAAGACTTGGGAAAACCTAACTGTGTCTCTTTCGAACCTTATCTCCAATGGGTCCGAAAGAGAGCCATTGAGTTGAAGATGCCCTATTCTCGACAAGAACACATGGCTTTAAAAGAGGAGCATACCCTGATCTTCATGTCTGAAGAGGAGAAGTTAAGGATTGCTTTGAGCAAGGCACGACAAATCGAAGACGCTTGGAAGCACAAGTACCAAGTGGTTGTTGAAGAGAACGCAAAACTCCAGAAGCAATTAGAATTGAAGAATTGAAGAAGATTTATTTTCTTCTAACCCTCAGTCGACTCCATGGAAGTTAATCGTGGATAAGCTCGTTCTTGAGAAGGCACAGATGGAGAAGGAGATTGAGAAGCTCAACTTGAGACTGCTAGGAGAACCTTCTTAGGACTTTTGTTAGCTTTTATTTAGCTTTCTGTTTAATACTTTTGCAAGATGTACTAAAATTTTGTAATCCAATGAAATTAAATCTACGACGTTTTTGATGTTTACAAAATCTGAGTTCCATGATACTTTGTGCATTTGCATTCACATTTATTAATCATTCAAGGAACTAAAGATTGTTTTGCAGATATTATAGGATGGATTCTGGAAAGAAGGCAGAGATTGTGTTCCAAAGCCCAAATTTGGAGAACCTGAAGAAACTGGGAAGTTTAGTAGAAGACCCCGAGGCGTTCAGAGAGAAGTATGGGAATATGCTGTCTTTGCTAGAAATTCAAGTGGATGAAGAGATGTTGTCAGCACTCGTGCAGTTTTATGATTCAACTTATCATTGTTTCACGTTTCCAGATTACTAGTTGCTGCCAACCTTGGAAGAATATTCTGCCCTGATGGGAGTAGGCATCACTCCTAGACCATTTTCTGGAAGAGAAGGGACTCCTAACAAAAGAGTAATTGCAGAGGCCGCACATTTGGAGGTGAATGAAGTACAATCTCATATGACTGCTAAGGGAGAGCTATATGGATTTTCAGCTATGTTCCTGTATGAAAAAGCTCAATGTTATGCCGAGTCGAAGGATTCTGAAGCATTTGAGGCCATTCTGGTTTTGATAATTTATGAACTTTCCGTATTTCTGACCGTTGATGATTTTGTGGATGCAAATGCAATCAACCTCTTCTTAATCAAAAATCCCGTACCCACCTTGTTGGCTGATGTGTATTTTTCCATTCACCGCAGAAACCATCATGGAGTTGGACAGATTGAGTGTTGCACTGTTCTTTTATACAAGTGGTTTATTTCGCACTTGCCAAGGCTTCCAGCACTCTGGGATATGCAGAACGGACTCTCATGGATAGAGAAGTTGTTATTACTCAAACATTCAGACATTAAGTGGTATGAACCTATGTATGGAGGGATTGCTATGATTCAGAGCTGTGGGGATTTCCCAAATGTACCGCTTATCAGCATTGATGGTTGCATTAGCTATAATCCTATTTTAGCTCGTCGCCAGTTGGGACACCCGATGGAGAATGAACCAGACCTAACCCTTTTGAGAAGCTTCTACATTGAAGAAGGGAAGGATCTAGCCTACAAGGCTCGGACTGTGTATGCTTGGCGTTACATCCACACAAGGGGAGTAACTGCTTTGGATTACCCTGACACTGTTGTTTCAGAATCTTACTTATCATGGGTGAAAGAAGCAGCATTGAAGATGTTCTATACCCGTTTTGAGCTTGACTCAACAAAACTTACTCTTGTGGAAGAATTGAAAGCTGCTTTGGTAAAAACTGAAAAAGAAGGGAAAGCTTGGAGAGAAAAGTATTTCAAGGTTATGCAAGAGAAGGAAGAGCTTCAAGAGTTGGTCCATCAAGGTGGAAAGAAGAGTCAACCAGAAGACGAAGGATCCTCCAGCCAAAAGATCTAGGATCTTTTTGTTTCCTGTTGTTTTATCATGTATATGTATTGAAGATTTGTGTTTTCGGTTTCGAATTGTTGTTGTAAAACTTTCAGTTATTAATCTATGAAGACTTTGAATTTGCTTTATTTCCCCATTGTTATAATTTTTGCAAATATTTCTTTGGATTCCTTGAATGATTAATTTTGCATTTTTGCATCTGCACCCATAGCATTTCATATGCATTTCCTGTGCTGTGTCTCATCTCACTATCTTATCTCTAGAGAATCATACTGAATCCTTGCCATCAATACAACACACGAGCCTAAGCTCGTCAAAGAATGGAAGAACACAATTCGGCTCTGGATAGGGTTGACAACCAACTTGAATATTTACGAGGAAGCGTAGGATGAATCATGGAAGTCTTACAAGTCATCAATGCAAAAATGGACACTCAGGCCACTGTAGTTTCTGAAATCACTAACGTAGTTGTGGAGCTGATCCCAACGGCAGCCACTATTGCAAGTATTCCTCCATATGGGTTCATACCAGGTTTTGTACCTCCGCCACCAGTCAGTCAACAATCAGTTCCTCTAGGGGCAGAGATTCCCCGAACTGTTCCAACTTATACTCCAGCCTCTGTACAAACTCAAGTACTCCCTGTTTTTCACAGCCATCCACTAGTGTTTGAAGTTCCTGATGAGTCTGAAGAAGGAAGTGGACGACATGATAAATTGAAGGAGAGTGTAGAAACTATAGGGAGAAAGGTTAGAGCAATGGAAGGAAATGATATCTTTGGTACTGATGCCAGAGATATGTGTTTAGTGTCTGAATTGGTAATCCCGCCAAAATTTAAAGTCCCCAACTTTGATCAGTACACCGGTGCTACTTGTCCTCGGACGCATTTGATCATGTATTACCGAAAAATGGCTGCACATGTAGAAGATGATAAGCTGATGATCCATTGTTTCCAGGATAGTTTGAAAGGAGCCCTTGCTAAGTGGTATTTGAGTTTAGATTAGTCTCCCATTCACAGTTTCCAAGACTTGGCCGATGCTTTCATGAAGCATTACAAATATAATATGGACTTGGTCCCTGACAGAAGACAATTGCTGAGTATGACACAAAAGAGTTCTGAATCGTTCAAAGAGTATGCAGAACGATGGAGGGAGACTGCCTCTCAAGTGGAACCTCCTTTAAATGAGAAAGAATTGACAGATTGGTTTGTGGATACGGTGAGACCTGAACTTTATGAGAAGATGATTAGTAGTGTAATATCGAGTTTCTCCGATATAGTGGTCGTGGGAGTGAGAGTGGAATTGGGATTGAAGAATGGAAAGATGACTAGTAGTTCCAGTGGTTCCAACAACAACAATGTTAAGAAGTTCAGTGGTAATTTTCATAAAAAGAAGGAAGGAGAAACAAACGCCATAACAGTGGGGAAAAGAAATCAGACTTGGAAGCAGCCTTACCAACAATATCAACAACCTCCACAAGGTTATATTCAACAGCCTCCACAAGGCTATGTTCAGCAACCTCAGCAAAATCTGACACAACAACCGATGTACCCAGTACAGTATGCTCAACAACCATATGTGGCAGCTATAACGCCTGCTTTCAATCACCCTGTTCCGAGTTATCAGACAGTGCAACCAACACCCATGTATCAACCAGTTCAACAACAAGGGTATCAACGAGCGGCCAACGCTCCACCCTATCAGCAGTATCAACAGCCTAGGGCTCAAGCACCAAGGCAGAATTACCAAAATCGAAGACCAGCAACGAGGCCTCCATTTCCTCAGATACCAATGACTTATATAGAGTTGTACCTGGCTTTGGTGTAACAAGGGTTAGTAACAACACGACCATTGAATACACCTTCAGACACTTCATCACCTCATTACAATCCAAATGCTCATTGTGCATTTCATGAAGGTGCCACCGGCCATGACTTAGAGGGGTGTCTTGGTTTAAAACATATTGTCAGGGAGCTCATAGAGAAGAAGATTTTGTCTTTTGATGATGTACCACCTAATGTTAAAAGTAACCCATTGCCAAATCATGGAGGAGTTAATGCTATAGAAGAAGTTTCAGATGAAAGGTTAGTTTGTGATGTGTCAGAGATCAAGACTCCGTTGAGGTCACTTCATGAGAAACTGTTGAAAGCAGGGCTGATTAAAGGTACCCATAATGACTGTGAAGAGTGTTCTGTCAATCTTAAGGGGTGTGGTGTGGTACAGAAAGATGTGCAAGGTCTGATTGATGATAGATTATTGCAAGTAGGTATCAAGGTAAAGAAAGAGGAAGTTTTGGTGGTTGAGCCTGTTTTCGATCTACCAAAGAAAAGCGAGAAAGTCCTTGTGTTCAATATGATCAGCAAGAATGTGAAGCCTGTTTTTGACAAATCTGTTGTTGATCAGCCTCAACCAGTTGTTATTCAGAAGCTGAGATCGTTTCCTTTTGAGAATACAAAGGCAGTCTCGTGGAAATATGACATGGTGGTGTTAGACCAGAGATCTGGGAAGGTTATTTAGAATGAGGAGGTAAAGGGTGACCAGGTTGATGTGACAAATATTGCAGGAACGAGCAAGATGACCCCAAGTGGCCGAATATATCAACCCAAGATAACTGTAGTTGCTCCAAAAGAGGTTACCCCTGCCGTGACGACCAAAGACAAAGAAATACCAATCACAAAAGGAGATGCTGAAGAGTTCTTAAGGATTATACAAAAAAGTGATTACAAGGTTGTTGATCAGCTCCATCAAACCCCCTCAAAAATATCAATTTTGTCTCTCCCGATGAATTCCCCAGCTCACAGAGAGGCTTTACAAAAGGTGTTAATGCAAGCACATGTGACGAAGGATATAACCCCTAGCCAATTTGATTCGTTGATAGCCAATATTACAGCCTGCAATACTCTGAGTTTCTGTGATGAAGAGTTGCCAAGGGGAGGACATAATCATAACCGTGCTTTGCACGTATCTATCAAATGTCAAGAGGACACGTTGGCACGAGTTTTGGTTGATACTAGATCTTCGTTGAATGTGTTTCCTAAAAGGTCGCTCGCAAAGTTAGCATATGCAGGGGAAGAAATGAAGCCAACGTCGTTAATTGTAAAGGCTTTTGATGGTTCAAGGAGAACGGTTGTTGGGGAAGTGGAATTGCCAATTATGATAGGCCCTCACATGTTCGATATCACATTTCAGGTAATGGACATTAACCCGGCTTACAGTTGTTTGTTGGGACGGCCTTGGATTCACGCAGTTGGGGCAGTGACTTCCACTTTGCATCAAAGGATGAAATTTGTTATAATGACAAACTGGTAATTGTGCATGGCAAAGAGGACTTGATGGTGAGTAATTTATCGTCATTAAGATATATTGAGGCAGATAAGGATGCGTTGGAAACTTCTTTCCAAGCGCTTGAAATAGCTAACGCGGTAATGATAGAAGATACAGTGGCAAGGAGTGGTCCATCTTTTGCATCTGCTCGGAGCATCAAGTCTACTTTAGAAGAGGGTACTCCTGCAGGTTGGGGAGAAGTTATTGAGGTAAAAGTAAGACTAGGTCGCCAAGGGTTGGGTTACAAACCAACTCATGTCGAAGCGTCAACACACGTCGAAGGACGTCCGAAGACTATCCAAGAGGTGTTCATCAGTGGAGGATTCCAAGTCAATGTCGTGGGAGAAGATTCTGAAGAAGAGGATATTAAACATTTGGTGTATCATTGTGAAGCTGCTTTAGGAAATTGGGAGGCTGTTGAGATTCCCGTGATCTTTCCTGTGTCAAAGTAATTTGTTTGTTTTTCTTTACTTGTTGTTGTTTTTATCTTTAAACCTCCATAGTCGTGCCCAAGGCTATAGGATGCATTTTGTAAGGGCCCCGTGCTTTCAAGAATATTATGATTAATGAACTATTTTGTTAAATCCTTTGTTGTTGTCTCCTTAATTATTTTTGTTTCCATGTTTAAAAAGAAGATGGCAATTTTCTAAAAAAATCATCAAAACATTTTTGATTGCTGCATTTGTCCTTGTGTGTTTTAATAAATTAAGTCATTCCAACATGCAGTGATACCCCAAAACTCGTTGAATCCATTGACTTTGCTTTCCCTCCTGACTTTGACTCACTAATATACCAAGCCGAAGATGAGGGCGAAGATTTTGAGATCCCTGATGAACTGGCAAAAATGGCATATTACGAGCACCCGGAGTTTCAACCTCACAAGGAGCAGGTAGATGTTATTAATCTTGGCACCGAAGAAGACAAGAAAGAGGTCAAGATTGGGGCAGAGGTCTGTCGCTACGCAAAAAATGACACAGAGTCGCCACCGGATTTTATTTATCCCAAGGAGGGAAAGGGAAATAGCAATAAAACCTTTGTTAAAAGAGCATGGTCATTGCAACCAAGTCTTAGGGTTCGGGAGTCGGTTATGCGAGGGGAAGGTGTTAGCACCCCCTCGCATCCATCGTACTCGATGGAAACCTCCTAGGTTGTTTAGCGTGGATGGGTGTTTTTATTAAGAGTGTGCTTGCTTAAGGAAAAGAGGGGTCAGTTTATTTATTTTAATGCTCGCCAAGGATTGTGGCCCTTGTGCCTACATATCCTCACCTTAAAGAAGTGAAGAATCAGAGCTCCGTAGTTCAGAGGCTTATGAAATAGTTGTTTGTTGGTTGATTTTATACCTTGAAAAAGGGTTTTTGATTGATGCCCTAAAGCGAAAAATAGTTTGATGAGTTGATGTTATTTTTAGGTTTTTTTGAAGAGAAATGGTTCTTGATTAGGATTACACAAAAGGACTTTGGACGGAGGTGAATGTTTCGAATAGCCAAGTCGAGCGCCTTGTATCCAAAACATTCGGAACGAGTGTAGGAGGATTCCATTCCCATTCCTTCTCCACCACCTTAAAATCCATGGTGTACAATCCTAACCATATATTTATTGTATTTTGGTTTTTTTGCGAGAAAAGGGATCACTTGACGTTGGATCAAGGTTTATTATATGTGAAGATATATTTGAAGCGATACGGACAAGGTCGATGGTGATGCGCAAGACAATTGACTTACAAGGTTAAAAATGGCTCGATAAAATCGAGAGTTTATTTTTGAAAATGGTTTTTTTGGAATCAAAAGTCAACAAGGACAATAGAAATATTCACATACTAAAATCATACAAACATATGGTGTTAGTCGGCTAAAAAAATCGAGACATGCAAAAAAAAACGTCATTGAAATTTTTTTTAAGGTAAAAACAACAAAATAATAAAATAAACATACTGATCAGTTCGCGCTGCAAAGGGTGTTCGCGCCGCGAACTGAGAAAAGTGAACATTCTGTTTTTTGCATGTTCGCGCCGCGAACTGGGAAAGTTTTCATTTTGGTTTCTGCATGTTCGCGCCGCGACCTGAAGCGAAAAATGCAATATTTGCTGTTTTTTTTTACTGTCTTATGTAGTTTTCTTTCCTTTTTATTGGTTCTTAAAAACGGTTTCTTGGTCCCCTTGGGACCTCACACAATACACCCAGCACAAACACTCTTAACAAATGATAATAAATGTCAAGTGCAAAAATATAAAGAGAGAAAAAGTTTGAAATGGATACCCAAGAGCTTCCTCCTTCTTTGTTAACCTTCCACTGGTTTGGTTGTGTGTTCTCTTCCTTCTTCCTTCTACACTTTGAAGATGCTTCTCCTCAAAGGCTCTCTATGGGTTTCTATGGAACTCTCTTAATTTTTTTGCTGGTTTTCTTGCTCACTCTTTTTCTGGTTTTCTCTCTAGGGTTTCTTGCTCTCTTTCTATCTCTTTTTTTCTCAATGTCTAGTGAATGATGGATGTCTTGTTTTGCAGCCCCTCTCCTCTTCTTATCCCACTTTTTCTGCTGTACCAAAACAATAGCTCTTGCACAAGCTTCCATTTTTAGAATTTCCATTCTTGGCAACACTTATTACCACTTTCTTGGTGCAGCCCCTACCTTTTTCCATTTCTAGCATGTTGTCTTTTTTACTTTTGCTGTATTTTCTTCTGCAGCATTCTACATTACCATCCATCCTTGTACCCATTGGTTGGTTATGCTTGGACATACTCATGTAGTCAATACCACTACCTTTTGGGCAGAACTTTCAAATTCTGGTTTTTGATGTGTAGATGCATCAACCTAAGTTTACCCCCTTGGTTTTGTGACATAAAATGATTTTGTAACATGATACATATTGCCACTTCTTGCATGGGGCTGTTTTGGATTGCATCCATATGGCCCATGGTTGAACACACATGGTCTTGATCTTGAAACATACCAATGTTAACTCTTAAGTATTTTTCTTTGGATGTTTGCAAACATAATGTTGGACATGTAAACTTGTTGGGCATGAAAGGTACCATATCATGGATTTGATTAGAGACTTGAATGAAGATTAGAAATAGATTAGTTTCTAAACATTACTTAGAGTTGGAAATCTTGTAACAAATGACATTCTTGCAAATGTCATGAAATTTCTCTTTGTAATATTCTTGAATCTAGTCTTGAATTCATGAATCTTGGACTTTGAATGATGGATTCTCTTATGCCATTATATAAAATAAAGTCTTGAATTATGCACCTGTGATCTTGACTCATGCTTTGCAAATTTGAACTCCATTTGACCAAGAATTTGAAACAAAATTAGACAAAGCAAACTTGAATTTGGCCTTTCATTTCATGTTCATTAGGAATATTTATCTTGAATATTCCAATATTTTTCAAGTAACCTCTTCTTGAAGTAATCTACATGAGTAGACTTTCCAACTTAGATCAAGCCTTAGGTGATGAACCTTTTCTTCCATGTATTTCATGATAGGAAATCTATCTCATTTAAAATGGAAAATAACAAATCGACCCAATCTATACCTTATGAACCCACCTGTTCGATATGCAATAGAACGATGTATGATATGGCGAATGTAGGGTATAAAGGCTAAATATGAAAATGAGGGTGTGACAAGGTCAAGCAACAATTGGTAGAGCTTTTAAAAGAGTATGTAGATGTATTTGCTTGGTCATATCAGGATATGCCAGGTTTGGACACAGACATAGTGGTCCACAAGCTACCGCTCCGACCAGAATGCACGCCAGTCAAACAAAAGCTCCGAAGAACTAGACCTGACATGGCTCTTAAGATTCGAGACGAAGTGAAGAAGCAGATTGATGCAGGTTTCTTGGCAGTATCCAAGTACCCCGAATGGGTAGCTAATATTGTACCCGTGCCAAAGAAAGATGGGAATGTCAGAATGTGTGTGGATTATAGGGACCTGAACAAGGCCAGTCCAAAAGACGATTTCCCTTTGCCGCATATTGATACATTGGTGGATAATACAGCTCGCTTTATAGTTTTCTCATTTATGGACGGTTTCTTCGGATACAACCAAATCAAGATGGATCCAAATGACATGGAAAAGACTACTTTCATTACTCCTTGGGGAACTTATTGTTACAAAGTCATGCCTTTCGGTTTGAAGAATGTTGGTGCCACTTATCAAAGAGCCATGGTGACCTTATTTCATGACATGATGCATAAAGAGATAGAAGTGTATGTTGATGATATGATCGCCAAATCTCAAAGTGAGGAAGACCATTTGAATCATCTGTTGAAGTTGTTCGAGAGACTCAGAAAATATCAGTTGAGGCTAAACCCATCCAAGTGTACTTTTGGAGTGAGATCAGGGGAATTACTCGGTTTCATTGTTAGCCACCGAGGGATTGAGGTAGATCCAGATAAAGTTAGAGGAATTCAAGATATGCCGGCTCCGCAGACTGAGAAACAAGTCAGAGGTTTCCTTGGAAGATTGAACTACATATCCAGATTTATTTCCAATATGACTCCTACTTGTGAACCCATTTTTAAATTGTTACAAAAGGATCAAACAATTGTTTGGAATTTAGATTGCCAGCAAGCGTTTGATAAGATTAAGGGCTATCTTCAAGAGCCTCCAATCTTAATACCTCCTGTTCCGGGAAGACCTATTTTCATGTATTTAACAGTACTCGAGAATTCAATGGGTCGCGTGTTGGGTCAGCAGGATGAGTCCGGACGAAAGGAATATGCCATCTATTATTTGAGCAAGAAATTCACCGACTGTGAGAGCTGATATTCACTTTTAGAGAAAACTTGTTGTGCTTTGGCATGGGCTGCCAGACGGTTGAGGCAGTACATGATTTGTCATACTACTTTGTTGATTTCAAAAATGGACCCGATAAAGTATATTTTCGAGAAGCCTGCTCAGACAAGAAGACTCGCCCGTTGGCATATGTTGTTATCAGAATATGACATCCAGTATGTGGCCCAGAAGTCAATCAAGGGCAGTGTTTTATCAGATTATCTTGCATATCAGCTAGTTGAAGATTACGAGTCTCTCAAGTTTGATTTTCCGGACGAAGATATTATGTTGGTAAAAGATTATGAAGAGCCAGGTCCTGATGAAGGTCCCGAGCTGGGTCTTTGGTGGAAAATGATGTTTGATGGTTCCTCGAATTATAGTGGGCATGGCGTAGGCGCCATTCTGATGAATCCAGAAGGTGGTTATACTCCATTTACATCAAGATTAGACTTTGAATGTACAAACAATATTGCCGAGTATGAAGCATGCATTCTCGGTCTCGAAGCATCTATTGACCTAAGAATCAAACTTCTCGAAGTAAGTGGAGATTCAGCTTTAGTTATTTATCAAGTTATAGGTGAATGGGAGACCAGACATGAAAATTTGATCCCTTACAGAGTCTACATCGTTGAAATGATTAAATACTTTGATGAGATCACTTTCAAGCATGTTCCGAGATCTGAAAATCATATTGCCGATGCTCTAGCCATGTTAGCCTCAATGTGGAAAGTCAGGTACCTCAATGATGCTACTCTCATTCGAATTGAACGCAAGACTGAGCCTGCCTACTGTCAGATGGTTGAAGAAGAAATTGATAACAAGCCATGGTTCCACGACATAAAGAATTATCTGTTAAAGCAAGAGTATCCGGTTGATGCTACATCACTTGACAAGAAAACATTGAGAAGATTGGCCTCTAAGTTCTTTCTCAGTAACGATGTGCTCTATAAGAGAAATCATGATATGGTCCTGCTTAGATGTGTCGAAAGACGAGAAGCAGATTTGTTAATGCAAGATATTCATGAAGGAACATTTGGCACTCACGCCAATGGATATGCCATGTCCAAGAAGATTTTGAGGGCTGGGTATTATTGGTTGACTTTGGAAACTGACTGTATTCAATATACCAGGAAATGTCATAAATGCCAGATTTATGCGGATAAGATGCATGTGCCTCCAACTTTGTTAAATGTGTTGACATCGCCTTGGTCGTTCTCTATGTTGGGCATTGACATGATTGGGGCAATCGAACCAAAGGTTTCAACGTACATCGATTCATTCTGGTCGCTATTGATTACTTCACAAAGTGGGTTGAAGCTGCATCCTACGCCAATGTTACTCGGCAAGTGGTGGCTCGTTTTATCAAAAAGGAGATTATCTGTCGATATGGAATCCCAAGCCGAATCATAATAGATACCGGTACCAATTTGAATAACAAAATAATGAAAGAGCTGTATGGTGACTTCAAGATTGAACATCACAATTCTTTTCCTTATCGTCCCAAGATGAATGGAGCGGTCGAAGCTGCGAATAAGAACATCAAGAAGATTTTGCAAAAGATGGTGAAAACATATAAGGATTGGCATGAGATGCTGCCATTTGCCTTGCACAGGTATAGAACGTCCGTTCGCACCTCAACAGGGGCAACCCCTTTTTCCTTGGTATATGGGATGGATGCAGTACTTCCTATTGAGGTTGAGATACCTTCCTTAAGAGTCATAATGGAAACTGAGCTTGAAGAAGCAGAATGGGTGAGGGAAAGATTTGATCAGTTGAACCTTATTGATGAAAAGCGCATGACTGCAGTATGTCACAGGAAGTTATATCAGAAAAGGATCAAGAGAGCTTTTGAAAAGAAGGTTCATATCCGAGAATTCCGAGAAGGAGAGCTTGTGCTCAAAAAGATTTTGCCAGTTCACAAAGATGCACGGGGAAAATAGATGCCCAACTATGATGGTCTGTTTGTTGTAAAAACAGTCTTCTCAGGAGGCTCGTTAATTCTCACAACAATGGATGGGGAACAACTTACACACCTGGTGAATTCTGATGCAGTACGAAAATATTACGCCTAAAAAGAATCCGATAAGTCGAAAACCTGCAAGGGCGGCTTATGCAATAATGGGTATCCCGCTGGATCATAACCTATGAAGGAGGTCCAGGCAAAAATTAGGGATGAGATAAAAAGAAAATGAGCTTGCTAAGTTGAAAACCCGAAAGGGCGGCTTAGGCAAAAAAGAGCGTCCCGGTGGATTGAAAACCTGAAAGGGCAATCCAGGCAAAAGTTAGGGACAAAGGCGTTTCACTGCATCAGATGGGTTGTCACCTCTGCAGAAGATTTTACAAGGAAGTCCATTTCAACCGCTCTTGTCAGAAGCAAGGTTTTGGAAAGTTTTAGTCATTAGGGGTAGAATTGTCAGTGGATTCAATGTAACCTTCTTTTCATGTTGCCATTTTCAAATGTAAAAGTTCCATGGAGTTCTGTCATTGACAAACTTCCATTCTTAAATGAAATCAGTTTTTGGACCATTCTTTTGCAATTTACTATTGTCTTTATTTCCTTTGTTATACAAAACATCGTTTATTGATCAATGATAATTTTGAAATCACTAGGTTTGAATTTAAAAATAACTTTTGAAGATCAACAAAACATAAAATACTCTGGCTCACAGAAAGATTCGGTGGAAATCATACCTCTCGAAAGTTTTAAAGTGGCAGAAGCTTTGATGTGCAGTCTCAATACATCTCCCATTGAAACATCAGTTGATCTTGATTTGGTAGGTTGCTCATTCGGTCGTGTGTAGTTACCAAGATCGAAGACCCTCTCCCCCAAGTTTCTTTATGAGATACATTCTTGTGATGGTAGACTCATCCTCAGTGGAACATTCAGAGCCTCTATTTTGAGTCACGTTGTCAATCCTGGCGAGTTTCCCCGAAGTTTTATTTCCCAAGCGAAGTGGGTTTATTTCCCAAGAATCTACAGACACCTTTGTTTTGCGAATTCAGTGTGATTCATTGTGTCCCCAGTGAGATAGACGTGCTTATCTATCTTTCCCCTTGAGTCTCCAAATTTTTCTGTCTCTCGTCAGAGTCAGCTCCTGCATATCATTAATCATTAGCATCATGGCATATCATGTGCATCTGCTTTGACTCTGTTGTCTTTGGATGTTACCTTTTGTCTTGATTGCTTCTTGGTTGTTATCAGTGGTCTTGCTTGTTTGGGCATCCTCTGTCCTTTTAAGGTGTTGATCGTCACCAATTTCTCTACTTCAGTTGTTACTAAGTTTGTGTGTGGTTATAGGTCGTCACCTATACCCCGCTTGTTCCTAGTTGTAACTAGTACCTTCAGATGTCTTGTCGTTACTGATATTGCTTGCCTGGTCGTCACCAGTTTCTCTCCTTGAAGTCTAGTCGTTACTAGCAATCCCCATTGTTTAAAGTCCAATGGTAATTGGCATTTCTCTTGAAAGTCCAGTGGTAACTGGCAATGTTTAAAATCCAATCGTTATTGGTATTGTAGCTTTGGTCGTCACCATACCTCTTGAAAGTCCAGTGGTAACTGGCACTGTTTAAAATCCAATCATTATTGGTATTGTAGCTTTGGTCGTCACCATACTTCTTGAAAGTCCAGTGGTAACTGGCGCTGTTTAAAATCCAATCGTTATTGTATTGTAGCTTTGGTCGTCACCATACTTCTTGAAAGTCCAGTGGTAACTGGCGCTGTTTAAAATCCAATCGTTATTGGTATTGTAGCTTTGGTCGTCACCATACTTCTTGAAAGTCCACTGGTAACTGGCGCTGTTTAAAATCCAATCGTTATTGGTATCTTTGCTTTGGTCGTCACCATATCTCTTAAAAGTCCAGTGGTAACTGGCGCTGTTTAAAATCCAATCGTTATTGGTACCTTTGCTTTGGTCGTCACCATATCTCCTAGAAGCCCAGTGGTAATTGGCGCTGTTTAAAATCCAATCGTTATTGGTATCATTGCTTTGGTCATCACCATACCTGTTAAAAGTCCAGTGGTTACTGGCTCTGCTTGAAAGCTAATCGCTATTAGTACTGAGAGTTGGTTGTTACCAATTTCCCCAGCCGGATTCCTGTATTGTATCAATGCAATTTGGAGTTCCCAATTATTTGGTTTGGTCGTCACCATCACCCCCTGTAAGTCTAGTACAAACTAGCACCCTTTGAAAATGTTGTTGTTCTGGTCGTCACCAGTATTCCCAGCAAAGCGTTGCTTTCCCATTCGAGTCTCGGAGATCTAGTCGTTACTAGCATCCCCGGCGCGTCTGGTCTTGTTTCTGTTCTTTTCCTGAAGATCCCGTTCGAACTCTTCGTTATAGAAACACCTCGTCTGATTATCTTCAGTGAAGTTTGTGTCTCTTTTCCTTCGTTTCCCCGGTGGAGGATTGCCTTCTTCCCCAGCAGAGTGTTGTCTCCTTTACACCCAATGAAGATTTGTCTTTCCTGTTGGAGTTTGCATCCCCTCTGTGAAAGATTCCCTTGTGCAGCATCCTTAGTCATGTCTGAACTATTTTGTTTGTTTTGCCTTGGATCTTTCCCAGTGTGTGGGTCCCTCATGAGTAGTTACTCGTTGTATTGCCGTTCTTTTATCTTTGCTCACGTGTCTGCATCTGTCTTGCATTCAAGCATCATAAAGCATCATTTAGATTCATGGCATACTCGCATTTTTCCTTTTGCATACCACCGGATCTAAGGGACGAAATTTTTGGTTTGCTGTATTTAAATACCTTTCACTACGATTCCGCGAGGATTGTCATCTTTCACCGCCATCCAGTGAAAGATATTTAAATAGGGACAACTGTCATACCCCAAATTTTGACCCCGTAGATCTTCATCATCATTTTAGGATCACACTCATTTGATTATCTAACCTTAACCTGTTTCAAGCCTGTCTTTGTTAAGATACACGGATCAGGGTTCCGCACAGCCGAAATCGAGGTTTCAAGAGTTAATCAGTCAACGTTTTGGATTGGTTCTCCTTTAATTGAGTCTTCACATTATCAAATTTATTCCATTGGATCAAGTAGGAATCCAATTTGAGGTTGTCACTCAGGAATCAAAAACAGTGAAGTTCAGGATACCCGATTAGGGTTTTCGAGCAAAAAAAGTCAACTGTGGTTTGACTTTTGATCTAAAAGTTTACAATTGTGGGATCATGGTCCACAAAGTTCATATGGCTTATTAAAGTCTATCCAAATAGTTTCAAGGGTTCAAAAGACCCGGGGCATCAACCGTCTACTCGGTAGTCACCGATCGATCGTTCGGTTGACCGAAAAGTCAACTCTTCACTCCTAAGGAATCTGACCTCAAGATGTGAATCAAAAATGTTCCAAATGACATATTGCATCTACCCATAAAATTTCATGACCATTGGATCAAGGGTTGAGGAGTAATCGCAGAATTCGGGAATTAGGGTTTTGAAAGGGGCAAGACCATAACTCCTTAACCACACATCCAATTGAGTTGGTTCAAAGCTCATTGGAAAGCTCTTGGCAAGTACTACAAAAGTCCCAAAGTGGTCCATGATCATAAAATGCATAGATTTGGAGTTATGATCAAATTTGAATGAGTAACTCTCGAGGCGCGCCCTTGAGTTGTTATTAGTTTATTCTTTCGATTTCAAAACACCCAACTCCTTATCTTCAACCTATTCAACCCAACCTCCGAAAGAATGAGTTCTTGTAATCTCACATTCCTTGAATTCTTGAGTGACAAGCTCTTGAGGCACGCCCTTAGGTTGCTTGTCAGTCACTCTTTCGTCTCTCAAACTCAACTTCAAACCATTTCAAACCTCGTCTTTTTGTGGTTGTTACCACAAACTCCGGACGCTCTAATTCTTCATTCTCTTTTGAATGTAAGATACGTAGGAACAATATTATAATGATATTGGCGAGCACACTTCTACCTTTCTCCACAATCCCCTCCATCTTCCATTTCCCCATCCTTTCCCGTAGTCGAACTACGACGCTCTGATTTCTCATTCTTGTCCGAATGAGCATACATAGGCACAAGGGCTCCAATCCTTGGCGAGCATCCTATCCTGTAACCACCCATTTCCCTTAGTGTCTTTATCCGTTTACCCTACCAATTATCCTTTATCAACGAGAAGAAAACAAGTAAACCTAGACAACTCTCACCATAAAATACCCTAAGAGGTTCTCGTTGAGTACAACGAATGTGAGGGGTGCTAATACCTTCCCCTTGCGTAACCAACTCCCGAACCCGGAACATGGTGTAACACGGTGGGAGAACTGACTTTAAACAATGTTGCGGATAGCAAGAGTCGCCACCGACTTTTATTTTATCCATAAGGAAAGGTTATAAAAGAACAGGAAAGACCTTAGAGACCTTTTAACTGCATTGACTGCTTTTGACTTATCTGATCATCTGACTGAGCAAACTTTTGAGAAAAGTCTTGAAACTTGACATGGGGGTTCTTATACACATATAAGATGTTATGAAGCTCACTTGAAGTCTTGGAAGTCCATTTAGCCTGATTAAAGTCAAAACCCTAGTTTTGGATGCACTGCTTAGGAGGTGCATTGTCTGAGGGAATTGTCAACTCTTCTGACCAATTATGAATTTTGTGAACCTTGTGAACCTTCTTGGAACACAAAGTCTTGTATTGTGAGGGCAAATTTTGGGGTGCAACAGCTGCCCCTGTTCAATTTTCTGAAACCTGAGGGGTTAGATTGGTATATTTGCCAGTCGTAACCTGGAAGGTTGAAGGGGATTGAACACAAAAGCCCAAAAATTTGCACTCACCAGTGCATGGAGTGATATTGATGGTTGGTTGAACATGATTGAGTGGGCTTAAAGATGCCACTAGGGGAAAGTTCTTCAGTAGTATAATGAGAACTGTCAGGAGTCTGGAGTAATACTGATGTAACAGCATGTCTTCATGAGGATAGAGCGATCAATAATGATAACCCTAAAGCAGTCTTGAAGTGATAAATCGGACCTCAGGAGGATAGAGCAATCAATAGCTCTAAAGCAGTCTTGAAGTAATAATGGCTTCAGGAGGATAGAGCAATCAATAGCTCTAAAGCAGTCTTGAAGTAATAGAATGGCTTCAGGAGGATAGAGCAATCAACAACTCTAAAGTAGTCTTGAAGTAATGATTTCAGGAGGATAGAGCAATGAATAGCTCTAAAGCAGTCTTGAAATAATAACGTGATATGTCTTCAGGAGGATAGAGCAATCAATAGCTCTAAAGCAGTCTTGAAGTAATGATTTCAGGAGGATAGAGCAATGAATAGCTCTAAAGCAGTCTTGAAATAATAACGTGATATGTCTTCAGGAGGATAGAGCAATCAATAGCTCTAAAGCAGTCTTGAAGTAATGATTTCAGGAGGATAGAGCAATGAATAGCTCTAAAGCAGTCTTGAAGTAATGATTTCAGGAGGATAGAGCAATGAATAGCTCTAAAGCAGTCTTGAAATAATAACGTGATATGTCTTCAGAAGGATAGAGCAATCAATAGCTCTAAAGCAGTCTTGAAGTAATGATTTCAGGAGGATAGAGCAATGAATAGCTCTAAAGCAGTCTTGAAATAATAACGTGATATGTCTTCAGGAGGATAGAGCAATCAATAGCTCTAAAGCAGTCTTGAAGTAATGATTTCAGGAGGATAGAGCAATGAATAGCTCTAAAGCAGTCTTGAAATAATAATGTAATTTCAGGAGGATAGAGCAATGAATACTCTAAAGCAGTCTTGAAGTAATGATTTCAGGAGGATAGAGCAATGAATAGCTCTAAAGCAGTCTTGAAATAATAACGTGATTTCAGGAGGATAGAGCAATGAATAGCTCTAAAGCAGTCTTGAAATAATAATGTAATTTCAGGAGGATAGAGCAATGAATACTCTAAAGCAGTCTTGAAGTAATGATTTCAGGAGGATAGAGCAATGAATAGCTCTAAAGCAGTCTTGAAATAATAACGTGATATGTCTTCAGGAGGATAGAGCAATCAATAGCTCTAAAGCAGTCTTGAAGTAATGATTTCAGGAGGATAGAGCAATGAATAGCTCTAAAGCAGTCTTGAAATAATAATGTAATTTCAGGAGGATAGAGCAATGAATACTCTAAAGCAGTCTTGAAATAATAATGTAATTTCAGGAGGATAGAGCAATGGATAACTCTAAAGCAGTCTTGAAATAATTAGATGGCTTCAGGAGGATAGAGCAATCAATAGCTCTAAAGCAGTCTTGAAGTAGTAATATGACCTCATGAGGATAGAGCAATGAATAGCTCTAAAGCAGTCTTGAAGTAATAGGATGATTTCAGGAGGATAGAGCAATCAGTAGCTCTAAAGCAGTCTTGAAGTCATGAGAGGCTATCAGGAGGATAAAATAACCCTGAGGTTACAATAAAGCAGTCCCAAAGTAATAAGAAGCTCATCAGGAGGATAAAGTAACCCTGAGGTTACAATAAAGCAGTCCCAAAGATCATAAGCTTGTTTGTTGGATAATTAACCTGAAAACAAGGTAGCATTCTGTATAACAACATTAGTTTATGCTTTATGTATGCATGTATGACATGATGCACTTAGGTAATGTACTATAGACATATATGTTATGGTATGATGTAAATGATGCATGTATGATATGACACTGCTGGAAGTGTCTGGATATCCTTGTATAACAACTGCTGGCCAAGGAAAATAAATCCCGATTCGTTGTTGAAGAATACATAACCCTCCGTCTGCTGGGGATAACAAGGTATAGATAACCTCCCATTGTTGGGGATAACAAGGTATAGATAACCTCCCGTTGTTGGGGACAGTAGGGTATAGATAACCTTCGTTTTCGTTTGATAGTAGGATAAGTATAACATCCCGTCTTCGTTCATCGTGCCCTTATTGGAAAGTAATTTCCCGTATATCCGTATGAGGATAAAAGAGATGGATATAAATTCCAGGGGAGATTAGACTTTGTGAAAATGGATTAGTCCTACTGATGGTTTGTAACTGTCTTGTAAAGATGAACCGGCGAGGCTTCGTTGAAATCCTTCCCTCGTTCGTCCTTAGTAAATACTATTACTGCATTTTCATGCATTTCTGGTAAACATCAATCATATTAAAAGCATACATGCGTTTCTGGTAAACATCAATCATATTCAAAGGCATACATACATTCAAACACAACCAATGGACGTTTCGTTTATGTAAATAGGGTAAAAGTAAATCTGGATTCAAAAGATGGGGTTTATTTATATCAAAAGTGACCCATACACGGGTAAGTTTGTACAAGGAGACATAAACCCTAGTAAGAGAATTTTGTCATGAAGTTTTACAAAAAGAATCAGCTATGTGGGAAATAATCCTATTGAGTTTCAATTCTACTATTGCCACTCAAGTATCTCATCTTCTTGCTGTTGAGACAGAAACGATTGGATTGAGCTTTATCTGTTTGAGCTTGAGTAAGTAGTACCACTGGCTGCAGTTTCATGAGTGATCCAAACGAGACATAGTCATACGCTTTAACCCCTAACTTTTGCCTGGATTGCCCTTTCAGGTTTTCAATCCACCGGGATACCCTTTTTTGCCCAAGCCGCCTTTTCAGGTTTTCGACTTGCCGGGTGTACATCTTTTTATATATATATCCCTAATTTTTGCCCAAACCCTTTTGGTTTGCCGGGATGCCCTTATTTTTGCCTAGGCCTGTCAACCTAGCGGGTCTCTTTTTATGCGTAGTATTTTTTAACTATGTCTGCGTTTACAGGTTGTGGGAAGTCTTCACCATCCATTGTAGTCAGTATCATGGCACCTCCTGAGAACACTGTCTTGACTACAAATGGTCCCTCATATGTTGGAGTCCACTTGCCCCTAGGGTCACCCTGTGGTAATATGATACGCTTGATCACCAAGTCACCAGCCTGATATACCTTTGGCTTAACCTTCTTGTTAAAAGCTTTGATCATCCGTTTCCGGTACATCTGGCCATGACAAACTGCTGCTAACCTTTTCTTATCAATCAAATTTATCTGGTCAAGTCGAGTCTGAATCCGCTCATCTTCATCCAAGCCTGCATCCTTCATAATTCTCAAGGAGGGGATCTGAACTTCAATAGGCAGAACTGCTTCCATACCATAGACTAAGGAGAATGGGGTTGCCCCTGTTGAAGTACGTATTGTAGTACGATAACCATGCAGAGCAAATGGTAACCTCTCGTGCCAATCCTTGTAAGTAACAGTCATCTTCTGTACAATCTTCTTAATGTTCTTATTAGCAGCTTCAACTGCCCCATTCATCTTTGGACGATACGGAGAAGAGTTGTGATGCTTAATCTTGAACTGCATCTTCGAAATCAACAAGGTAGTATGGGTCAACATATACTGTCTTAGTCAGCGAGCAGCCCATGCCAAAGCGCAGCAAGTTTTCTCGAGCAGTGAGTATCTTGTTTCACAGTCGGTAAACTTTTTGCTAAGGCAGTATATTGCCTGCTCTTTTCGACCAGACTCGTCATGTTGCCCTAATACACACCCCATTGAGTTGTCTAATACTGTTAAATACATAATCAAGGGTCTTCCATCAACTGGTGGCATTAAAATTGGAGGTTCTAGCAAATATCTCTTGATTTCATCAAAGGCAGTCTGGCACTCATCATTCCATTCCATCATCTGATCTTTCTTCAACAACTTGAAGATTGGCTCACAGATGGTAGTTAATTGGGAAATAAATCTTGCAATGTAGTTCAATCGTCCCAAGAAACCTCTAACCTCCTTCTCAGTACGGGGAGCTGGCATCTCTCGTATAGCTTTCCCTTTTGCAGGATCCACTTCAATACCTTTTCCACTGACAATGAAACCCAAGAGTTTTCCAGATCTAACTCCAAAAGTACACTTGTTTGGGTTCAATCTCAACTTGTATTTCTTCAACCTCTCAAACAACTTGTGCAGATGATCAAGATGTTGCTCTTCATTCTGAGATCTGGCTATCATATCATCCACATATACCTCTATCTCATGATGAATCATATCATGAAACAAAGCCACCATAGCACGCTGATATGTTGCCCCTGCATTCTTCAAACCAAATGGCATTACCTTATAGCAAAAGGTGCCCCACTGTGTCACAAATGTAGTCTTCTCCATATCTTCAGGTGCCATCTTGATTTGATTGTAACCAGAGAAACCATCCATAAAAGAGAATACCTTATGCTGAGCAGTGTTGTCTACCAGAATATCAATATGAGGAAGTGGGAAGTCATCTTTAGGGCTAGCCTTGTTCAGATCTCTGTAGTCTACACACATACGTACCTTACCATCTTTCTTAGGAACTGGTACCACATTTGCAACCCACTGAGGATAAGAAGTTACGGCCAAGAACCCTGCATTGAACTGTTTCATTACCTCTGCTTTGATCTTTTCTGACATTTCAGGACGCATACGACGAACCTTCTGCTTCTTTGGACGACAATCTTCTTTCACTGGCAAACGGTGAACCACAATGTCTGTATCCAACCCTGGCATATCTTCATAAGACCAAGCAAAGATCTCCACATAGTCACGTAGCATCTGAATCAACCTGCTCTTGACACTGTCCTCTAAATCAGCCCCTATCTTGACCTCTTTTCTGTTTTCTTCAGTTCCCAGATTCACAACTTCGACTGGCTCTTCATGTGGTTGTATAGCTTTCTCTTCTTGTTGTAACAACCTAGCAAGCTCTACAGGTATTTCACAATCGTCCTCGTTTCCGTCTTCAGTTTGATAGATCGGATTCTCGAAATTGTAATTGGCAATAGTAGAACTGTTATCAACTGGATCCAGAGTGGATGAGGATCTGCATTTTAGTGACGTGGGTGTGTGTAAGGACACATAGCTGATAAAGCAAAAATAAAAGAAAAAGAAAGACAAGGAACACAATATTTACGAAAACGAAACGTCCACTGATTTTATGGAATGAAGTATGCAAATGAAATGACAAACCCGTAACAAGCACACCATTGTGCCCCGGGTAAGGCACATGGCTTGAAGGTTTTAATTGTTCCAGAAATTATAAATTTAAAAACATAACACAGTAATGGTATTTACTCCTGACTAAAGGAGATAGGGATAACATCTTCAGCTGTCCAATTATTGAGTCCAGCACCCACAGTAGGAAAAATCCATGCCTCCAAGTTGTAGTCTTCATCTTGATCTCCCACAGCATTGATAACCCCTTGATTGGTGATACGAACAGCACGAGCACGACGAACAGCCTTCTGGGACTCTTCTTCCACCACAACTTTTGCATCATTGAGGGAGGCCATTGCCATTGTTGGAGGGTTTCTGATGACCACAGGAACCTTCTTCACAGCAGGAGGAGTCACACAATCCTTAACAGCCCAGGGAACCACTTCAAATGACTGACATGGAGTTTCAATGTATTCACCTTCTACTTCCAGATACTTGAAAGTGTTTACATGGCTGACAAAGTATTCTTCCTCTCCAAAGACAGTAACAACTTTTCCATTCACCGGATATCTCAACTTTTGATGTAATGTGGAGGTCACAGCACCTGCCCCATGGATCCAGGGACGACCAAGCAGACATGAGTACGAAGGACGAATATCCATCACATAGAATGTAGCAGTAAACACCTGAGAGCCAACCTTGATTGGAAGATCAATTTCCCCATGCACTACTCTTCTAGAACCATCAAAAGCCTTTACCACAATATTACTGAGTTTCAATACCGTATCTTCAGGGCTCAGCTTGTTCAGGACTTCCTTAGGCAACACATTCAGAGAGGAACCATTGTCTATCAGCACATGAGACAGGGTAGTGCCCCTGCATTCAATTGAAATATGCAAGGCCCTGTTATGATCCCTCTTGGCAGGGGTCAAGTCAGCATCAGAAAATCCTAACCCGTTGTCATAGGTCAGGTGCGCAACACAATTCTCAAACTGGTCCACAGAAATTGCACTGGGTACATGAGCCATCTTTAGAAACTTGATCAATGACTTGGCATGAGCCTCAGAACATAATAACAGGGAGAGCATAGAAATCTTTGAGGGAGTATGCCCCAGCTGATCAACAATATCATAATCACTCTTGCGAATGATTTTCAATACTTCTTCCATCTGCTTAGAGAGGTCATCAGCAGCTGGCACATCAGTAGATACAGGCTCAATAACAGGACCCTTGCCCCGAGCATCAGTGGTGGAAGTAACAGCAGGAGTAACTGCACTCTTAGAAGCAACTGGAGGAGAGAAGACTCTTCCACTACGAGTGATCTTGCTAGATCCAGCAATATTATCAATGTCAATAGGCATATCAGGTAAAGGCTCCTGCTTGACACCATGGATGTAAACATCAGACCCATAGTGCCATGGCACAGCTTTGTCAGATGTATAAGGAATAGGACCAGGAGTGGTAATGATCAGAGGAGCTACTCTGGCTTCAGCAACAACTTTCACAGGACCTTCAGCAGTAATCTTGATTGGGCCCTGATGAGTGATTTTAATGGGACCCTTTGAAGTGATTCTTAGTGGTACTTTGTCAACCATGTCAACCTCTTCAATCTTCTTACCCTGAGTCAGATGATCCACCATACTTTCTACAGATGCTGGTCTTCTTTCAAACACTATAGTATATTTATCCATGAGATGTTGAATCCCATCTCTCAAAATGAAGCAACTATCCGGCTTATAGGTACAATATAGACAATCTTCATGACAACCTGGAAAGATCCCAGCTTGTACTAACCTCTTTTTGATAACAGACAATGGTGTGTTCAACTCCATAACTGAATAGACATGCAGATCTTCATCAATATCTTCATCAATGGCGTTGACAGTCTTCTCGTGATTTGGCATTGGAGCTGTAATCACATTTGGAGTACCTGGTGGATCAAACTCAATTTCTCCAGCATCAATCATATCCTGAATTTTGTTCTTCAAGACCCATCAGTTATTAGTATCATGTCCTGGACAGTTTGAATGATATGCACATCGTGCATTGGGATTGTACTTGGGAGAGGTAACATTGGGATTCTGAGGAGCCTCCCTCAGGGTAATAAGTTCAGCCTTCAACAAGTGTTGCAATGCCTGAGCCATTGACATGTTGATCTTCGTGAACTGTCTTCTAGCCCTCTGTTGGTTGCCTTGAGGCTGCTCTGTTGTTGCAGGAGTTGGATTTGAAATATGAACTGCACTAACAGACTGATGCCTTCTGTTACGATCAGGCTGACCATACACAGCATTAGATTCTTTCTTCCCAGTGGGAGGCTTCTTTGCAGCACCTGATGAAGAAGTGCCCACTTGGATCTTACCACTCTTGATACCATTCTCTACTCGCTCTCCTGTCATGATCAACTCAGTGAAGCCAGATGATGAGCTTCCAATGAGATGACTGTAAAACGGACCATTCAGCGTACACATGAACATATCAACCAACTCCCTATCAGTCAAAGGGGGTTGAACTCTTCCAGCTAAGTCTCTCCACTTCTGAGCATACTCCTTAAAGCTTTCTTTGGCACCCATAGACATGCTTTGAAGCTGCATGCGAGTGGGGGCTAAGTCAGCATTGTATTGATACTGCTTGTAGAAAGCTTCAGCAAGGTCATTCCAATCTCTGATGTTGACACTCTCCAACTGATAATACCACTCTAGCTGAGCTCCAGATAAACTCTCTTGAAAGAAATGGATCCACAACTTTTTATCAGCAGTGTGGGGTTGAATTCTTCTGACATAAGACCTCAGATGCAATTTGGGACAAGAGACCCCATCATAGACAACAAATGTAGGAACTTTGAACCCAATGGGTATGACCACCCCAGATATCAAGCTCAAATCCTCAAAATCCAGCCCAGATGATTTCTGTAATTCCATAGCATCCATTCTATCCACCAGCATCTTGAATTTGTCTTCGTTAGGCTCATGGTAGTAGTTAGCCTCAGAATCAGAGTCCCCCATAGTGTTGTGGAGACTGCCTCTCTCCTGCTCAGATTCTTCAGATTCATAGTCTTCAACATGTTCCTTGGTCTTGACAGGACCTTTGAACCTTCTTCTCATGTTGAGCAGCCCAGCAGACCTTCTAGCCTTCTTAGTCTTCTTGGCCAGCAGTGTCTTCAATTCATCCTGCCCCTTGGATAGGTTCAGGATCAGCTCTTGGAACTGTGCATTCTGTGCCTGGAGATCCTTAACTGATTGTTCAAGAGCCATTGCTGAAATAAACAGCGAGAAGATGAGAAACCTGTGCACCATTATAAACCTGTGATGCAATGATATGGGAATGCATATGCAATGTTTTCAAGGACCGCAGGATTTAAATTTGCTTAAACAAACAAGAAAGTAACTTTTTATTAGTAATAACTTGTTTTGCCTTTTAGGCTTACAAAAAATGAAAACGAAATAAGTACAAAAGATGGGGTTTTAAGTCTCCCATGGACGTTTCCTCTTTGTGTTGAGGTATGAGTTGAGGTTTCGTTCCTCATGAAGTAGCTTTGTTAGCTCTAGGATCCTTGCTTGGCTTGCTTTGTAATGAGCCTCGGAAGTATCCCTTTGCTCTTTCAGTTGGATCCATGATCTCTGCAAGTCTTCCATATCAGTAGGCATGTCTGGGTGAAGGATGGTATAAGCTGTGTCTCCTTCAGCAACAGGTTCCATGGTAACTGGTAGGACGGCAGGATATGGCATCATGAGTGTCTGAGCACGAGATCGTACCCATCTGAGATAAGCCTCCATAGGAATAGTGTACTTAGGCTCCAGTGTCTTGCTGTCAATCCTGTTTACCTTTCCCCAAGCTCGTATGAATCTCTGACGGTAACCCTGAAGATCGTTGTCGTAATCAAACACAATGCCCTGAATCAACATGTCATGTGGACTATCGCTCCGGGCGTAACCAAACTGTCGTAAAGCTAGAGATGGGTTGTAGGTGATGCCTCCTCTTATGCCTAGAAGTGGCACATTAGGAAACTCCCCACAACGGTCAATGATGGTGACATTCTCCATAGATCTGGAGCACCAATGGATGTCTGAGTGAGAAAGTGACATGATCCTCTTGGACCATCTGAACCCTTGCTCATTCTTCATTACTGAGCGAGGAAGGTGAGAAATAAACCACCTAGAAAGTAAAGGTATGCAGCACATCAAAGTTCCTCTTGCCCTTGTAGTACGGGTGTGAAGAGAATGTAGGATGTCTCCAAGTAAGGTAGGCACTGGATTGTGACTCAGGAATATGTTGATGGCATGAACGTCTATGAACTGATCAGGATTGGGGAACAACACTAAGCCATAAATCAATAAGGCTAAGATCTCCTCAAAAGCATCGTAGCTCATAGCCTTCAAGAACATTTGAGCTTTATCCACTAATACCTTGGCAAGAATACTTTTAACTCCACTTCTCGTCTCTAGAACAATGTCAGACTTCTTCAGATGTAGAGTTGCAGCAATAACTTCTGGTTTAAGCTCCTTCTCTAAGCCTGTGAATGGCTTCTGATCAAGAACAGGTATACCCAGAAGTTTAGAGAACTCCTCCATGGTTGGAACCAGCTGATAATCAGGAAATGTAAAGCAATGGTGCTTAGGGTCAAAGAACTGAAACAGCACACTCATCATGTCTTCACTGAACCCTGAAGTAACTAGATCCAATAAGTGACCATGTCTCTTGTTGAACTGGGAATGATCAGGCACTAGGGAAACCAACTCCTTGAGCTTAGCAGGTATCCCTACAAAGTTGATCCTGATGGTGTTTCTACGAGCAGAAGCCATGACCTTCAACAAAGAACAAAGATAAATCCTTTGGTCCTTGAAATGGTTAGGGAAAATGATATGCTTATGATGCATGATGATGTCATGATGTCATGCTCAATCACAAACATGTGGCACACACAAACAAGTCACACCATAGCCCTAGGTTTAAAGGCTTGCATGAGGTTCAAAGGCAAGTACCCTTCCCTGAAGTTAGATGGTTCATCCTGTCCTACAAAAGTAACCAGGTTCTAAGGGATCTCAATATCATTGATCCTTCACAAGGGTGGTTGTTCAGAAGGCAACTTACTTGCCAACCAAAACCCTCCAAGTTTAAGATCTCAATGAGCGTAGTATCGAGTGTCAACCAACTTCAGTCTGCACCAAAGCCGGTTACCTCACTACTTTCTAAAGGCCAAGATGAGTTAACTAGGGTTCTAAAAGTCAGTTAGTGCATTGACAACATATGGCAGCCTCAATATTATCCTCAACTTGACTTAAGGAATATAAGCACCAACCAAGAAGTCGCACTAACTATGGCCACCAGATCAACCGTATTGATATACGTCGTACAGTTTCCTTGGTCTATTGCCATTTACCTAAGGTACACTAGATCCGGGTTAGGACCTTTCACACATAAGAGCACCCCAACAATATAATAATAAAGCAAACAATTTAAAGTGATCTTAATTCCTAAGGGTACCCCTCTTAAATAAATCCCCAGCAGAGTCGCCAGTTCTGTAACACGGTGGGAGAACTGACTTTAAACAATGTTGCGGATAGCAAGAGTCGCCACCGACTTTTATTTTATCCATAAAGAAAGGTTATAAAAGAACAGGAAAGACCTTAGAGACCTTTTAACTGCATTGACTGCTTTTGACTTATCTGATCATCTGACTGAGCAAACTTTTGAGAAAAGTCTTGAAACTTGACATGGGGGTTCTTATACACATATAAGATGTTATGAAGCTCACTTGAAGTCTTGGAAGTCCATTTAGCCTGATTAAAGTCAAAACCCTAGTTTTGGATGCACTGCTTAGGAGGTGCATTGTCTGAGGGAATTGTCAACTCTTCTGACCAATTATGAATTTTGTGAACCTTGTGAACCTTCTTGGAACACAAAGTCTTGTATTGTGAGGGCAAATTTTGGGGTGCAACACATGGTTGTGACAGTCTTGTTCCTATCCTTTCGTTTTAAAAGGTTTTCTCGATATTTTCCTCTCCCATTTATTCGGGATAAATAAAGTTCGGTGGTGACTCTGTTGAAACGCGTTTCCGCGCGACGGTCGTTTCTCCGAAATGTCTCCGTGATTTTTTGAGGTGCGACACGTACTCATCATAAAAACAAACACCACCAATTTGTTTTCACTCATCGGTCATCACCCTGCAGAACCCTCCTCTTCCAGCCATGAAACCACCGCCACCTTGGTTTTTTCCACCTCCGTTCACATACGTTCCACCATATCTCCTTATTTACCTTAAGGGGACTCTGAGGTATGGAGTTTTATTCCCCTCCGATGTTAAAGTTGATTCAGAGTTGATATGTTATTCAGACTCTGATTGGTATGGAGATAAAGTTGACAGAAGAAGTACTTCTGGATATTTTTTAAATATATGGGAGGTCTTTCTTTGTGCTCCAAGAACCAATCAGTTGTTGCATTGTCAACCTGTAAAGTTGAGTACATTGCAGGTTCTTTGTCTGCTTGTCAAGTTGTGTGAATTATGAACTTGTTGCAAGATCTGAAGATCAAGGTGAGAAAGCTTATGAAGTTGATGATTGACAACAAATCAGCTATAAGCCTTACCAAGAATCATGTGTTGCATGGAAGAAGCAAGCACATTGGCACGAAGTTCCATTTTATGATAAACTAGGTTCATAATGGAGTGCTTGAAGTT
The DNA here is from genome assembly GCA_963859935.3 of Lathyrus sativus. Taxonomy (NCBI): domain Eukaryota; kingdom Viridiplantae; phylum Streptophyta; class Magnoliopsida; order Fabales; family Fabaceae; genus Lathyrus; species Lathyrus sativus. The sequence continues at coordinate 614,188,649 of OZ012739.1, read as the reverse complement.
GTGCACTGTAGCACTCAAAAGCAACTGGAAAATGTGTTGACCAAAGCAATTAAGACTGAACATTTTATCCAATTGAGTAATGAAATTAGTGTTGTTGATTATAGTTCTGAATATGAATTAAGGGATGATATTGAAGTGTAATCCAATTCAGTTAGCATTTCATTTAAGCTTCATTTGAGTTTAATTTGAATTTCATTGAATGTGTGTATAAGCAGAAGCTTAGTTTTAAGTTGTAACAAGAATTTTGTAATCATTTTTTATGTTGAGAAGTTAGTTACGTTTTTCTCTCTTCCATCTTCATCATCTTCCTTCTTGTGTACCAACAAAGTAATGATTGATTATTCACTTGGTATTGATCCTACAAAAAGAAAAATATTGATGAAATAAATTAATATATTGTAAAAAAAATTACTATCTTACCATTAAATTAACTGCTAATATCTTAACGAAACTAGAACTAGTAACATAACATAAATTTTCAAATAAAATTTTAACGCATGTTTGCATGTTTTCACATGATTTACATCATTAATGTATTCTTGATTTGGATAAAAGAGAACTATATCATCTACAATATTTATCTTCTAAATATATCTTTGCTTACACTATAAATATATACAAAAAATAGTATGAAGTGTCATATTAATAATCAAAATAGTATATCATCTTTATTTAACACAATAACTGAGAATCAAACAAAATATTTTAGTTACTTAGATGCTTTCTTGTGTGCCAATATTATCAATAATTTGAGTTGTAATATACTTTCCTCTTTAAACTTCTTGACATCTAGATTTACCAATGATCTGCTGTATAAAAAAGAATCCAAAATTAGACAAATATGATATATGACACATATATAGAAAATAAAAAGGAGTAACTCAAAATAACCTCTTCTTGACTTTGATTGTTTGCACTCTTTTGACTTCAATTTTGATTTTTCTTTCTGATAAGTTTCTTCTTTACAATTTATCAACTTTATAAGCTTTTCTTTTTGAAGGAGGACACCTTTTTCTTCGAGCCATTGTAGGGTCAAGAATTCTAGTTGTCGCATACTGCGAAAAAGGGGTCGGCAAACTAGACAGAAGAGTCACCATCGTTCGTTATTTATTCCAAAGAGAGGGAAAGGAAACGATCGAAGAAAACCTGACGAAAAGGGAAAAGACAAGGTCATCGCAATCAAATCTTGGGTTCGGGAGTCGGTTACGCAAGGGGAAGGTATGAGCACCCCTCACGTCCGTTGTACTCAACGGGATCCACGCTTGTTGTCTAATCTATGGTTGAAATCTATCTAAAGGCTGGAGAACGAGGGTGAAAAAAAAGGGAAGAGACTCGATAGGACATCGCCTCCCTATGCCTACATATTTTCTCGTTCAATGGGAAAGTCAGAGTCAACGTAGTTCGGAAAACTACGAACAAAGGGGGTGGGGAAGGTTGCTCACCAAGACATCGTCGTCTTGTGCCTACGTATCCTCATCTAGTATGAGAAATCAGAGCAAACGTAGTTCGGGAAGACACGACCACCGGTTGGTTCAAGTGTTTTAATGAGTATGGTTAAATATCCATTCTAGTAGTTAGGGACGATGCCTGTTTACGGTAGAACAAAAACTTAACACACTCTTTCTGAAAATTAAGTTTGAAATAAATCCCGACGGATAAAAAGGGCTGATCTTTTTGTTTTGTGTTTTTTTATAAGAAGAAGTGAATTGAGTTAGAGTTGAAACTCATGTTGCACTAAAGACTATGACTTGAGAGCAAATGCGCCGCATGTCGCCCAAAGGGCATACGCTAAACACTCTAGACAGTGTGAGAGGAGGCCCCTCACCTATCATTCCTCAAGTACTTAAGGCTCGTAGCATACAACAATTGTTATCCTTTATTAGGTGTCTTAAGAAGTTATGAGAAGAGAAGAGAAGACACAACACTCTAAGGGGAACTGATCAACCCTAATATTATCATGCAATGTGCTCTTAAAGTTGGGATTGAAAAGGGGACTACCTAATGTTATCATGCTTGGATCGAAGGACCAATGTCTCTCCTACTCCCATCTTAAATAGAGGGACCAGGAATCCTAAGGGATCATGGCAAAAGAGCACAAGTAAACACATAGCAATTCAATCACAGATGAAGAGAGATGAAGGATGAAAGTGACTTAAACAAGTCAATGCAAGATGAGATTCAAACATGAAATGCAAACATGAAATGCCAACACAAATGCAAGATGAAATGATGCAACAAGACTCACACACAAGAGACTCAAACACAAGCACAAGTCAACTTAAACAAGTCAACAAGAGATGAGATGAAATGGGAGAAGCAAGCTCCTACAACCAATTACCATCAATCATCAAGAGAGGAATGCTAAGCATAAAACAAGGGTAAAGAATTATGATCAAAGAAATGATGGGAGAAGGAGGATAAGGCAGCAACCACATGAAGGTTATCTCAACCAAACATCCACATTTAATCATACAAAGAGAAGCAAGCAATCAATGCAAAACAAGCACCAATGTTCCTGACAAACTCAAAGTGTATACATCAACACCAAATCATCATGAACATATGGTAAATCACCTAGGACAAAAGTGAAACCACAAGAGGAATGCCTCAAATTCAAGTTTAAAACAAGAGTCAAGCACAAGCATGATCATGTACAAGTGAAGAACCAAAGTTCAAGTACAAACTCAACACTTAGAACAAGTGGAGAAACATGATTCAAAGATGACTTATGATACAAGTTACACATTCAAATGACCCCTAACAAGCAAGGGAGTACCTCAAGCATGTAAGAAATATGTAACAAGGCTCAAGAGGTGCTTAGGGGATCACTTATAATCATATCCCAAAGTTTTAGGTCAAACTAGTATGTGTAAGCCACCCTAAAAAGACTTGAATTTGAAGCAACTACTAAAAAATAGAAGACAAGTCCAATAAATCTCAAATAAATCATCAAATCAATATTGATCAATCATAAAATAGAAAGCAAAACCTCATGATCCAATTCAATTCAAAGCACCATCAACAAAGTCCAAGAAGGCATGGTATTCCACCTTATCGAGTGTGTGTCGAGGATCAACAAAAGTCAAAGGAAAACCAAATTAAAAATGATCATTGACCACTCAAATCAACCCTCAAAACTTCTTCAATCCATCACCTAAGTGGGATAAAAATTTTGGTCCTAGGGAATTTAAAATTGAGGGCAAATGATCCAATTTAAATTAGGGTAAACACCATGGAACACATTAAAACTTAAACTCCATAAAAAATATTAAAATAACATGGAAAATAAAATAAAAATACTGAAAAATAAGATGACATCTTGAAATAATAGAAAATTATTTTTTTTATATTTTTATGAAATAGGAAACTATTTTTAAAATAATTAAAATGGAAAATGAAAATAAAAGAAAATAAAAGGAAATGTAATAATTAAGAGGGGTGCAGAAGTAAATACAAAGTGAACTGAAATGCTTCACAAGCTCGTTTGGGCCCAGAAACAGGGGGGCGTGGATAGCATTGGACTAGGCCCAAAGCAAGACTGAAGACACAACTTAAGTGAAACGCACTATTTCACTTAAGGGAGTCAGATTCAATGGTCCACGCAGGCCCAGTCAAACCAACCAAAACATGACACTTCACAAGTCAAATGGTTCAACTTTGCCAACTCAGCTCTCACCAGAAAGTGAACCAGACGCCGGAGCTAGGGCTCCGGTCGTCTTATCCGGCTAACTCGCCGGAGCTCAAAAATAAAACAGCCATAAAAATGGAAAATTCTAGTACCAATCAAAAGCTGATCTCACAAGGAACATGAATCCACCATTCATTTAAAAAAAAGGCTCTTAAAAGTACATGAAAACAACCCACAAATCTCATGCTACACATTTTGAAAACTCAACAAACAGCCATGAAAACCACACAAACATTGCCTACATTGCGTAGGACTTCAGATGTGCCCAAAATGCAACCTAATAGATGCCTAAAATGGAAGATTCAAGTTGAGAAAGTTTACCAAACGGAATGGTTCCGTTGACCCTTCAAAATGAGTGCAAGCTTCAGTTCCAAGCTTCTAATCTCCTCTTTGGTCCTTGGTGATGATGTTTTGAGCAACAGTTTGAAGGAATACTCAAGGAAATAGCCAATTCGAAGAATGGAAAAGTTTGAAGAAATTTTGATGTGCTCTCTTCTCTCTCACACAACTAGCCTCCTCTGAGGTATTAGGGCAACTTTAGAGCTTAAATATGGTGGACTTGAGGCAACCATGCAGGCCCATGATGGTTCAATTGTGTGATTTCAATTTTTTCCAAAAAACTTCCACTTATGTGTACCCACGGGTTTCCTCTTTTCCACTCATTTTGTGGTCATCAAAAGAATATACATGGTGTGTAGAAATCAATTGAATGGTTTTGGATCATGTAGAATGCCTTTGTGTAAGTTTTTGGTGCATGACTTTTTAAGGGTATAAAGTTTTAAAAATGACCTATAACATGTACCTTTGTTGGTCCAAATGTAGTAAACAGTAGCAAGACCAATATTTGATGACATTAAGGTGTAAAAAGTTTCAAAACAAAGTCATTTAGTAGCTTTAAATGAGAGATGAGCATTGTAGGTCCAAAAGGTCAAGTTTCCACTTTCTATATGGCTCAAATGATCATATAAACCATCAATCCTCATGAATTTTGAGTTTATTGTGGAGTTAGGCAATTAGACACAAGTTTCATGTTGTTTGAAAATGGATTAGAGGCCTTGATGTGCATGAAATGGTCATTGAAATGAATGACCTATAATGAAGTTTCCAAAAATACCCTTGCCTGGTAGAGACCATAACTTGAGTTCCACACATGAGAATGAGGACTTCTAGGACTTTTTCGAAAGTTAAGACAATGAGGAACAACTTTCATGTTCACTTTAAAGTGAGGAGAAACTTGATTCCAAGTGAAAAATACCTTGGAAGTGAGTTGACTTTGAGTTGACCAAAATTCTCTTCATCTGATGACACCAACTTGTTGACACCATAACTTGAGATGTACAAACTCAATGAATGAGTTCTTGTACTCAAAATAAAGCTTGAAAGATGATTAACAAGTCTTATGTTTGCTTGAAAATGAGATTGACCTTGCATTATAATGAAAATTGTCCTTGAAGTTAGGCACCAAAGAAGGGGATTTTACACTGAAATCAACTGAAACCCTAATTTAGTAACTCCTTGAACTCCCGAGTCTTCTTGATTTGATCTCAACATAATACCCTAGATGATTCAAGATGACTTCCCATGGCTCAATGACCTAGAACCAAGTCTTGAACCCTCTCAAGTCCACAGTTGACTTTGAGTTGATCAGATGAAACCCTAACACCATATCCCTTGACTGAGGCTCTTGCAGGTGAATTGTTTGACCACACAAACTCCATAAAGGCCTCTTAAGATACACATTGAGCTTTTGAACCAAACCTTGTCCAAAATGGTGACCTCATGACCCTCTGATGATCCTCAAGATAAGAGGTAACACTCATACACTAACCTCTCCCCTCAAGGAGCTTTGAAACCCACATCTGATGGTAATGAACCCTTGATGTATTGTAAATGATACCCTTGCTTGATATTGCACATGAAGCTCTCTTCTTGAATGGAAAACACAACACCTCTTGATCCCCTGTAAGGACCAATGCTATGCAAATGTGAATGCTAAAATGAAAAGAAACATAAGTCAAGTTAAAAGAAAATGTTGGTCAAATTTTGGGGTACAACAACTGCCCCTATTCAAACAAATTGAACCTGAAGGGTTGAAAAGCGAACGACTTTCAAACATTCAAGGTAAAAGGTGTTTGAATATAAAAGAATCCAGAAATTTGCCAACCGCAAAGTAGCGAACTGTAGAATGGTCCACCGGAGTGGAAATAGGATCACTGGAGAAACTGTATCTGATAGTTGTAGGAAAATGAGCTAACTCATCACCAATTAGAAAACATCGACACGCAGTTGGAAGAAACATCTACTATCACGCAGGCAACGACACTAAGTCGGCTCGATACTCGGTCGGTAAGAAAAACATCTGATTTCACCATCAGGCATCTGTTAAACAAACCAGGCAACAACGCTAAGTCAGCTCAACACGAAGTTGGTAACATCTGTTATCCAAAGCATGCATCCGTTAATCAAAACAGGCAACGAACCCTAAGGCCGACTCAACGCAAAGTTGGTAACATCTGTTATCCAAAGCAGGCATCCATTAATCAAAACAGGCAACGAACCCTAAGGTCGACTCCACCCAAAGTTGGTAACATCTGCTATCCAAAGCAGGCATCCATTAATTAAAACAGGCAACGAACCCTAAGGTTGGCTCCACACGAAGTCGGTAATAGAATTCACAATCTGAAGGAGAATTCCGCTGGGGAAGAATGAACTTGATCAAATAAGCTTTGTTGGGGAGATAATGATAAAATGAACATGTTTATTAAAGATTCTTTGTTGGGGTCTGGATACCGCACAGACTCAAGAGAAACACTGTCGTCTGCTGGAGAGGCGATCAGTAACACAAGGTAACAACCTGGCTTATGCTTCAAATGTATATGTTTGAATATGGCGTAATGCTCCATACGAAATGAAAATGCTACGCATTTGGGAGGATGTTATGCACAATGCAAATGCAAAGGAACCACTCCAGCAAAATAAATGCTGAAGAGACGAAACCAACTCTGTTGGGGATCAAATCATCGCTGCCGAGGAAAACGCCCTGAACGTCTTTTCAGAATACAACTCTTCTGGGGAACAAAAACACTCGACTGGGGAAAACAGTCCTGGATGGCCTCCTAAAATACGACTCTACCGAAGAGTAGACAAACTGTTGGGGGAATAAATCCACTCTGCCGGGGATACCATTCTGCTGGAGATTAAATCCAACCTGCTAGGGATTAAGAATAAGATTTATTGGGAAGTTATCCCAAACTCTCTCTGCTGAGGATGGAGAATACAATTCTCTGGGGGTAGTCCTTACATAGAGATTTAGTCAATGATGTAGTGTTTGAGCTAGTATGTGGTGGTTTTGGATAAAGCTGTTGGGTGTTATGGGGTTATAAATTGGATTTGGGGGTTTGAAATATTTAGGTTTTACATCTTTAAGCTTATCCTCAATGAGTTTGTCCTATCCCATAACATGTGAAATAGAGTAAGGATGTTGTATAGCTAATTCATTACAAATTTTTGGAATTAAACCTGATATGAAGCAAATCGATATTGCATCTGATGGTAATCATATCCCTTTATTTCCTAATTTTTCAAAATTGGATTGGTATTCTAAAACTGAACCATGTTATCTCAGTTTGAACAGTTGGGAGTGGTGGTTTTTAGAGGTTGAGGGACCAAAATGTAATTCAAGAGCCATAGAAAAAGCTTGCAAATTAGAAAGTTCATGGTATTCAAACATCCACTTATACCATCCAAGGGCATCCCCTTTCATATAAAATGCGGCCATGGGCAAACGATTTTCGTAAGAAATATCATAAAAAGCAAAAAAAATATTCTGCCTAAAATAGCCATTATAAAGCATCAGTCCCATAAAAAATTCCTAGCTCAAAATTGGGTGTTTTAAATAATGGTTGTAGAATATTGTTATTCTGCGAAAAAGCAGGGAATATGTTATGTTGTTGGTTGTAGTGTGGTGGAAATGGGGTGGATGAGACAGTTGTAAAAATTGAGTGAGCAGAGTATAAAGTTGGTTGTGGTTGGACAAAGAGAGTGGTGGTGGAATGGAATGGATATTTGAGTAGCGGTTAGGGTTGGCCTTGTGAGGGAAGGGAAGTTGGTAAGGATATATGCATAAGTGGAAATGAGGTGTTGATTACCACATGTTCAAAAGTAGGGGGTTTAAGGGAGAAGAAGTTATACTTGATACATGTATGTTTCGTGATGTAGAAGCTGCCATGGCAGCACATTGTTGAGTCATGAAAAATGTGAGTGTTGCAAAGTTGTTTTTGACTGTTGCAAAGTTGTCTTTCATGATCGTTTTAAGGTTGCAGTGGTTGATTTCCATGTGCCCCAACTACTATGAAATGTTTTGGTTATTGTTTTCAAGTTGTTCCAACTGCAATGCAATTTTGGTTATTGTTTTCAAGTTGTTCCAACTGCAATGCAATAGAGTTATTATTAACTTCCATGATTGATTCAAAATTCTCGTTGTTGTGGATGAGGTCTTCAAGGCATTAAGTTGTGGCAAGAAAAGAATCATCATGGTCTTTAGGAGTGCAGTTTGTGACTTTGGAAGCCATTGAAGGTGAAACACCAATGAGGGGTGAATTCTATAACTACTCCCAAAATTAAGATTTCGCTATTAGACTTCAAAGCAAATGAAAATAAAATATAATTTTAAATGTTCATGCCAAAGAAAATTACATTTAATTACTAAGCATCCCAATGATCTTTTTCTATTTCACCAGTCACACTTAAGGAATTGAAAATACAATGATACATGATTTAATAATTTTTAAATAATGATTATCCGTCCAACCTGATTTTCTTATAATTCTTTTGTGCTTAATGATCTTGCTATCAGTAGTACTAGTGTTGAATTAAAATATTATGATTTGTGATTAAAAAATCATGTAATCACACCTAAGCGAAAAGTACTCCAGAATTAGATAAGCTAATCACATGCAAATCTAAATAGCAGCCATTACTGAACAAGGACGATAACTGTTGTGTTCTTCGCCACTATAACTCATTCCACATCATTTTCATTTTTTCATCATCATAACTTCATAACACTCTTACAAAATTCTTCCGAAAACCATTCAAAATCGTTGGCAAGATAGATCAGTTTGCAAATTTACATTACGCACACGATTAAGACGAACAAAAAGTTATTTACAACAGGACGGAAAATGAAAAGTAAAAAGAAGCAAAGAAATCAACATTACAAGAGCAAAAAAAAAAATCAACAAGTAGGAACGACGCCGTATCCACCGAGAGAATCAACGGCATCTGTACGTTTCGCAAACCGTCCTTTGATCCTTGGCCTAGTTTCCGCATAAGCTTTACGAGAAGCGTAACGAATCGTCTTCGCGAATCTTCGATTCTTCCTCTTCTCTCTATACCTCATTACCTTAGCTTCGCGATCCGCCGCCACCGCCACCTTGCCGTATCCATCGTTAGATACCTCTGATACAGCGTCTCCGTCAGGAACAACTCCGACTTCCATCGACGATGACACAACCTGATTAATCGCAATACAAACACAAGTAAATTACCTATTGAATATTTCTAAATTTCTGAATAAAACTAGTTTTCAGAATATCAGATCTGAGATCTCTTACACTGTGACTAATCTGCGACTGTGACGGTGTCGGCGTCTCTAACTCTGTACGTGACTGCACGTTGTTGTTTTTGAACGCATAAGCGAAAAGATCGAAGTTACCGTGATCGGGAACGACACCGTCGACATTTTTATGTTCGATTACACCGTAATCGAGATCCATGAATGGAATAGCTTCGGAATCGGAGAAAATGTAAGGAGATGAGTTAAGATCCGCCTTAGGATCGGTGAGCAACCACGAAGCAGCTTCGGCTTCATCTTTAACAGCATCGTAGTTGTTGTTATTGTGAAGCGCCTTCTCGGAGTGAGAAGTGATGGATTCGGAGAGAGGAGTAATAGGAAGACGCTCATGGCGAGCGGCGAGGGGGTTAGCAGAGTGGATGTCACGGTCGCAGGAGATGCATAGAGCGGCGGCGTCGGCCTTACAGGTGACGTGTGCAGGTGCTTGCTCGCAGACTTCGCATAGAGTAACGCGATAGTGACGGGACGCGAGTTTGTTAGCGGCGTGGACTTTGGAGTCACAGGAGGCGCATAGGAAGGCGGAGTCAGGGCGGCAGTAGAGAGTGGCGGTGGCGGATTGACATGAGTCACAGAGTTTAGAAGACATTTTTGGGAAGAGTTTCTTTTTGTTGGAAAGAAGAATAGTTGTTATGTGAAAAGAGCAAGTTGTTTACTTGTTTGAGTTCTATTCAAATCTAGCTGGTGTGGTGGGACCGGGAGATCTAGGTGATGACTAATTGGAGGATAACACGTGGATTTGGATTAGCTAAAGTGAATTGAATTGTAGTGGAGAAAGTGTTGAAGGTTGCAAAGCCGTGAAGGGGACGAACGCATTTTGGACCGGACCGAACCATTCGGTGGTGGCATGTTCCAATTCTAATGTAACGTCTTTTTTCTAACTGGACCCCGCGCTTCATATAGCTTAAACTAGGCTTCATTACCATCTGACACGGACACTTTATTATCCAGCATGTAATTTTCTCTTTCCCGCATTTTCGTCTTTTCCTCGGTTTCATTTGGATAAGTGTTATACTACTTGCGTAGAAAGAGCTAAAATTGTTTTTTTATTAAAAAAACAACTATTCCAACTTATTTATAAAAAAAACTCTTAAAAATTATTATTGTTTAAGATTTTTATATATTGATTAAGAAATATAATAATATTGTTATAAGATATTTTATTTTTATTAATGGATTAATGGTTTGAAATAGTGTACGGAGTACTAATTATATGACACAATTAGAAAAATAATAATTATTATTACATTGTAAAGTAAGAATGACATTTATTCTGAAACAAATTTTTTTTCTGAAACGACATTCATTTTAAAATGGATGAAATATATCTTTTACTAAATTTTATTATTTTGTCAGTTAATCATAAATGTTGAATGTTCAGAATAGTTAGACTTTTATTTTAGTTATCTATAAAATAATGCAAACGGATAATAATGATAAATTGATATTGTAAATTTTTTTAAAATGATAGGGCATAGTAATTATATTGTTCTGGACAGGGCCAACGGATGACCCACGGTCGAGCAGAACTAATTCAATGGTTTTCGGGGCAGTTGGCCTAGGATGAAGACCACGTGCTGGTCTTCCATACTTTCACGTAGATCCTAACAGTCATCCGTTGTGGGCCTAACAATCCAGCCAACAACAGATGACCTTTGGCCCAACGTCGGGGGCTCTATATATATCTTCATCCGCAAAAGGGTTAGATTTTCTAAAATCACTCTCACGACTTCATACTTGCCTTTTCTCTTCACTCTGAACCTTACTTTGACATCCGAATGTCTTATAGGTACACCTTCCTCATCTTCTCCGTCACCGGAGAATTTGGAGCTCACGACGTGTTGTTGGCCGCTGATTGAATCTCTGATCCCGGTAAGATCAATGGTGTAGTCTGTGGGAACCCTTTGCTCCCCGGTCATTTCTTTCTCTAAAACTTAAAACCAAAGCAAACTTTCGAAAACCTACCGATCATCATGGTCAGTCAATACGCCGACGATAACGTTCACGAAACTGCCTTTACCACCTTCACTGCCGGCGATGACCACAACAGCAATGAGACTACTGTTGCTAAATAGGGTGACCCTAGGGACGGACTCACCGTCTCTCGCTCCTCCGACAATGTGACCTACAACACCGCCCAACATTTCGAGAATCCAGGGGGTTTTCAACTAATTTCCATACCACCTAACGTTGATCCTACCACAGTGGCCATGTTCGCAACAATCAACCAGACCAACTTCATGATTTTCCTACAGAATGAATGAATTGGAATGCTAAAGAAGGACTATTGATCACGCTCTCTCCCATAGAAACATCGATGGTCTGAATCCCGTAGCTCGTCCCCGCAACGCCAGACACCCGTCCACACTTTCCCTTGCGGAGACACCAACAGAATGAGTCTCAAAGCCTCTCCCCACGATAACCTGGACATCGCCCACGGCTAGAAAGGCCACAACCTACGATTACTCAGAAGTGTGATCGTACTCCTCCCCACAAGGAGCAGCGCTCTGTAACACCCCACTTTCCCGAATTAAAATAAAATATGATTAAATCAAATAAATATCAGAGTTTCCCTTCAATAGTGGGATATCACATCATAAAATTCAACAAAACACTTCATTATATGATTTTCAAAATAAAACAACGGAAAAAGAAATTGTTAGAACACAGATTGGTTCTTAATTATATCTCTATGTTTTGATGATAACTCTTATGAAATTTTGTATTAAAGAATTATATACTCTAAAAATTTGTTCAATAATGTTTGCTGCAGATATTAAAGTGTATATTATTCTGGAAGCAAATTAGATCTGAACATGAAAAATATGCAAGGCTCTGAAGCGTCAGAAGCATTTCTTAGAAGAATCTGAACACTGCCTACAGAAGATTCTGAGCGCTGACTACAGAAGAATCTGAAGCAGAAGCCAGAAGCATTTGAAGCATTGAGTATTTTTGTATGAAGAGTGTCAAGCTTAGTTTATTTCAGAAGAATCTGATAGTACTACGTTGCCAGTACTGAGGATCTGATCCCAAACTCTGCTTTGAACAATTACACGCTGAAAGCACACATGCTGCAAAGACTCTGATTCAGCAAACTCTGATGAACATCAGAAGACTCTGACTGCTCAAGACTCTGATGATATTTGCTGAAACTTGTTGAAGAAGAATTCAAAGTTATGTCCGTTGGGTTGGCCAAACGACTCTTTCCTCGTTTATGCTAGACACAAGAACACAGACAAAAAAGATTTCTCTGTGCATTCTATTTCTAGGAAAGGTCATGTGATGTGAAGACAAAAAGGCTCAGACCTTTTTAGTACACAGCCTTCAACGTGATAGCTACTTGGACCTCTTTGCCTATAAAAGGAAGACTCCATCACTCTTCTTCAGTTGACGAAACATTGAAAGAACTCAAAGAAAGCTCTCATACAATTTATATCATTTGCTGAATTTATTTCATAGTTCTTAAATCTTAAGTGTAAAATCACAGTTGTGATATAGCTTAATTAGAAGCAATTTAAACACTTGTATTATTCTTACATTTGATTGTAAAAGAACCTTAAGAAGATCCAGTTAGGATCAGTAGTTCTTGAGAAGACTAAGAACTGTTGTTCTTAGTGCTTGCTATTGTTATTAGTTGATTAAATAGTGGATTAAGTCCTTGTTTGAGAAAGGTAAATCACTCTTAATAGGGAAGATGAGCCTCAAAAGAAAGGTAAGTCAATTGCCTTAAAATCTAACAAATTTGTGAAAGCTTATCAGGTGTTAGAAGAAAGCTCTGAAGAATCTTCTTCTGAAGAATAAGATGAACTATCCTTGCTGTCCAGAAGAATCAACAGACTCTGGAAGCACAAGCAGAGGAAGTTCAAGAACTTCAAAAAGCCAGATCAGCGCAAGGAGTCCTATGGACCAAAAAGATCAGGAAAGAAGGAAGTTGTCTGCTTTGAATGCAAAGAACCTGGCCATTACAAGAATGAATGTCCAAAGCTTCTAAAAGAAAAGCCAAAGAGGAAGTTTGACAAAAAGAAGAAGGTTCTAATGGCAACTTGGGATGACTCTGATGAATCTGGATCCTCATCAGAATCTGAAGATGAATGCGCCAACATGGCTCTGATGGCAGGAGTGGAAGATCAGAATGAAGGATCATCTTTATCTGATTCAGAAGAGGTACTTTCTGATCTCACTAGGGAAGAGCTTATTAAAGTCTTATCAGAAGTCCTGAAAAATTATAATCAGATTAAGCTCAAATGCAAGAAGCTTAAATGCAATCTTGGATCTTAGAATAATCTGTTAAGATTAGAAGTTGCTGAGCTAAAAGAAAATAATTTGAAAATGAAAGCAAATTTTGAAAAAACTCAACAAAACTCTGAATCTGAAAGTGAGTCTAAATGCAAAAATATTTTAGAAGAATATGACTTCAGCTTTCAGAAGTTTCTGGCTAAAAGCATAGATAGAAGCAAGATGGGTTCAATGATCTATGGGGTTAGCATAAACAACAGGAAAGGAATTGGATATGAATCTTCCTCTGGAAAGGATTTAAATCCAATGCCTATTGATAAACTTATAATTAAAAAAACTCCTTTATACTCTCATTTCAAGTTTGGTCATCTAAATAATATTAAACATACATGTTCTGATCAGAACGTTCTTGTGTTTAAGCCAAAAGTCAATCAGAATAAAACTGTCATAAAAAGACAGAAGTTCAGACAGACTTTCAAGGCAACTAACCTAAAAGGACCCAAAAAGATATGGGTACCTAAGGATAAGATTATCCCTGTTGCAGATGTATTTAGCAGAAAAGTCAAGACGCCAGTCATGGTACCTGGACTCTGGCTGCTCACGTTACATGACGGGAGAAAGGTTTATGTTCCAAAGCCTGGAGCTTAAATCTGGAGGAGAAGTGAAGTTTGGAGGGAATCAGAAGGGCAAGATCATTGGCTCTGGTACTATTGGCAATGGTAACCTTCCCTCTATATCTAATGTTCTTCTTATAGAAGGATTAAAGCATAATCTATTGTCCATAAGTCAATTAAGTGACAATGGTTATGATATAATCTTTAATCAAAAATGTTGCAAAGCTGTTTGTCAGAAGGATGACTCAATCCTATTTAATGGAAAGAGGAAGAACAACATTTACAAAATCAATCTTTCAGAACTTAAGGTTCAAAATGTTAAATTCCTTTTGTCTGTTAATGATGAGCAATGGGTCTGGCATAGAAGATTGAGACATATTAATATGAGACGTATATCTCAGATTAATAAACTCAATCTGGTCAGAGGACTTCCTAAGTTGAAGTTCAACTCAGATGCTCTTTGTGAAGCATGTCAAAAAGGAAAATTTTCTAAATCTTCTTTTAAATCAAAAAATGTTGTTTCAACTTCAAGACCATTAGAATTACTTCATATTGATCTGTTTGGACCAGTGAAAACTGCATCCATCAGAGGTAAGAAGTATGGATTAGTCATTGTTGATGACTATAGCAGATGGACATGGGTAAAGTTCTTAAAACACAAGGATGAGTCACATTTTGTGTTCTTTGACTTCTGCAAACAAGTCCAGAATGAAAAAGATTTCAAAATTATTAAAGTCATAAGTGATCATGGTGGTGAATTTGAAAACAAATATTTTGAAAAATATTTTAATGAAAATGGCATTGCTCGTGATTTCTCCTGCCCTAGAACTCCACAACAGAATGGAGTTGTAGAGAGGAAAAATAGAACTCTGCAAGAAATGGCCAGAACCATGATCAACGAGACTAATCTAGCAAAGCATTTTTGGGCAGAAGCAATAAACATAGCATGTTATATTCAGAACAGAGTGTCTGTAAGACCTCTTCTGGAAAAGACTCCCTATGAATTGTGGAGGAACAGAAAGCCCAACATTTCATATTTTCATCCTTTTGGATGTATTTGCTATATGTTGAACATTAAAGAGAATCTTAACAAGTTTGATTCTAAAGCACAGAAGTGTTTCATGCTTGGCTATTCTAAACGCTCTAAAGGCTACAGAGTATACAATACTGAAACACAAATTGTAGAAGAATCTATACATGTTAGATTTGATGATAAGCTTGGCATTGAAAAGCCAAAGTTGTTTGAAAGTTCTGCAGATAGAGAAGTAGTTCTCACAGACTCTGAAGGCTCAGAGGCAGGAAAAGCTCAAGTAAAGGAACCAAAAGCAACGCCAGATGCAATTCCTTTAGCTTTTGAAATGAACAACTTGAACATTTCTGAAGAATCAACTGTTAGAGGATCATCTTCCAGAATCAAGGCCTCTCACCCAGAGGATGTGATCATTGGAAAGAAGGATGACCCCATAAGAACAAGATCCTTCCTCAGATCATCTGAAGCATCATTATTTGGGTTGGTGTCAGTTATTGAACCAACTTATGTCGATGAAGCTCTGTAAGACAATGACTGGATAATTGCCATGCAAGAAGAGCTCAATCAGTTCATAAGAAATGATGTTTGGGATTTGGTTCCAAGACCAAAAGGATTCAACATAATTGGAACTAAATGGGTCTTCAGAATCAAGTTAAATGAGAAAGGAGAAGTTGAAAGAAATAAGGCAAGGCTTGTTGCTCAAGGTTATAGCCAGCAAGAAGGAATTGATTATACAGAGACTTATGCTCCTGTAGCCAGGTTAGAGTCTATTCGTTTACTCATTTCTTTTGCTACACAGAATAACATCACTCTATATCAGATGGATGTTAAAAGTGTCTTTCTAAATGGTATTATAGAAGAAGAAGTTTATGTTCACCAACCTCTTGGTTTTGAAAGTGAAAAATTTCCAGAACATGTTTTCAAACTAAATAAATCTCTTTATGGTTTAAAACAAGCTCCCAGAGCTTGGTATGAGAGATTAAGCAATTTTCTTCTGGAGAAAAATTTCATCAGAGGCAAAGTGGACACAACTCTCTTTTGTAAAACATTTAAGAAAGATCTTTTAATTTGTCAAATATATGTGGGTGATATTATATTTGGATCTACCAATGTTATGCTGGGAAAGGAGTTTGCTCAATGTATGCAGGCAGAATTTGAGATGAGCATGATGGGAGAATTGAGATTCTTTCTGGGAATTCAAGTCAACCAGACTCCAGATTGCACTTACATTCATCAGACCAAATATGTTAAAGAGCTTCTGAAGAAGTTTAACATGATTGATAGTAAGATGGCAAAGACTGTCATGCATCCAACAAGTACTCTTAGTAAGGAAGAGGTAAGTAAGAAAGTAGATCAGAAACTCTACAGAGGTGTGATAGGATCTCTTCTCTACTTAACTGCTTCTAGACCTGACATTTTGTTCAGTGTATGCTTGTGTGCAAGATTCCAATCAGATCCTAGAGAATCACACTTAACAGTTGTTAAGAGGATTCTAAGGTATCTGCAAGGTACTTCTAATGTGGTTTTGTGTTACAGAAAATCTGATGATTTCAAATTAGTTGGATTCTGTGATGCTGATTACGCTGGAGACAGAGTGGAAAGAAAAAGTACTTATGGAAGTTGTCAATTTCTAGAAAGAAATCTAATCTCCTGGTACAGCAAGAAGCAACCTACAATTGCACTATCAACTACAGAAGCTGAATATATTGCTGCTGCTGGATGTAGCACGCAGATGCTCTGGATGAAAAGTCAGCTAAAAGACTATCAGATCTTTGAGAGTAACATTTCTATATTTTGTGATAATACTTCTGCTATATGTTTGTCTAAAAACCCTATTTTACACTCTAAGGTAAAACATATAGAAATTAAACATCATTTCGTCAGAGACTATGTTCAGAAGGGTATTATAAATTTAGCCTTTGTTGATACAGATCATCAATGAGCTGATATTTTCACAAAACCCCTTGCTGAAGATAGGTTCAAGTTTATTCTGAAAAATGTTGGTATGGATTTTTGTCCAGAATGATATTTATCATAAGCAAACTTCTCAGATGCAAAATTTTGAAAACTCTGAAGTATTTCATTTGTCAATTATTTGATTATTTGATTTATTATTATTATTTGTGTATCTGAACTAACAAGTCTTAGAGGATCTGAACGTTGGCTAACGTTTCATTTCTCAAGAGAATTCAGAAGCACGTGCAAGCAAACACGTGTCACTCTAAATCTAAAAAGATGGCGTGCACATTACTGAAGAGACATTTGAGGTATTGTTTGAATAGTGAAAATCTTGGTTTTCCCCCCAAATTGTCAGAATCAATTAATGCTTTGAAATGATTTTTATTCTTTTCATTAAATGCTATTAATTGCTAAGTGGAACGTGTTGAATGTGCCTTTTTGTATGCCCTAATTTCTTTCTCTATAAATACCACATTTCACACCATTTCACACTTTTCACTTCACAGACATTTTATGCATTTCTGTTTGCTATTTGCTCTTCATAAAAACCCTAAACCTTCATCCAAATCATCTTCATCTTCAACAATGGCAACATCATCCTCAACATCAGCTCAGTTTCAATCATCTATGACTGCAGTTGCGTCAGCAAACATGGGTGTTACTCCCTTTAAGGAACCTAAGAGAACATTGTTAACCCCTGTGGACAAGATTGAAGTTCTTTGTGAATCCATGGTGGAATTTGACTCTCTGGCTGACAATGGGTTTGAGTTATGTTCTATTATTGATGCACAGGGTTGGGTCAAGTATTTTTGACAGGTTGTTTGGTCTAGTGTATCCACACTTGGTGAAGGAATTTTGGATTCATGCTTATGTTTACCCAAAATTCATCCTCTCTTCTGTTCTGGGAAAAGAGATCATCATCACTGAAGATCTCATCAGAAAACTCATAGGGTATGAGGAAACTGATGGAGTTTGTCATCTGCCAGCTGTGCGTGTTGACATGGAAGAAGTTTATGAGGAAGTTATTGCATCTGGACAGGCATCCAACAAATTTAAGGATCTGAAACCTGACTACAAAATCTGGGCAAAGATTTTTCTGGGATGCATCAATCACAGAAAATCAACAAATTATCCAGATTATGTGAATAATGAACAACTCTACTTTATGTACTGCTTAAGTCAGAGTACCAAAGTAGATCTGCCTTACATTCTCTTTATGCATCTGTGGAATCATATCAATGCATCCAGAGAATATATAAAGGATAAGGGACAGAAGATCAGGACGTGGATTCCTTTTAGAAGATTGATCTCAGACATTCTGACAGAGAATGGTCTGGTATCTGCTCTCTATGAAGCTGGAGTTAAAGATGAGCTTGAATCAATAGTTGGTAAACCATTGAATCGAAAGAGTCTTCAGAGACTAAAGATTGTGGATGAACTCACAACTGCTCCTAAGAAGCTGAATGTTACTGAAGTAAGTCAAAGGAGACTTCCAGTTCAAGACTTTCCACTCTTTGGTGCTGAAGAACCTAGGGAAATTATTGTTAGGTATATTGATGCGTGCAAAGTAGATGGAACACATGTTCCTGTAGATATTCTGATAAGAGCAAGAGAACCCATTCTAGATGTGTATGACGAGAACACAAGGAAAAGGAAACAATTAGAGGCAGAAGAAGCTGCTGCTCAAAAGAAACAGAGAGTTGCTGAAAAGCCACAGAAGCAGATCAAGAGAAAAGCTTCTGGAGAAGTCCCCTCTGTTCCTACCAAGCGCATAAAGACTAAAGGTACTAAATCATCTTTACCTTCTATTTCTAAAATTGTTGTAAATGTATCAACAATTAGTTATGTGCCTGAACCTCCTCCCACTCAAAATCAAACTATTCCTGCTCCATCTCAAACCTCTGAACCACCAAAATCATCTGATCATGTTTCCACTACACCACTAAAATCATCTGATATTCTACAATCAGAACCCTAAACAAAACCAACAGAACAACCTACAACACAACAACAATCTGAAGTTCATCAACCAGCTGCATCTGAACCCATACAATCTGATCCAATTACATCTGAAATTGTTGCACCTGAACAAGTTGCATCTGAACAAGTTGCACCTGAACAAGTTGCATCTGAACCAGTTGTATCTGAACCACCAACATCCAAACCTTCTGATTTTCAACCAGAACCATCCCATCCTATTGAAACAAATATACTTGAGACTGAGGTTCTAAACATTAAACCTCTCAAGACTGTATTTGAAGTTTCTTCTACATCTTGCACTCCAACCACCTCATCTGATTCATCTGAATCTGATGTCCATCCTGATGTTATATCACCTCCCTCTCTCAGAGAATTTGAATCTAAACAACCAGAACTACCTGTTTCATCTGAAACTCTCATTCCTAAAACCATTCCAAAACCTAAACCAAGGAGATCTGAGTTTGTCTCATTTGCTTCCTTTAAACCACACCCCTCTGATCCCCTTCCTTCTGGTTTAAAGATTAAATTTTTTATGACAGAATAGAACCATCTGACACAATCATTCCTTTTAAACCTAAGACTTCCACCATCCTACCATTTGTTCTTCAAACCTACTTGAAAGAACTGCCAGATATGATTTCATCAGAACCTCTATTGTCTGATAAATCTGTTTTCACTCCTTACACTTCCACTACATTTGATGTTGTTTCTTATGCATCACGTGTAAAGCCATTTTTGGTTAATGCCTTAACCAGATCCAAATCTACCACTTCATCTAACCATCCATCTCTTCCTTTCTACCCTCGTCCTCTGATCATTATTCCAGAATTTACCATACCACCTCCACCTCAACCCAAGCCATTCACTTTGGAAACCCTTCTCAAACCAAAAACTAGGCTGAATGTTGATACTTTATTTGCTAATTTTCTGAAAGAGATAAAGATGAATTTAGGCTCTATATAGAAGAGATGCATGTCAACCATGGATGCAAATGAATCTGATACTATCTGGAATAGCTTCATTGCTAGATTCAATATTGTTGCCTCAAATCTAAAGAATGTATGTTCTGATGACACGAAGCTCAGATTTGCTGAGACTACCAGAAGCATGATATGGAATGGGAAAAGATCTGCACCTTTGCTTCTTGAAGATGTTCCTTCATCTTCTGAAGTATCTGCTACAGAAGCTTCTACAGAATCTGCTTTTAAAGAAAATCCACTGGCTATGACAATTGTGGAAAATCCCTCTGGATTTGCTGCTCCTGACTCTGCATCCCCAATAGAAATTGACTATGTTCCTGCTTCAGAATCTGCTCCACCTTCTTCTACTGAGATCAAGAAAGAGAATCCAGATCTAGAAGATAAGATTGCAGTATTAGAAGCTGGGCAATCTGAGATCAAGTCATGGATGGCCAAGCAAGACCAGAAGACTGAAGACATGGCACAATTGATGTCTAAGCAAGATCAGAAGAATGAAAACATGGAAAAATGGATGACAAAGCAAGAAGCATCTTCATATGAGATCACTCAACTTCTGAAGATGATTATGTCCAAGGAAACCTAGTTTTATGTTTTTCTGTATCTGATGTTTGTGCACATGTACTTGAATTTATTTGATGATGTGTCTGTTTGTTATCTGAATGAATGAATGACTCTGCTGTTTTCTCTACCTGAATTTATCTTTTCTGTATTTCCTTTTATTTGTCTTTAAAAGTTTTTACTTTTTGATTATGACAAAAAGGGGGAGAAAATGGATCTGACTGTTCAAATAAACTCTACCTAAATGAAATTCAGACATATCAATTATAACTAACGTAAACTCTTAGTATTTTAGATCATTTGAAATATCTAACAAATTCTTTAAAAGTAACTCTGAGATCCCCAAATCAAAGTTTTAACCTATCAGGGTCTGATTCTGAAACGTACATCCAAAGTCAAGATCTAATTTTTGGAACAACCAGGCTCTGATTCTAAAAAGAATACTCATGCAAAAAGGGAAGTTTTTATTCCTTCTAAGTATTCAATTCAGGGGGAGATTCATAATCTCAGGGGGAGTTATAATTATATTTTTTATTGAACAAAATTTCTTATGTTTTTGTCATCATCAAAAAGGGGGAGATAGTTAGAACCCAGATTGGTTCTTAATTATATCTCTATGTTTTGATGATAACTCTTATTAAATTTTGTATTAAATAATTATATACTCTAAAAATTTGTTCAATAATGTTTGCTGCAAATATTAAAGTGTATATTATTCTGGAAGCAAATTAGATCTGAACATGAAAAATATGCAAGGCTCTGAAGCGTCAAAAGCATCTCTTAGAAGAATCTGAACGCTGCCTACAGAAGATTCTGAGCGCTGGCTATAGAAGAATATGAAGCAGAAGCCAGAAGCATCTGAAGCATTGAAGATTTTTGTATGAAGAGTGTCAAGCTTAGTTTATTTCAGAAGACTCTGATAGTACTACGCTGCCATTACTGAGGATCTGATCCCAAACTCTGCTCTGAACAATTACACGCTGAACGCACACATGCTGTAAAGACTCTGATTCAGCAAACTCTAATGAACATCAGAAGACTCTGACTGCTCAAGACTCTGATGATATTTGCTGAAACTTGTTGAAGAAGAATTCAAAGTTATGTCCGTTGGGTTGGCCAAATAACTCTTTCCTCATTTATGCTATATACAAGAACATAGACAAAAAGGATTTCTCTGTGCGTTCTATTTCTAGGAAAGGTCATGTGATGTGAAGACAAAAAGGCTCAGACCTTTTTAGTACACAGTCTTCAACGTGATAGCTACTTGGACCTCTTTGCCTATAAAAGGAAGACTCCATCACTCTTCTTTAGTTGACGAGACATTGAAAGAACTCAAAGAAAGCTCTCATACAATTTATATCATTTGCTGAATTTATTTCATAGTTCTTAAATCTTAAGTGTAAAATCACAGTTGTGATATAGCTTAATTAGAATCAATTTAAACACTTGTATTATTCTTACATTTGATTGTAAAAGAACCTTAAGAAGATCCAGTTAGGATCAGTAGTTCTTGAGAAGACTAAGAACTATTGTTCTTAGTGCTTGCTATTGTAATCAGTTGATTAAATAGTGGATTAAGTCCATGTTTGAGAAAGGCAAATCACTCTTGATAGGGTGGACTGGAGTAGTTGAGTTCAACGAACCAGGATAAAAATCCTTGAGTTTTTATTGCCATAAGTTTTTCTATATACTTATTCAACCCCCCTTCTAAGTATTTTCTCACCTTCAAAAATTATTATTATCCATCATTCACGACCATCCGCCAAAATACACCAAAGTATTCATTAACAAGGTTCACCATAATGATAAGTCAAGGAATAAACAAATTTATCATAAAACAAATAAACTCCCAAGTCTCGTGCTACGTATCAGAGCATCCTAAGACTCGACTCGCACACCACTATCCAAGCTAGCTATGTACCTGGATTATCTGTACTTCCGAAGAAGCACATACCACAACAACAACAAAGGGGTGAGAAAACATGATCAAAATTATCGGTAATAAGATACATGAATATAAGGCAGTAAATATACAAATCATCACTTCACCAACACCAATCACGACCTACTGTCCAACATCAACACAACATAGAATAATGCAAGGATGCAACTCAACACCATGCATGTGGTACCGACTCATTGGTTCATTAAATCGAACCCCAGATAGATCACCTATGCTCCTCCTGAGAAATGATTTATCCCCACCATTCTCCACAAGGGAGTACGGGTGAATCACTTACGCTCCTCCTGAGAAATGATTCAACCCCACCATTCTCCACAAGGGAGTACGGATGAATCATTTACGCTCCTCCTGAGAAATGATTCATCCCACCAAAACACCATGATATGCACAACACCAAATGTACAACACACAAACTCAAGCACACTAAGTGCACACGATCCTCCTGATCACATCAACATACATCATATATATATATATATATATATATATACACACACACACACACACACACCAATCAATTATGTCAATTAAAATGAATAATAGGGAAATCACATTCGAACACCAAATATATGCTCTTCACCATTCACACCATACCTATACTCAACATGGCCAAAAGGGATCCTACAAAACATCAACATTGGATGGAACCACAAAAATAAAACATGTTGTTGTCATGCTCGCTGGCCCACTCACCTAGCAAGGCCTCAGCGAGCGCTTGCTGCCTCACTCGCCTAGCGAACTCGCTAGCGAAGGCAGACAGTGGCTACTGGAAGTATTTGCTACCCAACTCGCCTAGTGAATGCTCGCTACAAGCTCGCCTAGCAAAAGTGCTGGCGAACGTCTGCGATTTCACAAAACCCTCACTGTCCAGAAATTCGTCAGAAGCTCGTAAACCATCTGATCCTCACCAAACCAGTCCCCGTAGCATTAGCCCAACATTTTCCTACTGAACTACGTAATTTATTCTAGGTTCTACCCGATAAAACATCAACTCTACTGATTAAATCATTTTCGACCTAAAATGGTAAACTACCCAGAACACACAAACAATCCCTACAATCTCTATACAACCACATGCACGAAGTTCATCATGACAACAATAATCAGAAACACAACAACATACCAATCATGTTCATCAAATCCCTATGGGGTTAAGGAATCCCCTCTACCCAATTCATGCAAATTACCAATCCCAATCAGTTTCTCCCCCCTTACCTCAATTAAATGCTTCGATTGATGAAGAACTCTGAAGAATTTGACAGCCCTAGCCTTGTCTCTCTTCCTTCCTTGTTCTTCCTTCTCTCCTTCCTCCTTGTTGCACCCTAAAATTTGCCCAACCTTATTCACTTGGTTTATGTTTCAATGTCATTAGCATTTGCATATAGAGTCATGTACATAGGTTACTCATCTGCATAGCATCATCATAGCAAGTCATACAACAGGGGGACCAATCATTATTCTCATCTCTAGAGGCCTATCAAGAGGTTATTATCCTGATTCAATCTCATTCAAGTCATCAGAAAAGAATTTGAAAGCTATCAAGTCAATGGGTCAAGCAGTTCATCTATCTCCTGGCTGAGGGTATCTGGGGATCATCAAGGAAAGTATGATCTGTGAATTGAAGGCATGGGGAGTATCTAGACATCTTGGAGGACTTAGAAAGTCATTTGGAGAAGGAGACAAGTCATTGGTGTGATCACAAGTATTGCAGTTGAAGACAGTCAACTAGGGTTTCATCTGGGTCAACTCTAGGTCAATTGACTGATTGAAAGGCATTAAGGGCTATTGGAGAGATGTGGGGTTCATCATTTGACATGAAGAATAAGGATATGTTGTTATGCTAAGAAGAATTCAAGAGAAATCAAGGAGAAGAGGAGTCTCTAAATTAGGGTTTCTGTGTAAAATCCCCTAGTTTAGGACAAACTTCCAAGCAAGATAAGTCAAAATGCAAGCTTCAAATGGATCTTTGGCCTACATGAAACTTGTAGAGGATCTCAATACCTTTAATTTGAGTGGTGGAAGACATCAAGGAGATTTATAGAACTCAAGTTATGGTCCTTGCAAGTTACAGGTCATCTGAGGTATCTGAAGTTTTGTCTGTGAAAGTGACTTGACTTCCAAGCAATTTTTACCCCTCAAGGAGATTTCAAATGAATTTATGGTCAACATAAGAATTGTTCCTCATTGTCTTAGCTTTCTAGAATGGTATAGTATGCCTTCATATGATTTGTGGAACTCTACTTATGGTCTTGGCAAGCAAAGGGTATTTTGGTCATTTGTGAATTACAGGTCATTCTTAGCCTATACCTAAAACTCATACAAGGGAGCTTCAAATGAAAAACTTCCCAACATAAAAGTTGTTCAAAATGGGATTTTAAGGCTAGAAAGGAAGGTGTGAAAGTTTGAAAAAGCTTGGAGCATGGAATTTTAAAAAGTGGTGAAAATGACTTAAAAAGGCATATAACTTGAAAAAGTTCAAGTTGGAAAATGGTTTGAGAGATCTACAAAGCCAATATGGGTCATCCAATATACCAAATTGATTCCCAACATCATTTTAAAGACATTGGTTCAGCCACATTTTTGAGTTTAGGTTTAAAAATTGGACTTCCTTTGTAAATTTGTTTCTTACATCATAAGGCAACATGGTAAAGCTTAACACAAGGCAAGGAAAACTTGGTTTTTCATGCATACACTCCTAATATCTCATGAGGGGAGATTTTCACTCAAGTTTACCCAAGGTGCAAGCATGATATGATATGATTCAAAATGCCATCAAATGATAAATTCATGAAAGTTCCATAAGCTTCTAGATCCCTCTAGGATCAATCTAGAAACTTCTCATTCTGTTAATCATCATCTATATAAGGAAATGAAGCCATTTGTGCATTGGTTGGTGATTCTATTTGCTTGCAAACCATACTTTCATCTCATAACTCCAAAATTGCATTTTGATTCCCATCTCTCCCAAACTCCATTGTTTGTGCTAGCTATCATCATCATCATCATCCTCCATTGTTGAAGAGTAAAAAGCAAGAAGAAAGCACATCAAATCGTGGCTGGATTGTGAGTTCTTCTCCATCATTCCAAGAGGCGTGAAGCTTCGAATTGGCATTTTCAAGAGGTGTAAACACGAATTCTCTTCACCAGCATCATCACCATCATATAAAGATCATTTGGCACCATTGGCAAGGGCTGAAACATGGCATAGCAACCATCACCATATCCAATTGGTAAGGATACGTTTTATTTCGAATCACCATAATTATGCATGGTTAGGGTTAGTTGTTGTGATATTCATGATAGAGACCACTTAAGGATCATTTATGGTGAGTTTAAGGTCAATCCATGGAGGTTCAAGATGTGGTGTCAATTCTTGGTTGGTTAAGAATGGTTGATATATGAAGGTTAAAAGCATGTGCTATAGTTTAGTATACTCAGTGCAACAAGAGGAACACGTAGATACAATTATTTTCAAGGTTTGTTATAGTTGCATGTCAAGTTTCCATGGTGGTACCCAAGACTTGTGGCTTTCGGTTTGCATGTTAGAAGATGATTCAAGATGAGATAGGACCATGGTTGGATAGAGGGCGAGAAGAGGATCATTTTTGACTTTTATTTCATGAGTTTTCATCAAGAAACGAGAGAGATATGGAGCATAGAAGATTCACTCATGAAGAGGGAGTTTGTATGAAGTTAGGGTTTCTAGAGGTTGAAGATGCAAGGGGACCGTTGGATCATCATGCAAAAGTTGACTGGACTTTGATCCTAAGGCCGTGATTTAATTCAGAATTTTGGAGGGAATTCCCACACGCATGAAACGGCTTCGTTTCATTAAGTGAGCTCGTTGGGCTCTTTTTCTATCCGCACCCCCCATCCTGGAAAGCCCAACGCGCGTGAACTGATCCAACATGCTATCTGCACCCCTCCTCTTTAATTCTTTTATTTTCATTTTCAAATTGCATTTTATTTTACTCATCTTCCAAAATTCATAACTAAATAAATAATGCATGTTTTTTACTCATTCTTTTTTTAATATTTTCCTTAGCATGTCTAGAAAATTAAAAAAATATAAAAATTGCATTTTATATTTTTTTCGCATTTTCCACATATTTTACAAAATAATGCATTCTTTTCCTTAATTCATTTTACACTTGAACTTGTACATTTTTGTTCATGACTTTAGGAATAGATTTTTTGCTCATTCTTTTTGGTGATGTTAAATAATGAATTGTATTACTCTCTGGATTTATTACTAGATTTTTAGAATAAAATTTGATTAGTTTAGATAATTGAACTTAGGATAGTTTAATTAGGGTTTTTTAGTAGTATACTTGAACTTCAACATTTTATTTTTGGGATTTTTAGGACAAGTTAGCCTATGGGGAATATATGGGACTTAAGGGTAGTTAAATAGGATCCACTAGAATTTATATTAGGAATTTATATTACCATATGCTATTTTTGGTTGATTTTTGGATTGATTGATCATTTGTGTGGCCTTTAGGGCATAGTTTGTATTGTTTTGCTTCTTTTTCTTCTCCTTTGGGTGTGGACCTTTGAAGATTGAATTGAGGACCTTGTGAAGACCTTGTGGATGAAGCACATTGAAGACTCAAGATGGAAGATCAAGTTCAAATTCATTGAAGATGTTGTGTTTGCTAGAAGACTGTTGAAGACTATAGGATTTAGGGTTAGGAAGAGCTTAGTCTAGCAACTTGATTCACAAACATAGATGGCTTTGTTTGCCTCTATCCTTTCTCTATGATTTAAAGTCTCTTTCAAATATCCACCTCCTTCCTTTGGAAGGATCAGTGAATGTATTGGAAAGATAGAACTTTTGAGAGAAAACTTTCTGTTTAATGTTAACAGTTGATGAACCACCCTTGGTAGGTAATTAACTGTCTAACATTCATTCACTTCATCTGGTTGACTGATGTTCATCCTGGAGCCTGAGACTTGAAGAAAAGCCATTGTAGACTGAGGACTGGTGCTCAAGATCTTTGCTTGAAGACTGTGAAGATAGAGACTGCTGCTGACTGAAGCTTGTAGTTAATTGGAGATGACTTGAAGATAGATATTGATGTAGAGCTGCTGTGGCTGTTTATTTTTGCTGTATTTCATTTCTTGATGTATTGATTGGTTTTCCTGACTGTATTGTTTGCTGTTTACCTTGTTGGGTTGAAAGTGAATCCTGTTCACTTTTGCCTATTGTTTTCCAGGTTCGAGGTTGAGTGGGACTCCCTTGCCTCACTTGTACTGTTGCATTCATGCATTTTACTGTTTTACTATATATATCTGCTATTGTTTCTGTTTTCGCCTATCCCGTAGGATCTCTGTTTCTCTCTGCGCAAGAGAGGAGCATGATAGACATTAGGTCTTAACCCATGCATGATAACATTAGGTTAGTGTGATTCCCTTTGCAACCATAGGTTAGAGTTGTAAGAGCACAGATTGTGTCTTAGTAATACCTCTATGTTTTGATGATAACATTAATGATAATTTGTATACAAGAATTATGCTCTCTAAATTTGTTCTAAACTGTTTTCTACAGGCACAAAAGATTTTAATCTTAAAGAGCAAATTTGATGTGAACAATGAATTCTGAATGGCTCAAGAGCATCTGAAGATTAGAAGAATCTGAAGTATAAGAGCTTAGTCATCAAGATTCTGAAGATACAACACGCTGCATATTTTATCAAGAATCTGAATGAAAGAAGACTCTGAGTGAAGAGACTCTGAATGAGAGAAGACTCTGATCTGAGTGAAGACTCTGATCTAAGAGCATGTTACGCTTCAAGCACACAGCTGCACCAAACTCTGATTCATCAACATCTGAAGAACATCTTAGGCTCTGAAGTTTCCAGAAGATTCTAAAGACTGAAGACTCTGATATTGATTGTTGATCTGAACTATCTGAAGAATTATTTGAAGAAGATTATTTTAATATATCCGTTGGAATATGCCAGCAAATCTTTCCTTAATTGGGATAGACAAAATTCTCTGCAAGAATATTATTCCTTTGGTACATTCCACATATGGTATAATCACAGCTCAGCAGACAATTGCTACACCCACATTTTGTGCGCCGTCTCTCTGCTGCAATAGTACAAAGGACAGTACTATTTGATATTGGAAATATCTTCTCTAACGGTAAAATATTCTCTCCAATATTCAAGTGGCTATATAAAGGATATCATAGCTCATTCTTCAAGTGACGAAATTGACGAATTTATTGCAAGAACTCTCTCACGCTAAAAGCTCTCATATTCTTCACTGTTCATACATTGTTCTAAACTTAGAGAAATAACACAGTTGTGTTTATAGCTTTCATAGAAGCAATTTATTACTCTTCATTGTATTACATTAATTTGTAAAGGAAGTTTTCCTTAAGAGGATCTAGGTTAGATCAGTAGCTCTTGAGAAGACTAAGAACAGTTGTTCTTAGGTGTTGCTATTTGTAATCAGTTGATTTGAATAGTGGATTAAGTCCTTGTTGAGAAAGGCAAATCACTCTTGAAAAGGGTGGACTGGAGTAGTTGAGTTCAACGAACCAGGATAAAAATACTTGTGTTTTTATCTTTGATTATTTTCTGTCATACTTATTCAACCCCCCCTTCTAAGTATTTTCTCACCTTCAGTTGGCATCAGAGCTCCGGTTCTGAGTGTGCATTCGCTTAACCGTGACAGATAAAGATCCAGTGAGAAAAATACTCTGTTATTTATTTGGTTGCTAATATGGGTGATATTCCTACATCAAGCAACAAATATGAAGGAGACAGAATCAGCACCAAACCTCCAATGTTTGATGGAGAAAAATTTGATTATTGGAAAGATAGACTTGAAAGTTTTTTCTTGGGGTATGATGCTGATCTCTGGGATTTAGTCATTGATGGATATGAACATCCTACTAAGGATGGCAAAAAGATTGATAGAAAATCAATGACTGAGGAGCAGAAGAAAGAATTCAAGAATCATCACAAAGCCAGAACCATACTTCTTAATGCAATCTCGCATACAGAGTATGAGAAGATTACCAACAGAGACACTGCTCACGATATGTTTGAGTCTCTCAAAATGACTCATGAGGGAAATTCTCAGGTGAAAGAAACAAAGGCTCTGGCGCTGATACAGAAGTATGAAGCGTTCAAAATGGAAGAATCTGAGAACATTGAGACTATGTTTTCCAGATTTCAGATTCTAACAGCTGGGTTGAAAGTTCTGGACAAGGGCTACTCAACATCTGATCATGTCAAGAAGATCATCAGAAGTCTTCCTACCAGATGGAGACCTATGGTGACTGCATTGAAGCTGGCCAAGGATCTGAACAAAATCTCATTAGAAGAACTCATCAGTTCTTTGAGAAGTCATGAGATTGAGCTGGAGGAAGATGAACCCCAGAAGAAAGATAAAGGTAAATCCTTAGCTTTTAAATCTAACAAATCTGTTAAAGCTTTGCAGGTTAATGAAGAAAGCTCTGAGGAATCTTCTTCTGAAGAAGAAGATGAACTATCTATGCTGTCCAGAAGGATCAACAAACTCTGGAAGCACAAAGGGAAAAAGTTCAACAACTTCAGAAGATCTGATCAAAAGAGAGAATCTTCTGGACACAGAAGATCTGGCAAGAAAGAGATCACTTGCTTTGAATGTAAAGAACCTGGACACTACAAGAGTGAATGTCCCAAACTTCAAAAGGAAAAACCCAAAAGGAAGTTTGATAAAAAGAAAAAGGTTCTGATGGCTACATGGGATGACTCAGATGAATCTGAATCATCTTCTGAATCTGAGGAAGAATGTGCAAATGTTGCGCTGATGGCCAACACAAATGATCAAGATGAAGGAACGTCATCATCTGAATCTGAGTCAGAATCAGACTCTGACTCTGAAGAGGTATTTTCTGAACTCTCCAGAGCTGAACTTGTTGAAAGTTTATCTGACATGTTGGAAAGCTACAGCAAGATTAAACTCAAATACAAGAAGCTGAAAAGCAATCTTGAATCTGAGATTGATCTTCTGAGAACAGAACTTGTTGAGCAGAAAGAAATAAATTTAAAACTCAAAAATGATTTAGAAACAACTCAACAAGAATCTGATACTGAAACAGAGTCAAGTGAAAATATTTTAGAAAAATATGACTCCAGTTTTAGAAGATTCCTCACTAAAAGCATAGACAGAAGCAAAATGGCTTCTATGATCTATGGTGTTAGTGGGAACAACAGAAGAGGCATTGGATGTGAATCCTCCTCTGGAAGCAATCCAAAGTCTGTTGATAAACTCTTCATCAAGAAGACTCCTCTGTATTCTCATTTTAAGTTTGGTCATCTGAATGATATTAAACATACAAGCTCTGAAAAGAGTACTTATGTGTTTAAGCCAAGGGTTAGCCAGAATAAACACTATGTTGAAAAACAGAAGTTTAGGCAAAACCACAGAACATCTAACCCCAAAGGACCCAAGAAGATCTGGGTACCTAAAAGTCAAATAATACCTGTTGCAGATGTTCTTAGCAGCAAAATCCAGACACCAATCATGGTACCTGGACTCTGGATGCTCACGACATATGACGGGCGAAAGGTCTATGTTCCAAAGCCTGGAACTTAGATCTGGAGGGGACGTGAAATTTGGAGGGAACCAGAAGGGCAAGATTATTGGCTCTGGTACAATAGGTAATGGTAACCTACCCTCTATTTCTAATGTTCTGTTAGTTGAAGGATTGAAACATAATCTATTGTCCATAAGTCAATTAAGTGACAATGGTTATGATATCATCTTTAATCAAAAATGTTGCAAAGCTGTATGTCAAAAGAATGGTTCAATCCTATTCAGTGGAAAGAGGAAAAACAACATTTACAAAATTAACCTTTCAGAACTTAAAGTTCAAAATGTAAAATGCCTTTTATCTGTGAATGATGAGCAATGGGTCTGGCATAGAAGATTGGGACATATTAATATGAGACGTATATCTCAAATTAATAAACTCAATCTGGTCAGAGGACTCCCTAATCTGAAGTTCAATTCAGATGCTCTGTGTGGCGCATGTCAAAAGGGTAAATTTTCAAAATCTCATTTTAAACCAAAAAATGTTGTTTCCACCTCTAGACCATTGGAATTACTTCATATTGATCTGTTTGGACCAGTGAAAACTGCATCCATCAGAGGCAAGAAGTATGGGTTAGTCATTGTAGATGACTACAGCAGATGGACATGGGTAAAGTTTCTAAAACACAAGGATGAGTCTCATTCTGTGTTCATTGACTTCTGCAATCAAGTCCAGACTGAAAAAGAATGCAAAATTATTAAAGTCAGAAGTGATCATGGTGGCGAATTTGAAAACAAATATTTTGAAAAATATTTTTCTGAAAAAGGAATTGCACATGATTTCTCCTGTCCTAGAACTCCACAACAAAATGGAGTTGTAGAGAGGAAAAATAGAACATTGCAAGAAATGGCCAGAACCATGATCAACGAGACAAATCTGGCAAAATACTTTTGGGCAGAAGCAATAAATACAGCATGTTATATTCAGAACAGAGTGTCTGTAAGACCTCTTCTGGAAAAGACTCCCTATGAATTGTGGAGAAACAGAAAGCCCAACATTGCTTATTTTCATCCATTTGGATGTATTTGTTATATGCTTAACACTAAAGATCATCTGAACAAGTTTGATTCCAAAGCACAGAAGTGTTTCATGCTTGGTTATTCTGAACGCTCTAAAGGCTACAGAGTATTCAATACTGAAACACAGATTGTGGAAGAATCTATTCATGTTAGATTTGATGATAAGCTTGGCTCTGAAAAGCCAAAGCAAGTTGAAAGTTCTGCAGATAGAGAAGTTATTCTCACAGACTCTGAAGGCTCAGAGGCAGACAAGACTGAAGACAAAGACTCTGAAGCAAACCCAAATGCTACGCCTCTAACTTCCCAACTTGACAATCTGCATATTTCTGAAAGACCAACAGTCAGAGGATCTTCTTCCAGAATGAAAGCTTCTCATCCAGAGGATGTGATAATTGGAAAGAAAGATGATCCAATAAGGACAAGAGCATTTCTCAGAACTTCTGAATCTTCCTTCTGTGGCTTAGTGTCAATTATAGAACCAACATCTGTTGATGAGGCTCTGGAAGATAATGAATGGATTTTAGCTATGCAAGAGGAGCTGAATCAATTCACAAGGAATGAAGTCTGGGATCTGGTTCCAAGACCTAAAGGTTTCAATGTCATTGGAACAAAATGGGTTTTCAGAAATAAACTTAATGAAAAAGGAGAAGTTGAAAGGAACAAAGCAAGACTGGTTGCTCAAGGCTATAGTCAACAAGAAGGCATAGACTACACAGAAACATATGCTCCTGTTGCAAGGTTAGAGTCTATACGCTTGCTTATTTCATTTGCTGCACAACATAACATCACTCTTTATCAGATGGATGTTAAAAGTGCTTTTCTTAATGGAATTATAGAAGAGGAAGTGTATGTCCACCAACCTCCTGGTTTTGAAAATGAAAATTTTCCAGATCATGTTTACAAACTGAAAAAATCTCTTTATGGACTTAAACAAGCTCCCAGAGCTTGGTATGAGAGGTTGAGTAATTTTCTTCTGAAGAAAAATTTCATCAGAGGAAAAGTGGATACCACACTATTTTGTAAAACCATTAAGAAAGATTTGTTGATTTGTCAAATTTATGTAGATGATATTATTTTTGGATCAACAAATATTATGCTTGGAAAGGAGTTTGCTAAATGTATGCAGGAAGAATTTGAGATGAGCATGATGGGAGAACTGAGATTCTTTCTGGGAATCCAAGTAAATCAGACTCCAGAGTGCACCTACATACATCAGACCAAGTATGTTAAAGAGCTTCTGAAGAAGTTTAACATGCTGGATAGCAAAATGGCAAAGACTCCAATGCATCCTACAAGCACTCTAGGTAAGGAAGAGGTAAGTAAGAAGGTAGATCAGAAACTCTACAGAGGTATGATAGGATCTCTTCTTTATTTGACTGCTTCTAGACCAGACATTCTGTTTAGTGTTTGTTTATGTGCTAGATTCCAATCAGATCCTAGAGAATCACACTTAACTGCTGTTAAGAGGATTCTAAGGTATCTGAAAGGTACTGCTAATGTTGGTTTGTGTTACAGAAGATCTGACAAATATTCACTAGTTGGATTCTGTGATGCTGACTATGCTGGAGATAGAGTTGAGCGCAAAAGTACTTCTGGAAGCTGTCAGTTTCTTGGAAGTCATCTGATCTCGTGGTACAGCAAGAAGCAACCAACAATTGCACTATCAACCACAGAGGCAGAATACATTGCTGCTGCTGGGTGTTCCACTCAGATGCTCTGGATGAAGAGTCAACTAGAAGATTATCAAATCTATGAGAGTAATCTTTCTATCTTCTGTGACAATACTTCAGCTATATGTTTATCCAAAAATCCAATTTTACACTCTAAGGCCAAACATATAGAGATTAAACATCATTTCATCAGAGACTATGTTCAGAAGGGTGTAATAAATTTAGCCTTTGTTGATACAGATCATCAATGGGCAGATATTTTCACAAAACCCCTTGCTGAAGATAGGTTTAAGTTTATTCTGAAAAATATTTGTATGGATTTTTGTCCAGAGTAATATTTCTCAGAGTCAACTTCTCAGATGCTAAGTGTTTAACACTCTGAAGTATTTCATCTGTTTTGCTTGTTTATTTTATCTGTGATTTATTTTTTGTGTGAAACTCTGTACTGACCATCTCAGAGGATCTGAAAGTTGAAAACGTTTCATTTCTTAAGAGTTACAGAATCACATGCAAGCAAACACGTGTCACTCAGAATCTGAAAAGATGGAGTACACCTACTGATTATGACGTTTAAGGTATTGCTTTGAAAATCTCAATCTGTCTTGATTTTCCCCCCAAATGTCATATCATAATTAAAAATGATTACTTTTCATTTAATGCAAACGTGCGTATGTGTCCTATGTGTGTCTGTTGTGTTTCCCATGCGTGCTTTATTTGTCTATATAAACCACTCTCTTAACACATTCACACTTTTCACATTCTCAACACATATGCGCTTTTGTCTGTTGTTCTCTCTCTTTGCAAACCCTAAAAGAACTCAGAAACCTTCATCTTCTTCATCATCATCAACAATGGCATCTACTTCAAAAGCAGTTACTACCAAAGATGCTACCACTGTCATAGAACCAGTACGCACTCTCCTAACTCCTGTTGATTCACTAGAAGTATTGTGTGAAAGTTTCGTGGATTTAGAAGATCTTGCTGAAAATGGGTTTGATCTGATTCCTTCAATCAAAGCACAAGGCTGGGACGGTTACTTTGACAGGCTTATGGGTCCTGTGTATCCAAAGTTAGTGAAGGAGTTCTGGATCCATGCATTTGCTACTCCAAAGTTCGTTCATTCCTCTGTGCTGGGAAAGAAGATTGTTATCACTGAAAATCTGATAAGGAAACTTATAGGTTTTAAGGCAACTGATGGAGTAACCTCTCTGTCTTCTGCGCGTGAAGATCTGAAAGATGTTTGTCAAGAAATCTGCACTACAGGTGAACCTTGTAAGAAGGTTAAGTTCTTGAAACCCACTTACAAGATATGGGCTAAGATTTTCATGAACACCATCTTTCACAGACCCTCTTCAAACTCATCTGATTATGTTAATGCTGAACAACTTTACTTCATGTATTGTTTACACCAAAACATTCAGATTGATCTTCCATATCTGTTGTTTAATCATCTGGTATCTCACGTCAAGGAAACAAGGGAAACAGCCAGAGATAAAACTGGAAAAGTCAGAACATGGATCCCTATGGGAAGACTGA
Organism: Lathyrus sativus; assembly: GCA_963859935.3. Classification (NCBI taxonomy): domain Eukaryota; kingdom Viridiplantae; phylum Streptophyta; class Magnoliopsida; order Fabales; family Fabaceae; genus Lathyrus; species Lathyrus sativus. The sequence continues at coordinate 614,153,188 of OZ012739.1, read as the reverse complement.
TTTCAGATATTCTGATAGAAAACCAACTTGTGGCGCATCTGCAAGAGGCTGGGTTGACAGAAGATCTGAATTTTATCATTGGCTCTGAAATAAATGGTTTAACTCTGAGAAGGATGAAACTGGTTGAAGATTTATCTGAGAAACCAAGGAAAACTAACTCTGAAGAAGTTAAGGGAAGAAGAATTCCTGTTGAGGATTTTCCTTTATTCACCTCAGATGAACCTAGAGAACTTATTGCTGAGTATGTTGCTCGCTGCATAAGAGATGGTGTTGAGATTCCTGCCAATCTTGTGCAGAAGGAAGGCCAAGTTCTTCCTGATTTGACAAGGGAAAGAAGACGTAAGAGAAAAGCTGATGGTGAAGGTCATCAGAAGAAAAGGAAGCATTCAGATGCTGAAAAGAAGAAGAAAAGGAAGAAGCTGAAGAAGGTTCAACAAAATCCTCCTGCAGCAACTTTTGAAGAAATTAGAGATACTCTGAAACAGGTATTTAACACTGATTCTAATCCTGTTCATCATTCTGCTACCCCCACACCATCTGACTCACCCCTCATATTTAAAAGATCTAGACCATCTGAGACTCATACACCACTATCCAAACAAACAACACCACAACCACAAAACACTATCCCAGAATCTACCATTCCAGAGGATGTTCACCCTGAACACTCTGACCAACCTGAAAATCTCATTAATCCTAATGAGATATTAGATATCACACCTTTAAACCGTTCTATCATTTTATCTTCAACTTCTGAAAAATCTAACCACTCTGATACATCATCTGATGATGAATCATCTGGTTATATTAATGAATGCTTGAATGATCTCAAACAACCTCGTTCTGAGAGTGTTTGGAAACAACTGTTTAAATCTCCAACTTCTGAACATCCTCCTTCTCCACAAAATTCCCCAACTCAAACTCTCACTCCACAACCTCTTGAAATCCAAAACACTCCACAACCAACATCTGAACCACAAACCACCCAACAAACATCTGAACCACAAACCACCCAACAAACATCTGAACCACAAAACAACCAACCAACATCTGAACATCCATCTTCACAACCTCAATCTTCTGAACCACAAACATCTGAACATCCATCTACACAACCTCAACCTTCTAAACAAACACCACAAACACAACCAACCCAACCCAGAATCCCTGATGAAGCAGAATTGGGATCAAGTGTTTATACTCTGTTAAAAGATTTTGATAAGGATAATGTCTCAGACTTTGCTGACATTATGGATGTTTGCATGACTACTATGGACAAAGAGGCTGCTAATGCTGTTTGGAAGAAATATCTTTACAGATTAAATAGGGAGGCTTTGAAAATCAGGACTCAATGTCTTAGATTGTCAAAAGTAAGGCTTGCTGCTTATCAAAAACGGATTAAGAGAAACCCTCCTCCTATTCTTCTTCTAGAAGCTCCTCCACCTCCAGAAATTCCTGCACCTGATGTTACTAAGAATGTTTCAGAATCTATTGTTTCAGAATCTACTATTTCAGAATCTACAGATCTTCAGAAGGATGTCAAAGAACTTAAGGATTTCATGGTTGATCAAAAGAAAACAAATGAAGAAATGAAAACTTGGATGGCTAAGCAAGATGAAAATTCAGAAAGGATTACAGCACTGCTGTAACTCATTGCTTCTCAACAAGCCTCATCTGCTAAACCTACTTGATGTTTTGCACAAGTTTTTCATGTTTTGCTTTGCTTTGATTTTCTTCTGATATGTTTTGTGTGCTTTTATCTGAATCTGGATGTTATCTCAATGACAATGATCTTTTTGCTTATCTGGATATGTGTTTCTTCTGCATCTTTACTGTCTTTTAAAATTCTTTTTGATTATGACAAAAAGGGGGAGAAACAAAATAGAATCTGATTGTTCAAATCTATAAGCAATTATCTGAACTAAGTCAGACATGTTACTAACATTCTTTGAATCTAACCAGACTCTGACAAATTTATCTAACCAGACTCTGACAAATTTCATTGAAGTTTTTCCTGAGATCTATCTTTTCAGAACCTGATCAAAAATAGCTAAATCTGAGTAGACCAGACTCTGATATCTAACCTTGAGTACTATGATCTAAAAGATAACTCAAGACAGGAAATGGCAAGATAAACAACCAAGTGTTCTGAAGTTGTTCATCTGGCATCAAGCTTTAATATGGCATCAAGCTTTGACTCTTGAAGTCAAACATATGTCAACCAGGCTTCAATCAGGATGTTAACCAGAATTCAATCAGGCTCTGAATCTGAAATGTAATCAGGCTCTGAATCTGAAATGTACTCAACCAGAAAGGGAAGTATCTAATTCCATTAGAGTATTCATTTCAGGGGGAGATTGTTAATCTCAGGGGGAGTAATTTTAATTCATACTTTTATTGAACAAATTGCTCATGTTTTGTCATCATCAAAAAGGGGGAGATTGTAAGAGCACAGATTGTGTCTTAGTAATACCTCTATGTTTTGATGATAACATTAATGATAATTTGTATACAAGAATTATGCTCTCTAAATTTGTTCTAAACTGTTTTCTACAGGCACAAAAGATTTTAATCTTAAAGAGCAAATTTGATGTGAACAATGAATTCTGAATGGCTCAAGAGCATCTGAAGATTAGAAGAATCTGAAGTATAAGAGCTTAGTCATCAAGATTCTGAAGATACAACACGCTGCATATTTTATCAAGAATCTGAATGAAAGAAGACTCTGAGTGAAGAGACTCTGAATGAGAGAAGACTCTGATCTGAGTGAAGACTCTGATCTAAGAGCATGTTACGCTTCAAGCACACAGCTGCACCAAACTCTGATTCATCAACATCTGAAGAACATCTTAGGCTCTGAAGTTTCCAGAAGATTCTAAAGACTGAAGACTCTGATATTGATTGTTGATCTGAACTATCTGAAGAATTATTTGAAGAAGATTATTTTAATATATCCGTTGGAATATGCCAGCAAATCTTTCCTTAATTGGGATAGACAAAATTCTCTGCAAGAATATTATTCCTTTGGTACATTCCACATATGGTATAATCACAGCTCAGCAGACAATTGCTACACCCACATTTTGTGCGCCGTCTCTCTGCTGCAATAGTACAAAGGACAGTACTATTTGATATTGGAAATATCTTCTCTAACGGTAAAATATTCTCTCCAATATTCAAGTGGCTATATAAAGGATATCATAGCTCATTCTTCAAGTGACGAAATTGACGAATTTATTGCAAGAACTCTCTCACGCTAAAAGCTCTCATATTCTTCACTGTTCATACATTGTTCTAAACTTAGAGAAATAACACAGTTGTGTTTATAGCTTTCATAGAAGCAATTTATTACTCTTCATTGTATTACATTAATTTGTAAAGGAAGTTTTCCTTAAGAGGATCTAGGTTAGATCAGTAGCTCTTGAGAAGACTAAGAACAGTTGTTCTTAGGTGTTGCTATTTGTAATCAGTTGATTTGAATAGTGGATTAAGTCCTTGTTGAGAAAGGCAAATCACTCTTGAAAAGGGTGGACTGGAGTAGTTGAGTTCAACGAACCAGGATAAAAATACTTGTGTTTTTATCTTTGATTATTTTCTGTCATACTTATTCAACCCCCCCTTCTAAGTATTTTCTCACCTTCAAGAGTTCTGTCTCTTCTTTCTCAAAAAACAAACAGAAAAACACAATAAATATTTCAAACACAATAAAAGACACTTCTTTCGTAAAAGAATGTGAACTCATCAAAACGTCATTTTTGTCCGCTTGGACCAGTAATCAGAAAAACCCTTTTTCAGAAGGAATAAAAATAATCCAGACAGACTTGTGTTGTACGTGGCCCGAACTACGTTTGCTCTGATCTTTCATGCTGTATGAAAGTACGTAGGCATAGGATGCGATATCCTAGCGAGCAACCTTCCCCTCCTTTCCCGTAGGTAGGCGAACTACGTTGACTCTGATTTCTCGTTCCAGGCGGGAATACGTAGGCATAAAGTGCGATACTTTGCCGAGTCATTTTTATTTTCATTTTATTTTCTTTTTAACCCTTGACCTATAGTTTAGATAGAATAACAATCCATACCCGAAAACAAGCGTGGATCCCGTCGAGTACGACGGACGTGAGGGGTGCTAATACCTTCCCCTTGCGTAACCGACTCCCGAATCCAGGTTTTGGTTGCGACAACCATACCTTTCCCGTGTTGTGCGAGGTTTACTCTGAGTGTTTCCTTTCCCTCCCGTGGGATAAATAACGCACGGTGGCGACTCTTCTGTCAGCCGGCGCCGATTTTCGCAGTAGCGACAGCTGGCGACTCTGCTGGGGAAATCATCCCGCCATCACTGAGCTGGGAGCCTTCAGACATCCGCGGTACGAGGCGGTTGAATACTCCTCAATCTTTCTCTCCTCTTCTTTATCGTGTTTTTCTCTCCTTCTACCCAAAAACCTTCTTATATCTCCAATTCCTCATTTCTTTTATTCCAATAATAATACCAATAATAATAATAATAATAATAATAATAATAATAATAATAATAATAATAATATTACTATTAATTATCAAATTATTATCATTATTAATTATATTATATTAATATTAAACTCCATAATTATTAAATAATCTCCATAACTTAAGGGTACCCACCAACACTCTTAGACACACCCCCACATAAGGACACACTGAAAATAGAATAACACCAGAAAGACTAAATAATTAAAATGGGTGTTACAACTCTCCCTCACTTTAATTATTTTCGTCCTCGAAAATTACCTGATGGAAACAATTTCAGATACGCTTCCCGCACCCTGCTTTCCAATTCCCAGGTCACACTGCCTCCTGCAGCACCTCCCCAAACCACTTTCACCAAAAATATCTCCTTCCCTCAGAGTTATTTCATCTTACGATCTTCGATCCTCAACAGCATCGTCTCAACGGTAAGATTCTCCCTGACTTCAACTTCATCTCTCTGAATCACATGAGATGGATCTGAGACATACTTTCAAAGTTGTGACACATGAAACACGTCATGCAAATTCGACAGTTCAGGCGGCAACGCCACCCTATAAGCTATAACACCAATTCTCTGCAAAATCTGATACGACCTAATAAACTTAGGATTCAGCTTCTTGGACTTCAATGCACGACCCACACCAGTCACTGGGTTAACTCTTAGGAACACGTGATCACCTTCACTGAATTCCAGCTCTTTCCTCCGGTTATCATGATAACTTTTCTGCCTACTCTGAGACGCCTTCATTTTCTCATGAATCATCTGAATTATCTCAGTAGTCTGCTGCATAATATCTGGTCCCAATACTACATTCTCACTCGTCTCATACCAACACAGAGGAGTTCTACACCTTCTACCATATAAAGCCTCAAACGGTGCCATCCCGATACTCGAATAGTAACTGTTGTTGTACGTGAACTCGACCAACGGTAAATGAGTATCCCACGCACCACCCTTTTCCAACACACAAGCCCTTAGCAAATCCTCCAGCGACTGAATAGTCCTCTCTTACTGACCATCGGTTTGCGGATGGTAAGCTGAACTCAGCTTCAACTTAGTACCCAAAGCTTCCTGTAAACTCCTCCAAAATTCTGAGGTAAACCTTGAATCTCTATCCGACAGAATACTCGACGGAACACCATGTAGCTTCACTATTACCCGAATTTAAATCTCTGCTAGCTTCTCCAACGGGAAACTGATATTGATCGGTGTAACAACCCAATTTTCAATAACTGACTAATGGTACTAGTTAATTGGTTTATATGATTTAAGTGAAATTATTGGATTTAACTGATTTACTATATCTAGTATAATAATGTGGACTTACTAGATATTCTCTAATTAAGAATGAGACAGGATATTTTATGAGAAAATGAATTAAATATTTTGAGAGAAGAAATAAATTGGAGAGAAACAGAAGGGGAGGATATATGAAGGGGGAGCGGAACGAAAATGTAAAATAGAAAACCTGAAAAGAAAGTGGAGGAAGAAGAGAAAGTAAAAGGAAAAAGAAGGAAAAGCTTGGAAAGCTCAAGAATGACTTCTAGCTTCCGATTAATCGATGTAAGGGTGGAAAGTATTGTTATCTTACCAATGTATGTGATTATGTATGGATTGTTTGGATTTATTTGTTTGTTCTTCCTCATCTTCCATTCTAGGGCATAATGAGTTTAACCGGTAGAAACCGAGTTTGAATGGTTAGAAATGAGAATGAGTGGTAGGATTTAGTCGAGGGATGTTGGGCTAAGGCTACCGAGACGAGTTGGGATTGAATCGGGTGGATTTCGATGATTTTGGAGTTTTGGACAGTGGGGAAATTCTGGGTTCGCAGACCCTCACTAGCACGCTCGCTAGGCGAGCGGGTCGCGAGCATTCGCTGGGCATTCACTGTGGCGAGCCAGGAGCGAACGGTCCCATACTTGGGCAGTATGGTTTTGGGTATTCTTCGCTGGTAGCGAAGGGGGTAGCGAGCATTCGCTGTGGCGAGTGGGGTAGCGAATCAAGTCAGTGGCTTCTGATTGCCTTCACAAGCACTCGCTAGGCGAACAGGGTAGCGAGTGTGACAACATGTTGTTTCCTGGTGTGTTCCATTCAATTGTTAATTGTTTGGTTCGATGATGTTAATCCTTATGCAACGTGAATAGTTTGTGTATTATTGTGATGAGACGTGTTGTGGGTAGCCTTATGGCGTGAATCCTAGATTGTGGAGTATGGCCTTTGGACAATTATATGCATCGTTTGAGTTAAACATGAATGTCTGATGAATGTGTTGATGTGTGAAGTATGCATGAGAATATATGTGTATGTTAATGATGTTGAGAATATCTAAGCGTGCGAGATTCTTACTCACTGGGGTAGAATGACAAGGTGTCGTTCCTAGTGTAGTAATCATCGGGGTAGAATAACTGTGATGTTGTTCCTGGTGGGGTATATGTGTTGTACCCATAATCCAAGTGAGGATTTGTGAGAGTTGATGAGTTTATATGAGTCATATGTATGTGTATGTGATTGTTGTATGAAAGTGTGAGATGTGGCCGATTGGCAATTATATGTATAACTGTACGCACTTGTGTGGAGTAATGCATAATTGTATACTTTTGTGTATATGTATGCATTCCAAGAGTGTGTGCTGTCATTGTGCGTGTGTAGCATCATGATTGCATTATTGTGTCTTGATCCCGTGAAGGATCTGCAGAAACCTCGTGTGCCCTTGTGGGGTGTGAGCGATGGTTTATTCTTGATCCCATGGAGGATCTGCAGAAACCTCGTGTGCCCTTATGGGGTGTGAGCGATGGTTTATTCTTGATCCTATGGAGGATCTGCAGAAACCTCGTGTGCCCTTGTGGGGTGTGAGCGATGGTTTATTCTTGATCCCGTGGAGGATCTGCAGAAACCTCGTGTGCCCTTATGAGGTGTGAGCGATGGTTTATTATTGATCCCGTGGAGGATCTGCAGAACGATTGTGTGCCCTTGTTGGGTGTGAGCAATCCTGAAATATCGTGTGCCCATATGGGGTGTGAGCGATGGGTGAACATCGTAGGCCCGACGGGGAGTTACTTCGGTAACGAGCGATGGTTCCTTTGGTTCTTCAATTGAACCTGCTGAATGAGTCGGTACCGCATTTGCATCTGCATAGAGTCGTGAGTCGGTCTCTATGAGTTGCATTATCATCCCTATATGATGCATTGGTGAATAAACATGAATATGGATGTTTATGTGAATTGGTGGAATAAACATGTTGTGTGAGTGCATGTGAATTGATGAATGTGCTTAAGTAGGTAAATGCGTGTGGTGACATATATGACGTTTATAATGTATTGTGGTGAGAAAATATGGAATATATGTATTTGGTATTTGTGCATTTATATATGTGATTGTATGCATTGTTATTATGATAATATTTCTCACCCTTCTGCTGGAATGATGTCCTTCATGACATCGTGCAAGTTTCAAGGCGTAGTACTGCTCGTAGTTGCGAGGTCGCGATTGGTGTAGCTGTTTAGTGATTTAATTTGATTGGGTCGAGTCGTGCTCTGGTCATGTAACACTAGGATCGTTTGGGTTATGTTCCTGATGTATTTTGTGTTGTTGGCCTCTGTGCCTAAGTGATGTTGAAATATGTGATGTAAATGAATCCACTGTTACGTGCAAAAATGAAATTTTATAAAGTATGATTATTTATTTCAGTGTTTTCAAGCATGACAGGTGGTTTTTAGTAATTTGGTATTATATGTGTGACACCCTTTGTGTATGCATGTTACTTTACTCTGATTATGCTTATTTTTTCGTGGGGTTTAAAATGGTGTTACAATCGGCACAAAATGTGCAGACTTCGTAAGTCGATCCACAATCACCCAAATAGCATCAAATCCTCTCGCTGTGTTCGGCAAACCCGTAACAAAATCCATAGTTACGCAATCCCATTTCCAAACCGGAACTTCCAACGGTTGCATAAATCCAGAGGGTCTCTAATGTTCCACCTTCGATTTCTGATATGTCAAACAGGCGTAAACAAATCGAGCTATATCTCTTTTCATACCGGACCACCAAAATAATTTCTTTAAATCGTGGTACATCTTCGTAGCTCCCGGATGGATACTCAGACTACTACGATGTCCTTCACTCAAAATTGACTTTTTCAGTTCGTTATTATCCGGCACACAAATCCTACCTCTGAATCTCAACACACCTGTACTATCCAACTTAAAATCACTATCGGAGTCATTTCCTACTCCAGACATCAAATCCACTAACTTCACATCTAACTTTTGGTTCTCTCTAATCATATCCAAGAAATCATTGTTCACTTGCAACTTGCCCAACATCACACCACCTGCCGTAATTTCACAAACCAAGCTCAAATCTATGAACTGTTCAATTAGCTCCATTTCTTTTACCATCAAAGCCGACATATGAATTGTTTTTCTGCTCAAAGCATCGACTACTACATTCGCCTTTCCTAGATGATAACTCAAGCTGAAATCGTAATCCTTCAAGAATTCCAACCATCTCCTCTGTCTCATATTTAGCTCTTTGTGATCGAACAGATATTTCAGACTTTTATGGTCACAGAATACCTCAAATCTCGAACCATACAAATAGGGCCTCCAGATCTTTAACACGAAAACCACTGCAGCCAATTCAAGGTCATGGGTAGGGTAATTCCTTTCATGCACCCTCAATTACCGCGAAGCATATGCCACCACCTTACCATTCTGCATAAGGACCCCGCCTAATCCCATCTTAGATGCATCACAGTACACCACGAAAGGTTCACTCAGATTTGGCAATATTAACACCGGTGTCGTAGTCAATCTCTTTTTCAGTTCCTCAAAGCTTTCTTCACAAGCAGCGTCCCACACAAAAACTTGATCCTTCCTCGTCAACTGGGTCAATGGAAATTCCAAACTAGAAAACCCTTCAATAAACCTTCGGTAATATCCTGTTAAACCCAAAAAGCTTCTGATTTTCGTTGCTGTCTTTGGCGGTTCCCACTGCAACACTATACTCACTTTCGATGGGTCCACCGCTACACCGTCACCAGATATCACATGCCCCAAGAAACTCACTGTCTTTATCCAGAAATCACACTTTGATAGTTTCGCAAACAACTTATTATCTTTCAGCACTTGCAAAGCAGTTCTCAAATGTCCTGCATGCTCTTCATCAGACTTAGAATAAATCAGTATATCGTCAATAAACACAACAATAAACCGATCCAGATAAGAATGGAATATTCGGTTCATATACTCCATAAACACTCCTAGCGCATTAGACACTCCAAAAGGAATTACAACATATTCGTAATGTCCATAACGGGTTCTAAATTCCGTCTTTTGAATATCACCTTCTTTCACTCTGATCTAATGGTATCTCGACCTCAAGTCAATTTTACTGAACACCCGAGCTCCCACCAAATGATCCATCAAATCATCAATCCTTGGAAGAGGATATTTATTTTTAATGGTCACTTTATTCAACTGACGGTAATCGATGCACAGGCGCATACTACCATCCTTCTTCTTTACTAACAACATTGGAGCTCCCCACGGCGACACACTTGGTCTAATAAACTTTCTATCCAACAATTCTCCAATCTGAGATTTCAACTCAGTCAATTCTACTGTCGACATCCTGTATGGCGCCATAGATATAGGTCTTGTACTAGGAACAAGATCAATGCTAAATTCAACTTCTCTCGTCGGAGGTAATTCTGTAATATCATCAGGGAACACTTCGGGAAATTCATTCACCACTGCCAACTCATTCATTGACGTCTTACTGTCAACAGATAATGATGCAAATAAAGCAAACATTTTAGCTTCGTCCTCTAACAAGGTCCTCAATTCCTTATTAGACAAGGAATTCACCAATGCTTCCTCTTCTGGGGTAAGGAACAACAACACCTTCCGAAAACAATCGATGTAGACTCGGTTGAACTCCAACCAGTTCATACCCAGAATAACATCCAAATTACCAAGTGGCAGACAAATCAGATCTACCCCAAAGTCTCTGCCGAAATAGTCAGTGGACACTTCAAACACACCAAAGAAGTAGTCACTGAACCAATAGAGGGAGTTTCGATAGTCATCCGTCGCTCAAGAGTAGACGACACCAATCCTAATCTCTTCACACAATCAACAAAAATGAATGAGTGGGTTGCACCTGTATCAATCATAGCCGTCAAAGGAATATTATTGATGGAACAAGTACCTTTGATGGAACGCTCCTCGCTGGTCGATTGAGTTCCTACCACAGCAAATACTTTACCACTGGCCTGAGACGTCTGAGACTTCTTCGGCTTCTCGCAATGTGTACTGATATGTTCTTTCTCACCACAGTTATAACAGGTAGACATAGCGGCCCGGTAATCAGCTATCACATGGCCTGGCTTACCACACTTGAAACACTTCTTCACCTCATTAGGACAATCATTAGCACGATGCCCCGCGCCATCACATCGGAAACATTTCAAATCAGCAGATGCTTTCCCTTCTCTCGGCTTCTTATCAGTAGCAGCCTTATGTTTTCCTTTATCAGTAGGAACACTGTAGGGAGTACCACCAAATCCCTGCTTACCCTTACGGTCATTCACAACCTTATAGTGTGCAATCCTGGCCCGATTATCATTATCATAAATTCTGCTTCTACTTACCAGCTCAGGATAATTCCTGATCTTCTGACAAGCGATCCCCATCTTAATCTCCGGACGTAGCCCGTTTTCAAACTTCAAACACTTGGAAGTCATTGCCGCTTCAGTATTGTAATGAGGACAATACTGTACCAGCCCTTCAAATTTAGCAGCATACTCTGCTACAGTCAGATTACCCTGCTTCAGCTCCAGAAACTCTATCTCCTTAGCACTTCGTATATCTTCCGGAAAATACTTTTCCAGAAAACCAGTTCGAACCACATCCCAAGTAATCGCAGTTCCTGTAGTCTCCAATCTTTGGCGACTGTTGTCCCACCAAGCCTCAGCCTCTCCTTCCAGCATGTGAGTACCAAACCTCGCTTTTTGCTCATCATTACAACCCATCGTCCTGAAAATTTTCTCAATTGCCTTCAGCCACTTCTATGCAGCTTCAGGGTCCAAAATTCCTCCTTCAAACGTCGGTGGCTTGTTACTCCGAAACTAGGGCAAATCTCCAAATTGCGCACCTGCAGCTTGGTTCTAATTAGCAACCACCTGCGCCATCACTTGCATAGCAGCAGCCAAAGCGGCATCATTCCTTCGTGCCATACTGCTCAACAATAACAACACTAGGTTAAAAGGTACACAACCTCTATCCTACGGACAGACTCAACTACTACACTGGCCGGACGGACCGACCTGCTCTGATACCAATTGTAACACCCCACTTTCCCGAATTAAAATAAAATACGATTAAATCAAATAAATATCAGAGTTTCCCTTCAATAGTGGGATATAACATCATAAAATTCAACAAAACACTTCATTATATGATTTTCAAAATAAAGCAGCGGAAAAAAATTTATTATTATCCATCATTCACGGCCATCCGCCAAAATACACCAAAGTATTCATTAATAAGGTTCACCATAATGATACGTCACATGAATAAACAAATTTATCATAAAACAAATAAACTCCCAAGTCCCGTGCTACGTATCAGAGCATCCTAAGACTCGACTCGCACACCACTATCTAAGCTAGCTATATACCTGGATTATCTGTACTTCCGAAGAAGCACAGACCACAACAACAACAAAGGGGTGAGAAAACATGATCAAAATTATCGGTAATAAGATACATGAATAAAAGGCAGTAAATATACAAATCATCACTTCACCAACATCAATCACGATCTACTATCCAACATCAACACAACATACAATAATGCAAGGATGCAACTCAACACCATGCATGCGGTACCGACTCATTGGTTCATTCAATCGAACCTCGGATAGATCACCAACGCTCCTTCTGAGAAATGATCTATCCCCACCATTCTCCACAAGGGAGTACGGGTGAATCACATACGCTCCTCCTGAGAAATGATTCAACCCCACCATTCTCCACAAGGGAGTACGGATGAATCACTTACGCTCCTCCTGAGAAATGATTCATCCCACCAAAACACCATGATATGCTCAACACCAAATGCACAACACACAAACTCAAGCACACTAAGTGCACACGATCCTCCTGATTACATCAACATACATCATATATACATACATATATATATATATATATATATATATATATATATATATATATATATATATATATATATATATATATATATATACATATATATATATATATATATATATATATATACATACATATATATATATATATATATATATATATATATATATATATATATTTATATATATATATATATATATATATATATATATATATATATATATATATATATATATATATATATATATATATATATATATATATATATATATATATATATATATATATATATATATATATACACACACCAATCAATTATGTCAATTAAAATGAATAATAGGGAAATCGCATTCGAACACCAAATATACGCTCTTCACCATTCACACCATACCTATACTCAACATGGCCAAAAGGGATCCTACAAAACATCAACATTGGATGGAACAACAAAAATAAAACATGTTGTTGTCATGCTTGCTGGCCCACTCGCCTAGCGAGGCCTCAGCGAACGCTCGCTGCCTCACTCGCCTAGCGAACTCGCTAGCGAAGGCAGACAGTGGCTACTGGAAGTATTCGCTACCCAACTCGCCTAGCAAATTCCTAGCGAATGCTCGCTACTAGCTCGCCTAGCGAAAGTGCTGGCAAACGTCTGCGATTTCACAAAACCCTCACTGTCCAGAAATTCGTCAGAAGCTCGTAAACCATCTGATCCTCACCAAACCAGTCCCCATAGCATTAGCCTAACATTCTCCTACTGAACTACGTAATTTATTCTAGGTTCTACCCGATGAAACATCAATTCTACCGATTAAATCATTTTCGACCTAAAATGGTAAACTACCCAGAACACCCAAACAATCCCTACAATCTCTATACAACCACATGCACGAAGTTCATCATGACAGCAACAATCAGAAACACAACAACATATCAATCATGTTCATCAAATCCCTATGGGGTTAAGGAATCCCCTCTACCCAATTCATGCAAATTACCAATCCCAATAAGTTTCTCCCCCTTACCTCGATTAAATGCTTCGATTGATGAAGAACTCTGAAGAATTTGACATCCCTAGCCTTGTCTCTCTTCCTTCCTTGTTCTTCCTTCTCTCCTTCCTCCTCAATCTTTTTCTCCTCTTCTTTATCATGTTTTTCTCTCCTTCTGCCCAAAAACCTTCTTATATCTCTAATTCCTCATTTCTTTTATTCCAATAATAATAATAATAATAATAATACTATTAATTATCAAATTATTATCATTATTAGTTATATTATATTAATATTAAACTCCATAATTATAAAATAATCTCCATAACTTAAGGGTACCCACAAACATTCTCAGACACACCCCCACATAAGGACACACCAAAAATAGAATAACACCAGAAAGACTAAATAATTAAAATGGGTGTTACACGCTCCCCCATTCCCAAGAGGAGCAAAGTCGGCAGGCAATTGGACAAGTCGAAGGGTCGATTAAAAAATTCGTCGTACAGCGAAAAAAGCCCTTGGCACAACCCCTCCCTGTCGCACCACTCGTTCCAAAGTGACAAAGACGACCTCTTTCATCCACTGTCTCGAGCAATTATGGAAACTCCCATCCCCTTCGGGATGGAGAAACCGCCAAGTCTGGCAACCTATGATGGCACAAAGGACCTAGACGATCACATCGAAAACATCAATGTGATGGTCGAATACCGCATCGTCAAAGGCGCCATCAAGTGCAGACTTTTTCCCACAACTCTGAGGAAGAGTGTCATGGCATGGTATAAAAGTCTCGCCTCAGAGTTCATCACCTCCTAGAAGGATTTGAAAACGCAGTTCACTAGGCATTTCACCGCCTCTTGAAGATATCTGAAATCTGAGGCGTCGGTCGAGGACATCATACATGGGAAAGACAAATCTCTCTGAGCCTACATATAGAGGTTCAATCGAGAAGCCGTCCAAATCACCATAACTGACCGAATGAAAAGATACCTGCTCGAGCAAGGGTTGCGCCCCCACAGTGACTTCACCAAAGCAGTTGGCATCAAGACGCCCCGTTCCCTGGATGACCTTCTCTTCAAAGCTCAAACTTACATCCAGTACGAGGAGAAAGAGGCCGCCAATAATGCATACGACTCACTGAACCAAGAGAACACCAAAGTCTCGAAGTATGACGACCATGTAGCTCCTCGACGAGGCAGGGAGAAAAGAAAATATGAAAAGCCTTGCGACTCCCGCGAGCGCAGGGGACCGACAGGCTGTTTCACTGAGTTCATGTTGCTGACTGCTCCCCGCGAGCGCATCCCGGCCGAGTGTATAAACTCGGGTTTCAATCAGAGTGGGGTTCGTTTTCCCAAGCCGAATGTCGACAAATCCAAATATTGTTGGTTCCACAGGAGCCATGGGCACGTCAACAAAGATTGCATCCTCAAGGATGCAATTGATATCCTCATCAAGGAAGGACGCTTGAAATAGTACACCAAGAGGAACGAGGCCCCTTGACAGTACGTCTATGAGACAAAGAAGGTCGAGGAGGAAACACCACCCTCTGACGACATCGGCTTACATGTCGCCCTCTGCGTCTCTCGGCCTAAGGACTTCTACGTCCCCGACAAGGCTGACACGCCCTTGTCTGCTCACAGCATATGGGAAAACTTCCCCTCCGATATGGTCATATGTGACGGAGGATTCAACAAGCTCACCGTGGGGTCGGTGAAAAGAAAATTCAATGAGATGATCGACAAAAGCTCGAACCAGAACGCAACCCTCGACAGGTTCCGGGGAAAATCAAATCCCATCATCTTCTACCCTGAGGAGCTTCCAGGAGGTTCTCCCAACTCCAGCATTCATTTGCTCATGAGAGCACAAATGGAGAACTTTGGCGTTTGTCGCATCCTGGTCGACCAAGGGAGCTCCGTCGACATTATGTACGCTCATTTGTTCACCACTCTTCAGCTCGATGAAAGACACTTGACACTGTATGTAGGCTCCGACCTGTAAGGCTTCATGGGCACGACCACTAAGCCATAGGATTATGTCGAGTTGCTCGTCACCTTCGGGGAAGAGGAAACCACCAGATATGTCAAATTCCATTTCATGGTCATAGAATGCCCATCTCTGTACCAGTGCATCCTAGGAAGACCAAATCTGGTTGAGATGACCGTCGTGCCATCCACGGTACATTTGAAGATGAAGTACTATACAACCAGGGGTCACGTTGTCACTCTTCATGAGGACATTGAAGCTGCGAGAAGATGCTTTGAAGCAGCCGTAAAGGGGCAGAATTCGATCAACATGACACCCAAGATTACCAACAAGCCAGCTCGATCCGAGGAGCAGAAGTCGTTGCCTCGCGTCAATTTAGTCAACTTCGATAGTCACTTCACCAATGGGCAGAAGCAGAACGGAACAACATCACACGCCTCTCCAACATCTAAGAACAACGGGGAACCTTTCCATCCTACGCGCCCCACTCCAGATTGCGAGTTCAAGCTCATTCTCCTCGGCAATGACCCGTACAGAGGCATGAAGATCGGCACGGGACTCCCCGACTTACCAAAGAAGCAACTGAAGGCCTGCCTAAGGGAAAACGTTGACTTGTTCATATGGAGCACTGCAGGGATACCCGAGATGGACCCCGATGTTGTCTACCATCAGCTGACCATAGAGGTTGTCGCTAGGGCCGTAGTACAATCGTAGGTAGTCTCCTGAAAAAGTGGAGGTTGTTGAATTAGCTGTAGAAGACCTCATAGAGGAAAAATTTTATTTCTTAAGCCCAATACACAACCTGGCTCTCTAATGTTGTGCTTGTTAAAAAGTCTTATGGAAAGTGGAGAATGTGTGTTGACTATACCGATCTTAACAGGGCTTGCCTTAAGGACACATATCCTTTGACTAACATCGACAAATTGGTCGACAACTCTACAGGTTTTAAATTATTGTCGTTCATGGACGCATACTTGGGCTACAACCAAATCCTCATGGAAAAAACGAACAAGAAATACACGGCCTTCATGACCGAGTCAAGTAACTATTACTACAACTGAATGCCCTTCGGCCTGAAAACGTCGGTGCTACTTACCAGCGGATGATGAACAAAGTCTTCCGAGGTGAGATCAGGGACATGCTCGAGGTCTACATGGATGACATGATCGTGAAATCCCAAAAAGAAACCGACCACACCCTCCATCTCAAAAGGGTCTTCGACACGGGGAGAAGATGTAGGATGAGGTTCAACCCGGAGAAGTGCACTTTTGGCATCTGGGCAGGCAAGTTCATTGACTTCTACCTAACAGAACGAGGAATTGAAGCGAACCCCAAAAAATGAAAAGCATTATCTGAGTTTCCAACGTTGAGCTCAAAGAAATCGATCTAATCCCTAAACGAGATGATAACCTTGCTATCTCGCTTTGTAGCTAAATCTACTCACCACACACTTCCATTTTTCAAACTTCTGCGCAAGAAAGTGACGTTCGAATGGGCCAAGGAGTGCAAATAAGCCCTCCTCCATCTCAAACAAGTTCTTTTGTGACCTCCAGTCCTCTCGTGAACAGAAAATGGGGAGACTTTGCACCTCAACCTTGTTGTCCCAATCGAGGTTGTCAGTGCAACTTTCATTCACGAAAACCCCGAAAGGCAGAAACCTATATACTTCACCACTAAAGCCTTGCAAGGCCCAGAGCTTAGATATCAGTAGATCAAGAAGGTGGATTTGGCCCTTATCAATGTGTCCAAAAGGTTACGACATTACTTTCTGGCGCACACAATCGTGGCATGGACTAACCAGCTCGTAAAGCAACTTCCTGGTTGTCCCGAGATGGTAAGTAGAATGCTTAAATGGTCATTGGAACTCTCTATGTTTGACATCCAATACGAGAGCAAAAAGGCCCTTAAAGCTAAGGCACTGGCCAACTTCGTGGCAGAAATGAACATGCTAGTCTCCCCAATAAACGAAGCCCACAGGTGGACCATCTTTGTGGACGGGGCATCCAGCTTGATCGGAGGTGGTGTGGGCATCATTCTTGAGAACGAAGAAGTCATCCTGATCAAAGTTTCCCTTGCTTTATCCTCCCTGACCTCGAACAACCAAATCGAGTACGAAGCCTTCCTCACAGGGCTACGCTTAGCCGAAGATCTAGGTGCGAAAGAGGTAAAGATCTTCACTGATTATCACCTCGTCGCCTCTCAAGTACAGGGAGAATACCAAGCCAAAAACGACAACCTCGCTGAGTACTTAACCCTGATCAAAGAAAGGATAAAAAGGTTCGATTCTGCGGAAGTAAAACATGTTCCCCACGAACGCAACACCCGAGCAGACATCTTGTCAAAGCTCATGAGCACAAAGAAGAAGGGCGGAAACAAGCCCGTCATCCAGGAAGTACTTTCTCGACCAAGCATCGAGAAGCCCACCGCGCCCATCAACGTGAAGACCATCGGTGACATCGGTCGCGATAAAATCTGGATACCAAGCTATTGATTAACTTGAATCTTGATTTATTTACAACCAAACTTTAATTTATCCAAAAAAGGAAGGGTTTAAAGAAAGAAAAACCTATAAGAATGCAAAGCAAAAAGGCAAGGCCTAAAGCTGAGAAAATAGAGATCTAAAGGTTCGGGGGTTGATTATACCTAGGAAAGGTGTTAGCATCCTAAGCATTTGTAGTACTCTACAGGAACCTCTTGTTAATATTTGTGTTTGCTAAAGTTTACTTGCTAAAGGAAAAAGTGATAAGGTAAAGATCTAAAGGTAAAAAAGGTATGTACAAAGTTTGCTCGCGAAGACATTGCATCTCGTGCCTACGTATCCTGACGGGAATGGAATCAGAGCAATCGTAGTTCCCCTATCCAGGGATGAGGAACTCTTGACTATGGTCAAGGTTCCAAAGGGATGTAAGTATTCATAAGGAAGTACATTGTTGATGATGTAAGGTTAAAACTGCGGTTTTTGTAAAGAAAGAAGCTCCAACTTCTAGTTTCAAAGGGTTTAATGAGGGATTATCTTCCTTATTTCTCCAGTGTTTGGGAGTTGAAACAACGCCTTACATCGTCAACAAAGTTCGGTTGAAAGAATACTAAAAACAATTATGGGTATACGTTTTCATCATCCTCCCTCAAATAATTGCATAATCAAAAATTTGGAAAGATAAAGCATAAAAGTGCAAACAATAATCAAAATGAATTGAAATCAAAAGTTGTAATGTTCATTCATTAAGATGAAAGTACATACACTAATTAAAAACAAACAGCTTAAACAAAATAAGGAAAGTTCAAACAGTGAGAAACAAAAGGCCTAGTGACTAAATCAGAACACGGATGAACCGTTTTGTCTGAAACACTGGCGTCAAAAAGATAGTCTGCTGAAGTCGGACCGAAGCTTCACTTTTGATGCACTGGCAGAGGATTTTTCTGAACATTCGGATGGTTGTCCGTAAAATCAAGGATCCCAGTTTTAATTAATTCACGCACCCTAGCTTTCAATGCAAAATAATGCTCCAAGTCGTGGCCTGGGGCACCCTCATGAAAAGCACAATGGAGATCAGCTCTAAATCCAACTGGAGGGAGATTAGGAGTTTGCAGAGTCTTTGTAGTGATCAGCCCTTATTGAACCAGGTTTGGATACAATTCAGTATAAGTCATGGGGATAGGATCAAACTGATTCTTATTCTGATACTAGTTCTGTCTAACAGCAGGACGTTGAGGAATTTGAACTGTTGTGGAGCAGCAATAGCTACAATAGTAGGGTGATTATACTGAGGTTGGGGATGAGGCCTCCTCACTTCAGCCATGACAACATTAGTATGTTCTTCCTTCTTCTTATGGAAAGTCCCAAAGGATTTCTTCGCACCATTAGAAGGTTCAACAGCTTTGGATACCTTACCACTTTTCAGCCCTTCTTCTAACCTTTGGCCAATGGTTACCAGATCTGTAAAACTCGAAGAGACACTCCCAATCATCTTTTCCCAATAGAAGGGAGACAAAGTATCCATAAACATTCCAGCTAGCTCCTTTTCTGCCAGAGGGGGTTCAACTTGAGAAGCTAACTCTCTCCAACGTTGAGCGTATTCTTTGAATGATTCTCTTTCACTTTGAGACATGCTTTGAAGTTGGCGGCGATCAGGAGCCATATCCAGATTGTATTTGTATTGTCTCATGAAGGCATTGGCGAGATCTTGGAAGCAGTGGACGCTGTTATGTTCCAAATTCATATACCACTTTAGAGAGGCACCACTTAAACTGTCTTGAAAGCAATGGATGAGCAACTTCTGATTGTTGGTGTAGGCTGCCATCCTTCGGTAGTACATGACCAAATGGGCTCTTGGACATGAGTGACCCTTATATTTCACAAACTCTGGAGTTTTGAATTTTGCAGGCATAACAAGACCAGAAACTAAGCACATATTGTCAGCATCGACATTGAAGAAATCAGTACCCTCAACAGCTTTGAGTCTCTTGTCTATGTTTTTAAACTGTTCACGGACAATCTCAGGCTCAACAAAATCTTCATGGTCTTCACCTTGAGCACTAGCAGCATTGTAGTGAAAGAAAGGAGTCTCAAAGGGTGCTCGGCCATTTTGGGCAACAGTGTGGACCACAGGTCTGGGCTCTGTAAAGACGGGAGCTTGAAAAATTGGTCTGGCAGTCGGACCAATCATAGCAGCAGATGCAAGAGGTGGAGAGTAGTTAGGAGGTAAACCAAACTCTGGCCAAGTAGATTATGGCATTTGAACAGGAGGAGCATCAGCACTTGAAACTTCTTGAATGACGGTCCTTTGAGATAGCTCTCCTCTGGCAATCAATACTTGAAGCATCTCGGTGAGTTTAGTCATGCCTGACTTTAATTCATCAATCTCCATTCGAACTTCTGCATTGTGTACTTCCTGTTCTGACATCCTGCGTCTATAGTTAGCTTTAGTCCGATATCGGTGTCGGGGAATCAGCTTGACAACTCAAAGGCACACTGGACAATGAAGACAGCTGGAGATGAGCGACATGGACAAACAGAAGTATGCAGGGGACCATGCAAGATGCAAATGCAATGCAATGCGATGCAAGACAAGATGTAAAACACATATAGCAGGATCAAAGGTTCCAGATCACAACATGAGGTTTTGAGTGAAGAACCAATCATAAGGTATGTACTGGGGGTAAAGCACCTGCACAACGGGTTCTAACAAAGTTCCCAGAGTCAACAACCCATCTTTCGGATATTATCGATACACTAAATACATGGAAATCAATAATATTCTCAAGAGAGTCTCGTCTGAGTGTAGTATCGTGTATCAACTACTTCGGGATTACTCCCTCATAGTCATCGCACTACGTCCTAAAAGGCCAAGTGGGGTAAAAGGTAGCTAAAAGTCCTCAGTATCAAAGGCTCCTAGGTTGAAAGTAGTAATGTTTCCACGAATACTCGTTCAACAAAAATAACTCTCACTAGGGCCTCCATTGAGCGGTGGTTTCTCAAGTCAGCTTGGTCGGGAATCAACTACCTATAAGCCTTCTTGAATATACCACCATCCTATCATAAGTGCGCTCAAGTACGGGTATAGTACTATCTCACCACTCAAGGTAACAAACCTGCATACAGAAAAATTCAAGCACAGACAGATATATGTACAAATATATACAAATATACAAGAATGTAAATTTTTAGCAAACACAAATATAAACAAGGTGGGCCTAACCCTCTTAGGGAAAAATCCCCAGTGAAGTCGCCATTTCTGTCGCGGTAAAATCTGGATACCAAGCTATTGATTAACTTGAATCTTGATTTATTTACAACCGAACTTTAATTTATCCAAAAAAGGAAGGGTTTAAAGAAAGAAAAACCTATAAGAATGCAAAGTAAAAGGGCAAGGCCTAAAGCTGAGCAAAGAGAGATCTAAAGGTTCGGGGGTTGATTATACCTAAGGAAGGTGTTAGCATCCTAAGCATCTGTAGTACTCTACATGAACCTCTTGTTAATATTTGTGTTTGCTAAAGTTTACTTGCTAAAGGAAAAAGTGCTAAGGTAAAGATCTAAAGGTAAAAAAGGTATGTACAAAGTTTGCTCGCGAAGACATTGCATCTCGTGCCTACGTATCCTGACGGGAATGGAATCAGAGCAATCGTAGTTCCCCTATCCAGGGATGAGGAACTCTTGACTGTGGTCAAGGTTCCAAAGGGATGTAAGTATTCATAAGGAAGTACTTACAGGGAGTGCGGCGACTCCTATTCTAAATTGAGATTGTATGATAAAGGGTGTCCACGGCGGAACGCTAATCATGAGCGCGACGACTCAAGTCCTAAGGTTAGGATTAAGGGAAGGATGTCCACGGCGGAACGGTAAACATGAGCGCGGCGGCTCGAATCCTAAGGCTAGGATCAAAAAATGTGAATCATTCATCATGTGAAAATATATATTAAAACAAGAATTTAGCAAAAAGAATCATTAAAAAAGGATTAAAAATGAGAAAGTTATGAATAATTGAAATTTGTGAAGAAAATGTAAATAAATGAGCAAGTGATTTTTTTTAAAAAAAAGTGTACCAGGTGGGTGTTGAACCCACCACACTTGGGATTTACAAGTGAAAGCCTCACCACTAGGCCAAAGGGACGCGTGTGAACATGGAAAGGAGAAGAAAGAGAAAATAATGAAGTTTGGAAAATATAAAAAATGCCAAAAGAGTTGATCCTCCTCAGGATCAGGCAGTGAAAGGGTACAAACGCGCGCATGCTCTTACCACTGGGGTGGCTATACATCCATTGATTATGCCACCCCAAAATAAACATAAACCAAGATGTGTGTTACTCTGGGCTTGAAACAAGGCAAAAACAAGTGAATGAGCCAAATACGTTTTGTTCATAACTTCTTCAAATCTCAATCTTTTTCAATGAAATCTTAGCCTAAATTGCATGATTTTTCATGAGGAAGATGATGGTACTGCTCATTTTTCCAGAAGATGCTCACATTTTAAAATTCGATGGGACATGCATGATGAATTTTAGGAATGCAAATTGAAATCCATACATTGAATCAAGTGTAATTAAAAGCAAATAGGTGTCTGTACAAGTTTGAAATATGATATATTGGGAGTTCTAACAGAAGATTTGCTCAAAAGGTTGTAGAATACAAAATTGGTATGTGAATTGCAATGGTGCATTTTTGAAAAATCATTTTGCAATGGTAAGTTTGAAACAGATATAAACCAGTTCAAAGAGTGATATGCACATGCTCTTAAATACATGCTGATGGACTATGTTCACAAAAAAATCTCAATTTCTCACTGGACCAAAATATGCTCCTCCTACTGCAGGCTATTTTGAAGGTTGGATTTTGGTATGGCATTAACATGATTACTAAGTTTCAAGCTTAAATGAACAGACCAAAGAAATGGGTGACCAACAAAATTGAGGCAAAACCACCAGTTACACATGTATTGCAATGAATCAGAGGTTTAATGACATTAATGGCTAATCAATCTCAAAGAAGGTAGCTAACAGGATCAAAAACCATAGATTTCACACCAATCTAAACCTAAACTGCACTAAACAGTGGCTCAAGGCAAGGATGAGGCTCAAAACAGTCAACTCAGGCCCTCACAATCTTGACAGAATTAAAATTCAAATGTGCAATTCATACAGCAGTTACCAAACTTTAAACCAACACACACTAGCTAACATAAGGGTTTCATGACAGGCCTTGTCAAAGATCAACTTCTGTCAGCAAGCATCATGCCTCAATGTTTGCATTTTACCCCTGATATACATGATGACACAGGCAAGCACACAATTTGTTCTCTTCAAGAATATTAGTGCAACATCCAAAATTGTCAAGTAAACTTGTGCCACAGCCAAACATGAACTTGGCTCACAACTTAAGGCTTGGTTTGGCAGCAGCTTCACAGAAAAGTGGCTTCAGCTCCAGAAATCAGAGTGTGCTCACATTCTAAAAGAAAATATATCACAACAAGTAAGATTGAGTTGTCCCCCTCAGGCCTCAAGGGCAGTCCTAGATACTAGGGTTATGATCTAAGCTAAGGTACATCAAGCTTGTTCACTAACATAAATCCAATTTGTCATCAAAAACTACAACTGTTCTAAAGCTACACCATTGACTGAGGCTTTTAAGAAAAAGGACAGTGCTCAAGTTAAAATCAGACCTATAGGCAGCAGTATGGCATTTGGAATCTCAACCAACCTCCATTAATTGCCCTCATGCCTTTTTACATCAACTGCAAATCTCAAATACACCATAACTAATGGCCAACAGCAACAAGGACTCACACAAGCCAAACTTCAACAGCCAGCCAAAACAAAACTGACCTCTAAAGGTTTAGACAGAATTGAGGTACAGCAGCATGCAAATACTAGCAATCTTGATGCAAACCAAACAAACTAAACAGCAGTCCTAGTACCTCCACACCTTAAACTCTGTCAAGGGTCCACACACTATCAAACTAAGCCTAGAGCCTGCAACCACAACTCAAAGGAGTCAGGCTGTTACCAAGGGAAACCAAACATCTGACATGAAATCAACTAGACACACAAGGCACCAATAACCTAGCAGTACTACTGTCAACCCTAGCATGATTATGTTGGCAAGCTCACACAACTGACCTCACACCTTAATCACACAGAAAAATGAAAACCAAACTCACATGATCTAGGCAGCAACTTATACAAAAGGATTCTGACATGAAAACAAGATTTAAGGATGTCATGGTTGAAAATAGAAACAAAAGCATTTCCTACCCCAAACTGCAATAGGCTACTGAGTTCCAAACCAAACTGGAAGATTACTGACCAAGCTTCATTATGCTGGTACCAAAGATTAGCCAACCTCAAATCAGTTAGCAGCCATGACTAGGGTAATGTCCTTATGACAACATGCTTTCTCCAAATCAAAATGATTGTTTGATTATTACCATACCAGCATCAAATACTATAATTGTTACCAAACAAAGACAAAAATCCCAAAATCAAGAACAAACAGCCTAAACTCTTTCAAGTGTCAGTTATTAGTGCAAATAGATTTTTGGCAGTAATTAACATTCATGGAAAAGGTTAGTTCACGTTTCAAGCAAGTATGGTATTAGACTGTAATTCAGCATCAATGCTTAACAAGAGAGCAGCAGCAGATCATGAACTTCACCCACAACTTAAAGCTTCAAACAGTCAATGCCAACTAAAACTCAATAGTCCAACTATCTTAAAATTATGACAATCACAGGTCTTGGTATCACAACCATATTACACCTGAAAAATAAACTGGCCTCCAACCTTAACAATAGTAAAGCAAACTTGTTTCAATTTGCTAAGCCTAAACCTAGGACTCAAACAGATATCACAAGTCTAACAACACCCTAAGGTACACTAGATCCGGGTTAGGACCTTTCACACATAAGAGCACCCCAACAATATAATAATAAAGCAAACAAGGCAAACAATTTAAAGTGATCTTAATTCCTAAGGGTACCCCTCTTAAATAGATCCCCAGCAGAGTCGCCAGTTCTGTAACCCGGTGAACTGACTTTAAACAATGTTGCGGATAGCAAGAGTCGCCACCGACTTTTATTTTATCCATAAGGAAAGGTTATAAAAGAACAGGAAAGACCTTAGAGAATATTTTGGGTCCGGGGGGTAGGTTATGAAAAGGGAAGGTATTAGCATCCTTTTCATCCATGGTTATCCATGGGCTCTTAGGTACTTAAGCTCACTTTTGAATTGTTTTGAAATTGTAGTGTGTGAATAGAAAATTTTCAGAATAGTTAATAAATAATCCATGTAAGGATGTGTTAAGAACTTGTTTGAAAACTTGTTGAAAATTTGTTTAAGTGCGAAACAATTTTGAAGTGAGCAAGCACCTAGGAGTAACCTACCCTAATGTTTAAAGGTCTTTCTTATTCTTCATTCTTTCCTTTAGTAAGACTATCCCTACTATAATGGAGTAGGTAGTCCTTACTTTGGATGTTAAGGGGTATGTGAGGGACAATTTGACTTTGAAGGCCATTGTGGGATGTAATAAGCACATATAAGGGACCATCATTATTTTTCGAAAGGGACTTGATTCGTAAAGGCAACCATAAGGGACTTTGATGATTTTTTTATTTGAGGGACTTGCTTTATACACCCCACTTAACCATTATTCGTAGGCAACTTGAGGGATATCCTTAGGAAGTGAGACGGCGATTAAAATCGACTTACGTGTGTGACGTGTTTATTTTAATTATCTTTATTTAAAAGTGATCTAAATTTATTTTAATATTACATACAGGTTGTTACACTCCCTAATTACTAACCATAATAATAATTAAATAATTAAACAACTTTACCTCCAAGAAACAATTACAAAATAATAAGCAAAATAATTAAATAGCAAAGACAAATAAAATATAAATTAAGCAATAATAAATAATAAAGGGGGTTAATTCTAAGTTTACTCGGCAAGACATCGCATCTTGTGCCTACGTATCCTTACGGGAGTGGAATCAGAGTAATCGTAGTTCCCCTCAAAAGGGAGGTTAGAGACTTCTTGACTGTGGTCAAGGTCTCACGGGGAATAAACGCATCTTAAGGACACGCTTACGTGGAGTGTAGGAACTCCAAATCTCTACGTTGAACTGTTAAGTTGTAATTAGGGTTAAATTAGGGATTCCACGGCGGGAAACCCTAAAATGAGCGCGGCGGCTCTTTGACCTAATGCTAAGGGTAAAATTGTAATTTTGCCTGCGGCGAGGCATTTGTGAAAATTAGGGTTTGTAGTTTGTAGTTTTGAGGATTTGAAATTGAATGTGTGAAGTTTTACGGACTATTGGCGCGGCGGCCAAACAGTTAGACCTAACCTTCGGATGTGTGCAATGTGACAGAAATAATAGTAAACGCGTGAGATAATTGAATCATGCAAACAGAGAGATAATGTCATAATTTAAACCATGCAAGCAGAAATTTAAAGGCAGAATTTAAAGAGCGATTGTTAAGTTCGCGAGGTTACATGAGAGGAGCAGATACAATATGATAATGAAATTTGAATTGAACAATAATAAAATAAAATAAATAACGGTTCTAGTTATTATTTTAAAAAAAAGATTTTAGTTATTATTTTAAATTTATCTAAAAAAAAGTTTTTCTTAAAAATAATAGGTTTTCATATTAATTTGGAAAAGATGTTAATGTTATTTATTTTAAAAAAACAGATTTTTATATTATAACAAATTTTAATAAATTAATGATAACAATAATAATAATAATGGTAATAATAATGATAATAATAATAAATAATGATAATAATAATAATAATAATAATAATAATAATAATAATAATAATAAAGCAATAATGAATTTTAAATGTGCCAAATAACCCAACAATGTTGCTAACGCAGAAATGCGCTCATCGCAACCAGATCTAAATCGGACGAAACAAAATTTATCGCAAAGAAAAAGAAATTAAGCAAAAAATAGTATTATTGCTCACACAAAAATGCGATCATCGCAACCAGATCGAACTAACACAAATGTCACGCGTCATGCACACAAATGTGCAAACATCGTATCGACATAATTCGATCAAAAATCTTATATATATAAACTCTAACAATTTAAAAATTATATATATATAAACGTAACAGTAATAGATAAAGAAAAAGAAATAACGGTAATAGATGAAGAAAAAGAAATAACGGTAAAAGATGAAGAAAAAGAAACAACAGTAATAGATGAAGGAAAAGAAATAACGGTAAACGATGAAGAAAAAGAAACAATAGTAATGGATGAAGAAGAAAACTAAATAACGGCAAACGGCACTCACTCCTCTTAGGTTTTTTTCATTCTCCCCCCTTTTTCCAACAAGGCAACACATGTATATATAGGGAACAAATTAGGGTTAACACCAAATTGTCAATAATGTCCCTAAAGCCCATTTTAAAGCCCAAACTAAATAATTAGTTAAGAAAAAATAAAATTTAAATAATTTAAAATAATTAAAATAAACTTAAAATAAAAACTAATAATCCTATTGATTCCTAAAATAAAAAATATTATAAAAAGAACAAAATTTTTTTCAATATTTTTTATTTTATGATTTTTTGGATATTTTTATGAATAATTTAGAAAAAAGTGAAAAAAATAATATTTTAAAAAATGATTTAATTAAAATACGAAAATAATAATTAAATAATAATAAAAAACTATTTTTGTTATTTTTTTAATGAAAGATAGAAAAATTTAGAGTAAAAATAATAAAAAACAAAAAAAATGACAAAGGTGAGATTCGAACTCTCAACCTCTCACACTCATAACTCCTTACACATGTCCTCCTGCCAATTGTGCCATTTTTACTTTTTAGAAAAAAAATGCATGCCATATGATATTTACCTGCAAAAAGTCAAACGACTACACAAATTTGTTAGTAATTGATTAAATGCAATGAAATGCGACGACAAATCTTAGGGCAAAATTTGGGGTATTACAGTTATTATGATAATATTTCTCACCCAACCTCTCTTTGATGTTGGCAAAAAAAAATCATGAAGTTTGACTTTGGTTTGACCACAGTTGACCTCAGTTTGACCTTTTAACTGCATTGACTGCTTTTGACTTATCTGATCATCTGACTGAGCAAACTTTTGAGAAAAGTCTTGAAACTTGACATGGGGGTTCTTATACACATATAAGATGTTATGAAGCTCACTTGAAGTCTTGGAAGTCCATTTAGCCTGATTAAAGTCAAAACCCTAGTTTTGGATGCACTGCTTAGGAGGTGCATTGTCTGAGGGAATTGTCAACTCTTCTGACCAATTATGAATTTTGTGAACCTTGTGAACCTTCTTGGAACACAAAGTCTTGTATTGTGAGGGCAAATTTTGGGGTGCAACTGCTGCCCCTGTTCAATTTTCTGAAACCTGAGGGGTTAGATTGGTATATTTGCCAGTCGTAACCTGGAAGGTTGAAGGGGATTGAACACAAAAGCCCAAAAATTTGCACTCACCAGTGCATGGAGTGATATTGATGGTTGGTTGAACATGATTGAGTGGGCTTAAAGATGCCACTTGGGGAAAGTTCTTCAGTAGTATAATGAGAACTGTCAGGAGTCTGGAGTAATACTGATGTAACAGCATGTCTTCATGAGGATAGAGCAATCAATAATGATAACCCTAAAGCAGTCTTGAAGTGATAAATCTGACCTCAGGAGGATAGAGCAATCAATAGCTCTAAAGCAGTCTTGAAGTAATAATGGCTTCAGGAGGATAGAGCAATCAATAGCTCTAAAGCAGTCTTGAAGTAATAGAATGGCTTCAGTAGGATAGAGCAATCAACAGCTCTAAAGCAGTCTTGAAATAATAATGTGATATGTCTTCAGGAGGATAGAGCAATCAATAGCTCTAAAGCAGTCTTGAAGTAATGATTTCAGGAGGATAGAGCAATGGATAGCTCTAAAGCAGTCTTGAAATAATAATGTAATTTCAGGAGGATAGAGCAATGGAGAACTCTAAAGCAGTCTTGAAATAATTAGATGGCTTCAGGAGGATAGAGCAATGAATAGCTCTAAAGCAGTCTTGAAGTAGTAGGATGATTTCAGGAGGATAGAGCAATCAGTAGCTCTAAAGCAGTCTTGAAGTCATGAGAGGCTATCAGGAGGATAAAATAACCCTGAGGTTACAATAAAGCAGTCCCAAAGTAATAAGAAGCTCATCAGGAGGATAAAGTAACCCTGAGGTTACAATAAAGCAGTCCCAAAGATCATAAGATTGTCTGTTGGATAATTAACCTGAAAACAAGGTAGCATTCTGTATAACAACATTAGTTTATGCTTTATGTATGCATGTATGACATGATGCACTTAGGTAATGTACTATAGACATATATGTTATGGTATGATGTAAATGATGTATGTATGCTATGACACTGCTGGAAGTGTCTGGATATCCTTGTATAACAACTGCTGGCCAAGGAAAATAAATCCCGATTCGTTGTTGAAGAATATATAACCCTCCGTCTGCTGGGGATAACAAGGTATAGATAACCTCCCGTTGTTGGGGATAACAAGGTATAGATAACCTCCCGTTGTTGGGGATAACAAGGTATAGATTACCTCCCGTTGTTGGGGATAGTAGGGTATAGATAACCTTCGTTTTCGTATGATAGTAGGATAAGTATAACATCCCGTCTTCGTTCATCGTGCCCTTATTGGAAAGTAATTTCCCGTATATCCGTATGAGGATAAAAGAGATGGATATAAATTCCAGGGGAGATTAGACTTTGTGAAAACGGCTTAGTCCTACTGATGGTTTGTAACTGTCTTGTAAAGATGAACCTGCGAAGCTTCGTTGAAATCCTGCCCTCGTTCGTCCTTAGTAAATACTATTACTGCATTTTCATGCATTTCTGGTAAACATCAATCATATTAAAAGCATACATGCATTTCTGGTAAACATCAATCATATTCAAAGGCATACATACATTCAAACACAACCAATGGACGTTTCGCTTATGTAAATAGGGTAAAAGTAAATCTGGATTCAAAAGATGGAGTTTATTTATATCAAAAGTGACCCATACACGGGTAAGTTTGTACAAGGAGACATAAACCCTAGTAAGAGAATTTTGTCATGAAGTTTTACAAAAAGAATCAGCTATGTGGGAAATAATCCTATTGAGTTTCAATTCTACTATTGCCACTCAAGTATCTCATCTTCTTGCTGTTGAGACGGAAACGATTGGATTGAGCTTTATCTGTTTGAGCTTGAGTAAGTAGTACAACTGGTTGCAGTTTCATGAGTGATCCAAACGAGACATAGTCATACGCTTTAATCCCTAACTTTTGCCTGGATTGCCCTTTCAGGTTTTCAATCCACCGGGATACCCTTTTTTGCCCAAGCCGCCTTTTCAGGTTTTCGACTTGCCGGGTGTACATCTTTTTATATATATATCCCTAATTTTTGCCCAAACCCTTTTGGTTTGCCGGGATGCCCTTATTTTTGCCTAGGCCTGTCAACCTAGCGGGTCTCTTTTTATGCGTAGTATTTTTTAACTATGTCCGCGTTTACAGGTTGTGGGAAGTCTTCACCATCCATTGTAGTCAGTATCATGGCACCTCCTGAGAACACTGTCTTGACTACAAATGGTCCCTCATATGTTGGAGTCCACTTGCCCCTAGGATTACCCTGTGGTAATATGATACGCTTGATTACCAAGTCACCAGCCTGATATACCTTTGGCTTAACCTTCTTGTTAAAAGCTTTGATCATCCGTTTCTGGTACATCTGGCCATGACAAACTGCTGCTAACCTTTTCTCATCAATCAAATTTATCTGGTCAAGTCGAGTCTGAATCCACTCATCTTCATCCAAGCCTGCATCCTTCATAATTCTCAAGGAGGGGATCTGAACTTCGATAGGCAGAACTGCTTCCATACCATAGACTAAGGAGAATGGGGTTGCCCCTGTTTTGTAGTACGATAACCATGCAGAGCAAATGGTAACATCTCGTGCCAATCCTTGTAAGTAACAGTCATCTTCTGTACAATCTTCTTAATGTTCTTATTAGCAGCTTCAACTGCCCCATTCATCTTTGGACGATACGGAGAAGAGTTGTGATGCTTAATCTTGAACTGCGTACAGAGATCAGTAATCATAGTGTTGTTCAGATTAGAGCCATTGTCAGTGATAATCCTTTCAGGGATACCATACCTACATATGAGATTATTCCTAATGAACCGAGCCACAACATTCTTAGTCACAGATGCAAATGAAGCTGCCTCTACCCACTTCGTGAAGTAATCAATAGCAACCAGGATGAAACGATGCCCATTAGAAGCAGTAGGCTTGATCTCACCAATCATATCAATGCCCCACATGGCAAAGGGCCAAGGAGCAGTCAACACATTCAATGGAGATGGAGGTACATGTACTTTATCAGCATAGATTTGACATTTGTGACATGTTCTGGAGTGTTGATAGCAATCAGCTTCCATGGTAGACCAATAGTAACCTGCTCTCAAAATCTTCTTTGCCATGGTATGACCACTAGAATGAGTGCCAAAGGTCCCATCATGCCTCTCTTCCATAATTTTTGTAGCTTCCTTCTTATCCACACAACGAAGCATAGTTGAATCATGATTACGCTTATACAGAATGCCATTACTCAGAAAGAACTTAGCAGAAAACCTTCTCAGGAACTTCCTATCTTTGACAGATGCCCCTTCAGGGAACTCCTGAGCTTCAAGATAGTTTTTCACTTCATAGAACCAGGGCTTCTCCTCTGCCCCTTCAGTGTCAATCTCATTGCAGTATGCAGGCTTCTCAAATCTATCAATGGTAATCTTGGGAGCTTCATCATCCCAGCTGATCTCAAACACAGATGCCATGGTGGCCAATGCGTCTGCCAACTGATTCTCTCTTCGTGGAATATGTCCAAAAGTAATCTCTTTGAAATGTGGGATCAAAGACAACACATGTTCTCTGTAAGGAATGAGATTATCATGCTTTGTATCCCAATCTCCTTTAATCTGACTTACTACCAGAGCTGAATCTCCATACACCTCAAGGAACTGAATCTTCATATCAATAGCAACTTGCATACCCATGATACATGCCTCATACTCAGCCATGTTATTGGTACAATAGAAACAAAGTCTGGCAGTAATCGGGGTATGACAACCTTCAGGGGAACTAATCACAACACCAACACCATTACCATGTGCATTGGAGGCACCATCAAAAACCATAGTCCATCGGTGTTGCACCCCAAAATTTGCCCTCACAATACAAGACTTTGTGTTCCAAGAAGGTTCACAAGGTTCACAAAATTCACAATGGGTCAGAAGAGTTGACAATTCCCTCAGACAATGCACCTCCTAAGCAGTGCATCCAAAACTAGGGTTTTGACTTTAATCAGGCTAAATGGACTTCCAAGACTTCAAGTGAGCTTCATAACATCTTATATGTGTATAAGAACCCCCATGTCAAGTTTCAAGACTTTTCTCAAAAGTTTGCTCAGTCAGATGATCAGATAAGTCAAAAGCAGTCAATGCAGTTAAAAGGTCAAACTGAGGTCAACTGTGATCAAACCAAAGTCAAACTTCATGATTTTTTTTTTGCCAACATCAAAGAGAGGTTGGGTGAGAAATATTATCATAATAACTGTAATACCCCAAATTTTGCCCTAAGATTTGTCGTCGCATTTCATTGCATTTAATCAATTACTAACAAATTTGTGTAGTCATTTGACTTTTTGCAGGTAAATATCATATGGCATGCATTGTTTTTCTAAAAAGTAAAAATGGCACAATTGGCAGGAGGAGAATGAAAAAAACCTAAGAGGAGTGAGTGCCGTTTGCCGTTATTTAGTTTTCTTCTTCATCCATTACTATTGTTTCTTTTTCTTCATCGTTTACCGTTATTTCTTTTCCTTCATCTATTACTGTTGTTTCTTTTTCTTCATCTTTTACCGTTATTTCTTTTTCTTCATCTATTACCGTTATTTCTTTTTCTTTATCTATTACTGTTACGTTTATATATATATAATTTTTAAATTGTTAGAGTTTATATATATAAGATTTTTGATCGAATTATGTCGATACGATGTTTGCACATTTGTGTGCATGACGCGTGACATTTGTGTTAGTTCGATCTGGTTGCGATGATCGCATTTTTGTGTGAGCAATAATACTATTTTTTGCTTAATTTCTTTTTCTTTGCGATAAATTTTGTTTCGTCCGATTTAGATCTGGTTGCGATGAGCGCATTTCTGCGTTAGCAACATTGTTGGGTTATTTGGCACATTTAAAATTCATTATTGCTTTATTATTATTATTATTATTATTATTATTATTATTATTATTATTATTATTATTATCATTATTTATTATTATTATTATCATTATTATCATTATTATTACCATTATTATTATTATTGTTATCATTAATTTATTAAAATTTGTTATAATATAAAAATCTGTTTTTTTAAAATAAATAACATTAACATCTTTTCCAAATTAATATGAAAACCTATTATTTTTAAGAAAAACTTTTTTTTAGATAAATTTAAAATAATAACTAAAATCTTTTTTTTAAAATAATAACTAGAACCGTTATTTATTTTATTTTATTATTGTTCAATTCAAATTTCATTATCATATTGTATCTGCTCCTCTCATGTAACCTCGCGAACTTAACAATCGCTCTTTAAATTCTGCCTTTAAATTTCTGCTTGCATGGTTTAAATTATGACATTATCTCTCTGTTTGCATGATTCAATTATCTCACGCGTTTACTATTATTTCTGTCACATTGCACACATCCGAAGGTTAGGTCTAACTGTTTGGCCGCCGCGCCAATAGTCCGTAAAACTTCACACATTCAATTTCAAATCCTCAAAACTACAAACTACAAACCCTAATTTTCACAAATGCCTCGCCGCAGGCAAAATTACAATTTTACCCTTAGCATTAGGTCAAAGAGCCGCCGCGCTCATTTTAGGGTTTCCCGCCGTGGAATCCCTAATTTAACCCTAATTACAACTTAACATTTCAACGTAGAGATTTGGAGTTTCTACACTCCACGTAAGCGTGTCCTTAAGATGCGTTTATTCCCCTTGAGACCTTGACCACAGTCAAGAAGTTTCTAACCTCCCTTTTGAGGGGAACTACGATTACTCTGATTCCACTCCCGTAAGGATACGTAGGCACAAGATGCGATGTCTTGCCGAGTAAACTTAGAATTCACCCCCTTTATTATTTATTATTGCTTATTTATATTTTATTTATCTTTGCTATTTAATTATTTTGCTTATTATTTTGTAATTGTTTCTTGGATGTAAAGTTGTTTAATTATTTAATTATTATTATGGTTAGTAATTAGGGAGTGTAATAACATGTATGTAATATTAAAATAAATTTAGATCATTTTAATATAAGATAATTAAATTAAACATTTCACACACGTAAGTCGATTTTAATCGCCGTCTCACTTCCTAAGGATATCCCTCAAGTTGCCTATGAATATTGGTTAAGTGGGGTGTATAAAGCAAGTCCCTCAAAAAGAAAATCATCAAAGTCCCTTATGGTTGCCTTTACGAATCGAGTCCCTTTCGAAAAATGATGATAGTCCCTCCAGTTTGCTTATTACACCCCACAATGGCCTTCAAAAATCCAATTGTCCCTCACATGTCCCTTAACATCCAAAGTAAGGACTACCTACTCCATTATAGTAGGGATAGTCTTACTAAGGAAAGGATAAAGAATAAGAAAGACCTTAAAACATTAGGGTAGGCTATTCCTAGATACTTGCTCACTTCAAAACTTTTTCACACTTAAACAAATTTCCAACAAAATTTTCAAACAAGTTTTTTTCACATCCATACACGGATTATTATTAAACTATTCTGAAATTTTTTTGCTATTCACACACTACACTTTCAAAACAATTCAAAAGTGAGCTTAAGTACCTAAGAGCCCATGGATAACCATGGATGAAAAGGGTGCTAACACCTTCCCTTTTCATAACCTACCCCCCGGACCCAAAATATTCTCTAAGGTCTTTCCTGTTCTTTTATAACCTTTCCTTATGGATAAAATAAAAGTCGGTGGCGACTCTTGCTATCCGCAACATTGTTTAAAGTCAGTTCTCCCACCGTGTTACAGAACTGGCGACTCTGCTGGGGATTTATTTAAGAGGGGTACCCTTAGGAATTAAGATCACTTTAAATTGTTTGCCTTGTTTGCTTTATTATTATATTGTTGGGGTGCTCTTATGTGTGAAAGGTCCTAACCCGGATCTAGTGTACCTTAGGTAAATGGCAATAGACCAAGGAAACTGTACGACGTATATCGATACGGTTGATCTGGTGGCCATAGTTAGTGCGACTTCTTGGTTGGTGCTTATATTCCTTAAGTCAAGTTGAGGATAATATTGAGGCTGCCATATGTTGTCAATGCACTAACTGACTTTTAGAACCCTAGTTAACTCATCTTGGCCTTTAGAAAGTAGTGAGGTAACCGACTTTGGTGCAGACTGAAGTTGGTTGACACTCGATACTACGCTCCTTGAGATCTTAAACTTGGAGGGTTTTGGTTGGCAAGTAAGTTGCCTTCTGAACAACCACCCTTGTGAAGGATCAATGATATTGAGATCCCTTAGAACCTGGTTACTTTTGTAGGACAGGATGAACCATCTAACTTCAGGGGAGGGTACTTGCCTTTGAACCTCATGCAAGCCTCTAAACCTAGGGCTATGGTGTGACTTGTTTGTGTGTGCCACATGTTTGTGATTGAGCATGACATCATGACATCATCATGCATCATAAGCATATCATTTTCCCTAACCATTTCAAGGACCAAAGGATTTATCTTTGTTTTTTGTTGCAGGTCATGGCTTTTGCTCGTAGAAACACCATCAGGATCGACTTTGTAGGGATACCTGCTAAGCTCAAGGAGTTGGTTTCCCTAGTGCCTGATCATTCCCAGTTCAACAAGAGACATGGTCACTTATTGGATCTAGTTACTTCAGGGTTCAGTGAAGACATGATGAGTGTGCTGTTTCAGTTCTTTGACCCTAAGCACCATTGCTTTACATTTCCTGATTATCAGCTGGTTCCAACCATGGAGGAGTTCTCTAAACTTCTGGGTATACCTGTTCTTGATCAGAAGCCATTCACAGGCTTAGAGAAGGAGCTTAAACCAGAAGTTATTGCTGCAGCTCTACATCTGAAGAAGTCTGACATTGTTCTAGAGACGAGAAGTGGAGTTAAAGGTATTCTTGCCAAGGTATTAGTGGATAAAGCTCAAATGTTCTTGAAGGCTATGAGCTACGATGCTTTTGAGGAGATCTTAGTCTTATTGATTTATGGCTTAGTGTTGTTCCCCAATCCTGATCAGTTCATAGACGTTCATGCCATCAACATATTCCTGAGTCACAATCCAGTGCCTACCTTACTTGGAGACATCCTACATTCTCTTCACACCCGTACTACAAGGGCAAGAGGAACTTTGATGTGCTGCATACCTTTACTTTCTAGGTGGTTTATTTCTCACCTTCCTCGCTCAGTAATGAAGAATGAGCAAGGGTTCAGATGGTCCAAGAGGATCATGTCACTTTCTCACTCAGACATCCATTGGTGCTCCAGATCTATGGAGAATGTCACCATCATTGACCGTTGTGGGGAGTTTCCTAATGTGCCACTTCTAGGCATAAGAGGAGGCATCACCTACAACCCATCTCTAGCTTTACGACAGTTTGGTTACGCCCGGAGCGATGGTCCACATGACATGTTGATTCAGGGCATTGTGTTTGATTACGACAACGATCTTCAGGGTTACCGTCAGAGATTCATCCGAGCTTGGGGAAAGGTAAACAGGATTGACAGCAAGACACTGGAGCCTAAGTACACCATTCCTATGGAGGCTTATCTCAGATGGGTACGATTTCGTGCTCAGACACTCATGATGCCATATCCTGCCATCCTACCAGTTACCATGGAACCTGTTGCTGGAGGAGACACAGCTTATACCATCCTTCACCCAGACATGCCTACTGATAAGGAAGACTTGCAGAGATCATGGATCCAACTGAAAGAGCAAAGGGATACTTTCGAGGCTCATTACAAAGCAAGCCAAGCAAGGATCCTAGAGCTAACAAAGCTACTTCATGAGGAACGAAACCTCAACTCATACCTCAACACCAAGAGGAAACGTCCATGGGAGACTTAAAACCCCATCTTTTGTACTTATTTCGTTTTCATTTTTTGTAAGCCTAAAAGGCAAAACAAGTTATTACTAATAAAAAGTTACTTTCTTGTTTGTTTAAGCAAATTTAAATCCTGCGGTCCTTGAAAACATTGCATATGCATTCCCATATCATTGCATCACAGGTTTATAATTGTGCACAGGTTTCTCATCTTCTCGCTGTTTATTTCAGCAATGGCTCTTGAACAATCAGTTAAGGATCTCCAGGCACAGAATGCACAGTTCCAAGAGCTGATCCTGAACCTATCCAAAGGGCAGGATGAATTGAAGACACTGCTGGCCAAGAAGACTAAGAAGGCTAGAAGGTCTGCTGGGTTGCTCAACATGGGAAGAAGGTTCAAAGGTCCTGTCAAGACCAAGGAACATGTTGAAGACTATGAATCTGAAGAATCTGAGCAGGAGAGAGGCAGTCTCCACAACACTATGGGGGACTCTGATTCTGAGGCTAACTACTACCATGAGCCTAACGAAGACAAATTCAAGATGCTGGTGGATAGAATGGATGCTATGGAATTACAGAAATCATCTGGGCTGGATTTTGAGGATTTGAGCTTGATATCTGGGGTGGTCATACCCATTGGGTTCAAAGTTCCTACATTTGTTGTCTATGATGGGGTCTCTTGTCCCAAATTGCATCTGAGGTCTTATGTCAGAAGAATTCAACCCCACACTGCTGATAAGAAGTTGTGGATCCATTTCTTTCAAGAGAGTTTATCTGGAGCTCAGCTAGAGTGGTATTATCAGTTGGAGAGTGTCAACATCAGAGATTGGAATGACCTTGCTGAAGCTTTCTACAAGCAGTATCAATACAATGCTGACTTAGCCCCCACTCGCATGCAGCTTCAAAGCATGTCTATGGGTGCCAAAGAAAGCTTTAAGGAGTATGCTCAGAAGTGGAGAGACTTAGCTGGAAGAGTTCAACCCCCTTTGACTGATAGGGAGTTGGTTGATATGTTCATGTGTACGCTGAATGGTCCGTTTTACAGTCATCTCATTGGAAGCTCATCATCTGGCTTCACTGAGTTGATCATGACAGGAGAGCGAGTAGAGAATGGTATCAAGAGTGGTAAGATCCAAGTGGGCACTTCTTCATCAGGTGCTGCAAAGAAGCCTCCCACTGGGAAGAAAGAATCTAATGCTGTGTATGGTCAGCCTGATCGTAACAGAAGGCATCAGTCTGTTAGTGCAGTTCATATTTCAAAT
The DNA here is from genome assembly GCA_963859935.3 of Lathyrus sativus. Taxonomy (NCBI): domain Eukaryota; kingdom Viridiplantae; phylum Streptophyta; class Magnoliopsida; order Fabales; family Fabaceae; genus Lathyrus; species Lathyrus sativus. Next base: position 614,114,603 of record OZ012739.1, on the reverse strand, counting down.
CCAACTCCTGCAACAACAGAGCAGCCTCAAGGCAACCAACAGAGGGCTAGAAGACAGTTCACGAAGATCAACATGTCAATGGCTCAGGCATTGCAACACTTGTTGAAGGCTGAACTTATTACCCTGAGGGAGGCTCCTCAGAATCCCAATGTTACCTCTCCCAAGTACAATCCCAATGCACGATGTGCATATCATTCAAACTGTCCAGGACATGATACTAATAACTGCTGGGTCTTGAAGAACAAAATTCAGGATATGATTGATGCTGGAGAAATTGAGTTTGATCCACCAGGTACTCCAAATGTGATTACAGCTCCAATGCCAAATCACGAGAAGACTGTCAACGCCATTGATGAAGATATTGATGAAGATCTGCATGTCTATTCAGTTATGGAGTTGAGCACACCATTGTCTGTTATCAAAAAGAGGTTAGTACAAGCTGGGATCTTTCCAGGTTGTCATGAAGATTGTCTATATTGTACCTATAAGCCGGATAGTTGCTTCATTTTGAGAGATGGGATTCAACGTCTCATGGATAAATATACTATAGTGTTTGAAAGAAGACCAGCATCTGTAGAAAGTATGGTGGATCATCTGACTCAGGGTAAGAAGATTGAAGAGGTTGACATGGTTGACAAAGTACCACTAAGAATCACTTCAAAGGGTCCCATTAAAATCACTCATCAGGGCCCAATCAAGATTATTGCTGAAGGTCCTGTGAAAGTTGTTGCTGAAGCCAGAGTAGCTCCTCTGATCATTACCACTCCTGGTCCTATTCCTTATACATCTGACAAAGCTGTGCCTTGGCACTATGGGTCTGATGTTTACATCCATGGTGTCAAGCAGGAGCCTTTACCTGATATGCCTGTTGACATTGATAATATTGCTGGATCTAGCAAGATCACTCGTAGTGGAAGAGTCTTCTCTCCTCCAGTTGCTTCTAAGAGTGCAGTTACTCCTGCTGTTACTTCCACCACTGATGCTCGGGGCAAGGGTCCTGTTATTGAGCCTGTATCTACTGATGTGCCAGCTGCTGATGACCTCTCTAAGCAGATGGAAGAAGTATTGAAAATCATTCGCAAGAGTGATTATGATATTGTTGATCAGCTGGGGCATACTCCCTCAAAGATTTCTATGCTCTCCCTGTTATTATGTTCTGAGGCTCATGCCAAGTCATTGATCAAGTTTCTAAAGATGGCTCATGTACCCAGTGCAATTTCTGTGGACCAGTTTGAGAATCGTGTTGCTCACCTGACCTATGACAACGGGTTAGGATTTTCTGATGCTGACTTGACCCCTGCCAAGAGGGATCATAACAGGGCCTTGCATATTTCAATTGAATGCAGGGGCACTACCCTGTCTCATGTGCTGATAGACAATGGTTCCTCTCTGAATGTGTTGCCTAAGGAAGTCCTGAACAAGCTGAGTCCTGAAGATACGGTATTGAAGCCCAGTAATATTGTGGTAAAGGCTTTTGATGGTTCTAGAAGAGTAGTGCATGGGGAAATTGATCTTCCAATCAAGGTTGGCTCTCAGGTGTTTACCGCTACATTCTATGTGATGGATATTCGTCCTTCGTACTCATGTCTGCTTGGTCGTCCCTGGATCCATGGGGCAGGTGCTGTGACTTCCACATTACATCAAAAGTTGAGATATCCGGTGAATGGAAAAGTTGTTACTGTCTTTGGAGAGGAAGAATACTTTGTCAGCCATGTAAACACTTTCAAGTATCTGGAAGTAGAAGGTGAATACATTGAAACTCCATGTCAGTCATTTGAAGTGGTTCCCTGGGCTGTTAAGGATTGTGTGACTCCTCCTGCTGTGAAGAAGGTTCCTGTGGTCATCAGAAACCCTCCAACAATGGCAATGGCCTCCCTCAATGATGCAAAAGCTGTGGTGGAAGAAGGTGGTTGTACTATTTGGGGTCAGCTTCCTGATATTCCATACAAGTCTGACAAGTTTGGTTTGGGTTTCACTGCAGAGTCCCAGAAGGCTGTTCGTCGTGCTCGTGCTGTTCGTATCACCAATCAAGGGGTTATCAATGCTGTGGGAGATCAAGATGAAGACTACAACTTGGAGGCATGGATTTTTCCTACTGTGGATGCTGGACTCAATAATTGGACAGCTGAAGATGTTATCCCTATCTCCTTTAGTCAGGAGTAAATACTATTACTGTGTTATGTTTTTAAATTTATAATTTCTGGAACAATTAAAACTTTCAAGCCATGTGCCTTACCCGGGGCACAATGGTGTGCTTGTTACGGGTTGTCATTTCATTTGCATACTTCATTCAATAAAATCAGTGGACGTTTCGTTTTCGTAAATATTGTGTTCCTTGTCTTTCTTTTTCTTTTATTTTTGCTTTATCAGCTATGTGTTCTTACACACACCCACGTCACTAAAATGCAGATCCTCATCCACTCTGGATCCAGTTGATAACAGTTCTACTATTGCCAATTACAATTTCGAGAATCCGATCTATCAAACTGAAGACGGAAACGAGGACGATTGTGAAATACCTGTAGGGCTTGCTAGGTTGTTACAACAAGAAGAGAAAGCTATACAGCCACATGAAGAGCCAGTCGAAGTTGTGAATCTGGGAACTGAAGAAAACAGAAAAGAGGTCAAGATAGGGGCTGATTTAGAGGACAGTGTCAAGAGCAGGTTGATTCAGATGCTACGTGACTATGTGGAGATCTTTGCTTGGTCTTATGAAGATATGCCAGGGTTGGATACAGACATTGTGGTTCACCGTTTGCCAGTGAAAGAAGATTGTCGTCCAAAGAAGCAGAAGGTTCGTCGTATGCGTCCTGAAATGTCAGAAAAGATCAAAGCAGAGGTAATGAAACAATTCAATGCAGGGTTCTTGGCCGTAACTTCTTATCCTCAGTGGGTTGCAAATGTGGTACCAGTTCCTAAGAAAGATGGTAAGGTACGTATGTGTGTAGACTACAGAGATCTGAACAAGGCTAGCCCTAAAGATGACTTTCCACTTCCTCATATTGATATTCTAGTAGACAACACTGCTCAGCATAAGGTATTCTCTTTTATGGATGGTTTCTCTGGTTACAATCAAATCAAGATGGCACCTGAAGATATGGAGAAGACTACATTTGTGACACAGTGGGGCACCTTTTGCTATAAGGTAATGCCATTTGGTTTGAAGAATGCAGGGGCAACATATCAGCGTGCTATGGTGGCTTTGTTTCATGATATGATTCATCATGAGATAGAGGTATATGTGGATGATATGATAGCCAGGTCTCAGAATGAAGAACAACATCTTGATCATCTGCACAAGTTGTTTGAGAGGTTGAAGAAATACAGGTTGAGATTAAATCCAAACAAGTGTACTTTTGGAGTTAGATCTGGAAAGCTCTTGGGTTTCATTGTCAGTGGAAAAGGTATTGAAGTGGATCCTGCAAAAGTGAAAGCTATACGAGAGATGCCAGCTCCCCGTACTGAGAAGGAGGTTAGAGGTTTCTTGGGACGATTGAACTACATTGCAAGATTTATTTCCCAATTAACTACCATCTGTGAGCCAATCTTCAAGTTGTTGAGGAAAGATCAGGTGATGGAATGGAATGATGAGTGCCAGACTGCCTTTGATGAAATCAAGAGATATTTGCTAGAACCTCCAATTTCAATGCCACCAGTTGATGGAAGACCCTTGATTATGTATTTAACAGTATTAGACAACTCAATGGGGTGTGTATTGGGGCAACATGACGAGTCTGGTCGAAAAGAGCAGGCAATATACTACCTTAGCAAAAAGTTTACCGACTGTGAAACAAGATACTCACTGCTCGAGAAAACTTGCTGCGCTTTGGCATGGGCTGCTCGCCGACTAAGACAGTATATGTTGACCCATACTACCTTGTTGATTTCGAAGATGGATCCAATCAAGTACATATTTGAGAAACCTGCTCTTTCCGGAAGAATTGCAAGATGGCAAATGATCTTGACGGAATATGATATACAGTATACTACTCAGAAGGCCATTAAGGGGAGTGTTGTTGCTGATCATTTGGCTCATCAAGCAGTAGATGATTACCAGTCAATGAATTTTGAGTTCCCTGATGAAGACATTATGTCTGTTACCAAAAAACCTGGACAATATGACGGACCTGAACAAGGATCCCGATGGACTATGGTTTTTGATGGTGCCTCCAATGCACATGGTAATGGTGTTGGTGTTGTGATTAGTTCCCCTGAAGGTTGTCATACCCCGATTACTGCCAGACTTTGTTTCTATTGTACCAATAACATGGCTGAGTATGAGGCATGTATCATGGGTATGCAAGTTGCTATTGATATGAAGATTCAGTTCCTTGAGGTGTATGGAGATTCAGCTCTGGTAGTAAGTCAGATTAAAGGAGATTGGGATACAAAGCATGATAATCTCATTCCTTACAGAGAACATGTGTTGTCTTTGATCCCACATTTCAAAGAGATTACTTTTGGACATATTCCACGAAGAGAGAATCAGTTGGCAGACGCATTGGCCACCATGGCATCTATGTTTGAGATAAGCTGGGATGATGAAGCTCCCAAGATTACCATTGATAGATTTGAGAAGCCTGCATACTGCAATGAGATTGACACTGAAGGGGCAAGTGGACTCCAACATATGAGGGACCATTTGTAGTCAAGACAGTGTTCTCAGGAGGTGCCATGATACTGACTACAATGGATGGTGAAGACTTCCCACAACCTGTAAACGCAGACATAGTTAAAAAATACTACGCATAAAAAGAGACCCGCTAGGTTGACAGGCCTAGGCAAAAATAAGGGCATCCCGGCAAACCAAAAGGGTTTGGGCAAAAATTAGGGATATATATATAAAAAGATGTACACCCGGCAAGTCGAAAACCTGAAAAGGCGGCTTGGGCAAAAAAGGGTATCCCGGTGGATTGAAAACCTGAAAGGGCAATCCAGGCAAAAGTTAGGGATTAAAGCGTATGACTATGTCTCGTTTGGATCACTCATGAAACTGCAACCAGTTGTACTACTTACTCAAGCTCAAACAGATAAAGCTCAATCCAATCGTTTCCGTCTCAACAGCAAGAAGATGAGATACTTGAGTGGCAATAGTAGAATTGAAACTCAATAGGATTATTTCCCACATAGCTGATTCTTTTTGTAAAACTTCATGACAAAATTCTCTTACTAGGGTTTATGTCTCCTTGTACAAACTTACCCGTGTATGGGTCGCTTTTGATATAAATAAATTCCATCTTTTGAATCCAGATTCACTTTTACCCTATTTACATAAGCGAAACGTCCATTGGTTGTGTTTGAATGTATGTATGCCTTTGAATATGATTGATGTTTACCAGAAACGCATGTATGCTTTTAATATGATTGATGTTTACCAGAAATGCATGAAAATGCAGTAATAGTATTTACTAAGGACGAACGAGGGAAGGATTTCAACGAAGCTTCGCCGGTTCATCTTTACAAGACAGTTACAAACCATCAGTAGGACTAATCCATTTTCACAAAGTCTAATCTCCCCTGGAATTTATATCCATCTCTTTTATCCTCATACGGATATACGGGAAATTACTTTCCAATAAGGGCACGATGAACGAAGACGGGATGTTATACTTATCCTACTATCAAACGAAAACGAAGGTTATCTATACCCTACTATCCCCAACAACGGGAGGTTATCTATACCTTGTTATCCCCAACAACGGGAGGTTATCTATACCTTGTTATCCCCAGCAGACGGAGGGTTATATATTCTTCAACAACGAATCGGGATTTATTTTCCTTGGCCAGCAGTTGTTATACAAGGATATCCAGACACTTCCAGCAGTGTCATAACATACATACATCATTTACATCATACCATAACATATATGTCTATAGTACATTACCTAAGTGCATCATGTCATACATGCATACATAAAGCATAAACTAATGTTGTTATACAGAATGCTACCTTGTTTTCAGGTTAATTATCCAACAAACAATCTTATGATCTTTGGGACTGCTTTATTGTAACCTCAGGGTTACTTTATCCTCCTGATGAGCTTCTTATTACTTTGGGACTGCTTTATTGTAACCTCAGGGTTATTTTATCCTCCTGATAGCCTCTCATGACTTCAAGACTGCTTTAGAGCTACTGATTGCTCTATCCTCCTGAAATCATCCTATTACTTCAAGACTGCTTTAGAGCTATTCATTGCTCTATCCTCATGAGGTCATATTACTACTTCAAGACTGCTTTAGAGCTATTCATTGCTCTATCCTCCTGAAGCCATCTAATTATTTCAAGACTGCTTTAGAGTTATCCATTGCTCTATCCTCCTGAAATTACATTATTATTTCAAGACTGCTTTAGAGCTATCCATTGCTCTATCCTCCTGAAATCATTACTTCAAGACTGCTTTAGAGCTATTGATTGCTCTATCCTCCTGAAGACATATCACATTATTATTTCAAGACTGCTTTAGAGCTGTTGATTGCTCTATCCTCCTGAAGCCATTATTACTTCAAGACTGCTTTAGAGCTATTGATTGCTCTATCCTCCTGAGGTCAGATTTATCACTTCAAGACTGCTTTAGGGTTATCATTATTGATTGCTCTATCCTCATGAAGACATGCTGTTACATCAGTATTACTCCAGACTCCTGACAGTTCTCATTATACTACTGAAGAACTTTCCCCTAGTGGCATCTTTAAGCCCATTCAATCATGTTCAACCAACCATCAATATCACTCCATGCACTGGTGAGTGCAAATTTTTGGGCTTTTGTGTTCAATCCCCTTCAACCTTCCAGGTTACGACTGGCAAATATACCAATCTAACCCCTCAGGTTTCAGAAAATTGAACAGGGGCAGCTGTTGCACCCCAAAATTTGCCCTCACAATACAAGACTTTGTGTTCCAAGAAGGTTCACAAGGTTCACAAAATTCACAATGGGTCAGAAGAGTTGACAATTCCCTCAGACAATGCACCTCCTAAGCAGTGCATCCAAAACTAGGGTTTTGACTTTAATCAGGCTAAATGGACTTCCAAGACTTCAAGTGAGCTTCATAACATCTTATATGTGTATAAGAACCCCCATGTCAAGTTTCAAGACTTTTCTCAAAAGTTTGCTCAGTCAGATGATCAGATAAGTCAAAAGCAGTCAATGCAGTTAAAAGGTCAAACTGAGGTCAACTGTGGTCAAACCAAAGTCAAACTTCATGATTTTTTTTTTGCCAACATCAAAGAGAGGTTGGGTGAGAAATATTATCATAATAACTGTAATACCCCAAATTTTGCCCTAAGATTTGTCGTCGCATTTCATTGCATTTAATCAATTACTAACAAATTTGTGTAGTCGTTTGACTTTTTGCAGGTAAATATCATATGGCATGCATTGTTTTTCTAAAAAGTAAAAATGGCACAATTGGCAGGAGGAGAATGAAAAAAACCTAAGAGGAGTGAGTGCCGTTTGCCGTTATTTAGTTTTCTTCTTCATCCATTACTATTGTTTCTTTTTCTTCATCGTTTACCGTTATTTCTTTTCCTTCATCTATTACTGTTGTTTCTTTTTCTTCATCTTTTACCGTTATTTCTTTTTCTTCATCTATTACCGTTATCTCTTTTTCTTTATCTATTACTGTTACGTTTATATATATATAATTTTTAAATTGTTAGAGTTTATATATATAAGATTTTTGATCGAATTATGTCGATACGATGTTTGCAAATTTGTGTGCATGACGCGTGACATTTGTGTTAGTTCGATCTGGTTGCGATGATCGCATTTTTGTGTGAGCAATAATACTATTTTTTGCTTAATTTCTTTTTCTTTGCGATAAATTTTGTTTCGTCCGATTTAGATCTGGTTGCGATGAGCGCATTTCTGCGTTAGCAACATTGTTGGGTTATTTGGCACATTTAAAATTCATTATTGCTTTATTATTATTATTATTATTATTATTATTATTATTATTATTATTATTATTATTATTATTATTATTATTATCATTATTTATTATTATTATCATTATTATCATTATTATTACCATTATTATTATTATTGTTATCATTAATTTATTAAAATTTGTTATAATATAAAAATCTGTTTTTTTAAAATAAATAACATTAACATCTTTTCCAAATTAATATGAAAACCTATTATTTTTAAGAAAAACTTTTTTTTAGATAAATTTAAAATAATAACTAAAATCTTTTTTTTAAAATAATAACTAGAACCGTTATTTATTTTATTTTATTATTGTTCAATTCAAATTTCATTATCATATTGTATCTGCTCCTCTCATGTAACCTCGCGAACTTAACAATCGCTCTTTAAATTCTGCCTTTAAATTTCTGCTTGCATGGTTTAAATTATGACATTATCTCTCTATTTGCATGATTCAATTATCTCACGCGTTTACTATTATTTCTGTCACATTGCACACATCCGAAGGTTAGGTCTAACCGTTTGGCCGCCGCGCCAATAGTCCGTAAAACTTCACACATTCAATTTCAAATCCTCAAAACTACAAACTACAAACCCTAATTTTCACAAATGCCTCGCCGCAGGCAAAATTACAATTTTACCCTTAGCATTAGGTCAAAGAGCCGCCGCGCTCATTTTAGGGTTTCCCGCCGTGGAATCCCTAATTTAACCCTAATTACAACTTAACATTTCAACGTAGAGATTTGGAGTTTCTACACTCCACGTAAGCGTGTCCTTAAGATGCGTTTATTCCCCTTGAGACCTTGACCACAGTCAAGAAGTTTCTAACCTCCCTTTTGAGGGGAACTACGATTTCTCTGATTCCACTCCCGTAAGGATACGTAGGCACAAGATGCGATGTCTTGCCGAGTAAACTTAGAATTCACCCCCTTTATTATTTATTATTGCTTATTTATATTTTATTTATCTTTGCTATTTAATTATTTTGCTTATTATTTTGTAATTGTTTCTTGGATGTAAAGTTGTTTAATTATTTAATTATTATTATGGTTAGTAATTAGGGAGTGTAATAACATGTATGTAATATTAAAATAAATTTAGATCATTTTAATATAAGATAATTAAATTAAACATTTCACACACGTAAGTCGATTTTAATCGCCGTCTCACTTCCTAAGGATATCCCTCAAGTTGCCTATGAATATTGGTTAAGTGGGGTGTATAAAGCAAGTCCCTCAAAAAGAAAATCATCAAAGTCCCTTATGGTTGCCTTTACGAATCGAGTCCCTTTCGAAAAATGATGATAGTCCCTCCAGTTTGCTTATTACACCCCACAATGGCCTTCAAAAATCCAATTGTCCCTCACATGTCCCTTAACATCCAAAGTAAGGACTACCTACTCCATTATAGTAGGGATAGTCTTACTAAGGAAAGGATAAAGAATAAGAAAGACCTTAAAACATTAGGGTAGGCTATTCCTAGATACTTGCTCACTTCAAAACTTTTTCACACTTAAACAAATTTCCAACAAAATTTTCAAACAAGTTTTTTTCACATCCATACACGGATTATTATTAAACTATTCTGAAATTTTTTTGCTATTCACACACTACACTTTCAAAACAATTCAAAAGTGAGCTTAAGTACCTAAGAGCCCATGGATAACCATGGATGAAAAGGGTGCTAACACCTTCCCTTTTCATAACCTACCCCCCGGACCCAAAATATTCTCTAAGGTCTTTCCTGTTCTTTTATAACCTTTCCTTATGGATAAAATAAAAGTCGGTGGCGACTCTTGCTATCCGCAACATTGTTTAAAGTCAGTTCTCCCACCGTGTTACAATCGGGATCCTTGTTCAGGTCCGTCATATTGTCCAGGTTCTTTGGTAACAGACATAATGTCTTCATCAGGGAACTCAAAATTCATTGACTGGTAATCACCTACTGCTTGATGAGCCAAATGATCAGCAACAACACTCCCCTTAATGGCCTTCTGAGTAGTATACTGTATATCATATTCCGTCAAGATCATTTGCCATCTTGCAATTCTTCCGGAGAGAGCAGGTTTCTCAAATATGTACTTGATTGGATCCATCTTAGAAATCAACAAGGTAGTATGGGTCAACATATACTGTCTTAGTCGGCGAGCAGCCCATGCCAAAGCGCAGCAAGTTTTCTCGAGCAGTGAGTATCTTGTTTCACAGTCGGTAAACTTTTTGCTAAGGTAGTATATTGCCTGCTCTTTTCGACCAGACTCGTCATGTTGCCCCAATACACACCCCATTGAGTTGTCTAATACTGTTAAATACATAATCAAAGGTCTTCCATCAACTGGTGGCATTAAAATTGGAGGTTCTAGTAAATATCTCTTGATTTCATCAAAGGCAGTCTGGCACTCATCATTCCATTCCATCACCTGATCTTTCTTCAACAACTTGAAGATTGGCTCACAGATGGTAGTTAATTGGGAAATAAATCTTGCAATGTAGTTCAATCGTCCCAAGAAACCTCTAACCTCCTTCTCAGTACAGGGAGCTGACATCTCTCGTATAGCTTTCACTTTTGCAGGATCCACTTCAATACCTTTTCCACTGACAATGAAACCCAGGAGCTTTCCAGATCTAACTCCAAAAGTACACTTGTTTGGATTTAATCTCAACCTGTATTTCTTCAACCTCTCAAACAACTTGTGCAGATGATCAAGATGTTGTTCTTCATTCTGAGACCTGGCTATCATATCATCCACATATACCTCTATCTCATGATGAGTCATATCATGAAACAAAGCCACCATAGCACGCTGATATGTTGCCCCTGCATTCTTCAAACCAAATGGCATTACCTTATAGCAAAAGGTGCCCCACTGTGTCACAAATGTAGTCTTCTCCATATCTTCAGGTGCCATCTTGATTTGATTGTAACCAGAGAACCCATCCATAAAAGAGAATACCTTATGCTGAGCAGTGTTGTCTACCAGAATATCAATATGAGGAAGTGGAAAGTCATCTTTAGGGCTAGCCTTGTTCAGATCTCTGTAGTCTACACACATACGTACCTTACCATCTTTCTTAGGAACTGGTACCACATTTGCAACCCACTGAGGATAAGAAGTTACGGCCAAGAACCCTGCATTGAACTGTTTCATTACCTCTGCTTTGATCTTTTCTGACATTTCAGGACGCATACGGCGAACCTTCTGCTTCTTTGGACGACAATCTTCTTTCACTGGCAAACGGTGAACCACAATGTCTGTATCCAACCCTGGCATATCTTCATAAGACCAAGCAAAGATCTCCACATAGTCACGTAGCATCTGAATCAACCTGCTCTTGACACTGTCCTCTAAATCAGCCCCTATCTTGACCTCTTTTCTGTTTTCTTCAGTTCCCAGATTCACAACTTCGACTGGCTCTTCATGTGGCTGTATAGCTTTCTCTTCTTGTTCTAACAACCTAGCAAGCTCTACAGGTATTTCACAATCGTCCTCGTTTCCGTCTTCAGTTTGATAGATCGGATTCTCGAAATTGTAATTGGCAATAGTAGAACTGTTATCAACTGGATCCAGAGTGGATGAGGATCTGCATTTTAGTGACGTGGGTGTGTGTAAGAACACATAGCTGATAAAGCAAAAATAAAAGAAAAAGGAAGACAAGGAACACAATATTTACGATAACGAAACGTCCACTGATTTTATTGAATGAAGTATGCAAATGAAATGACAACCCGCAACAAGCACACCATTGTGCCCCGGGTAAGGCACATGGCTTGAAAGTTTTAATTGTTCCAGAAATTACAAATTTAAAAACATAACACAGTAATAGTATTTACTCCTGACTAAAGGAGATAGGGATAACATCTTCAGCTTTCCAATTATTGAGTCCAGCACCCACAGTAGGAAAAATCCATGCCTCCAAGTTGTAGTCTTCATCTTGATCTCCCACAGCATTGATAACCCCTTGATTGGTGATACGAACAGCATGAGCACGACGAACAGCCTTCTGGGACTCTGCAGTGAAACCCAAACCAAACTTGTCAGACTTGTATAGAATATCAGGAAGCTGACCCCAAATAGTACAACCACCTTCTTCCACCACAGCTTTTGCATCATTGAGGGAGGCCATTGCCATTGTTGGAGGGTTTCTGATGACCACAGGAACCTTCTTCACAGCAGGAGGAGTCACACAATCCTTAACAGCCCAGGGAACCACTTCAAATGACTGACATGGAGTTTCAATGTATTCACCTTCTACTTCCAGATACTTGAAAGTGTTTACATGGCTGACAAAGTATTCTTCCTCTCCAAAGACAGTAACAACTTTTCCATTCACCGGATATCTCAACTTTTGATGTAATGTGGAGGTCACAGCACCTGCCCCATGGATCCAGGGACGACCAAGCAGACATGAGTACGAAGGACGAATATCCATCACATAGAATGTAGCAGTAAACACCTGAGAGCCAACCTTGATTGGAAGATCAATTTCCCCAAGCACTACTCTTCTAGAACCATCAAAAGCCTTTACCACAATATTACTGGGCTTCAATACCGTATCTTCAGGACTCAGCTTGTTCAGGACTTCCTTAGGCAACACATTCAGAGAGGAACCATTGTCTATCAGCACATGAGACAGGGTAGTGCCCCTGCATTCAATTGAAATATGCAAGGCCCTGTTATGATCCCTCTTGGCAGGGGTCAAGTCAGCATCAGAAAATCCTAACCCGTTGTCATAGGTCAGGTGAGCAACACAATTCTCAAACTGGTCCACAGAAATTGCACTGGGTACATGAGCCATCTTTAGAAACTTGATCAATGACTTGGCATGAGCCTCAGAACATAATAACAGGGAGAGCATAGAAATCTTTGAGGGAGTATGCCCCAGCTGATCAACAATATCATAATCACTCTTGCGAATGATTTTCAATACTTCTTCCATCTGCTTAGAGAGGTCATCAGCAGCTGGCACATCAGTAGATACAGGCTCAATAACAGGACCCTTGCCCCGAGCATCAGTGGTGGAAGTGACAGCAGGAGTAACTGCACTCTTAGAAGCAACTGGAGGAGAGAAGACTCTTCCACTACGAGTGATCTTGCTAGATCCAGCAATATTATCAATGTCAACAGGCATATCAGGTAAAGGCTCCTGCTTGACACCATGGATGTAAACATCAGACCCATAGTGCCATGGCACAGCTTTGTCAGATGTATAAGGAATAGGACCAGGAGTGGTAATGATCAGAGGAGCTACTCTGGCTTCAGCAACAACTTTCACAGGACCTTCAGCAGTAATCTTGATTGGGCCCTGATGAGTGATTTTAATGGGACCCTTTGAAGTGATTCTTAGTGGTACTTTGTCAACCATGTCAACCTCTCCAATCTTCTTACCCTGAGTCAGATGATCCACCATACTTTCTACAGATGCTGGTCTTCTTTCAAACACTATAGTATATTTATCCATGAGACGTTGAATCCCATCTCTCAAAATGAAGCAACTATCCGGCTTATAGGTACAATATAGACAATCTTCATGACAACCTGGAAAGATCCCCGCTTGTACTAACCTCTTTTTGATAACAGACAATGGTGTGCTCAACTCCATAACTGAATAGACATGCAGATCTTCATCAATATCTTCATCAATGGCGTTGACAGTCTTCTCGTGATTTGGCATTGGAGCTGTAATCACATTTGGAGTACCTGGTGGATCAAACTCAATTTCTCCAACATCAATCATATCCTGAATTTCGTTCTTCAAGACCCAGCAGTTATTAGTATCATGTCCTGGACAGTTTGAATGATATGCACATCGTGCATTGGGATTGTACTTGGGAGAGGTAACATTGGGATTCTGAGGGGCCTCCCTCAAGGTAATAAGTTCAGCTTTCAACAAGTGTTGCAATGCCTGAGCCATTGACATGTTGATCTTCGTGAACTGTCTTCTAGCCCTCTGTTGGTTGCCTTGAGGCTGCTCTGTTGTTGCAGGAGTTGGATTTGAAATATGAACTGCACTAACAGACTGATGCCTTCTGTTGCGATCAGGCTGACCATACACAGCATTAGATTCTCTCTTCCCAGTGGGAGGCTTCTTTGCAACACCTGATGAAGAAGTGCCCACTTGGATCTTACCACTCTTGATACCATTCTCTACTCGCTCTCCTGTCATGATCAACTCAGTGAAGCCAGATGATGAGCTTCCAATGAGATGACTGTAAAACGGACCATTCAGCGTACACATGAACATATCAACCAACTCCCTATCAGTCAAAGGGGGTTGAACTCTTCCAGCTAAGTCTCTCCACTTCTGAGCATACTCCTTAAAGCTTTCTTTGGCACCCATAGACATGCTCTGAAGCTGCATGCGAGTGGGGGCTAAGTCAGCATTGTATTGATACTGCTTGTAGAAAGCTTCAGCAAGGTCATTCCAATCTCTGATGTTGACACTCTCCAACTGATAATACCACTCTAGCTGAGCTCCAGATAAACTCTCTTGAAAGAAATGGATCCACAACTTTTTATCAGCAGTGTGGGGTTGCATTCTTCTGACATAAGACCTCAGATGCAATTTGGGACAAGAGACCCCATCATAGACAACAAATGTAGGAACTTTGAACCCAATGGGTATGACCACCCCAGATATCAAGCTCAAATCCTCAAAATCCAGCCCAGATGATTTCTGTAATTCCATAGCATCCATTCTATCCACCAGCATCTTGAATTTGTCTTTGTTAGGCTCATGGTAGTAATTAGCCTCAGAATCAGAGTCCCCCATAGTGTTGTGGAGACTGCCTCTCTCCTGCTCAGATTCTTCAGATTCATAGTCTTCAACATGTTCCTTGGTCTTGACAGGACCTTTGAACCTTCTTCCCATGTTGAGCAACCCAGCAGACCTTCTAGCCTTCTTAGTCTTCTTGGCCAGCAGTGTCTTCAATTCATCCTGCCCCTTGGATAGGTTCAGGATCAGCTCTTGGAACTGTGCATTCTGTGCCTGGAGATCCTTAACTGATTGTTCAAGATCCATTGCTGAAATAAACAGCGAGAAGATGAGAAACCTGTGCACAATTATAAACCTGTGATGCAATGATATGGGAATGCATATGCAATGTTTTCAAGGACCGCAGGATTTAAATTTGCTTAAACAAACAAGAAAGTAACTTTTTATTAGTAATAACTTGTTTTGCCTTTTAGGCTTACAAAAAATGAAAACGAAATAAGTACAAAAGATGGGGTTTTAAGTCTCCCATGGACGTTTCCTCTTTGTGTTGAGGTATGAGTTGAGGTTTCGTTCCTCATGAAGTAGCTTTGTTAGTTCTAGGATCCTTGCTTGGCTTGCTTTATAATGAGCCTCGAAAGTATCCCTTTGCTCTTTCAGTTGGATCCATGATCTCTGCAAGTCTTCCATATCAGTAGGCATGTCTGGGTGAAGGATGGCATAAGCCGTGTCTCCTTCAGCAACAGGTTCCATAGTAACTGGTAGGACGGCAGGATATGGCATCATGAGTGTCTGAGCACGAGATCGTACCCATCTGAGATAAGCCTCCATAGGAATAGTGTACTTAGGCTCCAGTGTCTTGCTGTCAATCCTGTTTACCTTTCCCCAAGCTCGGATGAATCTCTGACGGTAACCCTGAAGATCGTTGTCGTAATCAAACACAATGCCCTGAATCAACATGTCATGTGGACCATCGCTCCGGGCGTAACCAAACTGTCGTAAAGCTAGAGATGGGTTGTAGGTGATGCCTCCTCTTATGCCTAGAAGTGGCACATTAGGAAACTCCCCACAACGGTCAATGATGGTGACATTCTCCATAGATCTGGAGCACCAATGGATGTCTGAGTGAGAAAGTGACATGATCCTCTTGGACCATCTGAACCCTTGCTCATTCTTCATTACTGAGCGAGGAAGGTGAGAAATAAACCACCTAGAAAGTAAAGGTATGCAGCACATCAAAGTTCCTCTTGCCCTTGTAGTACGGGTGTGAAGAGAATGTAGGATGTCTCCAAGTAAGGTAGGCACTGGATTGTGACTCAGGAATATGTTGATGGCATGAACGTCTATGAACTGATCAGGATTGGGGAACAACACTAAGCCATAAATCAATAAGGCTAAGATCTCCTCAAAAGCATCGTAGCTCATAGCCTTCAAGAACATTTGAGCTTTATCCACTAATACCTTGGCAAGAATACCTTTAACTCCACTTCTCGTCTCTAGAACAATGTCAGACTTCTTCAGATGTAGAGCTGCAGCAATAACTTCTGGTTTAAGCTCCTTCTCTAAGCCTGTGAATGGCTTCTGATCAAGAACAGGTATACCCAGAAGTTTAGAGAACTCCTCCATGGTTGGAACCAGCTGATAATCAGGAAATGTAAAGCAATGGTGCTTAGGGTCGAAGAACTGAAACAGCACACTCATCATGTCTTCACTGAACCCTGAAGTAACTAGATCCAATAAGTGACCATGTCTCTTGTTGAACTGGGAATGATCAGGCACTAGGGAAACCAACTCCTTGAGCTTAGCAGGTATCCCTACAAAGTTGATCCTGATGGTGTTTCTACGAGCAGAAGCCATGACCTGCAACAAAGAACAAAGATAAATCCTTTGGTCCTTGAAATGGTTAGGGAAAATGATATGCTTATGATGCATGATGATGTCATGATGTCATGCTCAATCACAAACATGTGGCACACACAAACAAGTCACACCATAGCCCTAGGTTTAAAGGCTTGCATGAGGTTCAAAGGCAAGTACCCTCCCCTGAAGTTAGATGGTTCATCCTGTCCTACAAAAGTAACCAGGTTCTAAGGGATCTCAATATCATTGATCCTTCACAAGGGTGGTTGTTCAGAAGGCAACTTACTTGCCAACCAAAACCCTCCAAGTTTAAGATCTCAACGAGCGTAGTATCGAGTGTCAACCAACTTCAGTCTGCACCAAAGCCGGTTACCTCACTACTTTCTAAAGGCCAAGATGAGTTAACTAGGGTTCTAAAAGTCAGTTAGTGCATTGACAACATATGGCAGCCTCAATATTATCCTCAACTTGACTTAAGGAATATAAGCACCAACCAAGAAGTCGCACTAACTATGGCCACCAGATCAACCGTATCGATATACGTCGTACAGTTTCCTTGGTCTATTGCCATTTACCTAAGGTACACTAGATCCGGGTTAGGACCTTTCACACATAAGAGCACCCCAACAATATAATAATAAAGCAAACAAGGCAAACAATTTAAAGTGATCTTAATTCCTAAGGGTACCCCTCTTAAATAGATCCCCAGCAGAGTCGCCAGTTCTGTAACCCGGTGAACTGACTTTAAACAATGTTGCGGATAGCAAGAGTCGCCACCGACTTTTATTTTATCCATAAGGAAAGGTTATAAAAGAACAGGAAAGACCTTAGAGAATATTTTGGGTCCGGGGGGTAGGTTATGAAAAGGGAAGGTATTAGCATCCTTTTCATCCATGGTTATCCATGGGCTCTTAGGTACTTAAGCTCACTTTTGAATTGTTTTGAAATTGTAGTGTGTGAATAGAAAATTTTCAGAATAGTTAATAAATAATCCATGTAAGGATGTGTTAAGAACTTGTTTGAAAACTTGTTGAAAATTTGTTTAAGTGCGAAACAATTTTGAAGTGAGCAAGCACCTAGGAGTAACCTACCCTAATGTTTAAAGGTCTTTCTTATTCTTCATTCTTTCCTTTAGTAAGACTATCCCTACTATAATGGAGTAGGTAGTCCTTACTTTGGATGTTAAGGGGTATGTGAGGGACAATTTGACTTTGAAGGCCATTGTGGGATGTAATAAGCACATATAAGGGACCATCATCATTTTTCGAAAGGGACTTGATTCGTAAAGGCAACCATAAGGGACTTTGATGATTTTTTTATTTGAGGGACTTGCTTTATACACCCCACTTAACCATTATTCGTAGGCAACTTGAGGGATATCCTTAGGAAGTGAGACGGCGATTAAAATCGACTTACGTGTGTGACGTGTTTATTTTAATTATCTTTATTTAAAAGTGATCTAAATTTATTTTAATATTACATACAGGTTGTTACACTCCCTAATTACTAACCATAATAATAATTAAATAATTAAACAACTTTACCTCCAAGAAACAATTACAAAATAATAAGCAAAATAATTAAATAGCAAAGACAAATAAAATATAAATTAAGCAATAATAAATAATAAAGGGGGTTAATTCTAAGTTTACTCGGCAAGACATCGCATTTTGTGCCTACGTATCCTTACGGGAGTGGAATCAGAGTAATCGTAGTTCCCCTCAAAAGGGAGGTTAGAGACTTCTTGACTGTGGTCAAGGTCTCACGGGGAATAAACGCATCTTAAGGACACGCTTACGTGGAGTGTAGGAACTCCAAATCTCTACGTTGAACTGTTAAGTTGTAATTAGGGTTAAATTAGGGATTCCACGGCGGGAAACCCTAAAATGAGCGCGGCGGCTCTTTGACCTAATGCTAAGGGTAAAATTGTAATTTTGCCTGCGGCGAGGCATTTGTGAAAATTAGGGTTTGTAGTTTGTAGTTTTGAGGATTTGAAATTGAATGTGTGAAGTTTTACGGACTATTGGCGCGGCGGCCAAACAGTTAGACCTAACCTTCGGATGTGTGCAATGTGACAGAAATAATAGTAAACGCGTGAGATAATTGAATCATGCAAACAGAGAGATAATGTCATAATTTAAACCATGCAAGCAGAAATTTAAAGGCAGAATTTAAAGAGCGATTGTTAAGTTCGCGAGGTTACATGAGAGGAGCAGATACAATATGATAATGAAATTTGAATTGAACAATAATAAAATAAAATAAATAACGGTTCTAGTTATTATTTTAAAAAAAAGATTTTAGTTATTATTTTAAATTTATCTAAAAAAAAGTTTTTCTTAAAAATAATAGGTTTTCATATTAATTTGGAAAAGATGTTAATGTTATTTATTTTAAAAAAACAGATTTTTATATTATAACAAATTTTAATAAATTAATGATAACAATAATAATAATAATGGTAATAATAATGATAATAATGATAATAATAATAAATAATGATAATAATAATAATAATAATAATAATAATAATAATAATAATAATAATAATAATAATAATAATAAAGCAATAATGAATTTTAAATGTGCCAAATAACCCAACAATGTTGCTAACGCAGAAATGCGCTCATCGCAACCAGATCTAAATCGGACGAAACAAAATTTATCGCAAAGAAAAAGAAATTAAGCAAAAAATAGTATTATTGCTCACACAAAAATGCGATCATCGCAACCAGATCGAACTAACACAAATATCACGCGTCATGCACACAAATGTGCAAACATCGTATCGACATAATTCGATCAAAAATCTTATATATATAAACTCTAACAATTTAAAAATTATATATATATAAACGTAACAGTAATAGATAAAGAAAAAGAAATAACGGTAATAGATGAAGAAAAAGAAATAACGGTAAAAGATGAAGAAAAAGAAACAACAGTAATAGATGAAGGAAAAGAAATAACGGTAAAAGATGAAGAAAAAGAAACAACAGTAATAGATGAAGGAAAAGAAATAACGGTAAACGATGAAGAAAAAGAAACAATAGTAATGGATGAAGAAGAAAACTAAATAACGGCAAACGGCACTCACTCCTCTTAGGTTTTTTTCATTCTCCCCCCTTTTTCCAACAAGGCAACACATGTATATATAGGGAACAAATTAGGGTTAACACCAAATTGTCAATAATGTCCCTAAAGCCCATTTTAAAGCCCAAACTAAATAATTAGTTAAGAAAAAATAAAATTTAAATAATTTAAAATAATTAAAATAAACTTAAAATAAAAACTAATAATCCTATTGATTCCTAAAATAAAAAATATTATAAAAAGAACAAATTTTTTTTCAATATTTTTTATTTTATGATTTTTTGGATATTTTTATGAATAATTTAGAAAAAAGTGAAAAAAATAATATTTTAAAAAATGATTTAATTAAAATACGAAAATAATAATTAAATAATAATAAAAAACTATTTTTGTTATTTTTTTAATGAAAGATAGAAAAATTTAGAGTAAAAATAATAAAAAACAAAAAAAATGACAAAGGTGAGATTCAAACTCTCAACCTCTCACACTCATAACTCCTTACACATGTCCTCCTGCCAATTGTGCCATTTTTACTTTTTAGAAAAAAAATGCATGCCATATGATATTTACCTGCAAAAAGTCAAACGACTACACAAATTTGTTAGTAATTGATTAAATGCAATGAAATGCGACGATAAATCTTAGGGCAAAATTTGGGGTATTAGAGTTATTATGATAATATTTCTCACCCAACCTCTCTTTGATGTTGGCAAAAAAAAATCATGAAGTTTGACTTTGGTTTGACCACAGTTGACCTCAGTTTGACCTTTTAACTGCATTGACTGCTTTTGACTTATCTGATCATCTGACTGAGCAAACTTTTGAGAAAAGTCTTGAAACTTGACATGGGGGTTCTTATACACATATAAGATGTTATGAAGCTCACTTGAAGTCTTGGAAGTCCATTTAGCCTGATTAAAGTCAAAACCCTAGTTTTGGATGCACTGCTTAGGAGGTGCATTGTCTGAGGGAATTGTCAACTCTTCTGACCAATTATGAATTTTGTGAACCTTGTGAACCTTCTTGGAACACAAAGTCTTGTATTGTGAGGGCAAATTTTGGGGTGCAACATTGTGCAACAGAAACAAACATGAAAGTGTATATTAATGGGAAGGCTCATCAAGACATACCTCTTGTAGTCCCTTCTCGAGCAAGCTAAAAGAAAAGAAAAACCAGAGACTCTTCCTTTTGAACAAGTTGGGTGGATTTACCTCTTTTTTGAAAAAAATGCACTTTTGTGAACAAATCTCATAGATGAACTTCCAGCTGCTTTTTGAGGTTTGGAACAGTTACAATATCATTAATATGAAGTGTTTGAAATGTTAGAATGGTAGGGATGGTGAGAGGTAATGATTTGGCACGAAAGATGCATAAAGGTCAAACTTGAGTGGTGTCGAAGTTGACTTTTAATCCTTTGATTTTCTTTGAGGGAACCAATGGTGGGAATAGCTTCAGAGGGTCATTTTAAGGTTGTATACATGGTTTTCGAAGTGTTGGGATGTTTGGAAATGGAGCTGATATGAAAAGTGCAAAATGACATTTTTTGTAGTTTTGGTGGATTTCTCTATTTTCAAGCCAAGGGGGGGGGGGGGGGGGAAGAGTGAGCTATCAGTTTGTGAGGTTTTAGGATAGTTCTTGTGTGTTTAAATGAGGTGGAGAGGGCCTCTATTTATAGTCAAATGAGAGGTAGTGGTCAGATTTGAGGTTTCCTTCCTAAGAGGAAAAGATTTTGCATTTTTGAATCAAATCTCCACAAAGGGCTTTCTTGGCTTGGAGGTAAGCTTGAAGTCAAGTATCATGATGAATTTAGAGTGGCTAGAACCAGGCTAGAGTGTGTAGGTTTATGGCTGGTTCAGATTGCACTTTCCACCTCATGATTGTTTTAATGTTTCTTTAATGCAAGTTGCAAGGCAACTTGGAAGGCAACTTGCAAGCTTGGCAAATTCAGCTCTTCATCATTTTCTTCACATTTCTATGCTTCAAACCCTCTACATATCAGAAACAACAAAATCCAAGGGCTGAGATTGGTCGGATTGATCAAAGAAATGATTTTTGAAATTTGTCAATGTGGGACTTCAAGTGTGAAAACACCAACTTGCCAAACCCATAACTTTCATCTCACAAATCCTTTTGAGGACTTATAATAATTTTTGAAAAGCCCTCAAGTAGCTCTAAAACATTCATGTTTGCCAGAAATTCTAACTCCAATTGGAACTATGTCAAAAGTCCCTCCAAAGTTGGCTGAAAATGAGCTTTAAAAGTGAAATAACTTAGAATTTTTCTAAGTTACTTTCCCCTCTTGTAATGAATTTGCTTCTAACTCCAAAAATATGCATTTTCTGATTGTGGACCACTGTGGGACTTTTGTAGGACTTGTCAAGAGCTTCCCAATGAGCTTTGAACCAACTCATTTGGATGTGTGGTTAAGGAGTTAGGGTTTAGCCCCTTTCAAAACCCGAATTTCCGATTACTTCCTCATCCTTGATCCAATGGTCATGAAAATTGATAGAAAAGTGCAATATGACATAAGGAACATTTTTGATTCACACCTTGAAGTCTAATTCCTTTAAAAATGAAGAGTTGACTTTTCGGTCAACCGTACGATCGATTGGTGACTACCGAGTCGCCTGTTGACACTCTGGACCTCCTGAGACTTTGATACTTCTTGAATGAACTTTATTAAGCTATATGAACTTCATGGATCATAATCCCACAATTAAAACACCTTCTAACACCAAAGTCAAACTACAGTTGACTTTTACTGGTCAAAAACCCTAATCGGGTGCCCTGAAATGCACTGCTCTTGATTCTGGGGTAACAACCTCAAATTGGATTCTCAATTGACATCATATGATACCCTTGATCTTGTTTCATGATTGAATTAGCATCAAACTTTGATTGATCACAAACCCTGAAGCTTCGATTTGATTGTACAAAACCCTGATTCATCTGTAACTTGACAAAGACAAACTTGCACTAGGTTAGGGTTAGATAATTTTATGAGTATGCTCCTAAAATGATAATGAGAATCTAAGGGGTCAAAATTTGGGGCACAACAACATCGACTACTGGATGACCCCGGTGTACACAAACCTCACCATGGCGGAACTGCCCCTGACCCAAAAGAGGATAGCGTAATCAGGCGCAGAGCTTGCTCCTACGTCTTGATCGAAGGCAATTTATACATACTGGGATTCTCCATCCCTCTTCTCAAGTGTATCGAGGAGTCCAAGGTCGCACACATACTTCAAGAGATTCACGAAGGAATCAACGCCTAGCACCTCAGAGGATGATCCCTTTCCCGGAAGGCCCTGCGAGCAGGATATTGTTGGTCTACTATGCAGCATGATGCGAAGGCATATGTCAAAAAGTGAGACAAATGCCAACGTCACAGGGACCTGCACTTAGCATCGCCCAATAAGCTCAAAACGCTCTCGTCCACGTGGCCTTTCGCCTGGTGGGGGATGGATATCCTCGGCCCCTTCACCATGGGGTCGTACCAGAACAAGTACTTGATAGTCGGTATCAACTATTTCACAAAGTGGATAGAGGCTAAAGTTGTAACACCCCTCTTAACCCCACAGAATTTATATACATAGTCAGAGTAAATCATCATGCACTCACAAAAGGGTGTCACACATAACTTTCAAAAAATCAAAAACCACTTGTCATGCTCATTAACACTTTAATAAATAATCTTTCTTTTCAAAGTTTCACTTTGGATGTAGCAGTGGATTCATTTTATATTATAATTCTCTTAACAGAATATTCATGTTCATCACATAATTCAACATTACTTAGGCACCAAGGCCAACATCATAATATTCCAATGAATATAAAAACATAGCGTAGAGTATATAATGTATCTCTAAGACATAAACCAAGCGATCCCAGTGTTACATGACCAGAGCACGACTCGACCCAACATAACTAAAATACTAAATAGCTACACCAACAACGACCACGCAACTACGAGCAGCTCTACTCTTGATACCTGCACGATGTCAGATAGGACATCATTCCAGCAGAAGGGTGAGAAATATTATCATAATAACAATGCATATAATCATATATATATATATATATATATATATATATATATATATATATATATATATATATATATATATATATATATATATATATATATATATATATATCTACAATCCTAGAATACACATGAACTACATTCTCACCACAAGTCATCCATATACATCACAATGTATATATAAATATATGGATAATCACCATGCATATTCATTATGCATACATTCACAATTCTCATCGCTCCACCTAAACATTTACAATTATGTTTATTCACCAACTCACAACTCTCAGTTCAACAATTCATACACATATGCATACTTTCATACAACAATTATACCTATGCCATGTGTCTCAATGCAACTCATTCCATGTGGTACCAACACTTGTTATTATTTTTTGGTTTTTACATTTAAACTGGGTCCGTCCTCTAGACCAATAATAAACAAAAGCTCGTCCTCTAGACTTTCAAACCCCACTCTAGGTTTGGGACAAGTCATTAGTCTCCACGAAACTAGCAAGCATTGCCTCTTAACAACAAATGATGCGTATGCAATCAACAACCATATGCACTTAAAATCGTTCTCGCATCTTAATCCCATGCATTCTCAATAATTCATCACACAAGAATTATAACATGATTGCATACACAACATATTTCATAATAATCAAAGTATTCATACTTTCACCACCATCATTATATTTATCAAGCAATGCACAAGAATACACATTCATGATTCTTCACATACAATCGCATACACTCAATATGCATTCACAATATCGCGCCAAATGGTAACGAACTCCATCACAATCATCATGCACTTTTAATCAATTTAAGCAATGCATATATTTGCCAAAAAGGCCACATTCACAATCGATTCCACAATCTAGGATTCACGCCATACGGCTACCCACAACACATCATCCAACAACACACAAGCTAGGCGTTGAAGAATCAAAGCATCAACATTGGATGGAAACAACAAAAATAAAACAATGTTGTCACGCTCGCCACCTTGCTCACCTAGTGAGGCCCTAGCGAACCATCGCTACTTGCTTCGCCTAGCGGACACGCTAGTGAAGGCTGGTTTCTAGCTACTGGAAGTGTTCGCTACACAGCTCGCTTAGCAAACCCTCGCTACCTCACTCGCCTCCAGCGAAATTGGATCTTTTAGTTCTGCCCCAGGTCTTGGACCATTCGCTACTGGCTCGCTAGCAGCTCGATTAGTGAACCACTCGCTAGCTCACTCGATAGCTGCTCACCTAGTGAGGCCTGCGATACTTCAAAACCCCAACGGACCAAAAATCATCAGAAGCTCACAAATCACCCGATTTTCACCAAACCAGTTCCTGTAGTCTCAGCCTAACATTCCTCGACTAAACTACATGACTTGTTCTAGATTTTAACTGATAAAACATCAATTTCTACCGATTAAACCATTTCTGACCTAGAATGGAAAATGTAGAAAAATACCCAAACAATCCAAACAGGACATACATTATCACATACATTGATAAGATAATAAGATTTCACACCCTTACCTGATTAAACCGATTCCTAAGGGTTGATCTTGAAGAATCCAAGCTTTCCTCTATTTTCCTTCTCTTTTCTCTTCTTCCTCTTTCTTTCTCTACTCTTTCCTTTCTATCTCCTTTCTTTCCACTTTCTCTTATATAACTTTCTATTCTATTCTTTCCATTATATTTTCTTCTCTCAAAAATATCTACCAATTCATTTCTCACAAACTATCCAACTTAATATCAAATAAGAAATGTCTAAAATACCCTCCAATCTATTTTCCCCGAAAACTCTCAAAATCGGTAAAATAGCATAATATGCAAACATAACATATTAACACATCAATTCCATAATTAAAAGAATAATCACCCAATTAAATCAAAAAGACTCAACAAAAATAGAAATAATTGAAATCGGGGCGTTACAACTCTCCCCCACTTTAGAAATTTTCGTCCTCGAAAATATTACCTGATTCAAACAACTCCGGACACGACTCTTGCATCCCATTATTTAATTCCCAAGTCATATTACCTTCTGAAGCGCCTCCCACGCTACTTTCACAAGCGCAATATCTTTGCCTCTTAGCTTCTTAACTTCACGGTCCAAAATCCTAATCGGTAAAGCTTCAACCATAAGGTTATCTCTCACTTCAACTTCGTCCATAGGAATAACATGTGACGGATCCGGAACATACTTCTGAAGTTACGAAACATGGAATACACCATGAAAATTTTGAAAGATTCGGAGGCAACGCCACACGATAAGCCACAACACCAACTCGTGCAGTAATCTGATACAGACCGATAAAACGAGAAGTCAACTTCTTCGACTTCAAAGCTCGACTCACACCCGTAACCGGTGTAACTCTCAAAACACACGGTCTTCTTCTTGAAACTCAAGATCTTTCCTTCTCTTGTCATCATAGCTCTCTTGTCTATTCTGAAAAGCTTTCATTTTCTCCCGAATAAACTTCACTTTCTATGTCGTTTTGTTGTACCATCTCCGGTCCAACTACCGACTTCTCACCAGTTTCATGTCAGCACAAGGTGTTCGACATTTCCGACCATACAAAGCCTCAAATGGTGCCATACTAATACTTGAATGAAAACCGTTATTGTAGGTGAACTCAATCAACGCCAATTAACTATTCCAAGCACCACCTTGCTCAAGTACACAAGCACGCAATGAATCCACCAACGATTAGATTGTTCTCTCGGTTTGACCATCCGTTTGCGGATGATAAGCCGAACTCAATCATAACTTCGTACCCAAAGTAATTTGCAACCTCTCCCAAAACCTCGATGTAAATATCAGATCTCTATCCGATGCAGTACTCATAGGAACTCCATGTAACTTCACAACCACACAAACATAAATCGCGACTAACTTCTCCAAAGGATAACCAATATCAATCGGAACGAAGTGAGCTGATTTAGTAAGCCTATCAACAATCACCTAAATAGCATTCTTCCCTTTTTACGTATTCGACAATCCCGTAACAAAATCCATCGATATACTATCTCATTTCCATTCTTGAATACCCAACGGTTGCATCAATCCACTAGGCTTCTGATGTTCCACTTTAGACTTCTGACATGTTAAACACACATACACAAACTGAGCTACATCTCTCTTCAATCCGGACCACCAAAAGATTTTCTTCAAATCTTGATACATCTTAGTAGCACCCGGATGAATACTCAAGTTACTTTGGTGTCCTTCTTCCAATATCATCTTTTTCAACTCCTTATCATCGGGAATACAAATACGACCACGGAATCTCAAAACTCCAAAATTATCAACCTTGAAGTCCTCATTCTCATTCATCATCAAATCAACGAACTTCAAATCCAACTTTTGCTTTTCACATACCGTTGCAAGAAAATCGTTCGTAACATGCAGCATACCAAGTCTCACACTTCTCGGCGTCATTTCACAAACTAAACTCATGTCTCTAAAATTCTCCAAAAGTTCCCATTCTCTCATCATCAAGGCGGACACATGTAACAACTTCCGACTCAAAGCATTGGCCACCACGCTTGCCTTACCCGGATGATAATTCAAACCAAAATCATAATCCTTCAAAAGCTCTTACCACCTTCTTTGTCTCATGTTCAATTTCTTTTGATCAAATAAATACTTCAAACTCTTGTGATCACTAAAAACTTCAAATCTTGCACCATAAAGATAGTGCCTCCAAATTTTCAAAACAAACACCACAGCCGCTAACTATAAATTATGCGTAGGATAATTCTTTTCATGCACTCTCAATTGTCTTGAAGCATAAGCCACAACTTTACCATCTCGCATCAAAACACCACCCAAACCAGTCAATGAAGCATCACAATAAACCACAAATGGTTCCAACAGATTCGACAAAATCAAGATTGGCGCCATCGTCAATCTTCTCTTTAGTTCAATGAAACTCTTTTCACAATCAATATCCCAAACAAAAGCTTGACCTTTCCTAGTCAACTGCGTCAACGGCAATGATAACTTGACAAATCCTTCAATGAATTTCCGATAATAACCTGCCAAACCAAGAAAACTTCTAATCTCAAAAACTGATTTTGGAGCCTCCCAATGCGATACCGCTTCAACCTTTGACGAATCAATACTAATACCACTACCGGAAATAACATGCCCAAGAAAACTTACTTCCGACAACCAAAATTCACATTTCGACAACTTAGCATACAATTGCTTCTCTTTTAACACAGATAACACAATCCTCAAATGCTCAACATGATCCTCTTCATTCTTCGAATAGACCAAAATATTATCAATGAACACAACCCTAAGCTTGTCCAAATAAGGATGGAAAATCCTATTCATGTACTTCATAAATACATCTGGTGCATTAGTCACACCAAATGGCATCACAGAATACTCGTAATGTCCATACCTCATTCTAAAAGCAGTCTTCTGAATATCTTCAGTCTTCACACGAATTTGATGATACCCAGATCTCAAATCTATCTTACAGAATACACTTGCACCAACCAACTGATCCATCAAATCATAAATCCTTGGAAGTTGATACTTATTCTTGATAGTCACCTTGTTAAATGGTCAGTAATCCACACAAACCTCATATAACCTTCTTTCTTCTTAACCAACAAAACCAGTGCATCCTACGGCGACACACAGACGAATAAACCTCTTCTCAAGCAAATATCCAAGTTGAATCTTCAACTCTTTCAATTCCTATGCCAACATACAATATGGAGTCATCGATATCAGACTAGTTCTAGGAATTAAGTCGATCCCAAACTCCACTTCTCGTTCTGGCGGTAAATCTCTTATCTCATCAGAAAAAAACTTTCTGAAAATCATAAATAATTGGGATACCACCAACTTCACCACTTCCATTAACACTCAAAGTTTCCACTAATATAAACATCCCAACACCATCCTGCACCCACTCATCAAAACAATTTGTAAGGACTTGGCTTAACTCCAAACAATTCACTACACGCACCATCTAAGCTCGCAAGATAAGTTTATTCCAGCCAACATGATCTTGTCCACTATCAACAAGAGATTAAGGGTGACCAATTCCTCAATTTGTCAATAGACAGCCAACAATTATAATGGGGCATAAATCATCTTTACCAAACTATAATAGTGTTTAACAACACACTGAGCCACCACTCCACATTTGAAGCATCTTGGAGAAGCACAAGCTTCTCCCCCACTTATTTCAATCCCACTCCTACAGATAAGGTTTAGAAAAACAAATGCGTACCGACAGTGTTTTCACACACATGTCGCATACTAGGGAACAAACAACATTAGACAACCTGGTCGGATGGACCGACCTGCTCTGATACCACTAATGTAACACCCCTCTTAACCCCACGGAATTTATATACATAGTCAGAATAAATCATCATGCACTCACAAAAGGGTGTCACACATAACTTTCAAAACATCAACAACCACCTGTCATGCTCATTAACACTTTAATAAATAATCTTGCTTTTCAAAGTTTCACTTTGCATGTAGCAGCGGATTCATTTTATATCATAATTCTCTTAACAGAATATTCATGTTCATCACATAATTCAACATTACTTAGGCACCAAGGCCAACATCATAATATTCCAATGAATATAAAAACATAGCGTAGAGTATATAATGTATCTCTAAGACATAAACCAAGTGATCCCAGTGTTACATGACCAGAGCACGACTCGACCCAACATAACTAAAATACTAAATAGCTACACCAACAGCGACCACGCAACTACAAGCAGCTCTACTCTTGATACTAGCACGATGTCAGATATGACATCATTCCAGCAGAAGGGTGAGAAATATTATCATAATAACAATGCATATAATCATATATATATATATATATATATATATATATATATATATATATATATATATATATATATATATATATATATATATATATATATATATATATATCTACAATCCTAGAATACACATGAACTACATTCTCACCATAAGTCATCCATATACATCACAATGTATATATAAACATATGGATAATCACCATGCATATTCATTATGCATACATTCACAATTCTCATAGCTCCACCTAAACATTTACAATTATGTTTATTCACCAACTCACAACTCTCAGTTCAACAATTCATACACATATGCATACTTTCATACAACAATTATACATATGCCATGTGTCTCAATGCAACTCGATGCAACTCATGCCATGTGGTACCAACACTTGTTATTATTTTTCGGTTTTTACATTTAAACCGGGTCCATCCTATAGACCAATAACAAACAAAAGCTCGTCCTCTAGGCTTTCAAATCCCACTCTAGGTTTGGGACAAGTCACTAGTCTCCACGAAACTAGCAAGCATTACCTCTTGACAACAAATGATGTGTATGCAATCAACAACCATATGCACTTAAGACCGTTCTCGCATCTTAATCTCATGCATTCTCAATAATTCATCACACAAGAATTATAACATGATTGCATACACAACATATTTCATAATAATCAAAGTATTCATATTTTCACCACCATCATTACATTTATCAAGCAATGCACAAGAATACACATTCATGATGATTCACATACAATCGCATACAATTAATATGCATTCACAATATCGCTCCAAACGACAATGAACTCCATCACAATCATCATGCACTTTTAATCAATTTAAACAATGCATATATTTTCCAAAAAGGCCACATTCACAATCGATTCCACAATCTAGGATTCACGCCATACGGCTACCCACAACACATCATCCAACAACGCACAAGCTATACGTTGAAGAATCAAAGCATCAACATTGGATGGAAACAACAAAAATAAAACAATGTTGTCACGCTCGCCACCTTGCTCGCCTAGCGAGGCCCTAGCGAACCATCGCTACTTGCTTCGCCTAGCGGACACGCTAGCGAAGTCTGATTTCTAGCTACTGGAAGTGTTCGCTACACAGCTCGCTTAGCGAACCCTCGCTACCTCACTCGCCTCCAGCGAAATTGGATCTTTTGGTTCTGCCCCAGGTCTGGGACCATTCGCTATTGGCTCGCTAGAAGCTCGCTTAGTGAACCACTCGCTAGCTCGCTCGCTAGCTGCTCGCCTAGCGAGGCCTGCGATACTTCAAAACCCCAACTGTCCAAAAATTATCAGAAGCTCATAAATCACCCGATTTTCACCAAACCAGTTCCTGTAGTCTTAGCCTAACATTCCTCGACTAAACTACCCGATTTTCCATTTCTGACCTAGAATGGAAAATGTAGAAAAATAACCAAATAATCTAAACAAGACATACATTATCACATACATTGATAAGATAATAAGATTTCACACCCTTACCCGATTAAATCGATTCCTAAGGGTTGATCTTGAAGAATCCAAGCTTTCCTCTATTTTCCTTCTCTTTTCTCTTCTTTCTCTTTCTTTCTCTACTCTTTCCTTTCTATCACTTTTCTTTCCAATTTCTCTTATATAACTTTCTATTCTATTCTTTCCATTATATTTTCTTCTTTCAAAAATATCTACCAATTCATTTCTTACAAACTATCCAACTTAATATTAAATAAGAAATGTCTAAAATACCCTTCAATCTATTTTCCCCGAAAACTGCCAAAATTGGTAAAATAGTATAATATGCAAACATAACATATTAACACATCAATTCCACAATTAAAATAATAATCACCAAATTAAATCAAAAAGACTCAACAAAAATGGGAATAATCGAAATCGGGGTGTTACAAAAGCCCTCTCTAAAATTACTACACATAACATACTTCATTTCTACAAGAGAAACATACTCGCTCGATTCGACGTACCAAAAGCACTCATCACCGACAACGGGACGCAGTTCACCGACAAAAACTTCCAAGAGATTGTCGCCAAACTGGGCACCAAACAACATTTTACTTCTGTTGAGCACCCGTAGACAAACGGGAAGGTTGAAGCTGTGAATAAAG
Source organism: Lathyrus sativus (assembly GCA_963859935.3). Taxonomy (NCBI): domain Eukaryota; kingdom Viridiplantae; phylum Streptophyta; class Magnoliopsida; order Fabales; family Fabaceae; genus Lathyrus; species Lathyrus sativus. Next base: position 614,082,999 of record OZ012739.1, on the reverse strand, counting down.
TGATCCTATGAGGCCTAAAACGAAGACTAGGAGAAGCTAAAAAGAGGTGGGTCGAGGAGCTACATAGCATACTCGGGACCTACAAAATGACACCATTCCAAATAACCTACAAAATCGAGGTAGTTATTCCAGTGGAAATCAGAGAGCCCTCTAGGCAGACCGAATCTCCCATCGACGAGGAGATGAACGACGAGGCACTAAGGGATGAACTTGATCTGGTCGAAGATATTCGATCAAGGGCAGCCCTTCTCAAAGCCTCATTAAAACAAAAATAACTGCCACATAACACCAAAGTTATAAAACGCGAATTCCAAATTTGAAACCTAGTCCTACGGAGAAATTAGAAAGATTCGCGCAAGGGCAAACTTGTCACGAACTGGGAAGACCCCTATCGTGTATGAGTGAAAACGGACAATGAGGCATATTATCTCGAAAAGATGCACATGGAAGAACTTGCTCGACCATGGAACGGTGAAAAGCTTAAACAATATTACAACTAGACATCGTAGTCGGCATAGTTGGTTCAACAAAAACGAAGTACGTCACGACCACAAAGGCATGATAAGGTACAAACACGACTTCCCAAACTTGAAATGAAAAGGCAATATTCTGCTCTTTTGTTCGAGCAGATTCTTGACCCGACGGAGACACCCCAACCGAACTCCGCCTTTGTCCTACCAATAAGGTAGAACACCCAGCTCACAATGGGAAGTTTGCACCATAAATCAAAGATCTCGACCGAGATCTTAGATTTGTTGTTGATCAGAAGCCAACTTAGATCACTCGGACAGTTCCCTGCATGGTCGAGCATTAGCTCGGCATCGGGATAGGCCTCCTCATCATTGAGAGCAAGGGTCGTCTCTAATTCTCTCATCATGACGGTTGCATCCTGAGATAATAATTTTCTCCGAGCCACCTTGTCGAGGCCCAGGATAGCTTTTGACTCTGCTTCAGACACAGCTAAGGAATGATCACCCTCGAAGAGACCCCTCTTGAGGTGACATGGGTGCAACACGAACTCTCCCTGGCGCCTTCCACTGTAATATCGATGGCCCCAAACTCTTCTTTGCGATGCCTTTTCCTGGCTGAAGAGTCCGCTTGAGGAGGGGATTGGCTGCCCGACTATAAAGAGGAGGCACCCCTGCCAGAATCCACCTTGGACTCTTCAAGAATCTGAGTGACATGGGACTTAGGAGCTTTCTTTCCTTACTTCTCCATAGTGAGGTTGACGATGAGCTATTGAAGATTTTCCATCTTACCTGCAACAAAGATGAACACGATTTAACATACCAATGGAAAACGAGTGCACAAGCAAGATAAAAGAAACAACTACCTAAAAGCGCTAAGGCATTCTCAATAGTACTACACTCGAGGAGGTCCTTTATGTCAATGAGTCAAGCCTTACAAGCGGGATGGCCTCCCTTGTTAATGATAACTCCCGCCCTTGGTCACGAGCTTACTAGGCACGAAGCTATCCACGAAAGCCACAATCTTGTTGTAAGAAAGTTGGTCCTCGAAATCTAACTCATTAGGCTTGGTAAGGTAATACTTTGTGCCCTTGTTGAAATGGATTTTTTTCCAGTAAATGGGAAACTTAGGCTCCAACTTCATCATTGCCTCCCCGTTTTCATCACAGTGCATAATACCATCATTCTTGAGCGCTACCACACGATCAAATACATGGTCGACGGATGCCTCTGACACAGGACAACCCAGAAAGTACATGTCCTTGAATGTGTGAACAGAGTCCGTGTATGTCTTAAATAACTTCCTCAGCTGTTTGAAAGACACCAGATGTGCTTTCCGTTGGAGGATCATCGCTGCAAGTGGAAACAACAGAAGAATAAGAGGAAAGTGGCGCCGACTTCGAGATACCGCCATATGATCTCAAATGCTCGGATGAACACAATCACGTTTGGGTGTAGCTGAGAGGGTGCCAACTCTAACCGAACAAAGAGCCCCGTCTCAAAGTCACTGAACGACAAATGCAACCCTGCCTTCTTGAAAGCAAACTCATACATTGTGAAGCAGTCTTCCTTGAAGGTCGAGCAGACCTGCTCCGTCTTTCTAGGTTTGTATACCTCTCAGCTCTCCAGAGCGCCGGGGTGCTCTGGCTCCGAAATAAATATGAAGGCGTTTGAAGGGTCATCGATGAAGTGTGAAGTGGTCCCGCGAGGTTCTGTCCCGACCTATTGCAAATCTTTATTATTAACAATGTCGACCATATGCGATTCCTCGACAAGAAGAGCCATTTTAACTTGAAAAGTATAGGAAACCAATGAATTCGACTATTAAATAAAATCCACCCTTCCACTACAAGTCAAGTGGAAGGGCGAGGAGTGACACATGGACATACTCCCGACCAAAAGCCCTTAGTTTAATGGCAAGCGTGGAGACCGCGAGGACCCGCTACTCTACACGAAACCCCAGTTAAACTTCAGAGTCCTCACGAGGAAAGGCCTCCTTGACACGAGATTTCTTTGTTAGAAACTACGTCTGGAAGGGCCTCCTCGACACGAGGATTCCTTATTAGAACCTTCACGAGGAAGAAGCCTCCTTGACACGAGACTTTTTTATAGAGTTTCTACACCCCGCGAGGAGGAAGAGACTCCTCGACACAAGGATTCCTTATCAGAACCTTCATGGGGAATCATCGAAAATATCATGAGTTCCTCAAAAGCTTCATCAAAATCTTTATGAGTTTCCCGAAAACTTCATCATAAACTTCATGAGTTCCTTTGAAGCTTCATCGGAAACTTCATGAGTTCCTCGGAAACTTCATTGGTACTCCATAAGATTCATCAGAAGTTCATGAACGTCACTTGTAAATTCATAGATCTGGCTGGAAAACGAATAACTTCATCGTGAAGTTCATGAGCGTCGTCAAGAGACGTGCGATTCACTTATTTCCACTCGAAGTTCAGCGGAAGTCGACGGTTGAGGATGGCAGAACCACCACCAAACACCAACATTCACCTAAACCACTACCATACAAACTGAGAAAGGAAACAGAGACTTACTTAGTTGAAGAGGATTCTGGAAATCTACGATGGTGAAAATAAGGCTGATGAAGGCGAGCAAACGTTAGAAAGAGCAGGGAAATTCTTAAAGAGCTTGGGAAAACAAAGCGAGTGTACCAAATGAGCCCCGCTTCTCCCTATTTATAATCCCTAGCATGGGTAAGTGTATCGTCACCTAGGCTCTTGAGCACCCTTAGGCCTAAGTAATAATTGCACATTAAATAGCTACAAAATGTGGCTCAAGGTTTATCATTCCAAGTCTTATCAACGGTCTAGATCCCAAGACGTAGAGCACAAGGCTCAACCTTTCATGTTTCCTCGCGAACATGTCCTCGAAAAAAGGCTCAAGCTTTCATGTTATCGAGCACAGATAACAACTTTGGCATCCTTACGAGCACGTATCCTCAGTGATAAACGCGAAACAAAATCATGTTATCGAGCACGTGATGACTTCCAGCAAATCCCTCGTGAGCATGTCCTCGGGTAAACTCGGTGCGAACCCGCGGGCGTAGCCGCGTCCTCAGGTATGCGGAACCATGAACAGGAAACCCCTATAGCGAACACTGTCCACGGAGATTTGCCTCTTAAGTCATTTCCCCTTCACCTAGGAGTAACGACTTAGGGGGCTCCTATTCTGGATTAGGCCTATGAATGACCCACAGTCGAGCAGGCCCAATCTAGTGGCTCATCGAGGATAACCCAATTTGAAGGCCCAATCCTCCATAGTTGTTGGAGGTCATGTTCTCCACATGCTCCTCGTGTGAAGCCACGTCACCAACTGAACCCACACCTTTCTCGGGGCACTTTCGCCCTCAAGAAATCCACTGGGAGGTTTTTAGGTCAGTTGGCCTAGGATGAAGACCACATGTTGGTCTTCCCTAGTTTCATGTAGATCCTGGCATTCATCCTTTGTGGGCCTAAAAATCCAGCCCACAACAGGTGACCTTTGGCCCAACGCTGGGGGCTATATAAATACCCTCCTCCGTAGGAGGGCCAGGTATTCTGAATTCATTCTTAATACTCTATACTTGCCTTTTCTCTTCAATCTGAACCTTACTTTGACATCAGAGTGCCTTGCAGGTACACCCTTTCTCTTCTTTGTCACCAACGAATTTGAAGCTCACTACATGTTGTTGGACGCTGATTGAATATCTGATCCCGGTAAGATCATATGTGTGTGTGTATGTGCGTGTGTGTGTGTGTGCGTGTTTGTTCTAAAATAAAAATGATTGTGAGTAGGACAATGATGATGTATCACAGTTTCTACATAGTGGATTGGGCAAAAATTACAAGATTAACACTTTAACACTTAAGTCAATATGTGAGGAAGAAGTTTGAAATTAAATTGGATTTGAAAACTGTTAACTTAGTTTAACGTGTTCTCTCTCTATATATAGGGGGATATAAAAAATTTGCTATTTGTTAGTAGTGAAATATGAAGAACCATTAGATGTAATATTAGTTGAGATTTCTCGTAATCATTATCATGATAATTTTCATGTGCTTAAAGGATTCTAGAAGGAGTATGACCCTTCCCTAGTAATCGGTCAGGATTGACCCAAAACTATTGGCCCAAAATCTCTTGTCGATATATAGGTATGCAGGGCTTGATATCTCAGCCTCGGATGTCGACCACACCTTGATCACCTTAAGTCAGGTTAAGGAGAAACATTTCACTTTCTTAAGGAACTTGTACAATTAATGCACCATAATTCAAACGTTTTTTCGAAGGTATTATTATCATGGTTCTTGGGAACCAAAACTCCTGAATGTTGTGTGTTGCACCCTAAAATTTGCTCAACCTACTTCACTTGGTTTATGCTTCAATTGCATTAGCATTTGCATATAGAGTCATGTACATAGTCTAATCATCTGTATAACATAGCATAGCAAGTCATCCAACAAGGGACCAATCACTATTCTCATCTCTATGAGCCTATCAAGAGGTTATTATTCAAATTCAAGCATATCCAAGTCATCAGAAAGAATTTGAAAGTTGGGAAGTCAATGGATCAAGCAGTGCATCCATCTCCTATCTGAGGGTATCTGAAGACCATCAAAGAAGTTGTGAGTTGTGAATTGAACATGAAGAGTATGTGGACATCATGGGAGACTTAGAAAGTCATTTGGAGAAGGAAACAAGTCATTGGCATGATCACAAGAGATGCAGTTGAAGACAGTCAACTAGGGTTTCATCTGGGTCAACCCTGGGTCAACTCTAGGTCAAGATTGATTGAAGGGCATTAAGGTTTATTGGAGAGATGTGGGGTTCATCATTTGGCATGTAGAGAAGGATATGGTGTTATGCTAAGAATAAATCAAGAGAAATCAAGGAGAAGAGGAGTTTCTAAATTAGGGTTTCTGTGTAAAATCCCCTAGTTTAGGTCAAATTTCCAAGCAAGATAAGTCAAAATGCAAGCTTCAAATGGATCCTTGGTCAACATGAAACTTGTATAGGATCTCAAGACCTTTAATTTTAGTGGTGTAAGACATCAAGGAGATTTATAGAACTCAAGTTATGGTCCTTGCAAGTTACAGGTCATCTGAGGTATCTGAAATTTTGTCTGTGAAAGTTACTTGTCTTCCAAGCAACTTTTACCCCTCAAGGAGATTTCAAATGAATTTCTGGTCAACATAAGAATTGTTCCTCATTGTCTTAGCTTTCTATAATGGTATGGTATGCCTTCATATGATTTGTGGAACTCTACTTATGGTCTTGGCAAGCAAAGGGTATTTTGGTCATCTGAGAATTACAGGTCATTTCAAGCCTATGCCCAAAACTCATACAAGGAAGCTTCAAATGAAAAACTTCACAACATCAAACTTGCTCCAAATGACATTTTGAGTCTATAAAAGTGACCATGAAAGATTGGAAAGGCTCATAGCTCAAGGTTTCAAAATTGGTGAATTTAATGAATAAAAATGACCTAAAATTGAGATTTTTCATAATTTGGCCAAATGGGATGAAATTATAGGTCATTTTGATTGGAAAAAATGTTTTAAGAACATTGGAAAAAGTAGAATTTTGAGTTTGGTTCAAGATTTAGAAGTTATGCATGGTTACTTACAAGTGAAGTTACATAATCCAAATCCAAGGGAAAGTGTGCATGGGAAGTTTCTCCAAGGTTCTAGGACTTTCCAATGACATCTATATATTGAATTGAAGAGCTTCATGCCATGGCTGGTGATTCATTGTGCTCATAATACCAAGTTTCACATCTTTCTTCCAATTTGCAAAAGCATATCAAACTCCACAAAATCTCCATCAATTTCCACATTTTTTGATTTGATCATCATCTAGATCATTCATAGATCAGAATTCCATCAAAGATTTGGTTGAATTGAGCAAGAATCGTGCCATCCATCTTCATCATCCAAGGTGCAAGAAAGTTGGAATTTCTAGATTCAAGAGGATTGAACCAGAATCTTTGCATACAGAACAAAGAATTGAGTGTGTTGATCAATTTCCAATCACTGCAAGCATTGGATCAAGAGAATTCCATAGCTGTTTTCCTCATCAAACCAGGTTGGTATATCCATTCGAATTGCTTAATTTAGTCAGCATGTTAGAGATTTGTTAGGTTAGATCTGTTAGGATAAGTTAGATGATGAATTTCACAAAGTTTGGAGAAGTTTCATGAAGGTTGATCATGGTGTACCAAATCTGTTAGGATTGATAACTCATAGGTTATGGCAAGATAATCCTAGATGAATAGCTCAGGTTGATTAGCATGGCTTGTAGATCATTTTAGGGAAAAATTTGGAAAGAATTGAGGTGGTTGCTGACAGGTGAAAATGGTGGAACCGAGTTATTGCACCTATCGGGTTCACTTATTGGTTGAGTTTTAGAAGGAGCTAATGATGTGGCTGTGTAGAGGGAAGAAATTAGAGCAACTTTGCTCTTGGAATCGTGTGATTTCATGGTGAATGGAGGGAGAACGAGGAGATGGAAGGAGCATGCATGGGACTGGTTTTTCTGAAACCCTAGAGGATAATTGGGGACGATGATGGACAACCGTTGGATCTATTGTTTGACCATGACTCTGAGACCAATCCAACGGACGTGGTTTAAATGAAATACGGAGGGAAATCCTAAAGGCTAAACGCACTGTTTCACTTATTTTTCTGACTGGGCTTTGGTTTCAGTTACTAATACCACCCCCTATCTTCAGGCCCAAACCTAAAATGAACTAAATCTTTACTATTCGCACCGTTTATTGTTTTTTTAATTTTTGTTATAGTTTCTGAGTGCATTGGGCCCAGACGTGCTTGCTATGCGCGCCCCCCAGTCTGGGCCTATTTTGTTGTTTTAACTAGAATTCATTACTTGATGCACCCCTCAGCCAATTTAATTCCTTTTAATTTTTTCTTAATTCATTTCATTTCTTTAAAAAATCATAAAAAATTGGAAAATGCATGATTTTAATTGGTTGTTTTTGCATAATGCTCATAATTTTGTCAAGAAAAATATCACATAAAAAAATTAATATTTCATTTTATTTTCATATTTTTAGCATATTTTTCTTTTAAATAGGTGTAAATAATGTTTAGTTTAGTGCATGAATTTGTTAATTTTGGTTTGGTTAGATGCTTTTACATTTTTAATCCATTCTTTTTAGGTTGATTAGTACAGACCTTTAGCTTGTATATCCAATTTAGTTCATATTTTTAGGACTTAATCTTAGGTGATTTGTTTAGGTGTGAATAACATGATCAAAACTAGGGTTTAGGGGATAACATAGGTGAATTAGTTCATTTTTCTTAGGAGTTGTAGATTGAATCTTTGGGGGTATGGGGATATAGGGATTATGGGTAGTTAATAGACCCCTTAGAAAATATTAGGATTCCCCTACTGCTATTAGTACTGTCTATATTTGTTTGACTGTGTGGTGTGCCCTCTCTAGGGTTATTTCATTTGTCTGTATGGGGTATTGGGTTTGCTTGGGGAGTGGGAGAGCTGAAGACTGAGAAGATGAAGCCCATTTGGAGATCAGAGGATGAAGGCCAACTTCCAGAGTTGATGAGGAGTATCCCTTGCTGGCAGCTGTTGAAGGCTATATGGTTTAAGGCCTAGGCAGAGCTCTAGAGTAGTAGATTTGATTCTCAAACATGGAAGGTCTTGATTGCCTCCATCCCTTTCTGTGATGCAGAGTCTCTCTAAGACACCCACCCCCTTCCTTTGGAAGGCTTGGTGATAATGTCTAAGAGATAGAACTCTTGAGAGAAATACTCTATGTGTTGTTAGCAGTCTGTTTGCCACCTTTGGTGGTCAACTAATTGCTTAATACCCAGTTCACTCTTGTGATTGATTCCTCAGCTTGGAGATTAGGACTTGAAGAAAAGCCATTGTAGATTGAAGATTGATGACAAAGACCTTGCTTGAAGGCTATGGAGATTGATGCTTGCTGAAGCTTGTAGCTGTTTGGTGATGACTTGAAGACAGATGTTGATGCAGAGCTGCTGTGGCTGTTTATCTTTGCTGTTTATTTCTGATGTATTGATTGGTTTTCCCTGACTGTATTGTTTGTTGTTTAACCTGTTAGGTTGAAAGTGAATTCTGTTCACTTTTGCCTATTGTTTTCTAGGTTCGAGGTTGAGTGGGACTCCCTTGCCTCGCTTGTATTGCTGCATCCATGCATTTTACTGCTTTATTGTATATCTGCTATTGTTGCTGTTTCCGTCTATTCCCTTAGGATATCTGTTTCTCTCTGCGCAAGAGAGGAGCATGATAGACACTAGGTCTTAACCCATGCATGATAACATTAGGTTAGTTTGATTCCCTTTGCAGCCATAGGTTAGAGTTCCGTCTCTTCTTTCTCAAAACAAACAGAAAAACACAATAAATATTTCAAACCCAATAAAAGACACTTCTTTCGTAAAAGAATGTGAACTCATCAAAATGTCATTTTTGTCCGCTTGGACCAGTAATCAGAAAAACCCTTTTTCAGAAGGACTAAAAACAATCAAGACAGACTTGTGTCGTACGTGGCCCGAACTACGTTTGCTCTGATCTTTCATGCTGTATGAAAGTACGTAGGCATAGGATGCGATATCCTAGCGAGCAATCTTCCCCACCTTTCCCGTAGGTAGGCGAACTACGTTGACTCTGATTTCTCGTTCCAGACGGGAATACATAGGCATAAAGTGCGATACTTTGCCGAGTCATTTTATTTTCTTTTTAACCCCAGACCTATAGTGTAGATAGAATAACAATCCATACTCGAAAACAAGCGTGGATCCCGTCGAGTACGACGGACGTGAGGGGTGCTAATACCTTCCCCTTGCGTAACCGACTCCCGAATCCAGGTTTTGGTTGCGATGACCATACCTTTCCCGTCTTTGCGGTAGGTTTACTCTAAGCGTTCCCTTTCCCTCCCGTGGGATAAATAACGCACGGTGGCGACTCTTCTGTTCAGCCGGCGCCGATTTTCGCAGTAGCGACAGCTGGCGACTCTGCTGGGGATCCAACGTCCCCTGGCTGCTAAGGACTGCGATAGTTCCTTATGCATTTGGGATCCAACGTCCCTTAAGAGAGTCAATCCTAGCGCTTGTTTTCCCGTCGAGGATTTTGTATGGATTTATATTTCTGTCCTTTATTTTCAGCAGTATATTATTAATTATTATTGCTGTATTTGGGGGTGTGACGGGTGATTCTATGATTGAGAGATAAGCCGGACCTGGGCTTGAGTGCACCTAGACTTAGAGTAGAGATTAGTGGGCGCGCACGTGCTTTGCATGTCCTAGTGTCCCGCGAAATCTACACTCAGACGAGGTTCTTCTGGTTGGCCTCCTGTCCTGCCCTTTGGGTGGCTCGGGTTGCTGGTTAGTTGGATTGTCGACTCTGGGGACCGATCATTTGGAAGTTGGCTAAGTGAGGCCTCTTCAGGATTTGATGATGCCACTCCTTCTGGGAATCGTATCATCAACCCTGAAAGTCTGTGACGCCGACGACCGCATAGGATGCCATACCTTTGTCAGTCACTAGGACACCTACCTGTGAAAGGGTTTTGGGGTTATGCAGGTAACTAGACCTTCAGATACCGGTTTGTTTCTTGATCTGAGATCCTGGGTATTTATGGATAGTTGAGGTCTGTCAGAGACCAGTGGGAGTTATGATCTGAGGTCTATCAGAGACCAGTCAGAGTTATGGTTTGAGGTCTGTCAGAGACCAGTTGGAGTTATGTTATGAGGTCTATCAGAGACCAGTGTTAGAGATTCATGTTGGGTCTATCTGAGACCAGGGTTTGAGGAATTCTAGAGGGTCTATCTGAGACTTGTTGATATGATACAGGCTTCTCAGCTATGGCACTTGGTCCCTGTTGCATGTTGCTTGCATTGCATTATTTGCATACCCATTATCATTGCATCCCATTAACGTGTGTCTGTGCTGCAGGTGCATTTGCATATCCCCTGGTTCTAGTGTCTGGACTTCTGGGTATTGATCATGGCTGGTTTGAGGATGACAATTGCCTACAAGCTACCTATTCCTGATATTACTCCACTCCTGGGTCTGATTTCTCTGGCAGATGAGGATGTCTGTAGAAGCTTCAGGCAGAGTTACGGACGGCTGTTAAGTTTGGTTCGCAAATCCACTGATGATGAATTGAATGGGCTGTATACGCTGATGCAATTCTATGACCCGGCTTTGAGGTGTTTCACGTTTGCTGATTTTATCTTGGGGCCCACCATGGAGGAGTATGTAGAGTTTACTGAGCTGCCGGTGCAGAATGCAGTTCCTTTTATTCACTCTGCCGCTGAGCCCAAGTTGGAGGATCTAGCTAAGGCCTTGCACATGAATGCTTCTGAGCTGTTGATGACTTCTTGGCGAGGGGTTCCAGGTTTCTCCCTCCAATTCCTGGTTGGTAAGGCTCAAGAGTACGCCAAGAATGGGTGTTGGGTGGTCTTTAACGCTATTTTGGCTCTATGCATTTATGGGATAGTGCTGTTTCCCAACTTCCCAAACTTCGTGGACATGGATGCATTTCATCTATTTGCTGTTGGTAACCCGGTGTCGACACTGATCGGAGACTTCTACCATTCGATGCACTATAGAAATGAGAACAGGAGAGGCAAGAACGTCTCTTGTTGCGTGCCTTTACTGTACATGTGGTTTAGGAGTCATCTTCCCTTGAAGGGACCTTTTGTGGATAGTGCAACTACATCTGACTGGCCAGAGCGCTTGATGAGGTTATCTTCTGAAGACATTAAGTGGTTTGATCGAGACTTGTTGGGGTCTGAGCTCATTTTCAGTTGTTCTGGGTACCCTAATGTTCCGTTGATAGGAAGAAAAGGGTGTATCAATTACAACCCTTCTCTGTTTATTCGCCAGTTCGGATATGCGTTGAAGAACCCACCAAAGGAGGAAGAAGTGCAGGAATCTCTGTACTTCACCGGTGATTTGAAGGGAGAGTTGCTAGCCAAGCTGCAACACGCATGGACGCGTATTAACAGAAAAGGGAAACCACTGTTAGGGAAGAATGATTGTCAGGCTTATGCACCCTACAGAGTTTGGATCCAGGAGAGAGCAAGACAGTTGCGGATGCCATTTCCAGATGCACCAGTCCCTGTCCATATTCCGGTGGAAGAGCCAACTACTGTTTTTAGGGAGGCCTATGAGCAAGTTGTTAGAGAAAAGGAAGCCATGGTGAAGATCAATGAAGGGTTAGAGCAAGAGCTAGCTCAGATACGCAGTGAGAAAAACAAGGCTGTGCATGCTTTCCAACAGCAGATCGAGCTAGTAAACAGACTAGGGGCTGAGATGACTGAGGAGAAAAAGAAGTGTGAACGTCTGGGGCAAGAGTTCAGAAGCTCCCATGACATGTTGGAATCCAAAAAGAAAGCACTCGACGCAGCTCACCGAGAAATCTCTTCTTGCAATAAGACTTGGAATGCTACGCTGACCAACAATAAAAAGAGGGAAGATAAATTGAAGCAGCGAATTTCCGACCTCGAAGAGCAGTTGAAAGCTAGCATTAAGAAGTATGAAGAAGAAGTGATGACCCGGTATAGTCTCCAGAATGCATTGAACAAGGCCATCGAAGGCAGAAACGAAGCTGTGTCTCAGAAGCGGAAACTAGAGGATCGCTTCGGAGAAGGGGCATGGGAGGAAACTGCTGGAGACGTGCGACGTGTGCTCAAACGAAGAAACCAGCTTGTCGAGGGTCTGCTTACCCGACCAGGTCATCCAGAGACCAAGTTAATAGAAGAGTACCGGGCTTATGGGAGTACTTGATCATTTCATGTATTAACTTGTATGCTTTATTTGCATAGCGCTGACCATCACCAGGATTGTTGGTTGAGGTCATGCCTTCTTATTGTACTCAGTGATATTGTATTCTTGGCTTATTGGATTTCTCTGCAATATATGAGGCTTTCTATGATTCAGCTCCGATCTTCGTATTGCTAGCACTGTCACCGCACTGGCACCTTCGCACTAGAATCGGGGAATGAATTTCCCTAATGCACAGACACACATTGCATTGCATCCGTACTCATATTGCATTACAGGTAATCATTGGATGGTATTTTATTTCCTGCTCTATACCAGGTATTTTCAGGATTGAAGATCAGCGCCCTCACCGCTACTCCACTCGCACTAACTGTCGAAGAATCATGGATCAAATGCAGAACAAGATGCAAGATATGCGCGAGAAGCTAGCACTCTTCATGCAGACCATGGAGACTATTGCAAAGGGTCAGGAGAATTTGCAAGCTATGGTGCAACATCTGTTGGCAAGGAATTCTGGGCATGGAAATGAGGATCATCAGTCCGTGCGAGTCGATACTGTTCATGGGGATGGTACTCCCACACCAGTGGCTCCACCTGTAGTCAATATACCTGCTGTTAATGTCAACAACGGTACTGCTGCTGGGAACGGTAACGTTGGAGTTGGGAACGAGACTGCTGTCCATAACGTTGGGCTTGGTGATGTCAACTTGGGTGATAATATGGGAGGCAACGGCTTCGGTAATGCTGGATTTGGGTTCAATGACCAGGGATTCGATAATACTGGGAAATATGGTTTCAATGCTCAAGGCTTCGGGCAGGACGGTTATGGTATGACCAATCAGGGTTACGGAGGATTCGGAAATGGAAACGGCGCTGGGTTGATGGCTTTTGGACCTGCTGGAATTGCTCCGGGATACGGCAACAGAGGGCGAGGCCCGATAATGAATCAGATTAGAGCTGGCCGTCATAACGGATACGATGGGTATGGAGCTGGGAATGGTAACTGGCAGGAAGATCAGCAAGAGGACGCTTTCTCCGGTGGAGGTTTCGAAGGACCAATGGATGACTCCCAGAGGATTAGAATGCTAGAAGAGCAGATGAGGGGGGTCGTGAACCAAAGTGTTGTGGGCTTAGACATGTCTACAATGGGTCTGGTACCTGGCTTGAGGGTGCCAATCAAATTCAAAGCTCCTACATTTGATAAGTATAAAGGGGACACTTGTCCGAAGGTGCACGTGCGATCATATTACCGAAGGATGTCTGCGTATTCAACTGATGAGAGGATGCTAATGCATTTCTTTCAAGATAGCTTGTCAGGCCCTTCCTTCGAGTGGTATATGGGATTGGAGCCAACGCATATAAAGACATGGAAGCAGCTGGCAGAGGCCTTTGTAGCTCACTATAAGTACAACAGCGACTTGGCGCCCAATCGGGTCCAACTGCAGGGGTTGTCTCAGAAAAAGGGTGAGAGCTTTAAAGAGTACGCGCAAAGATGGCGCGACATGGCTGCTAGGGTCCGTCCTCCTCTAGAAGACAAGGAAATGAATGACATGTTCATTGGAACATTCACCGGCATGTTTTATGACAAGTTGTTTCGCACATCTTTGGCCAGTTTCTCAGACTTAATTCTGATGGGAGAAAAGATTGAGAGTAACATTAAGCAGGGAAGATTCCAGGCTGAGGAATCTACTGCATCTGGCAGTAACAGAAAGGCTTTTGGTGGGCGCCGTCAGGGCGATGCAAGCGCAGTGTTTGGGGGCCGAGGCCGAGGCCGGGGCAGAGGCCGAAACCAGTATCATCAGCCGCAGCAGGTGGCGAGTGTTACTATTCCGTTTCAGCAGCAACCAATGCAACAACAGCAACAGCAGCAGCAGCCACAGCAGGGGGCACAGCCTGCCCAACGCAGATTCCAGGGGGGTAAACCAAGGAGAGTGTTTGAGAAGCCTCCTTCAACGTATGCGGATTTGTTACAGACATTATTGGGTTTGAACTTGGTAGAGAAGAGAACTCTGGCACCAATAACGGGAACTCCCCCGTATGGTTATGATGCAAGCAGGCACTGCGAATTCCACTCTGGGGCCCCGGGCCACGATGTAGAGGGTTGTCATGCGTTTAAGCACGTTGTGCAGGATCTATTGGATAGTAAGGCTATCAATTTTGGAACGGCGAGTCCGAATATAGTGCAGAAGCCCATGCCTAATCATGGGGCAAACGCCATTTTGACCGAGGAAGGATTGAATCTGATTATGAATGTCGACGATTTAAAGACGCCGTTGAGCGAGATAAAGAGCTGATTATTGCAAGGGGGTGTCTATCCAGGATGTGAAGAATATTGCTTAGAGTGTTGGACCCTAGCTGGGGGTTGTGATGACTTAAAGAAAGGTATTCAGGCTTTAATAGATGGCGGCACGTTGCAGTTTGACCGAGCAGCAATTGAAGAGCCTGCAGGGGCATTGGCAGATAATCAGAGTGATGTGGCCACTGTAACGATTCCTCAAAAGACAATCACTATAACGGCACCGGCCCAGCGACCACCGATCACTATCACTAAAGCCGGACCAATCCCGTACGAGAGCACCAAGGCAGTCCCATGGTCATATGGGTTGGAAGTGTATTGTGACGGAGTAAAGATTGATGTTAATAAGCAGCCAGCCGAGACGGTAGACAATGTTGTTGGTACCGGAGGTATGACAAGGAGTGGTAGGATCTTCATCTCGCCTGAGGTAGAGGCCGAAAGGATGGCGAAGGGGAAAGGAAAGATGGTTGAGAACGTCCCAGTGCAGGGGAGCGAAAAAGCAACGACATCGAAAGATGTGGAAGAGTTCATGCGCTTGATTCGTAAAAGTGATTATAAGATTGTTGAGCATCTGCAACAGACGCCGTCAAAGATATCTATACTGTCGTTGCTATTGTGTTCTGAGGCTCACAGAAATGCACTGTTGAAAGTCCTGGATACTTCCTTCGTACCCCAAGATGTGTCCGTAAATCAGCTGGAGGGAGTGTTGGCACATGTGAATGCAGGCCATAGCTTGGGCTTTACAGACTTCGATTTGACCCCGAAGGGGAGGGAGCATAATATGGCGCTGCACGTCTCTGTGGAATGTAGAGGATCAGTCATGTCTCATGTACTGGTAGACACCGGATCATCATTAAATGTGTTGCCCAAGAAAGCAATGATGAAACTAGATGTCAGAGGAATCCTGTGCACGCCCAGTGACTTGGTAGTCAGGGCATTCGATGGTACAAGAAGAACAGTTTTTGGATCTATAACATTGCCTCTACAGGTGGGGGCGGAGGTTTTCGCGACTGAATTTTATATCATGGATATCCAGCCTGCATATAGCTGCCTTCTCAGAAGACCTTGGATTCATGGGGCTGGGGCAGTCACGTCTACCCTGCATCAAAAGTTGAAATATATGGTCGGAGACAGCATGGTCACTGTATGCGGAGAAGAAGACATCCTGGTCAGCCATCTGTCGTCATTTAAGTATGTGGAGGTCGATGGAGAGATTCACGAAACACCCTGCCAGGAATTTGAAGGGTTGCGCATCAAGGATAAAGGTCCCGGGCCGAGCAAAGCGTCGGAGATAGCCGTCTCGTCGTATAAGGAAGCTCAAGCTCTAGTAGAGGCTGGAGAAACAAAGGGTCGGGGCAAAGTGCTGGATATTCCTGTGAAGATGGACCGGTTTGGGCTGGGATATCAATCGTCGTCGTCAACACCTGCTGTGGGGGCACCCCGTTTCAGAGGGCCAATAACCATCACTGCCAGTGGAGTATGTCATGAGACCATCAACGCTGCTTCAGAGTCGGACGAAGGAGACAGCGACTGTGATATGGATGCCTGAATTCAGCCGAGCGCGCCAGGACAGGGATTGTGCAATTGGTCTATTCAGGAGCTTGTTCTTGTGACTCTTAAACAATAATGCTTTGTTTTTTAATTGTTGAACAATCTGATGTCTTGCCCGGGACACCATGATTTGCCTAGGGCTGTGCTGTTATGAACATTGCGTGTTTATCATTAAATAAAAGGCGTTTTTCATGTGCAAATATTGTGATCTCTGTTTTTCCTGTTTTGTATTTTTCAATAAAATGGCAACGTGGTTATTCGCTTTATACGTATTTTGAAGCATTTAACCATTCCTTTTGCAGGATAACATTTTCAGATGACATCTTTGAACCACCTATGACTCGTCCCGACTTTGAACACCCGGTATTTCAGGCCGAAGAGGAGATTGTTGAAGATGGTGACATTCCCGAGGAATTGTCTTGGTTGGTGAAGCAAGAAGAGCGTGTCATTCTGCCTCACGAAGAGGTCATCGAGATTATTAACTTGGGGTCGGAAGGGGTTGAAAAGAATATTCGTATAGGAGCCGCGCTGCAGAGCGACATCAAGCGAAGACTGGTTGAAATGCTCAGAGAGTATAGTGATGTGTTCGCTTGGTCGTATGAAGACATGCCAGGGCTCGATACAGATATGGTTGTGCACCGTCTGCCGTTGAAAGAAGAATGCCCGCCGGTCAAGCAAAAACTTCGCAGAACCAGACCCGATATGGCAGTGAAGATTAAAGAGGAGGTTCAAAAACAGTGGGATGTTGGTTTCCTAGCTGTGACAAAATATCCCTCGTGGGTCGCTAACATCGTACCAGTGCCAAAGAAGGACGGTAAAGTGAGAATGTGCGTAGACTACCGTGACTTGAACAAAGCGAGCCCGAAAGACAATTTTCCGCTTCCGCATATCGATGTGCTAGTTGACAACACTGCTCAATACTCCGTATTCTCCTTCATGGATGGCTTCTCAGGCTATAATCAGATTAAAATGGCGCCAGAGGACATGGAGAAGACTACTTTCATAACGCCTTGGGGAACATTTTGTTATAAAGTGATGCCCTTCGGATTGAAGAATGCTGGGGCAACGTATCAGCGTGCAATGACGACTTTTTTCCATGATATGATGCACAAAGAGATCGAAGTTTATGTTGACGATATGATTGCCAAATCCTAGACGGAGGAAGAGCATTTGGTGAATCTGCTGAAGTTATTCAAAAGGCTTAGGAAGTTCAGGCTGAGACTGAACCCTAACAAGTGCACCTTCGGGGTGAGATCGGGTAAATTGCTGGGGTTTATTGTAAGCGAAAAAGGAATAGAGGTCGATCCTGCAAAAATAAAAGCAATACAAGAGATGCCGACGCCTAAAACAGAGAAAGAGGTGCGCGGGTTTTTAGGGAGGTTGAACTACATCGCTCGGTTCATATCTCACCTAACGGCCACGTGTGAACCATTATTCAAGCTGTTGAAGAAAGATCAAGCTGTAACGTGGAATGAAAATTGTCAAAAGGCGTTCGATAAAATAAAGCAGTATTTGCAGGAGCCTCCTATTTTGATACCTCCAGTGGCAGGGAGACCCTTGATTATGTATTTGACAGTTCTTGAGGGAAGCATGGGTTGTGTTCTCGGTCAACACGACGAGACAGGAAGAAAAGAGCATGCGATCTATTACTTGAGTAAGAAATTTACTGAATGTGAATCTCGATACTCAATGCTTGAAAAAACTTGTTGCGCGCTAGCCTGGGCCGCCAAGCGTTTGAGGCAATACATGTTGAATCATACAACCATGCTCATCTCGAAGATGGATCCTATCAAATATGTATTCGAAAAGCAGGCATTATCGGGGAGAATTGCCCGTTGGCAGATGGTCTTGACTGAATATGACATCCAGTATGTCTCGCAAAAGGCTATAAAGGGGAGTGTGTTGTCTGAGTATTTGGCGGAGCAGCCTATTGAAGATTACCAATCGATGAGGTTTGATTTTCCTGACGAGGATATCATGTACCTAAAGATGAAAGATTGTGAAGAGCCGTTGCCAGACGAAGGACCAGAATTGGGTTCCAAGTGGAAGTTGATCTTTGATGGAGCTGTAAACGCTTACGGTAGCGGAATAGGGGCAATCATCACTACTCCACACGGGTCGCACATCCCGTTTACTGCTCGATTGACCTTTGCAGTTACCAATAATGAAGCCGAATACGAAGCTTGTATCATGGGGCTTGAAGAAGCCATTGATTTGCGAATCAAAAATCTAGACGTACACGGAGACTCAGCTCTGGTGGTGAATCAGATAAAAGGGGAATGGGAGACACGTCAGCCCAATTTGATACCGTACATGAACTATGCAAGGAGATTGTTGCCTTTCTTTGACAAGGTTGAATTGCATCATGTACCGCGAGCGGAGAATCAGATGGCTGACGCCCTGGCCACTTTGTCTTCCATGTACAAAGTCAACTTCTGGAACGAGGCTCCCAGCATTGTTATCTCTCGACTTGATAGACCAGCCTTCGTATTTGCCATTGACGAGGCATCCAACGACAAACCGTGGTATTTTGATATCCTTAATTTCCTGAAGAACAAAGAGTATCCGGCTGGGGCATCCAGTCAAGATCAGAAGACTCTCAGGAGATTGGCGGGTAACTTCTATTTGAATCCAGATGGTGTCTTGTACAGAAGAAATCACGACTTGGTGCTGCTGCGTTGTGTCGACGAAAAAGAGGCAAAGCTGCTCATGGAGGAAATACATGAGGGTACATTTGGTACGCATGCTGGTGGGCATGCTATGACGAGGAAGCTGCTGCGGGCAGGTTATTTTTGGCTGACTATGGAAACTGATTGTTTCAAGTTCGCGAGGAAATGCCACAAGTGCCAAATCTATGCTGATAAGATCCATGTGCCTCCGAGTCCTCTGAATGTGATGTCATCGCCATGGCCATTCTCGATGTGGGGAATCGATATGATTGGAAAGATCGAGACGACAGCTTCTAACGAGCACCGGTTCATTCTCGTAGCAATCAATTACTTCACCAAGTGGGTGGAAGCGGCGTCTTATGCAAATGTAACTAAGCAGGTGGTAGCCAGGTTCATCAAGAGAGATATCATATGCAGATATGGAATCCCCGAGCGGATAATCACTGACAACAGTTCAAACCTGAACAACAAAATGATGAAGGAGCTCTGTCAGAATTTCAAGATCGAACATCACAACTCCTCCCCTTACCGACCCAAGATGAATGGCGCTGTTGAAGCGGCCAATAAGAATATAAAGAAGATCGTCCAAAAGATGGTGGTGACCTATAGGGATTGGCATGAGATGCTACCCTTCGCTTTGCACGGTTATCGTACGACGGTATGCACATCAACCGGGGCAACCCCGTTCTCATTGGTATACGGAATGGAAGCAGTGCTACCACTGGAAGTCGAGATTCCTTCACTGAGAGTGCTATGAGACGTCCAACTAGATGAGGCAGAATGGGTGAAAGACAGGTTGAACCAACTAAGTTTAATGGATGAGAAGAGGCTAGCTTCTCTAGCATACGGTCGTTTGTACCAGAGCCGAATGAAGAAAGCATATGATAAGAAGATACATCCGCGGAGCTTTCAGACGGGCGACCTTGTGCTGAAAAGGATTCTCCCGCCGCAGGCAGATCACAGGGGCAAGTGGACCCCCAACTACGAAGGTCCATACGTTGTCAGAAAAGTCTTTTCAGGAGGAGCTTTATTGTTGTCCACCATGGACGGTGAAGACTTTACGTCGCCTGTGAATTCGGACGCAGTTAAAAAATACAATGCTTAAAATTGACCCGCTGGACAGAAAAAAGAGAGTCCAGGAAAAAATGGGGCATCCTGGCGAACCAAAAACAGAATGAAAGGTTCGGGCAAAAGTTAGGGATAAAATGAAAAATGTACACCCGCGAAGTTGAAAACCTACACTGGGCGGCTTCGGCAAAAAAGGGTATCCCGGTGAACTGAAAACCCGTAAAGGGCGGTTCACGCAAAAGTTAGGGATTTGAAAGGCAAATGACTGCGGTCCAAATTTGATACTGCATTTGAGCGTTGGTGTGGGAGAATATACTTGAGGGGTCGATTATCAGATACAATCTCTTCGGAAGTGTGGATACCGGGAAAGCATTAGGGTCGGGCGAGTCATAGGAGGATCAGCTCGTGGTGTTCGTCTGCATCCCGTTGCCGACATGTGTACAAATTTAATTTGTCATTATATTTATGCTTCTTGTGCATACTTGTATATTTGTTGTGCGTAGCTTCCTCTTTTCAGGGGTTACATCCCGTGTACAAAACTCCGCCCATTCAGGGGCCCAATCAATAAAATATGTTATTCAGTATTTGATGCTAGTTCTTTACTGTTTTGTGCATGATAAAACGCCTAGGTTTGATGAAACTAGCATGTGCATAACGCTGCTGGCCCTTGCCAATAATTGCTAAAACTTTGAATTAACTGCAAACGATGTCACTAACGCTAACCTGAATAGATTTGGTTGCATAGGCTTGTCTTGTCTTGTTTGTGTTGTTGCAGGGTTCATAGCCGTATGAAGAGGACGATCAAAAGATTGCAGTAACGAAAGACTTGATTCCCACGCAGGTCGTGCTTCCAAGACAATATTGTTCCTCCTGAAGAAGGATCAAATTCCCCAGCTAGTCGTGGCTTATTCCAAAGGGCATTCGCCAGCAAAGTCGTCTATCCTCGGCAGAATTGGCAATCCCAAGATTGCAGGCTGTGTTCAGACAGTGTATCTCAAGCAGAGTGGTTTAGCCGTTGAAGATTAATAGTTGTGAGCTGTATTCAGACAGTTCACCTTTCCCCGCAGGGTCATTTACTCTCCCCCAGCGGAGCCAGTTGATCTTCCCCAAGAGAATCGTTCCGTCCCCAGCGGAGTTCTCTTTTCAGCAAGTGTTTGCCTTCCTCCCAGTGGAAATCGGAGATTAAGACTCTCCCCGGCAGAGTCGGCTGTGTGTCCTGGCATTTATTTTGTCAGGATACCGTGTGATATCCGTTCACTCTCCAGCATAAGTCCAATCATACCAGGCGCATCTGCTATTCTCCAGCAGAGTTATATTCCCCAGCAGGGTGTTACTTCAATGAGGTGCTTGGTTTAAGTTCCCAATTTCCCAGCTGAGTCGACTTCACTCTTCCAGTATTTATTTTGCTGGAATAATTCTGTAGCACCTGGCTATCCCCAGCGGAGTCGGCAGTGTCTTCAACATTTATTTTGCTGAAGCAGTTTCCTGTATCTCAGCAGTTCGAGTCTGCATTTGCATTGGCATATAGTGTCATACTTGCATCCACCAAATACACGCGTAGCATTTCCATGTCGAATGGAGCGTTGCATCATTGTCAAACATATGCATTTTGAAACATAAGCCAGGTTGGCTGACCGTTTATGTTCAAGTGTTGTTTCTCATGCAGGGTGAAGGAGCTCTTGCTTAAGTGAATTACCAAACATTCGAGATCTCGACGTGAGACATTCAATGAAGTGTCAGCTTTGGCATTATTCCCCACAGGGTTACCATGAGGAGGTTCTCTTTGTCTCCGAGCAGAGTTATTTGTGTAAATTTCTCTTGTTTTCCCCGCCAGAGTTAGTAGGCAAAATATCTCCTTGTCCCCAAGCAGAGTTATTTGTCATCAAAGAGTTTCATAAATCAGAATTTCAGAGGCTGCCGCCGGTTATCAGAACAGGCATCCGGTAGTTTGTTTTCCAAATATCCCCAGTAGAGTCCGCTTCCAAGTCGCTATCACGTCAGTGCTAAGAAGTTTGTGGGTTGGGATCGATAGAGCAATGAGTCCTTACGTGGACAATTTATTCCTATATTTACGGGCTTTCTTCGTGCTAGAGAAGTGGGGTCCTAACGTGGACAAATTGAGTTCCTCAAGTTGGCGATATGTGCTAGTCCTAACGTGGACGGATTTGATTTCTTGGTATTGATTGAATGCGAAGTCATGACGTTGACAAAGTTGATTACTCTTCGTGTTGGTGTCCTGACGTGGACCATTTATTTCCAGCAAATATCTTTATTCGTAATGGTGAAAGGTGTGTCCTGACGTGGACAAGTTTGTAGTGCTTCATGATGACAAGATGCGCAAGTCCTGACGTGGACAGATTTATCTTCCTTTGTGGTGGTGAGGTGTGAGTCCTGACGTGGACGAATTTCATTTCCCCAGCAGGTCGAAGACGCGTGAGTCCTGACGTGGACAAGTTTTACTTCCTCAGCAAGTCGAGATGTGAGTCCTTACGTGGACAAATCAAGACGAAACGTGAGTCCGGACGTGGACAAGTCGATTCCTTACGTGGAAAGAGTAGTTTTAATTCCTTACTTGGAAAGGTGGTGATTCCTTACGTGGAAAGATTGGAGTCCTTACGTGGACAGATCAAGATGAGTTGTATTCCTTACGTGGAAAGATGGTTTCCTTACGTGGAAAAGAAAAGATGATTCCTTACGCGGAAAAGTTGGTTTCCTTACGTGGAAAGATAAATTGATTCCTTACGTGGAAAGATTGATTCCTTACGTGGAAAAGAGGTGTTCCTTACGGGGAAAGATGGGAGTCCTTACGTGGACAAATCGAGAAGAGATGTTTCCTTACGTGGAAAGATTGTGGTTCCTTACGTGGAAAGAAAGATTTATTCCTTACCTGGAAATAAAAGGTTTCCTTACGTGGAAGAGTTTAGTCCTAACGTGGACGGGTTTCCTTACGTGGAAAGTTGTATTCCTTACGTGGAAAGAAAGAGGTTATTCCTTACGTGGAAAGATGGTGATTCCTTACGTGGAAAGATGGTGATTCCTTACGTGGGAAGATGGTGATTCCTTACGTGGAAAGATTGTGATTCCTTACGTGGAAAAATATGATTTCTCGTGTGGAAAGATTGATTCCTAACGTGGAAAGAAGTCCATTCCTTACGTGGAAAAGCAGTGTATTCCTAACGTGGAAGGGTGAGTCCTAACGTGGATGATGTATTCATAACCTAGAAGAGTTTAGTCCTGACGTGGACAGATCCAGTCGAAGTCTTAGTCCTAACGCGGACGGTGTATTCCTAACGTGGAAGAGTTTATTCCTAACGTGGACAATTTATTCTTGATGAAATGCAGACGAGCCATCCCCAGTGAAGTTGCCGAGATTTTTCCGGGTTGACGGCAGGTGGAGTCCTGACGTGGACAATTTTAGTGGAGATTTCTTCGTGTTGACAAAACAGGAGTCCTAACGTGGACAAGTTTTTCGATGATAGAAACTTTTTCAGGCTGATGAAAATAATCCCCAACGGGATCAGTGGGTTGCTGTAACAGCTAGATTCAGTTGATGAATGTCGTTCCCCGAGCAGTGGTGCAGTTTATTTCTGCGGTTGGCAAATTTCCGGGTTCTTAGTATTCAACCGTCTCGTACCTCGAATGTTTGAAGGCCGTTCGCTCTTCACCCAATCGGGTCCAAGTCGCTTAAATAGGGGCAGCTGTTGCACCCTAAAATTTGCTCAACCTACTTCACTTGGTTTATGCTTCAATTGCATTAGCATTTGCATATAGAGTCATGTACATAGTCTAATCATCTGCATAACATAGCATAGCAAGTCATCCAACAAGGGACCAATCACTATTCTCATCTCTATGAGCCTATCAAGAGGTTATTATTCAAATTCAAGCATATCCAAGTCATCAGAAAGAATTTGAAAGCTGGGAAGTCAATGGATCAAGCAGTGCATCCATCTCCTATCTGAGGGTATCTGAAGACCATCAAAGAAGTTGTGAGTTGTGAATTGAGCATGAAGAGTATGTGGACATCATGGGAGACTTAGAAAGTCATTTGGAGAAGGAAACAAGTCATTGGCATGATCACAAGAGATGCAGTTGAAGACAGTCAACTAGGGTTTCATCTGGGTCAACCCTGGGTCAACTCTAGGTCAAGATTGATTGAAGGGCATTAAGGTTTATTGGAGAGATGTGGGGTTCATCATTTGGCATGTAGAGAAGGATATGGTGTTATGCTAAGAAGAAATCAAGAGAAATCAAGGAGAAGAGGAGTTTCTAAATTAGGGTTTCTGTGTAAAATCCCCTAGTTTAGGTTAAATTTCCAAGCAAGATAAGTCAAAATGCAAGCTTCAAATGGATCCTTGGTCAACATGAAACTTGTAGAGGATCTCAAGACCTTTAATTTTAGTGGTGGAAGACATCAAGGAGATTTATAGAACTCAAGTTATGGTCCTTGCAAGTTACAGGTCATCTGAGGTATCTGAAATTTTGTCTGTGAAAGTTACTTGTCTTCCAAGCAACTTTTACCCCTCAAGGAGATTTCAAATGAATTTCTGGTCAACATAATAATTGTTCCTAATTGTCTTAGCTTTCTATAATGGTATGGTATGCCTTCATATGATTTGTGGAACTCTACTTATGGTCTTGGAAAGCAAAGGGTATTTTGGTCATCTGAGAATTACAGGTCATTTCAAGCCTATGCCCAAAACTCATACAAGGAAGCTTCAAATGAAAAACTTCACAACATCAAACTTGCTCCAAATGACATTTTGAGTCTATAAAAGTGACCATTAAATATTGTAAAGGCTCATAGCTCAAGGTTTCAAAATTGGTGAATTTAATGAATAAAAATGACCTAAAATTGAGATTTTTCATAATTTGGCCAAATGGGATGAAATTATAGGTCATTTTGATTGGAAAAAATGTTTTAAGAACATTGGCAAAATTAGAATTTTGAGTTTGGTTCAAGATTTAGAAGTTATGCATGGTTACTTACAAGTGAAGTTACATAATCCAAATCCAAGGGAAAGTGTGCATGGGAAGTTTCTCCAAGGTTCTAGGACGTTCCAATGACATCTATATATTGAATTGAAGAGCTTCATGCCATGGTTGGTGATTCATTATGCTCATAATACCAAGTTTCACATCTTTCTTCCAATTTGCAAAAGCATATCAAACTCCACAAAATCTCCATCAATTTCCACATTTTTTGATTTGATCATCATCTAGATCATTCATAGATCAGAATTCCATCAAAGATTTGGTTGAATTGAGCAAGAATCGTGCCATCCATCTTCATCATCCAAGGTGCAAGAAAGTTGGAATTGCTAGATTCAAGAGGATTGAACCAGAATCTTTGCATACAGAACAAAGAATTGAGTGTGTTGATCAATTTCCAATCACTGCAAGCATTGGATCAAGAGAATTCCATAGTTGTTTTCCTCATCAAACCAGGTTGGTATATCCATTTGAATTGCTTAATTTAGTCAGCATGTTAGAGATTTGTTAGGTTAGATCTGTTAGGATAAGTTAGATGATGAATTTCACAAAGTTTGGAGAAGTTTCATGAAGGTTGATCATGGTGTACCAAATCTGTTAGGATTGATAACTCATAGGTTATGGCAAGATAATCCTAGATGAATAGCTCAGGTTGATTAGCATGGCTTGTAGATCATTTTAGGGAAAAATTTGGAAAGAATTGAGGTGGTTGCTGACAGGTGAAAATGGTGGAACCGAGTTATTGCACCTATCGAGTTCACTTATTGGTTGAGTTTTAGAAGGAGCTAATGATGTGGCTGTGTAGAGGGAAGAAATTAGAGCAACTTTGCTCTTGGAATCGTGTGATTTCATGGTGAATGGAGGGAGAACGAGGAGATGGAAGGAGCATGCATGGGACTGGTTTTTCTGAAACCCTAGAGGATAATTGGGGACGATGATGGACAACCGTTGGATCTATTGTTTGACCATGACTCTGAGACCAATCCAACGGCCGTGGTTTAAATGAAATACGGAGGGAAATCCTAAAGGCTAAACGCACCGTTTCACTTATTTTTCTGACTGGGCTTTGGTTTCAGTTACTAATACCACCCCCTATCTTCAGGCCCAAACCTAAAATGAACTAAATCTTTACTATTCGCACCGTTTATTGTTTTTTTAATTTTTGTTATAGTTTCTGAGTGCATTGGGCCCAGACGCGCTTGCTATGCGCGCCCCCCAGTCTGGGCCCATTTTGTTGTTTTAACTAGAATTCATTACTTGATGCACCCCTCAGCCAATTTAATTCCTTTTAATTTTTTCTTAATTCATTTCATTTCTTTAAAAAATCATAAAAAAATTGGAAAATGCATGATTTTAATTGGTTGTTTTTGCATAATGCTCATAATTTTGTCAAGAAAAATATCACATAAAAAAATTAATATTTCATTTTATTTTCATATTTTTAGCATATTTTTCTTTTAAATAGGTGTAAATAATGTTTAGTTTAGTGCATGAATTTGTTAATTTTGGTTTGGTTAGATGCTTTTACATTTTTAATCCATTCTTTTTAGGTTGATTAGTATAGACCTTTAGCTTGTATATCCAATTTAGTTCATATTTTTAGGACTTAATCTTAGGTGATTTGTTTAGGTGTGAATAACATGATCAAAACTAGGGTTTAGGGGATAACATAGGTGAATTAGTTCATTTTCCTTAGGAGTTGTAGATTGAATCTTTGGGGGTATGGGGCTATAGGGATTATGGGTAGTTAATAGACCCCTTAGAAAATATTAGGATTCCCCTACTGCTATTAGTACTGTCTATATTTGTTTGACTGTGTGGTGTGCCCTCTCTAGGGTTATTTCATTTGTCTGTATGGGGTATTGGGTTTGCTTGGGGAGTGGGAGAGCTGAAGACTGAGAAGATGAAGCCCATTTGGAGATCAGAGGATGAAGGCCAACTTCCAGAGTTGATGAGGAGTATCCCTTGCTGGCAGCTGTTGAAGGCTATAGGGTTTAAGGGCTAGGCAGAGCTCTAGAGTAGTAGATTTGATTCTCAAACATGGAAGGTCTTGATTGCCTCCATCCCTCTCTGTGATGCAGAGTCTCTCTAAGACACCCACCCCCTTCCTTTGGAAGGCTTGGTGATAATGTCTAAGAGATAGAACTCTTGAGAGAAATACTCTATGTGTTGTTAGCAGTCTGTTTGCCACCTTTGGTGGTCAACTAATTGCTTAATACCCAGTTCACTCTTGTGATTGATTCCTCAGCTTGGAGATTAGGACTTGAAGAAAAGCCATTGTAGATTGAAGATTGATGACAAAGACCTTGCTTGAAGGCTATGGAGATTGATGCTTGCTGAAGCTTGTAGCTGTTTGGTGATGACTTAAAGACAGATGTTGATGCAGAGCTGCTGTGGCTGTTTATCTTTGTTGTTTATTTCTGATGTATTGATTGGTTTTCCCTGACTGTATTGTTTGCTGTTTAACCTGTTAGGTTGAAAGTGAATTTTGTTCACTTTTGCCTATTGTTTTCTAGGTTCGAGGTTGAGTGGGACTCCCTTGCCTCGCTTGTATTGCTGCATCCATGCATTTTACTGCTTTATTGTATATCTGCTATTGTTGCTGTTTCCGTCTATTCCCTTAGGATCTCTGTTTCTCTCTGCGCAAGAGAGGAGCATGATAGACACTAGGTCTTAACCCATGCATGATAACATTAGGTTAGTTTGATTCCCTTTGCAGCCATAGGTTAGAGTTCCGTCTTTTCTTTCTCAAAACAAACAGAAAAACACAATAAATATTTCAAACCCAATAAAAGACACTTCTTTCTTAAAAGAATGTGAACTCATCAAAATGTCATTTTTGTCCGCTTGGACCAGTAATCAGAAAAACCCTTTTTCAGAAGGACTAAAAACAATCAAGACAGACTTGTGTCGTACGTGGCCCGAACTACGTTTGCTCTGATCTTTCATGCTGTATGAAAGTACGTAGGCATAGGATGCAATATCCTAGCGAGCAATCTTCCCCACCTTTCCCGTAGGTAGGAGAACTACGTTGACTCTGATTTCTCGTTCCAGACGGGAATACGTAGGCATAAAGTGCGATACTTTGCCGAGTCATTTTATTTTCTTTTTAACCCCAGACCTGTAGTGTAGATAGAATAACAATCCATACTCGAAAACAAGCGTGGATCCCGTCGAGTACGACGGACGTGAGGGGTGCTAATACCTTCCCCTTGCGTAACCGACTCCCGAATCCAGGTTTTGGTTGCGATGACCATACCTTTCCCGTCTTTGCGGTAGGTTTACTCTGAGCATTCCCTTTCCCTCCCGTGGGATAAATAACGCACGGTGGCGACTCTTCTGTTCAGCCGGCGCCGATTTTCGCAGTAGCGACATTGTGTACAAGTAATTATACGTGTTTGGTAAAGTATATTTGCATGTTAGATTATAGTTTTCTTTAGAAAGGTAAGTGTTATTATCTTCTGAGTCATTCTTTTTCCATTCAAACAATTACCTTCTTCTTTAACATTTCATTTTCCTGCAATTGCAAAGTTACTGTGACATGAGAAAGAAATCACATAAAAGTATTCAGAAGACCCAAAAGAATACTTCGTCTTCTTAGGTGGATATTCTACTCTCTCATTGTTTCTACTTTTGCTAAAGTAGGTGGTATTGGCGATGCTTTTATGGAGGTTGGTCAATCTTCCTACTGGGGAATCTTGAGTCATTCTAAGGACGAAAGAATATGTGGCAATCATGGTGATTGCATCATCCCTTTCTACGAATGCATTTTCTCTGCTATGGGCATTTGTCTTTGCATGACTACCTTATAGATAGAGGTTATGAAGCATCTAGCCATAACTCCTTTGCAACTTCATTCTTTAAGTTGGGCATACATGAAGGTATACCAGTATTGGTGTGAATACTTGAATAAAAATTCTTCTGTGATACTTTCCTTCTATCTTTTCAGATGTCATCGCGACCAGGCGACCCATACGAGGGGTAGAGAATTAATCTACCTAAAACAGACAATCCACAAATTTGGACCTCTTTCGGAGCTACACCCCTTTGAGGACCAATTATTTTTGTAACCCCCGTCAGTTCTGAAGTTCATAATGCAGTTTACGACATCGACAACCGAGTGGAAGGAAAATGTGCTGACCTGTTCTCCAAATATTGGACTGAGGGTCACTTTCTTCTAGGGGTCGTCTTTACGTATATAGGGAAAGGGATTTCTCTCATGAGAATCGATACCAAAAGGCCTAGCTAATGAAGTTTATCAGCAATTTGATATACATATGAGAAGATACTTTGTGGAGAAGGTTAACAAAGACGCTTTTAACGCCTTATTGACGTCTGGTTATTGATAGGAGCTCGTCCTTAGGAAGAGAGAAAATCTACCTTTGGTAAGCTCTAGAACTTTAAGGGCTTTTGATATTTTCAATATGCATATCCTTGATATTTTTTCTTTACCCATAATTGTATGTAAGTTACATGGATAATAAAGTGCAATTCCATCTTCTAAGGCGGAGAATACTGCCTATCAGAAGTGACATTGCTGCCGAGGAATCGTCGACTTTATCAAATGTTTTAGGTCTGATTGTTCGTCCTCTATTAATTAGATTTGGCTCTAGTTCCATCGAGGATCTTCGACCTCCTCCTTTGTATGAATACTACACTTACTTGGCTAATCTTTTTGGGACTATTTTGGAAGAAGAATCGGCTACATTAGCTCGGTATACCCCACGTGTCGTTGCTACTTTAGCCCTTGGTGGATTCGGCTACTAGGATGTTTTTTGCTCTGAATGGCACCATGTTGGGAAGCAACAGCTAGAGAATAGTATTTGAGATCTAAATCTTCAGCAGGACAAATACCTGCATGAAGTTGATAAAGTTTTTTCCTCTCTCTCTCTAGGGTAGAGAATGCTTTGTTACCATGAAGATTTTATGTTCTCTCTCCAACCAGGTGACTCATCAAGTGAAGACCGTGGTAATGAAGAACCAAACTCTAGATACTATTCGGGGTAGTTTAGCATTTGTTCAAAAAGAGTTAAAGTCCTTACGTCCTCAGAATGATTTGCTTACCCAACAGTTGGTCGACTGTAGGAGTGTCACCCTTGAGGCAATTTCATAGTCATTTGAGAATGCTTTGCAACAAGTGGAACATTTCCACTGTCCATTGACTATCTCCATGGAGGAAACCCGATCATATAAAGTATTCAAGGATAGAAAGGTCATTTCTTATGGATGTCGAGATGTTGGGGCACAAGTTTATTTTTTTTAATCAAAGAAAATATATATTTATTCAAAAAAAGAACAAATACAGTCAAGGTGATCCTAAGGATCCAACTAAACAAACAAAGACTAAGAGGACTAATATGCACACATTACATCATCATCTTAACTAGATGGCTTCTAATTTTGACATTTTGCCACCCCATATACACCATACTATCTATAATCTTGTTTACTATACTTGTCTTATCTACATTTTTTCCAAAGATTACTTCATTCATATGTTGCCATATACAGTACATTGTCTCAGTAGCTACCATTTTCATGATGGATGCTCTCCACCATTTACCTTTTGTAACTCTACCGATACAATTACGCTCCCCATCCCACTATTTCGGATCATGGTTCACTTCTATCCACTTGAGGGCTCCAATCCATATTGGCTTTGTCTTACTGCAAACAAAGAACAGACGGTTGATCGACTCCGCTTGAGGGATCCAATCCATGATAAGCAAGCCATATACAAATCACTTTTCTTGGTCTGGCTTTATTATTCCTAATAAGTCTCCTCCAAGGAACCCTATGGTCATCATCATTCAACCTAGCATAGAAAGGTTTTAAGGAAAACCTATGTTGAGTCATAGCATAATCCCATTGTTGTTGAATTTCCCCCATGTTTTCCCTCTGATTCAGAATACTTTTGAATATCCATGAGTTATGAGGTTTAGTCTCATACTCCATCATAGTAGTACCCTTTAGGTAATATGTGTGGATCCACTTTACCCATATATTATTATATTTCCTGCATAAATTCCATATACACTTTAACATGAACACGTTGTTCCAGACAATCAGGTTAATTACCTGCAAGCCACCCTGATTTCTGGAACTATAAACTCTCTTCCGAGAAATTGGGATTTTCCTGCTAGGCTTATGTTTTCCAGACTATATGAAACTTCTGCATATTGTATCAATCTTTTTTATCACAAATTTTGGAATTGGGAAGCATTGCATCCAATATTGGGCAATGGCACAAGAGATGCTCTTAACCAACTGGATTCTACCTACATAGCTCAGAAGTTTTATGGTCCAATGTTGCACTCTACCAACAATTTTCTCCACTAAAGGCATTTAGTGGTGAATGGTGAGCTTCTTACTAGTAAGTGGCATTCCAAGGTACTTGGCAGGAAGAGTTCCCTCTTGAAAACTAGTGATACTTCTAAGGCTCTCCTTATTATTTTGTCTATACCACCAAAGTACATGTTTCACTTGTTAGGGTTGACAACAAGACCTGTGGAGTCATAAAATCTCCTAAAGACATCCATCATTATCTCCGCTGAGTAGCACCACCTCTATAAACAGAAGGACATCATATGCAAAGATGAGGTTTGTGAGGCACAACTTTTCACACTTGACATGGTGATTAAAGTTGGGATCCATTTGCATCTTGAGCATGGTCCTATGCATATACTTCATTATGATAACAAAGAGCAAAGGGGATATGGGACCCCCTGCCTAATCCCTCTCTTGGCCTGCAAGAACTCAAAGAACTCATCATTGATTGTTGTTTTCGGATTTAAAAAATTGAGTTTGGCACAAGGAAATTATCGGGACGAGTCGGGTACTAGGTCGCTTTCTTTAATAAGTTTCGCCGTACTGCCAAATTATGCAAAGCAGTCGATTTACGACGACGCCTCCAGGATAAAACAGCCCGTTCAAAAAACTTACGATTATCAGTTGCACACTGATAAATCGCTCTAGAAATACACCTTTCTAAATTAGTATCTGGCGCAAATAACCAGTCAAGAAAAGAAAAAAAATTAGATGAAGAGAATAAAGGGAGAGAAGAAGGAAATCAAAATTCGTGTGAACTTGTGAAATCCGATGTGCTCACTACTGAATTTCTACCCTGTATTTATAGGCAGCTAGTAAGGCTTAATTTCCATTCCCTTCAATGTGGGACTAAAATGAATCTTAATTTTCATTCCCTTCAATGTGGAATTAAAATGAATCTTAATTTCATTCCCTTCAATGTGGGATTAAAATGAATCTTAATTTCCATTCCCTTCAATGTGGGACTAAAATGAATCTTAATTTTCATTCCCTTCAATGTGGGACTAAAATGAATCTTTTCAAATTCACTTCTATATTAGTTCTTACTTGTGTTCATTTATTGCTCATTAATTGTCAACAAATGTTTCCAATTCCCACTCTAATTAATTAAAGTTCCAACATTTCCCCACTTGAATTTAAAAGAGATTTTAGAAGTACGTCAGACGTTTCTAAGGTTGAGCATAAGCAAAGGTGTCTACGACTTGAACCTTAGCGTAGCGAGTAGGATTCTGATTCAACAAGAGTGACACCATTGTCTTGAACTCTATCTCGGACATCAGACCTGCACACAACCTTTCCGTAAGGTGTATTCTTGTAGCCCGTGCTTTAGTGGCCCTGCACGTGTATCCCGGTTTAGTGAATGCTCTAGGAATTCTGCCTCGAAATTCCATAGGAACCGGCCTCAGTTCCACAGTCACATAGGTGAATCTATCAAGAGTACTCCTGTAGCCTAGGTACTCCCTCATACAGAGTATAGATCTCATTAAGAGTTTCTATTATCTCATCCTCTCATTACTTCAGGATTCATGCTTTACTTGCATGATCATTTTCATATTGCTCACAACTTGTTATTACCCATTGAACCTAAGTCTTGGGATCTCTAGTCATTTAGGTCGGGTTACCATCATGAGTAACAAATTGCTTTATAGGCATTAGTCCCATCTTTTTGGAAGTATTATGGAATTTCTCTCTAGCTAATCCTTTCGTCAAAGGATCTGCTAAGTTCTCATCAGTGCGTACATGATCCACTCCTACAGCTCCTTTAGAGATACAATCTCTAACAGTGCTATGTTTTCTTCTAATTTGACATCTTTTACCATTATAATAACGGTTCTCAACTTTTGCAATAGCCGCGGTACTATTGCAGTGGATCAACACAGCTGGTATAGGTTTTTCCCATAGAGGAATCTCAACTAGCAGGCACCTTAACCAACTTGCTTCTTCACTAGCTATAGCTAATGCTATCATTTCAGACTCCATTGTGGACTGTGCCAGAATGGTCTGTTTCTTTGATTTCCAAGATACAGCTCCTCCGGCTATACTAAATATATAACCACTAGTAGCTTTGGAATCATCCGATAAGGTGTTCCAATCTGCATCACTATACCCTTCTAGTACAGCAGGAAATTTCTGATAGTGTAGGCCGAGGTCCATAGTCCTTTTAAGGTACCTCACTACTCGCTCAATAGCTTGCCAATGTTCGTTACTCGGCCTACTTGCAAATCTGCACAACAATCCTACGACATATGCAATGTCAGGTCTAGTACAATCAGTGGCATACCTATGACTGCCAATGATGCTCGCATAGTCTGCTTGTTTGACACTTTCTCCAGTGTT
Source organism: Lathyrus sativus (assembly GCA_963859935.3). NCBI lineage: Eukaryota > Viridiplantae > Streptophyta > Magnoliopsida > Fabales > Fabaceae > Lathyrus > Lathyrus sativus. Next base: position 614,049,510 of record OZ012739.1, on the reverse strand, counting down.
CTTAAACAGTTTCACACTTGGATCATACGGAGTGCATGCAGGTTTACAATCAAAGTATTTATATTTCTTTAAGATCTTCTCCACATAGTGAGATTGATCCAACGAAATTCCTTGGTCGGATCTCGTGATCTTGATACCCAGGATCACGCTTGCTTCTCCGAGGTCTTTCATATCAAAGTTATTGCATAACAATGATTTCATATCATTAATGGCCTGAATGTTTGATCCAAATATAAGTAGATCGTCTACATATAGACATATGATAGTACAAATGTGATTCTCAAATTTGTAATAAACGCACTTGTCACTTTCATTCACTTCGTACCCATTAATTATCATTAGGTTATCAAACTTTTCATGTCATTGTTTAGGGGCTTGTTTTAGTCCATACAGAGACTTATCTAACTTACAGACCTTGCTTTCTTGTCCTTGGATCACAAACCCTTCTGGTTGTTCCATATAGATTTCTTCTTCTAAGTCACCGTTTAAAAAAGTTGTTTTAACATCCATTTGGTGTACTATTAAGTTATAAATGGCTGCTATTGAAATGAGTACCCTAATGGATGTAATTCTAGTGACCGGAGAAAAGGTGTCGAAGAAATCTATATTTTCTCTTTGTCTAAAACCCTTGGCTACAAGGCGAGCCTTGTATTTCTCAATCGTTCCATCAGGTTTTAGTTTCTTTTTCAAAACCCATTTACAACCAATTGGTTTGCAACCCGGGGGTAAGTCTACTAAGTGCCAGGTCTTGTTAGATTCTAGAGAATCTATCTCATCATTAATGGCTTCTTGCCATAAGTCTGCATCCGTAGATGACAGTGCTTCTTGAAGATTTATTGGATCTTCTTCTACATTATAGGTCGCATAATCGGGCCCATAGTCTTTAGCAACTCTTGCTCTTTTACTTCTTCAAAGTTCTGTTTCTACATTGTCGCTGCTTTCAGTGCTTTTTATCACAGGAATGTGACTCGATTGTGTGCCCCCACTATTTCTCGATTTGAAAGGAAATTTGTCTTCATAGAATTCAACATCGTTTGATTCTATAATTACTTTGGCATTTAGGTCATAAAACCTGTATGCCTTATTGTTTGCTGCATACCCAATGAATACGCATTCATAGGCTCTACTAGCGAGTTTAACTCGTTTCGGATCCGGAATTCTGACATAAGCCAGACAGCCCCAAGTTCTTAAATAAGACAAATTAGGTTGTCTTTTATTTAATATCTCATAAGGTGAGATCTTACTTTTTGACTTGGGAACTTTATTCAGGATATAACAAACAGTCAATAAAATTTCCCCCCACCAGTGAGGTGCAGCACCAGAATTCAACATGATTGCAACTACAAGTTCAGTAAGAGTCCTATTCTTTCTTTCTGCTTTACCAGGATCAGTCGTTTCATGTATAATACCATGTTCAGCATAAAAATCATTAAACAAGCTAGAGTCATATTCGGTTCCCCTATCACTGCGAAGTCTCTTAATCTTCTTGTTAAATTGATTCTCAATTTCAGTTACGTACACCTTAAACATGTCAAGCGCTTCGCTTTTATTCTTCATTAGATATACATAAGTATAATCAGAGCAATCGTCAATAAAAGTGATAAAATAACGTTTATTATTTCTAGTTAAACTTCCATCTAATTCACATATATCAGAGTGTATAAGATCTAGGGGGTCAGATTCTTTTATAATTGACTTATGTGAAGTTTTTGTTATTTTAGCTTGACTGCAAAATTCACATTTATTGGAATCATTAACATTTAGTTTAGGAATTAGGCCTATGTTGCTTGCATTAGAAAGGATTCGTTTATTAACGTGACAGAGTCTACCATGCCAAATATTAAAGTCACACACAGAGTAAACAGAAGGAGAAATTTGATTCAAATCAACATTCAACTTAAACATGCCATCAGTGGCGTACCCTTTTCCAACAAAAATACCATTCTTAGTGATGGTGTACAAATCTGCCCCTAAAGTTTGACTAATCCCAGCCTTATTCAAAAGAAAACCAGAAACAAGATTCTTCCTAATTTCAGGAACATGCATGACGTCCTTCAAGATCAAAGTCTTTCCTGAAGTGAACTTCAGCTCAACATCTCCAATTCCAGCAACATTAGTGGTGTGAGCATCTCCCAACAGCACTTTCTTATCTTCAGCATTCATGTATGTCTAGAACATAGCACGATCATAACAGACATGACGAGTGGCGTCAGTGTCTATCCACCAACCATCACTTCCACCAACCATGTTGATTTTAGTGATCATGGCAATGAGTTGCTCATCAGTCAGGTTGACCTGAGCATTTGAGCCAGCTGCAGGTTTAGGCCTGCTCCTGCATCTCTTGGCCATATGGCCCGGTTTCCCACAGTTGTAGCAAGAAAAAACTGGAGCATCATTTCTTTGAGGTGGTGGTTGTTGCTTAGCAAATGGAGCCGATGGGGCTCTAGAGGGATTCCCATTCTTAGTTCGGTTCATAGCATTGCGGTTCTGATTCTTTAAAGGTTTGCCCGTAGGCTTCAGAACCGCACCGAATTTATTTTTGTTGTTAGACACAACTAAGACTTCTTCTTTCTGATCTTGTTTCCGAGCCTCCTCTTTAATTCGGAGGCGAGTTATCAGACTCTCGATTGAAAATTCTTTTGTTTTGTGACGAAGCACATTTTTGAAATCTTTCCAACCAGGGGGCAGTTTGTCAATAATTACAGCAATTTGAAATTGTTCGTTGAGGGGCATACCTTCTGTAATGATCTCATGAGCAATCTTCTGAATTTCGTGGCTTTGAGCTTCCACCGACTTCTCATCCACCATCTTGTAGTTCAAGTAGCGGCTGACAGCAAATTTCTTCGCACCTGCTTCTTCAGTATCGTATTTTCTTTGCAGAGCCTCCCAAACCTGTTTAGCAGTCCTGTAGCTACTGTAGTAGTCGTACAGATCATCGGCAAGGATGTTCAGAATGTGATTTTTGCACAGATGATCATTCTCGTGCCATAAGGCGATTTCTTTTCGGAGTTGCAGATCATCTGCTGCAGCCTTAGCTTTTGCAGCATCTGAGTCAGACATTTTGGAAGTCTCGTCTGAATCTGCAAGTGAGTTACCATTAGGTAGTTCAGATGATGCAGAAGGGACAACCGGGATATCCTCAGTCATAACGTGGGCAACCTTTTTCAGAGTTAAGAAAAACTTCATCTTAGCTTGCCAACGTTTGAAATTGGAACCCTCAAACCTGAAAGGTTTGTCAGAGACCGAAGCGGCCGCAGTAGTACCGATAATTTCCTCAGTTGCCATGGCAGTTATGAAAACGTCTTAAAATTGTTGTTTTCGGATTTAAAAAATTGAGTTTGGCACAAGGAAATTATCGGGACGAGTCGCGTACTAGGTCGCTTTCTTTAAGACGTTCCGCCGTACTGCCAAATTATGCAAAGCAGTCGATTTACGACGACGCCTCCAGGATAAAATAGCCCGTTCAAAAAACTTACGATTATCAGTTGCACACTGATAAATCGCTCTAGAAATACACCTTTCTAAATTAGTATCTGGCGCAAATAACCAGTCGAGAAAAGAAAAAAAATTAGATGAAGAGAATAAAGGGAGAGAAGAAGGAAATCAAAATTCGTGTGAACTTGTGAAATCCGATGTGCTCACTACTACATTTCTACCCTGTATTTATAGGCAGCTAGTAAGGCTTAATTTCCATTCCCTTCAATGTGGGACTAAAATGAATCTTAATTTTCATTCCCTTAAATGTGGGATTAAAATGAATCTTAATTTCATTCCCTTCAATGTGGGACTAAAATGAATCTTAATTTTCATTCCCTTCAACGTGGGACTAAAATGAATCTTTTCAAATTCAAATTCACTTCTATATTAGTTCTTACTTGTGTTCATTTATTGCTCATTAATTTTCAACAAATGTTTCCAATTCCCACTCTAATTAATTAAAGTTCCAACATTGATATTAAACTTGTATGAGACTGTACTGACACTAGTCATAACCCACTTGATGAATTGCCTAGGAATGCCAATTTCCTTCAAGATACACTCCATAGTATCCCAATTAACCATGTCATAAGCCTTTTGGAGGTTAAGCTGCACCATGATTCTATGTGTGCCACCCTTTCTACTGTAGCCTTTAAGCAACTTATAGGCTAACAGAATGTGATTGTGAATGTTTTGGCCATGGACACAAGTTGCATGACAAGGTCTGACGATGTTATGCAGGACCCTCGACAGTCAGTCAATCATGATTTTTGATATAATTTTCTAAAAAGTTGTGCAGCCTGTTATATGTCTATAGTCTTTGACATGCCTAGCATTCTCACCTTTAGGTATCAGAGTTACCATTGTACTGTTGAAAGCTTTGTAAATCTAGTTTTTAATAACTCTTTGATAGCAGCTATCACATCACCCTTAATGATAGGCCAACTTGCTTTAAAAAATATAGCACCATAGCCATCTATACATGGAGCTTTCAAATCACCAATGCCTTTTAAATCTCTTACAATGTTCTGCTCAGTAATGCTACTTATCAGGTATTCCCTTTGCGCCATATAAATCTGGTTACCCATCCTTATTGCCTCAATGTAAATGTGGTTTAGATTGTTGTAAATTTTCCTCATCAACTGGCCATAGAACTCTATGATCTCCTGCTCAATATCATGTTGAGATTGAAAAAGAGTACCACCAACTTTTCACAGGTTTCTCAAGCTTTTAGCATTTTTTTAGCTTTGATTGAGACATAGAAAAAATAATTATTACCATCCCCCATCCTAATCCAATCAATCTTTGTCCTCTGCATAAGCATTTTCTCCTCAAGCTCATTAAACTTGATAACTTCCTTTGTACAATACTTCACTTTATTAATGAGTTGGATATCCATTCTATTGGATATAAGCTTTGTCTGAGACTTGTTTAGGTCCTCTATAGCTTTCACGAGGTTTTGCTTCACATTAGAAAGGGGCTTGCTAAACTTCCACATGAAAAGTTGTAATATCTTAAGCTTCTTCAAGAGAACATACATAGGAATACCCCTGATAGGTTGCTCCCAACTTTTCTTGACTGCATCATCATACCCAGTTGTATCCACCAAGAAATTGTTAAACTTGAAGTGCCCTTTAATTTTCCTCTCTCCATATTTTCTAGCCACATACAATAAGG